>OU611948.1:7535271-8785271 GCA_914767545.1 Sesia apiformis | reverse complement strand
CGTTATTATGACTGTAAGTGTCGTGTTATTATTAAATAGTTTCAAATGACTAAAGTTTCGTTTTTTACTATGTTGTTAGGTGCGAAACTTAAAACAATAATAAGTCATAATAACGTTAGTTATTTGGACTTATTGCATGGGTCATCCCATGAGTGGGTTGGTAGACATTTTGATAAAAATGCCCATTTACCTATATTTCTGTTATGTAAAAAGTATATTTTTATTTACTTATATAAGCGGTGTTCTACCTACTTACATGTAAAAGATGAGAAAATAGGGTAAAGAAAAGCATTACAATTTTTTATTCAGAGTTTTATTGAATAATTGTGATCAGCGGCCATAGGAACATCACTGTCTGAAGAGTGGATGGAATCAGAATCAAATTCTGTTTCAGTATCACTAGCCGTAGATATAATTATTCGGTCCATCTCTTCATCCATAAGGCCGTCATTTTTTAAATATTCCTCCTCTAAATGTTCGACATGCGTGCACTGAGCTGTCCAATCTTCCGCCGTAATAGACTCAAAGGCCTCTTCAGTTAATTTTACAATTTCTTTTGGATCTTGTGCCACGTTCTTATCCGCCACCTTTCTTTTTACAAGGCTCCAGATTTTCTCAATCGGGTTGAGGTCGCAATGGTAAGGCGGCAACCTTAATACTTCGTGTCCGTGAGCTGTTAATAATTCATTCAATGCAAATGTCGGTGGACCTTTATTTTGTTTGATTAGCTCAAACAGCACAGCTTTTCTCCAGGTGTCTTCAAAATATATACCCTTTTGCCGGAGCCATTCCTGCATACTACTTTTTATATTTGACATTGTAGGGGCTTTGTTTAATTGAGTGCAATGGTAAGGAGCGTTGTCCATTACCACAAGCGACCTTTCAGATAGATTAGGTATTAGTTTTTCCGTCACCCATTTTAAGAAATTTGCAGAGTTCATGTCATCGTGGTAATCTGAGGACTTTGATTGGGATTTGAACATTAATAATGCACCATTTATGAATCCATCTTTTGTTCCCGCATGAGCGATTATCCAGCGACTCCCCGATGACTCTGAGACGAACATTCCTGGTTCCTCCTCACTCTGCCAACAACTTTTTGTATGATAAGTATTGTGTATATAGGTCTCATCTAAGTATACAACGGGTCGTTTTTCCACAGTGCGATTTATTCGTATTTTATCCAAATATTTTGCACGCCATGCGGTAATGTCGTGACGTTCCATAAGTAGTTTGCGTCTGGATTGACATCGCTTGTACTTGAAACCAATCCTATTTAATATCCTGTGCAATGTTGTGATGCTTCCCTGAAAATTGATGTCTTCTCTCAGAGCTGCCCGTAATTTAGCCAATGTTGGTAATTCTTTATGCACAACGTAAAAACTGTGAATTTTTTGCCGGATAGCGCACAAATCGAACCCGTCTAAGTCGACCTTTTTCGGATGCGGGCGACTCTTCCCCGGGGTGACAATTTTTTTCGAAGTACTCGCCGCTGTTATACCTTCTTTTGTAATTCTTGTTACAGTTTTCTCTGACACACCTGCAATTAAATAATGAACAATTAAAAATAATAGTAACTTTAAGTTTATAATGCTTATGTACTATGTAATATATGTTTTAATTTCAGTTACCTAGTTTCATCACGTTTGGTATTTGTTCAATTTTATCGCAAAAATGAATTTATATCCTAAAAGTCCCATCAATACAGCAAAAAATTATTATATGGCAACTCTAAAAAGTACCTGTTATGGCGGCGACTCTCTTCCGAACATTGTTTAGTGGTATTAAAACACCTTGATTCTTTTGTTCCGCTTCACAGAACTCTTTCACCTTCAATATCATTTCTCGAGCCGAACTTTTTACAACTTTTGGCATTGTAAACAATCTTTAAAATGCACTAAGCTAGTTACAAACTCACAAAAATCTACCACAACAAACGAACTTGATAACATCGACGAACGACAACATGGCCGACCTGTCAAATTTAGTTCCAAAAATCACCGCGGGACTTCTTTCATGAAAAGGACTCTACCTACAAAACGAGTAACGTTTTTATTTAACATTGTAAAATCATATTTGTCAAAAGACGAGTACAATAATGCACATAATATACAACTGGACATGCCCTAGCGGTATATCGTTGTAGTAAGTTTTGGTTGTCGAGTGAGAAAGAGCGTATAGCTATTATTACTATCTGTGTCGTTGCTGGCGATTGGCACTAAATTGAGAGAGGTAGAGATTGACCAAACATTCATTCTATTTCTTCCTTTCGGAAGGACACTTTTTCACCGCTAGGGTATGTCCAATAATCTCGTTACAGAAATAAGATTCGTAAATGCTACTTTAGAGTGAAAGTCATAAGTCTTTATATTCTGTGTTGATACAATTACTAACATAATTCATGAAATAATAATCCCTATAACCAAATTGCGTAAATCTTTCCTACAAATTCCTTAAAAATATGCTTCGTAATTATATTATTAATACCGTACTATACTCCATCGTAAAATTAGGGACCTACAAATAGGCCTCTCCTTTGTCAAATATGACTTCAGTTTCGAAATAATTCTCATCATGTAGAGTCACTCCAAAATGTGCGAATCTCGCGCCTAACAATCCAATTTATGTCGCGTCTCTTTCTGTACTCGTATTATGAAGATAGATCTATGGATCTTTATGCACCGTAATTGGACCATCAAAGAGCGACTTTTACACGTTATAGAACAGTTTTATTTGACCTACGCCCCTTTAAACAAATATGCCGTCAATAGAAATTCCACTCAAACATCTCGAAACACTTTCTTTTTATAGAAGGAACGTAACAGATAGTCCACCTGGTGGTAAGTGTCATACGCGATACATGCCAATATCAGTCTGACAATCTGATATCAGGATGACATATATTGGCGCGCCCTCTGATGCGCTACCTACCTTTGGAGATTAGATAAGGGTTGGGAAAATGGGGAGAGATAGGATACGATGGAATGGGGATAAATAATAATTTATTCGGCAAATAAATAATATGAATTTGTATGGGTTCTGGCTTACTCGCAGTATAAACACATACATGAGGGGAATAGGATAAAGTGGGAATTCCATCAGTGGAAAAGTGAAGCACATCAAAGAAAAAACTGCAAAGAAAGTAGCACAACGTCAAAAGGTTAGACATAAAATTTATCAAATTATTTGAACGTTTGCAGGGGCCCTTAATGGTTCGTTATGATAACTGCGGATGAGACGCGGCTTTGTGAGAAGCACTTAAGTCATGCCATACGGCTTACCGGCAACGTCGCCTGCTAGTTATTGTCGCATTTAAACATAGCTATTTGAATATAAATTTTGATCTAGCTTTAAATTATCACGTTTCAGTGGCGGGAAGAAATCATCGACCATGTTACTTTGCACGTTGTAACTGAAATAAAAATAAATTAATATTATATACGCGACAGTGTTAGTTGCGGGCGTGAAGCGGGTGTGGTGTGACGTCATAGCTGTATACTTACGTGGATTGGAATGTCTGCGTCAGTTCGTGTTTGAGTTCACCCTTGTAGTTGATGGTGAATATTCTCACGATAGGAATGCCGACCGCTTGGTATGCGCACACGTCCTGTAAAAGACAAATATATTTCTATAGTCACACGTAGTGTAAGCCTTAACTACAATTTTTATAGCAAGTGACATCGTAAAGAATATGGTTAAAATTTAGACAAGGAAACAGCACAATAGTATATTTGGTCTATAAATAATACATCATATTATTAAAAATGTTGCCATATAGAGAATTTTGAATGACCCCCCCCCCCCCTCCCTTGAATGGCAGCCATATTAATTTTTGTCAAAGATATGTACTAATAAAAAGACAATATCTATGAGCATAGGGGTCGTAGAAAAATAAAAATGGTCTCATTCGAGAGGTGAGGTACAGGGTACAGACCATCGATTAATTAAATAATTTATTCCGAAATATTGATATAACTGGCCTCAAAAATAGTAACCATAGAATTTAATAGATAAATTACGCATATTTTAATTTCTTTCTAATTTACTGTAAAAAACGAGGCCCTTAATTTACATTTTTTTAGATCGCTAACTTTTGTGTAAACCTATAAAATGACACCAAAAGTTTAACTAGCTGTCATGTTAAAGATGACCTTTAGTCGAGATGTACATTTCTTCCGGAATACGAGTAGACAGCTTTCTTACGAAAGGTTTCCCCGCTCCCTAAACTAATTTCACAGATAACTCACATTGACTCTATTCCCGTATCCCGCGTAGAATGGGTTCGATCCCGCGGGAAACAAGGCCTTTATGTCGGCGAGGCATTGGATCTTGAATTCCTCGGGCTTCTTCTCGATCACCTCGCGGTGGAAAGCTCGTAGTAACGATGTGGGGTTCAGGAGTAAAGGCCCGTCAGGAAGACATACTTCGCCTTGACGGATCGAACGTAAGTATTCCCGGGTTATCTGCATAATTGAAAGGATATGATCCTATTATTATTTATGAACTTACCCTTGTTATCTTCTATTTTATAATAAAATCGTAACAGAGTCGCTTCTGTACATGAAATATTTTTTGAACAATATCGTTGCAGTGGACCCTACGAACAATAAAGAACATAAACAGCCATTTTAGAATTTTCGTCTGTCTGTCTGAACGCGGATTCCGCCTAAACCACTAGATGGATTTCAATGAAACCTATAGGTATGGATGGAACCTGAATAAGGGTCCTTAAAAGGTTAAACAATGTTATACCAAACTCAATAATTTTCGGGTGTCTTCATTTTTTGGTTATATTGGGGAAAATCGATGCCATTGGTAAGTTTTCTTATGCCATTCTGCTAAATGTAGGAATATTATTCTCCACTGAACACTTTTTTTAAAACAGTGGAGAGACAGATGGATAGCATGATATTTATTAAACAATTAATTAGAAAAAGTTTGCAAACGTTACCACCACACAAATACACAATCTGTAAGGTTTTATAATTGTTTTTCAACCGGTGGAAAGTTGACCGACTTTGTTGGATTGCGCAGATGTTGCCCAGATCTCTTTCCGATGTAGCTTGTGCCGGGAGTAGTTTTTTGAAATAATCCCGAAGGAAAAAGTATATTGAATTAAGATATGTTCACCTTTACTTTTATATTTTCTTTCGTATGATTTTTTTATTGATCAATCAGAACACTATTATATCTAACTAAACATTTTTTTTTATTACATTAAAAATAAATAATTGGTGACTAATTGACTTGTATGTGCATAACAGGTCACGTAGTTGGTAACTAGTGACGCGTTGAGTACGCGCATGTGGAAACAGAAGCGCGCACGTTCAAAGGGCAAAGACCTGAGCGAGAGAGTTTGGAGAGTGTTATGCACACAGGAGTAAATGCATCACCAATTATTTCTTTATGAAATGCATATTAATTTTTAGATAGATATAATAGTTTTTGTGTACTGATTGACATATTAAAATATTTCACACTATTTTTGTAGGACCTTATATACTGTATATATGCAAAGTATGACTGACCCTCGCCTGTCCAATGGCCCGAGCGGACAGGTAGAGCAGCTGGTAACCGTTGTTCTTGATCTTGGTGAACAGCTGCGCCACGCCCGACTGCGCCCAGTCCTTGCCCACCATTGGGAAGATATGCCCCAGTACGTCCGACCTGCGACACACACAAACCAGTCAAACCTGCTATTTCTTATTATATTCTTTTTAATGACATAACTACTCTCCGTTATTCTAAGGTTGATTGGAAGAGATTCCTTCAAGGAATAAGTCTACCTTTGTACTTATCACAATACTCATACTCATATATTGCATAATTATCATTACAAGCCAATTATTTTTAAATATTGAAATTAAAATTACGTTAATATACAAAAATGTTAAATTAAAGTTAATCTTTACATACAAGTCACGTCATTTACTCAAATTGATAAATTCGTCGACGGTATAAAATGCCTGTTCGACAAGCCATCGCCTCAACCTCAGTTAAAACACTGGTAGGCTTGAAGCGTCGCGTCGGTTACATTTTTAGATATTGTTGGACTTAAAACATGTATCAACCTGTTGGATTTAATTAAAGAACGCTTAACGACCGCTAACATACTCCCGTGTTATAGGGATGACTGTCTTTTTAAAAACTTTCTGAAATTACTTAACTTCTCATGATCATAAATAGATACGTCCATTATAATATTGCAATGTCTTATTGTAACAATTCATTATCAGTACAATAAAGAGCAACAACTGGAATAGAGATCTTTGAGAAAATGGAAATAAGAAAGGAGAAATCATTTATTAATATGAACGAAATATAATTTGGTTTTAACGCAACATTATATTCGTATAACACACGTACTGGCCAATGATAATGTTGCGCACTTCAGAATTTCAATTTGACATTTCTAAATCATAAGGACGACTTTCGCTTACAAATTTAATATGACAATTTATATTTGGAACTTTGTGAGAAAGTGGCAGACAGTGATTGTCTGTTCTTTCAAACGAATAAAACACGAAATTGTTCAACATTTTCATAGGCTTACCGTACGTGTTTCGAGAGTGAGTGGGACATTATGCCACAACCCATTTTCCATTTCTCAAACCATCGAGCGAGAAGTAAAATGATACAGAGAAATCTCTCATACCTTTGTGTTGCCTACTCCCTATCCCATCCCATCTTTGTCTCATCGAGTAGAGAGTATAATAGGATAAAGATATATTTTTATCCCATTACAATCTTTACTCCACGCAGGTGTAAAGGAATGAATAAAACTCCTCGCCCTGCTACACTTCATATTCCCCAATCTTCCAAACCCTTTTTACAAATCCACATCTAAATCTTTAAAAGCCGTGCATCAGCCGGCGTATCAACATTTGTCATTTTTGTTGTTTGTGCACGTTCTGTGAGTACTGTGTCCACACTCTATACCCTATAATGGGCAATTATGACTAACGCAGTGGTACAAGAGTGAAATCTGGTTAAAATTTAGATGAAAATATTAAATGAAATTCGTGATAAAAAATTAGATGGAATTAAATTTAAATAATATACGTGTATATCTTACTTGGTGATGGTGCCGTCGATGTCGGAGATGACGATCTTGTCGTCGTGCCGCCAGCGGAACACGTTGCACTTGCAGCGCGTGGTGCCCTGATATGCGGTCGTCACGCTGAATACCATCTCGTTCATGCCCTCGCGCAGGTTCAGGTTTTTCTGATATCATCATATACATATGTTTAATGTCACCAAAACGTTTTGTAATATAAATTAATAAGTCCAAACTCAATGACGCACACAAGAATTCCCTGTGTTGTGAGTCCAGATACATATACAAAGACGAATACACCACCCCGATCCGAACAAACATTTGTGTTTTAATCAAATTAATGTTCAAAGAGGAGTCCAAAGCGCCTATCACACGAAGTCATCGAAGGTGATAAAAGAGAGAAGGCGGTAGGTGAGCAGACAGTTTAAACAAACTTTAAGATAAACTTTTAAGATTTTCGCGTTTTTTTGCACATTTAGGCGGACGGATAAAGTTCTAGTGAATTTTTAATTAATATCTCAAACTAATTTATCATTAATTTTACAAGCCATTATTGGTCATTAAAATTTTTATTTCTGCAACTTTTTTTTTTTTATAGAGCAGAGGGCGGACGAGCAAGCGGTCTCACGTGATGGTAAGTGTTACCGCCGCCCATGGACACCTGCAACACCAGGGGGTATGCGGCTGTAAGTTCCAAAATTATGGAGGAAATTGAGGTCCAAGCAGTAATAAAGTATCTGTTTTTGAAAAAATGTCCAATAAAGGTATTTCTAGATATTAAAAGATAATGCACAACCTTATTCGATAGTTGGCAATTAGATAGCTGAATTAAAAAGAGGCATTAAATGCGTCTATATAAATATGTGAAAAACGCGAAAAAAAAGAAATTTAAAAGTTAAATCCCATCAAAACAACAGAGTAATTAAAAATAACTTGTAGAATGTAGACGTAGACGGCTCGCAAATTTGAAATTTATGATGAGAAATTGCTCGGCCGGAATTTTTATCGTTCAGAATCTATTTTTAATATAAAAAAAGCCATATTAAGAATAAATCATGCCCAAATTTTGAAAATATCCGGCGTTCCTTACAAGAAAATACAACACAATCAGTTCAAATCTACTTTTCACGACTTCAACATCTGTTATTTTGGTTTTCACTGTTGAAACTTATAAATTTTTGCTTTTTTAGCGTGTAAATCTTGTGAAGGAACGCCGGATTTACATAAGAGAATATAAAAATACAATAGTGAAGTTTAAATACTAAGACATATGTGAACTATCGCCAGCAATGGGCGAGATACAAGGATTAATGAACAACTTTAAATAGTGAATCGTTTAACATAAATTAATAAGTGAAATAAAACGAGAAATAGACAAATTTAAATAGTATAGTACAAATTACCCAATAAGATATGTCAATTATTGATACAATTTTTGGCTTCCAGCAATGTAGATCTCCCCAAACATGAAAAACGATCCTGCCGGAGTATCCGAGATTTGCACTCTTTGATGTATGCATGTAGTCGATACGGTTTGTTATATCGCAAATGAGGACAGAAATGTGCATATGTATTCAGGACCCACAATAGACAATTCTACGTATGAAGAAAGTCTGTTCTCTTTACGGAGTTATTTGAAAAAGGCAGTGGATGTAAAAATGATGAATGACAATAATGAAATTACAATGTGTAACAGATGTACATACAATTTGTTCAGAGGAGAGCCGCAATGTTTTCCGGAAACTGGAATGTCTGCGCATGGGCTTGTCCATGTGCCCGTCCTGGTCCGACTCTGAAGAACTGTGGTCTTGCACTTCAACTACAATATACAAAAATCAGCAGTGAAATAACTTAGTGAAATAGCAGCACTTTTCTAATTACCCAATTAGCCCAGATGGCTGTACCTCTGTCTGCTGTGCAAGACGTCCCGGGTTCGATTTTTCGGGTCTGGGTGTTGCACAAGTTGTGTTCGTCTTTGTATGTATCTCTGGACCCACGACACAGAGAGTCCTAGTGTGGGCCATTATTATTATCAGAGTGTGGCGTTATTATTATTATATCTGTTCTTTTCAGTATATAATATTTTCTATGGCCTCAGTAATTGGGTTAACCCACATTTACCTACCAACCTATATGTAGGACACCAAAAATTTTACTGCTTTCCTTTCTACCCATCAAATATTTTTATCGAAGAACACGTTACACGAAAGTGTAACACAATGCAGCACAAGTTGTGTTATACGTGTAGAACACAATCTAAGCACACCGCGTTTGTATTGATCCGCGGTAACTTGACCTCATAGTTCATATTATAATTACTGAAATTTTTAAACAACAAAACATGTCTTATAGACACTAAGTATTCACATCTTATAAAGGTATAATCTTTACAATCTTCGTTATCACATAGTTTTGGATAATTTGACCTGCTTACAACACTAACAATAGTTACACTACTCATATTTGCCTACTGTCTGGGATTCTGGAATATAGGACACTTTTCTGGGAAACTAGTAATTAAATATTGTTTTACCATTTTCTGCATGTATAATAAGCATTGCTGAAGCGAATAACTAACGAAAATTTAAAGAATTATCTAAAAATCTATCAAATCAAATGCAAGCAGCAAGAACTTGTCATAACTCGCCTCGTTTCAATACCTCCCCTAACAACAAGCAATAAAATTATTTATAATAACATTTGAATCTTTTTTCGGATTGTGTTTCGAATATATGTATTTTAAAATCAGATATCCAATAGAGAAACGGAGTTCCATAACATCCCTAGTTAAGACGGTAAGCCTTCTTTTCTCAAACAATTACCTTGGTCCTGTATCGGCTGTGCGACGGGAAGGGCGTCCAGCTCCAGCACCCCCTCCGTCTCTATGACCTCCTCGATCTTCGTCTCCAACACAGTCTCCTCTATCTTCACTTCACTGCCCTGCTCTATGTTCATCTCCTCTCCACTCTTCACTTCTGCGCTCGTCATACTCTGTGGGGCATTCGCGTCTTGCAGGGCTCCATCCTTGGGAGGCGATGATTCAGGGCTGAAACAAATATTAGTTGTGTTAGTAGGTTACATACCTGCACCCGCTTCGCGTTGTAGAAAGGGTTTGCTAAATAAAATTGATCTCCTGATTAACTTCCCTTACAAATTTTATTCGGTTCTCTTAAGAGGAGAGGATAGCTAAAGCGGATTTGAAAATAGATACGAGTATTTTTACAATTTGTTGCTGTCGCGGCAGCGAGCGATACAACTTCTTTTTCCATAATCCGGAATCAAAAGATTACAGGTTTTTTCCGGATATAATATTCGGAGAGCAAGAGTAGAAGATATGGTTAGGGAACATAAAAGATCGGACACCTAAACACATTGGGCCGAAGTGATAGGAAATCCAAATGGATAACCACCCCTGTTAAGATAAAATGTGTAAGTTTGGATACTGTGTAAGTGTGGATAGAGTGTGTAGGTGTGGATAGTGTGTGTAAGTGTGGATAGTGTGTAAATGTGGGCTCACCATTTGGCCTCCGCGTTGGAGCGCCGCCAGCTCCACCAAGAGTATCCGCGCGGCTTGGTCGCGTTCGCTGCCGTGGGCTCTGAGCTCTCCTTGTCTGAACCACCTTTCTCCAGTTGTTCTAGTACACACTGCAAATACAATACAATTTACATTCAGTCACGGTCAATGTTGAGTTTCAATTATTTCTAAGGCATAAGGGTGATTTTCACTTGCAAATCTAACTTATCAATTTATACTTTGAATTCTATCACTGTTATTATATCTATCTTTAATGCATTTATTAAACGGATCAACCGATTAAAAGCGAAATTGCACAACGAGTGTTGTGCAATTTGTTGGGATACAGTGTATATGGTAGGGTATGGTATTATACGGTGGGGTATTGTATTATAACTTTATAATAATACAATGTCTTATAGCGTAAAAGAAGTTTTTTTCTATAGAAAATAAAAGTTAATTTAATTGCTTTCACTTTTAATAATACTAGAATATTGTGCTTCCCTTAAAGGACAGGAACAAACCAAGATAAACAAAAAACAATGTTTATAAAAACTTTGTATCACTTTTGACCCCGAAACTCTAACGCGATAGATTTACTGTTATCGCTGTTGGACCTAAAAAAGTTTTAGTCAATTAGCATTTAAACCATTGACATGACCAAGAGCGTTTATTCGGATAACAGGAAGTAGTTAGTTATGCGGTTCAGACATCTATTATATCCTCACTGTTGGTCAAATGGTCGCTTGTCTAATATGTAGGAAGCCAATACAAAGCGGTAAGATGTAAGTTTGTTTGACGTTTTCATGGAGAGAAGGAGAGAAAACATTGTAATAAACATTAATAATAAAAACAAGATCATGCATTTTTTTATGTTTTTTTGTTCTTTGATAACTAGAAATATCGAAGAATAGCTAGTTTCGTTTGATACATATAGAGCAGTTTTATACACTATTGTTGTAGAAGGTATTTCAGAAAATATGCCTATGAGAATCGGTTTAGTCGACGGAACCTGCATCACTGATATCACGGACGTTGCACGTTGTGTTACTTAAAAAGAATCGTTAAAATGAGTGCTATTCACCGATTTTTATATTCAATTTATCGTGGTATACAAAAGTATACCACCTATAAAAATAGCCATTTTTATGGATATAAAAATAGATGTTTAGCAGTTTTTAATTCGAGCGAATATTTTGTATGATAGTAAGTATTTATTTATTTATTATATTTAGGTTTACTATCTATAACCGTTTCCATGTAGCACGTTGCGGCTGACCCCTGTCAGTTGACTGCGACTAGTCATGTACGGAACTTGAGCCCGAACAATATTTTATGATATTCCATTTCCGTTGTGAATTGTTTGTAATCGATTAACTATTCGTTAATTAATTAATTAAGGACAGTTGTGACACAGATGTGAATTCAAGTCGCAACCATTAAATTAAAAAAGCAATAAATTCTTTATAAAATATTGTTTTATATTCAACATAAAATAAAATAAATAAAATATGAATTAAATCTAAATCTACATGAATATTATTTTAATCAATAATATATAGACCTCCCAAACGTAGTGTAGAAATTATTTTCATTATTATCTTAACACTAGGTATATACTCGTATAAGAAAAAAATAGATCCGATTCCATCGATTTATTGTTACATTTGATTATTCAACGATTTTTTCAGTTGCGTCACTAGCTTGACACCGGATAAACAGGCCACAGAATAACCCAATATATGGAATTTGATTTTCACTAGTAAAAATTAGAAGACAGGGAAATAAACACATTATACTCTGAGTCATATTATAGCATTTTGTAACTGTTTATATTTTACTATTGTAGCAACCCGCCCTCATTTCGCTTCGGTTTCAAATTTCAAAATAAAATAGAGCCTATATTAGATACGGATAATGTAGCTTCCTATCAGTGAAAGAATTTTTGAAATCGGTTTAGTAGTTCCAGAGATTACCCCCAACATACCCACAAACACACAATTTTACCTATTTAATATATAAGTATAGATATAGATAAAACATAAACTACAAAATAATTCAGCTTTTCATTTTAAGTCAACAATTTACATTCTGTATATATCCTATGGAACCTGTCACCCGCACCTGCTTCGTGAAAAATTGTATAGAGTACTTAGAGGAATATGACCACAATATGATTTAGTAAAATACTAGGTAAATTATAATGTAGAGCACTTCAAAGTTCAAAGTTTCTAAAACATAAGGGCGATTTTCGCTTGCAAATCTAACTTGTCAATTTATATTTTGAACTTTATCACTGTCTGTTGTTTCAAACGCGAAATTTCTCAAAAATTATGGGCCCTAAATAACTATATGTACATTTTTGACACAATATATAATTAATACTATGTATATGAATTCCGGTCTAGAGAGACTCAGATTTCGTGGTGTAGTCGTGTGTACAGTGTACGCACCGTGGGCAGTGGCCTGCGGTATGCGAGCAGCGAGAGCAGCAGCGGGCCGGCGCTGCGCCACGGTAGCCAGCGGCCGCCCAGCCGCACCACCAGTCGACCCTCCGCTGCCAGCGACCCGCCCGTCGAACAGAACTCCTCGAACGACAGGGCACGGGATACTTGGTTCTCGCGCACGTACACGCCCACCTGGCCCCTGTTAAAAAAGATCAGCGAGAAATATAAAAACTACATTCCCAATCCTAAGATTCCAATCCCAATCCTAATTTTCTTTTGAAAGCGACTGGTAGGTTACCTAAGTAACCTGGAAGGTGTATATAGTGGCGGACTAAGATCTTGCGAGGTCCGGGACTAACAACTGAAAGGGGCCCTTTTAAGGGATCAAAATTATGGTTCAAAATTAAAAACCTTTTCATTTTGTATCATAAGGACCCCCCCGAGGGTGGGGCCCGGGGCTGTAGGCCGTCCTAACCTAGGGGGTTAGTTCGTTACTGTGTGTTCTAGTGCTTTCTAGACTGCATAAACGAAGGAAAAGACGTAGGAAAGATTCACAAAATACTACTTAACTGTAAAACATACTACATTTATCTACGTATCGTTCCCTGCATATCTGTCAGTAAGTGTTTCAGTACTGAGTGCGATATGCCAGAATCCATTCCCATCCTATTCTAACTCCCCTCACACACACTCTCATACAGAAGGTGCATCTTCCTGCTCATTACAGGCCCTGCCGATCTTCATTCTAAAGAGGAAATTGAGGTAAGTGATTCTAGGGTACCTACTTGGCAAGTATTTTCTCGTCGTCGTCGGAGTCTAGCGCGGGCGCGCCGAGCGATGACGGCGACTGCGGCAGCGAGGGCCCGTTGCCTGACTCGTACTCTTCCTCCGTTGGCCCGACTGACGGGTGCGTGGCCGGTGCCGTATCTGTACCGAACGGACACTGTGTTATTTGTGTCATCGCCACAGGTAAGACATATATCGGAATAGATAGGGTCATTCCACTTGGTTCGATTGTTTTGTCCGACTACTCGGACTACGCGTAGTTTGTTCATTCATAAAACATTATTGTTAGCGACTGTACGTTTTTTTTTCGCAGTCTTACCAAGAGGAACTAATACAAAATGATATTAAAGTTCTCCTAATCAGATCAGTTGGACCAAGTGGTAAATAAACTATGCCGTACGCGTAATCGGACTAGTTGGACAATCCTGTCGGCCTGGATAGATAACGCAAGTTGAACGTTAGCAGCGTGTTGGCATTAAGCTCTTACTTCTCGCGCTGTTCGTCTTTGCTACTAAAAAATAAAAATGCTATGATCGATTGTAAAAAATCGTCAAAAGTGGTGAAAACCCCATATCGTAGCTTAATGGAAAGACCTATTGAGGCAATTCGTTCCACAGCCTACGGATTCGCGGTATAAAATGATTTTTGGACCGAACAGTACGCGACACCTCCGTATCGAGGAAAAGCGGATGGACCGCACTTCTGTGACGGGAGGTGCGGTTGTAGAAACCCGAGGTGGGAGTTATATTGAACAATTCTTCAGAGCATTCCTTATTGTACAGGCGGAGGAACACGCTGAGGGGTTCTAAACCGCCCGTGAGAGTGAGATTGTCGACAATTCGAACAGCAAGTCGTTGGATGGAGTCAAATGGGTCCAATTGATATTTCGGCGCGCCGGCCCAGAGATGTGAGCAGTGTTCCATATGGGGCCTAACCCGAGCTTTGTAGAGCATTAAGAGTTGCCCTAGGGTGAAATACCGCTTCGCTCTGTTCAGCACACCTTCAGAGCTGTTTAAAGCTTGTATTATTGGTAACCCAACAGAGAATATGAGAATAGTTGTATACATTAACATTGTAGTATAACAATTTGGAGCTAATAGAGGATTACACATATTATTAACTGTGATTCCAGTGCACACAAAAGTACGGTCTGTTACAGCAGTAACGAGTATAACAATATCGCTGGAATACATAATTGCATGTACTTGCATGTACGCTTTTGCAAATTAATTTACATGTACAAATTAATACAATCTTAAGTATACACGTGAGAATAAAAGTCATAGCTCAGTTAATGATTGTGAATGGTATTAATGATGTCTGAGAATGAGGGTGTGCGCGTAAGTATGTATGTATGTCAGAGAAATGTGTGGTATGTGAGTTATATGTATGAGTTAACTAGATTTGCTCAGCCCTACGAAATCAATGTGGCTTCTTGGGTTCGGGTTGGTATAATGCTCATGTACCCACTGAGCGTAAGTCCTGATCCTGATAGGTATCATTGCATTATTTAGGATATAATTTAACCATTTCCTTTTTTAGAGATTTTTTTGTTAAGTTAAATAAGTCTAACTCTGAGTAACTGAGTACCTAATAAACATTGTAGGTAGGAACAATACGGCAAAGTATAGTGTTTTGCGCATAATTCCTACGGACGAAAAATCCCATAACAAAAATTTACTCGTAACATTGTCGTAGGTACAAAATAAGTGACACACTTGTTTTCCATACAATTTCACGAACATTCGTTGTCTATGTTCATCACATTGAATTTTGTAGTTTATTTTCTCTCGATGTCGGCACTTCTTAGCACCTAAATGTTTGTTATTTGCTCCTGTATAAGTTGTTTATAAGCCGCTACGTACTTGAAGCATGTTTGTACTCACCTGAACGATATCGCTCAGTGTGATGTTTGGGAAAGTAGAGATCAGGGTCCACTTGTCCACGATCGAGATCATCCAAATACACTCCTTCCGAAGTTTCCTCCCTTGTTGACATGAACCGGAACATTCCGCTGAGTACTCCCCGACGTCCGGGTCTCTCTTCATCCGAGCTGAGAGGTTCTGTGGGTGAAGCTGGTTCTTGGGGTGAGCTAGGTTCTGCAGGTGAAGCAGGAGAATCAGGGGATTCAGCTCCTCGCACGGGGGGCTCTGGGAGTTCCCCCCACCTCCATGATCGAGATGATTTCTCCCCGGTAGTGGTTCGTGCCAACTCCACTTCGGTGTCCGATTGCACGGGCGTGTTACCGCGAGACTCCCTGCTGAAAAAACACCTTCTTTCAGACCGATGCGGAACGATGTATGCTAATTCAAGCGCGTTTAAATAAGTGCATAACTACATGACAGTTAAAATTGCGTAATGTGTCTCAACCAGCCAGCATCTCAATAACTTTAGTTACCTGTATAAGACTACAAATCGCCATAGTGGCTATGCTACGCAATTCCAGTTTCACCGCATGAAAATAGTCCATGGAAGAAAACCTACGTTCCCTCTTCAATTGATCAGTTCAATCGTTAAACTAGTGACATGTTTTTCCCAGTAGAAAGGGGCATAAAATATTATTTTAATCGAAGTTAAGCAATTAACTCTTAATTTTATACCCTTTAGACGTTTTATAATGTAGCATTTATCTAAAGCTAAAGTACTGAAGATGCGTCGGCGAACGAATATGAGTGAGATGTTTGCAATTGTGTAAAGAGAAAACAAACATTTACTAAAAGAATGTGAAACAATTCGAAATACAAGACTATGCGTGAAAATACGTGAAAGTTTAGTGCGTGGCGTCTAGAAATTTTGTATAAGCATTTATATGCATTATATACTAAATCCGGCAAAACTCTGACGCGTGACTACACAATGTGATTCGATTTGCTCCTCGACAAGCGTCATCGAGAACAATGCTAAATGAAGCACTAACTATGACTGCATGTACTCGAGCGAGATCTATAAATCTACATATTAAGGTAACCTAGGAAATTGCCGTTTTTTATGGAAACATTCAAATAATTTAGTTAGTATGAAAATTATATATTTAATTAATCAATGTATGGTCCATTATTATCACTGCACTTTCGCCATTTTAATGGGAGTTGATTGATGCCTCCGCTATAGAACTTCTGGTGAATCGATGAATTCTCTGACAGCGTTTTTCACTGCCTCATCGGAATTGAATTTTTTTCCCCTGTAAAAAGTTATCCAAATTGCGAAAAAATGGAAATCAGTAGGGTCAAGGTCTGGCGAGTACAGTGGGTGACAGAGAGTATCCAGTCGAAGCTCCTGTAACTTTGAGGCGGTCTGTCGTGTCAGATCTCAAGATCTCGCCAGATCTCGCTGTAGTGGATGATACCGGCACTGGACCACTATACATACAGTCAAAATGAGCTTCTTTTGACTCAGTTTACGTTTGCGACATTGTTTGGATGTATCTCCTAGATTCAATCACGGTGACGAACGTTTACGATTATCATACAGGATCCACTTCTCCTCACAAGTGACAATACGATTCAGAATCCCTTAATTACTGTGCAAAGTATGGCAAGCTTCGACGCGTACCCCACTTTCCGATCTTCCTTCCTTCACTTTCTCGATTTGACACAAATTAATCAATATCGTTTTGTCACTTATGCCGAAGGCTGCTGCTAACTTAGACGTGGTTTGAGATAAATCCGTTTCCATTATTGTTTTCAATTAATCATTATCGACTTTAGTCTCCGTTCGTCCACGGGGCTTGTGCTTGAGGTCGAAATTTCCAGAACGGAATCGATCAAACCAATAATGCACCGTGTGTTCGTTAGCGGTCGTTGGTCCGTACACATCGTTGATATTGCGTGCAGTCTGTGCTACGTTGCTGCCACGACGGAACTCAAATTCGGAAATAAAGCGAATTTTTAACTTTTCCATGGACGCAAACACAACGATATCTAAACAAAAGGTTGTTTGACGGAAAAACAAATGAATAACTGATTTTGAAACAGAATGTCATAGCTTTAAATGGAAATTAATTTGAATTTAGAATTCCAAGCCAAACGCAAACAGTGGACACTATGAACAAACAGCAATTTCATAGGTAAGGCCCTAATACTTAAAATTTTATAGTTTACAGGCTTCCTCTAGTCGTTTTAGATTTCGTTTTACAATTCTAACATAATTATGTGCATCTTGAAATGACGTTGAGATGTTAGAACATTTTCATATTGAACTGAAATCAATTTTGAACTGAAGTTACATTTATTTGAATTTCAAACTATTCACATATATACTAGGAAAAGTATACAACTGCGTTTGAACCTTTAAATCAGGATTTGCTGTAATCAACCGAGCTATTGTGTAAATTTATTATTGTTCATAGGCAACTTCAATCACCTGTTTAAGCCAGCTGTTTGCGGCTAACAGTGGTATTTGCATTTGCGGCATTTGCATCCATGACGGTTTATCCTACCCTCAGTCCCTCATGAATCAAAAATCCCCCCTTTGAAAACAGTTAATTTTGACTAACATAGAAACCTGAAATTTATTGTAAAACTTAAAATCTGGGTTCCTCCTCTAGCTAGATAATTAATAGATACTCAATACTACGGTCATCTCGAAACAAATATAATTCAAATTATGGGAAACTCGCTCAACGGCTATGACTTTTCGCAAGTATACTGAATAGTCTACAGTAGTCTACACCGTAGGTGACATTATGCCCGTAGCCAGGATCCATGTGTCACAGTATTCAAAATGTTAAGTCGGACAAGGGGATGCCGGGCTTAATTAGAATTCCGAAAATGTATCTGATTTTACGAAAACGTTATCGAATCTCCAATTAAAGTGCGTCCGATTTACACTTAATGTATATAATATTATATTTGGAAAATTGTTTGAGGCGAATTTCGGGGGATAGGGTTGGTTTAAACTGGCATGTTAAACCCCTGACTACGGGCCTGGGTATGTTATGGTGGTAACTAGAGCAAGCGGTGGTCGACAGGTGTTATCATAATGTATGTTTACGCGTGTCTGGAGGCGGCGTGCACCTCGAACGCGGTGTCGGACAGCGCCAGCGGGATGCGGTTCTCTCCGCCCAGCTTCAGGTTGGACATCTCCCCGCTGCAAGGAGGCCACGCTCTCAGGTACACGCTATCACACTAACTTTTAACACTCGAGCCTCATTAAGCAAAACACCACAAAGATGTTTCTAATCTCTTTACGCTTTACTTCAATAAAACTTGTACAAAATACAGACTTATTGTAAAGTTAAATAAAATTGAAAAATCATTCCTCTAATCGATATCTAATCGATATAAAATCATTCCTAGTTACGTTACAAGAGTAACTTTCATGGAGATAAAGTTCAATAGTCAGTCCCATTAATATGAATTGTTTTTCAATAAATAGAATATAATAAGTGATAAGTTATTGATATATACCTAGTCTGGCCATAAATACTGTTACAATTAAAAATAAACTAAATATTACATTTGAATTTGGAATCTGTCATTTTTATATGATTGTTCATTGAGTTTTCTCATTTTGGCGCCAATACATTGTACAATATTTTGCGATATTAAAATGGAGTGGGGTGATAGAGAGAACCGAATCGCTGTGATTGCATTACACAAAGTAGGTATGCAGCCAAATGCAATTTTTAAAACTCTCCATACGCTTGGTATTAGTAAAATGTTTGTGTACCGGGCTATTAATAGGTACAATGAGACCTCCTCTGTTTGTGACAGAAAAAGATCTGGCCGTCCACGTAGTGTTCGTACGAAAAAGGTGGTCAAAGCAGTAAGGGAAAGAATTCGAAGAAATCCTGTCCGAAAGCAAAAGACTTTATCTCGGGAGATGAAGATAGCACCTAGAACCATGTCGCGTATTTTAAAAGATGACTTAGGACTTGCAGCCTATAAGAGACGTACTGGTCATTTCTTAACTGATAATTTAAAAAAGAATAGGGTGGTAAAATCGAGACAACTACTGAAGCGGTACGCAAAGGGAGGTCACAGAAAAATTTTGTTTACGGATGAGAAAATTTTTACAATTGAGCAACATTTTAACAAACAAAATGACCGTATTTATGCTCAAAGCTCTAAGGAAGCTTCCCAATTAGTCGACAGAGTGCAACGTGGGCACTACCCGACTTCAGTGATGGTTTGGTGGGGTATTAGCTATGAAGGAGTGACTGAGCCATACTTTTGTGAAAAAGGTATCAAAACATCGGCACAAGTGTATCAAGATACCATTCTTGAGAAGGTAGTGAAGCCCCTTAACAACACCATGTTCAATAACCAAGAATGGTCCTTCCAGCAAGACTCGGCGCCGGGTCATAAAGCTCGGTCTACGCAGTCTTGGTTGGAAACGAACGTTTCGGACTTCATCAGAGCTGAAGACTGGCCGTCGTCTAGTCCCGATCTTAATCCGCTGGATTATGATTTATGGTCAGTTTTAGAGAGTACGGCTTGCTCTAAACGCCATGATAATTTGGAGTCCCTAAAACAATCCGTACGATTGGCAGTGAAGAATTTTCCCATGGAAAGAGTGCATGCTTCTATTGATAACTGGCCTGAACGTTTAAAGGACTGTATTGAAGCCAATGGAGACTACTTCGAATAAGCTTTTTATATTTTAAATTGTTTTATATTTATGTATTAAACTAACACACTATAAAAGTAATAAATGTTATTTGCAATAGAAAATGTTTTTTTTCTTTGTTTCAGTATTTATGGCAAGACTAGGTATATACGAGTATATACAGAAATAGAGTAATTTAAAACATCAACAGGAACAGATTGAGCCTCGAATTGCGATATAAATTTAGCAATATTTGCACTCACGATGTTTTACATAACAAGGATCGATGTTTCAAATCTAAAATTCGTTATTCCCAAACAAAAACATAAAAACATCTAGTGTTAAGTACAAACAATTAGAGATAATAAGTATGAAAATAAAAAGAACATTAATATCTTAGGGATTTTAATTTAAATTCATTCATGCTTTATAAGTAAAAACACATTATTCCACCAACCTGAGGTTAACCGCATTAGCATCATTGAAGAAGTTAATATCAGTGGCGTTGGGAATGGAGGTCGGCTGCGACGAACGCTGCTCGGACTCGGCGCGGTCCGAGTGACTCGAGATGGAACTCGTTGATGACTTCCTTTGATGTTTCTTCTTTGAACTCACTTTTCTAGTCTTCTTCTTCTTTTTCCCATTGCCATTCTGTTTGGTTTCTTCCGTGTTCAAACTTGCGGACTCTATCGGCCGAAAGTCATTATGGGCACTTATCTTTTGCACTACCTGATTCGCTTCGCTCTGCGCCTCTCCAAGTTGCGTTGCAGCAAACGTTTTAGGCGTTCTAGTATCATTCCAATTCGGAGGCGCTTCGTCTAAACCTTCCATTTCAAATAAAGCTTCATTATCATTATTGATATTACTAGGTTTGTTCTCATCTTTGGGATCGTTGTGTTTCGCTAATTTGCTAAAGTCAGGTTTTTGTATTGTTTGTCCATCTGCTGTGTACCTGTCAATAAATCAAAAGTGACATGTTGAAATTCTCGCGCAACGAAAGGATCAACCACCTGAACTAATGAGACCATTACAGAATGGCAAGCGCAATTGCCATCAACACATATGCGAATGTAAATAATTCATTGTGGTGCTTTCGATTTGTACACGCAAATGTAAATGCAATCACTATTACGATATGAGGCTCACTCACTTTCTACTAGTTTTTTCTGTGAGATATTAACTTGTGCATAATACAAATTAGTAGAAAACAGGGGATTTGTTTATGGCTTACGGTCGGTTGGTTACCTCCGCTTGGTGTAGTCCGAGGCTTGTCCATGGTCTGGCTCCACAGCGGAGAGAGAGTTGCGTCGTCGCGGTTCATACAATTCCTCAAATCGTCCCGCGGGGATGGGCGAGGTAGCGAGATGTGCCGAACACTCGGCCTCGTCCTCGCCCACCTCCTCGACGAAAAACGCCTCTCCAGACTCGCCCAGCTTCATGTGGATGTTTATGGGCTCCCCATTTAATTCCAAGTCCACCTATATACGAAAATAAAAAAAAACATATTTATTCTCGTCTTAATACGCTCCTATAAATATTTTTAATTCTATGACTAAAAAGTGATTAAAATCAATTTAAAAAGCCATGTAAAGAGCAGGTGGCCAGACAGACGAATAAAAATATTTGTGCCAATTTTTTTACATTCTTGGATGGTATAGTATCCCACATTTGGCGTTTTTCCAATTTTCACGGTGAATCAGCCACATAATCTCGTTTTGGCATTGTGTACTAAACCAAGTAAGTTTGTTTATAGCACCGACATTTCCTCCCATGAGCACATATACTTATTTATAAGACCTTAGTTTGTGTACACTGTCTATACTGTCACCCAATGACATCCGTGATACGTGACAACATACTCGTACAGTCCAGAATGACAAACATAGACAGTTTGACAGCCTCAGGATACGGTACACACTATAAAGATTTATAAGTGAATTTGAAAAAGGTGAGGTGAGGAGGAAGGACGAGGAACTTTCCTTATCCCATTACACTTCTATTCTTTTATGGAGAGTAGAATATAATGTACTCATATAAATAAATTCCTTTTTCAGTGGGACTGGAGGCAAGGGGATGGTATGAGAAATGGGCTCTGGTATATCTCACTCAGTCCCGAAACGTGTACGTGACATTATATTTTACGGCAGTCTTCCGCGAGAGAGGAGTAGCAGGCGGTTTTCGTTTCAACGAGAATTTTGTTTACTGTAATTGGCTAATTAATTATTAACTAACTAAATATAATTTTTAGATCAATTCCCGTTATTATTACAAGACATAAGTTTTCTCTACACTAGGACATTCTTGAACAGCGCGTGTCTCCCCCGCACAGATCACGATCACATCACAACAGTGACGAAGATGTTACATAGAAAAGACACGTATCTATCTATCCAATCCAGTTCCTTCACGAATTTTATTAGCGTATCAAATTAACAAGTGTAGTGCGAAATTCGTGATGTTGGAGCTGTGAACATCATTTATTATTGTTGGGTCTGTTAAAATTATTATGTTAAAATCAAGATAATGCAGTATCACAAGAAATTAATGAACTAAATTGCAAATTAGTTTCATCGCTCAAAAGCTTAATTCTTCGTGATGACTTGATAAGGTGGCACAATCTAATAATCAATTGAGTGTGATGTTGACGACGAAACTGACGTCATTAGAGCGCTGAGAAATGGGACAGGGGACGCCGCTGTCAGATTGGTCACGTATCTAAAAAATGCAGAACTCTCTTCAATTATTATTACTGTATGTGTGATAAGAATTATTAACACTACCTGTCTTATAGAATTGATCTGATAAATCCTGATAAATGCTGTTTAATCGAAGTTTATAAGGGAATCATATAAAAAAAAGGTATGACTCAAACGTCATTATTTTAACGTGAGATAAAGCAATTAGCAAAGTGATAATGTCAGTTCCTGCTTCGATAATAATTTAGTGTGAACACTTTCATCGCAATCGCAAGTTAAATAATGTATTCTCTATAAGGGTAGTCGCGCATTGGTACTCCAAGCTCTAGACCGCACTGATCGCAGGTGCTTGTATTGTAGTCTAAACGGGCGACTAAGGCTTAGACCACTACGTCTGGTCGCACGGTCGACGTGACCTCATTTGACCTCAATCGTAGTGATGATTATATCACTCGACATAGACGTTGAAACGATAGCTGCAATCAGGTTCTGTTTACGTCAGAAAAAATATATCTTAGAAAAAATACAGAAACGATTTCTGGTCGCACATAGACCAGCTTATATCTGGACTAGTTTGGACGTTACGTCTAGTGCGCAATGGAAATATTAGTTGTCTTGGACTACCAGTGGGCGATCACCCTTACTGATCGAATAACTAACATTAGCCAATTTCAAGTACCTACCTATCTATGTAGATAATCTGATTTTAAATGCATGCAAAGGCACTCGTGATAAAAATGGTTATCTGTTTGCACTTTACAGTGCATATATATGTATATAGGTAGTATCTTTGATGTTAACTTAATGATAGACACTTATTTTATAAGTACCTACGTTATGTTAGTTGTGAGATGAGTATTTGATATTTTTGGATTGTGAGGTTGGCGTGTTCTATACTAAATACCGACATTTACAAACTAACCTGTTGCTAAGGTCGTGTATTTATAAATATTTTATAATAACTCCACCAGTTGCGGAAGGCGTTTAATATTTCTTTTTGTAATGTATCGATATTCGGTGGTATTTTCTACCGTTTTTGTTATGTTTTTGTGTTGTGACTATTTCTAATTAATGTTTTAGCTACATTAGCTACATGGGTAAACAAAATCTAATCTCACTGTGACTAATTATCGCGCTGAGCATTGTAAGTTGTAAAGGCTGCCCCGTCGCACGCGAAAAATCCCTTGGGGTAGCAGTTGTGCCGGAGAGGACCGGAGTGGAACCCGACTGCTGCCCCAGGGGGGGGGGGACCGGGGGCCCTTCCGTACCCCGTGCCAGCAAGTCACACAACCTTTGTGACCTGGTTTTTTCTCCGCCCCGTGCTTTGTCCTTTGATCCACATGCAACCATCTCTCTCTCTCCCCCCTTTTCCTCTTCTTCTTCTTTTCCCTATTCACACTCACTATGGTGGCCAAGAAAAAGAAAAAGTATAATATTCACTCAGCGGCCCATTCCGTAAGTTCCACACTACAAGTAGACTTTTGCAACATCAGAGGGATGCATAGTAACATCGACGGCACCTTGAGACGGCAAAGCCGGCCTTACTTTTCTTGACGGAGACACAGATATCCTGCCCGGCCGATACATCGTATCTTCATTACCCCGGTTACAAACTAGAGCACTGTTTTGTGCGACGTGCTGGGGTATGCATGTACGTCCGGGGTGATATTTGTTGTCGCCGCTTCAGCCATTTTGAAGACGGGGACCTGTCGATTCTCTGGGCGCGTATTGACTACGGAGGTTCCACTAAAGTCTACGCTTGCCTTTACAGGTCTCACAGCGGTGATACGGAGACGACTCGCTTTTTTGAGCTGATAGCGTGCTCGAGCAGTTCCCTTGCGCGGAAGTGGTGGTCATCGGTGATTTCAACGCTCACCACGAAGAGTGGTTGAGATCCCGAACTACCGACCGCGCAGGGAGAGCAGCCTATAACTTTGCCCTGGCCTATGATTTCTCGCAGTTGGTGTCCTCATCCACGAGGATACCCGATATCGAGAGCCATACTCCCTCCTTACTGGACCTCCTGCTGACTACGCGGCCGAATGACTACAATGTTGATGTTGATGCTCCTCAGCTTACTGTTGATCCTCAGCGTTCGGAGAGACGTTGCATCTCTCTGTGTGTTCTACCGCCTGTACAATGGGGAATGCTCTGAAGAATTGTTCAATATAATTCCCACCTCGGGTTTCTACAACCGCACCTCCCGTCACAGAAGTGCGGTCCATCCGCATTTCCTCGATACGGAGATGTCGCGCACTATTCGGTCCAAAAATTATTTTATAACGCGAACCCGGAGGCTGTGGAACGAACTGCCTCAAGAGGTCTTCCCATTAAACTACGACATGGGGTTCTTCAAGAAAGCTGTGAATAGGATTTTGCAAGGTCGGCGGCGCGCCCGCATACCCCCTGGTGTTGCAGGTGTCCATGGGCGGCGGTAACATTTACCATCACGTGGGACCGCTTGCTCGTCCGCCCTCTTCTCTATAAAAAAAAGGAAAAAGGACAATTGTAAAAGCTCTGAACGCAAACACAATTTCTATTTCCCTTCGTGGAAATAAATGCAAGTGATAGCTTCAAGCAACTATTTTAATATCCCAATACAAAAACAATGACAGAATCTACGGCTATTCGGAATTTGTAAGCCAAGCCTGGCGAAGACTACATAGGTATTGCGTCTGATTTTAACATCGTACGGTGATGTGATGATGATAGTCGGAACTGGTAGCCTTCATAACTATTTGACCACATTCGTTTTAATCTTTTAATTCAATTGTTAGTCATCAATGAAATGAATTGTCAAGTAAAGTTCGATTATAAAATCAATTTCGAACAAAATGCCTATATTCTACGCACATCCCTCATTCACGACACAATGTGCACAAAGAGGCCTGTGTCCAGCAGTTGACGATTACAGGGCTGGTTACGAAGCCTTTTGGAACATTATACCTCAAATAATGCATAAAGGCAAGTCACAATTACGTAAATATTAATTTTTCATATTGATGATGTCCATTGACGTCTGTTGACTAAGTTGCCTATTAGTAACATTTTAAAGTGTACAGAGGCACTATTCAAGAGGTTATGTCGTAAGAATTTGGAGGTCAGCGTTTGGTGGCAACATCAACATTCTATTGATAGTGTTTTATAATAAGTAGTTTCTGCTGTCGATATAAAAGTAGGTGGGTTAGATAATGAAAGATAAATTGTGACCTAATATAGTAGGTACAACTACATCTCGCTTGTAGCTTATGCATATTGTTGTAACGAATTGCTATATATATTATAACATATTATTTGGTAGAGCGGTGATAGCCTAAAGAGTATCTATCTATACTCGACTCACATTCGTGTGATGGGGAGTTCAAATCCTCAGCCCGAGTTTCTACTGTATATACGGATTTCTTTAAAATATCACTAGCTCGGCGGTGGGGTACACATGGTAATGCTCAAGAAATATAAAAAAATCTGGAGTATGTGCATTCACCAATCCGCAGTGGGCTTGCGTGGTGGATTATAGCCTGAAACCCCCCCGTGGTTTACTATCTATTACTAATGAAAGCCTGTGCCCTGCAGTGAGACGTTATAGGCTGATATTAAAGGATAAGTAATTTTATTGTCCGTTTGTATATTTAAAAACATTATAGAGTTTAAAAAATGTAATTGCAACGTTTTAGAAAGATAATTAACGAAGAATTTACCACTTTAAATCTGGAACGTAACACGCCCAGCTTCCCGAAGCGCACGTGGAAGGGCGAGCAGGTGAAGCTACCATCTGGCTGTTCGACGACCACCACGTCGATCGCTCCCGTCAGCGTAGCACTGTTAATCTCGTTGTAGAACTCGCGGAAGTTCGCGATGAACTTGCCGATATAGTTCATGGAATACATGGCTACTGTTTTATTTCACTCTTCTTGGCACTAAAGTCTAACAACACTCACTTATACACTTAAAGTTTTTGGATATTCTCGGCGTTAATATGGACTACCCCATATTGACGATGTTGCAGAACAGGTATTTTCCTGAAACAAAACGAAGAAATTTATTAAAAGGTTTCAGATAATAATTCTACTAATTTCATCTATTCTAGTTGCAGTAACTAAATGCAATGACATGAATAAAGTTGTATTCTTTGATAAAGAACTTGGTGTTGGCATATTTATTTATTTCAATCCGTTAATAGAAACTAATTTATTCGTGACAAAATCATGTGCGCTTGTCTATCTTTCTAGGACGTTATAATCTATGTCAGCAGTTCGCAGTATCAGCTGAATTGTTAGGTCAATGTACAGCCAGGCACCGAGCGCAGGATGTTACTCAATATTGCATGGTTGAGGATAAAAATATACATTGACTACGTGTACGACTAGTAAATGCAAGGAAAATTGAGAAACTATCGTTGTGATATGAACCCAATGCGGAGGTAACCGGCACGTGCGCTTTTTAAACTAAATTATACTTCGTTAATATTACAATTTGCAAAGTACACGAACTTTAAAATTATTTAATTCCATAAGATAGAATTGATTGATTCAGAGAACTTCAAAGTCAGAAGATGCAGGTATATAAATGGAGGTAAATATTATGGCTAAGTCTGAACCATACATTCAACTTGCAGAAGCACCCATGGGCCATGACATTGAAGTGAGGTTCATTTTGCAGCACGCGTTCGCGGCGTGCGTGACGCCTCCAACGGGGGACTCTGCCCCCAACCATTTACTTTACTCGTTACACTGACTAATCTCTATTAGAATAGCTACACAAAAAACCCGTCCATCTAGCTATTTTTTGTTGTTAAGAGAGCAGTGGAAAACTTGGCATGATAAAAGTGTGAAACCTAAACAAGGTAATCTAACTAAAACTAGTAAATCATAAACAATATCTGTTTATAAGCAATAACAAACTAAAGGTTACTAAGTTCATAACCTGTTGTTCAATTATACAATCTCCTATAGATTTGTAACCTTTAGAATAGCTAACCTTTCCAACGAGAGGCGGGGGGCGTGCAACGTGTTCGCAAGAAATTCGCAACCTAAGAAATTCAGTCAAGTATACTAAAGAAACAGACATAATATAATCCAATAAATTTCTTAAAAAGCAATGAAGTGAATAAGTCAGTGATGAATACAGTGGCAGGTGTCCCAAGGACGTACGCGTCAAACTTGAATGGCAGCAGGTGCCAGAACCTATTTTAGACTGAGAATAGAGTTCAATGAGCACGTGTGTCGGAAGTAAAAAAACATATTAAAGAATATATATTTGTTTACTATTTCACTTTTTATTTTATTTTACATGAAACAACAGCATAAACATAGTATAGAAATAACAATGTATCAATAACTTTTCAGAGGTAAAGTAGTTAAAGAAATAAATGTACTTCAATCTCCTTGAGGACCTTGACCTCGAATAACAGCTGAATATGTATTTGCGAGTTAATACACAATTTTCTTAATACACATAACAAAGGTTTTGTTATGTGTATTAAGCTGAATTATTACCTATTAACTGAATTAAAAGAGCATGCATTATTAACTGTCCTACGAATAAACGTAAGAAAGTACGTATTAAAATATAGATGTTACGTTAAAAGAAAAGTGCCGTGTGGTGTCCGACCGGCTTTAGAACAGCACCAACCCATCTCTTCTCGCGGGTATCGTAAAAGGAGACTTGGGATAACAAAGCGGCTATCACAAGCGCTGAGGAACTGCATCACCTCTAAAAGAGTGGACGCGCCAACCCGCTTGGCCAGCGCGGCGTTTTATGGCCATACATCCCTCATGCACGAGACAACGTGCATGAGGAGGTCCATGTCCAGCAGTGGATACTGAAAGGTTGCATTATATAATTACATAAGTACAGTAGTTTTTATTATAATTTACATGATGTTTTGAATAAACACTGGCCTATATTCATTGGAATTTAGCCAACCACTATCACTAAAACTATCAACTTTATCAAAATGGTACCTAGCGGAACACAACATATAAATATGTAGATCAATAAATATATATTTTTTTTTTTATTTGTTATACTTAACTTATAAGGTATCAAAAGAAATCTGATCTGTATGTAGTCACGCGTGTCACAATGATGGTGTATTTTCGCACGTGTTCGTGCAAGCCATAAGCAATGATATGACGATGTATGATTCAATAAACCAATCCGTGTCTAACAATAATAAAAGATCAAACTACGCTTGCGCTTTCTATTATATAGACAGTAAAAACATTATAGATATCATCAACAAGTTAATTGAAAGCGACCTATCTGCACGCAATAATATGATACATCACTGATAAACAACGTTAAGGCGTTATATTTCTAAGAAGCCGTTATTCAAATATAGTACCAATACCTACTGATTCGCTGTAAGGATAAAATAGTTAAGATTCTTTTTGGAATGTGCAATTAGATATTTCATACAGATATGAAAACAATAAAAACTGCGCTTCACTCGATGACAACAAGACAATATACAAACCTTGTTACTACATTTATCAGCAGTTAAATCGACTTCGTTGATGTGATTATTGTCTTATTGTTGATTTACAATAATTAACTAGTGTTCAGATATGTTGTTTTGACGTAAAGCCTAATCCTAACCTTGTATGTGCATAGTAATCTTTTATGGTTTCCCAGTATAACAGTGTAAACAAAAAGCAAGTAATGGATTGTAGAACGAAATAAAACAGTGATCGAGTGGACTTAGGTAACCAGTGAAGATCATATAGTTTATGTACTTATCTTAAATGAAGATTAATTAATTTGCATGTTGTTTACAAGAAAATTGTTATAAGAACATTAAATATGTGTTTGATTATTTTGTCTGAATCAATGCTTAACAAGATGCATAGATTCATGTCGTTCAATAACACAAATTCGGAATCTCAGCCGAGGTAAATTTCTTGTGAGCTTTCCTCTTTTATTATTCACTTCAGTTTATTATTGATAATGTGTTTCTCTACAAAGCTGGTCTTTACAATAGTTGGCAAAAATTGTTTTTTTTCTATAGTTACAATTAGGTAATTCCTCGATGTGTTCAGTCACTCATGTAAACTCATGTAATCCTTAGTAATGTCTAACAAGACATCACTGGAAATTACATTTTATTGCAATAGAACACTATTAATATTTTAATTACATCCATTACCATTTCCTTTGTTTAGACACATCTTAACTTTTTAGCTTTATATTAATACGATCGTGGATATTAAATTAAAGAAAATGAATAATAACTGATACGGGCGTTTCACATAATACATAAACTAAGTTCTGACAAAAACAATAATATTCCTTTCGAACAATAAGTAATCGCGGTACTCAAGCGTACAACACTGCTGGATAAGAAAGCGAAAATAAAAAATAGAAATCATCCACTTCCTTGTAAAATATGCAATTAAGTATAAATAATATTAGGTAATCATTCATTAGTTTATATCTAACCAGTAAGAAAATTAAAAAAGTAGTTATGGTTTCTTCTAGAATAAAATAATTAATATCTTTTTACGATTTAATATTGGTTACCTGAACAAAAACTCCTGTTCAATTGTCGATGTCACTTGTTCACAAACAATTTGCACAGTACAGTTAGTCTTTGTCAATACTGTTTGCAGTTATTGTTTCTGTTGTTATTTCGCGTACGATAATGTTAAACTGTAATATAACTTGGACGCGAGGTGTTCGAGTCAACTATACCAATACACTGATCGCTATTCGCTGTTGTCGAGAGAGTTCAGCCAGCAACGATACGCCGCGTGACGTATAAGCGCGGATGTAGATACCAGAGTACAATGTTCACATACACAACCGCACCATGTGTTTCGCTCGAGACCACGGCATATCGCAAGAGTGACGGGTCGATCGCGCGTTATGGCGTGATATCGTACCACCGCGTTGCGAAAGTATCAACTCTTTAAAACAAGTAAACTCAACAGGAACGGACACTTAATTAGTCGGCTGCAGTACAAATTCAGAAAGAGCTATTCTAATTTTAATTTAACGCAACGATTTTTTTCTTGGCCTCGATCTCAGAATGCCAATTAGTGCGCCGTTTTCGCGTTTTCCATTCAAACAACAATGTGATTGTTGTTTTAAATATTTAAAATGAAAGATTATTATTCACTTATTGTCACGCACTTAAAATGAGTAGATCTTAAGTAATAAATTGATAATGATAAGATTATTACTTACTCGTACTATGAATATTTTCATCAACATGCTTTCAATACAAAAAGCGGTATTACAAAAGACACTCGACACTTGAAATTGTAAACAATAACAACTTCTTGTTTACATGAAAATATTAACATTTACGTTATTATTAAGGACCAATAATACCCATCTTCTTGTTTATCAACCCGTGTCTATTCACTGCTAGACAAAAGCCTCTCTCAAGGCCCTCCACAATGTTCAATCACTCGTCTTCCTCAACTAGTCGCCACCCATTACCCTTTACATGTCATCGGTCCATCTAATCAGGTGACGTCACACACAGCGCTTACAAATGCTTTGTCTCTACTCGAACACCCTTTTCTCCAGCAGTTGTCAGTTCTACAACATTATAATATATTATGTGATCTATTGCTACTTTAGCTAGCTTGTTTTTTGTGCAATGTCGGTTCCTTCGTTCTTTGGAGAATTACCTCGTTCTGGATTTTATCTGTCAAAGAAACTCTGAGCTCTCTCCATAATTTGTTGAGCTTGTGGACCACTTCCACTATTAACGTCTATGTTCCCGCGCAATAGATCATTACCAACAGGACGCGGTATCAACGATAGGAAGTTTTGATAATGTTTTCAAGGTAACGGTTTTCAAGTAACTTTTTTTTTTAAACTTTTCAGAAATAAAGTAGGTACTTAATTAACAATTTGCCGGTCCAACTAAAAGTTGCTTGGGATAAATAGAATCAATGTTAGCGTTAAGATTACTATAACCAATGGTTATAAACTTGTTATAAAAGTGCCTGAAACCTAGTGCAACTATAAACTAAAAGTATTTATAGGAATGACCTTACAATGTGTAAAATCAGTGTGTTAGGTGTAAAATGTAAATAATGTCTTTGTACTATATACTTCAGTAAAATTATAGAAATACTAGTTTTAGACTGGCTTTTAGCAGCTGCGGGCCATTTGCGATATTTCCATGGATTTATTTATAAATAAAAAAGATCTAAAAATATAAATACCTGTGTTGTTATGTAATATTAATTTCGTGAATTAAAATGTATTTAAATAGTAATCCTAATTCTATATCCGATTCTAATCCTAATATTCTAATTTTAATCGTATCCTAATGAACGAATCCCTAGCAAATATGACCCACGCGTAGTTTATATTCTAGGACCGATAGATTTTATCTCAGTCAATGTGGGTGAAGCCGCGGGTTACAGATAGGTATTATTTATTAATTGATAAAAACCACACAATTTTAGAAATCTATTGATTTATAAGGTTTAACACAAAAAAATGGATCGATGAAAGTGTGTCAAATTTCAAAAAACCATGAGAATAAATTCAATGCTTAGGTATTTGAATTCCTGGTTTGACTGTAGCTCGTATTATGTTATCTGTAACTATAGCAAGGGATAAAGATGTAAATAAAAAGAATTTTAATACGAGTAGCATGCGCCTCATTTTATTTGTCTAGCGATGGGTGTGTCAACTCATGACGTAGTGCTTACGAGTTACGGCTCCGCACGCGCCCGTTGTTGCGTATTATTTTAAAAACAAGGTCAGTATTATTCTGCCGCTGCAAAACAACTGTTATCGGTGTTTTACAATCGACCATAGAGCTATTTGATCAAAAGTCAAAATGGCTAAGACGAAAAACGTACGCGTGCATAAACGAAAAACATAAACAAAATATTATCGTTTAGATAGCCTTCTACAAATGCGCATAGCTTTAAAACCACATGTCACGCAATTGCTTGTGGAAAAACAAACATGTTTTTCTTATTCATCAATAAAATGTACCTATGGCTATTATAACAGCAATTAAAGCAAGTGAAAAACAAAACTTAGGTAATTCCCCCCGTGCACATGGATCCATAATCAGGCTCCACCCGTGGATTCATGTATAACTTTTCCTCCTCTTCGATCCACTAATACCTGTGGATCGGTAATTCAAGTTTGTTGAGGTTTCAAACAATAAATAAAAAGAGAAATGTTCTTAAAATCATGTGCATTGATTATTATCATTTATTATTATCATCCTATTGGATGTGCATTTGAATGCATATTATACACATTATTATTTAAGAAACCCGTCAAAGTAGGAAATAAAAGAAGTAAAGTAAAGTTCTATTCTATTCCAATAGTCTAATCCAGCTATACTCTAAGTGTGTTCCGCGGAACCCTAGGGTTCCGTGATACCTCTGTCGGGGTTCCGCAAGAATTTAGAAATAAAAAAATCAAAACACCTCTCTCTGGTCGCTCCGCGGCTGTGCGGACTCCGCGGCCGCGCGGAGACAAAACGCTATGAATGTTATTTATTTATTTATTTGTATTTGTATAAGCTTGTGTTACATTAGCTGGTACAATATCTCATAAGTTTGGTCTCAACAATTTTATACTTGTACAACGCGTTCGCTCTAAGTTTGCCGGTCTGTGGAATGCGCGTACCCTCCCCCACGTGACAACAAAACTTATAATGTGTCATAGTTTTACCCAAATATCTAACGTACACAATTTTTATTGTTACAATTAAATAAAAAATTTCGAACGTCATACACTCATACCTATCGCCAGCGGCAAACTTAAAACGAGCGGGTAGTATACTTGTAAGCGCTCAGTCTCTTTGATAAAAGCCGCCTCTGAATTAGACGCTATAGTTGTCAACTAGCGACTTTCGTCTCTAACTTCAAAGGATAAAGTCGATATTGTTTACAACGCTATTTTTAAATTTCTGTTTTTATTTTTGCTTTTTGTTTATCAAAGGTGCCGACTCGAGTATTTTCGAGAATATTTGAGATCGAGTCTAGGACTAAGTATAAAAGCGGCGATCGCGCGTTGGCGTCGTCAGTTGATGATTAGCGTTCGGAGCGATAAGTTACTACCTACTTACAAGCTCGCTAGCGAGAAACTAGTGTTCATTGTTTTACTGCCTGCTGTATTCTGTTGTCTCAGTTTTATACATTTCTTCCCTGTAGGTTCTAAATTTAGTCTCTTATACGCAGTAACGATTGTGCATTATTTAAACCCCACTATCCTGACTTGTAACATTATAAATAAAGAAGAATGGAACGTTGGCTTAAAGGTGTTAAACGTGTTCCAACAACATCTTCTAATGACGCTGAATGTTCAAAAGCAATGCGCGCGGAGAATTTAGCAATCACCGATCCAGAAGATGATGCCACGAGTGCCACGACGTCAAGCTCGACGGTTTCAAAGACGAAAAAAAGGAAGTATGATGAATCTTATATCAGTTTCGGATTTGTTGATTCCAACGGCTCACCTCTCTGCATGCTCTGTAGTAAACTGCTTCCTAATAGTTCCATGGCACCTGCCAAATTGCGTCGACATTTAGAAACCGTACACCCCGAGACTAAAGACAAGAATAAAGAATTTTTTGTTCGCAAAAAAGATCAGTTATTAGAAAGTCAAAAAAATATGATGCATGTAACACAAACTACCAACGAAAAGGCCACGGAGGCATCATACTTAGTTAGCTATCGCATTGCACAAGCAGGTGAAGCGCACACTATCGCTGAGAAATTAATAAAACCATGTGTATTAGACATAACAAAATGTATGCTTGATGAAAAATCTGCAAAGCATCTTTCTACTGTTCCGCTATCAAACGATACTGTTTCACGACGAATCCATGATCTGGCAAGCTACGTCAAACAAGAACTAGTTACACGTCTACAAAATACACGATTCGCTTTGCAAATGGACGAGTCGACTGATGTCGCTGGTTTGGCTATCCTGCTGGTTATTGTGAGATATCCATATAAAAGTTCTTTTGAAGAAGACATGCTTATGTGTTCATCGCTGCTTACAAACACTACCGGGGAAGAAATTTTTAATAAAATAAATATATTTTTTGAAGAACATAATCTCAGTTGGAACAATTGCATTGACATTTGTACAGATGGGGCCAAGGCGATGACAGGTAAAACAGCAGGAGCAGTGTCACGAATGAAAAATAAAGCGCCTAATTGTAGTTCCAGTCATTGTATTCTGCATAGACAAGCACTTGCGATGAAGCAAATGCCGTCTAATCTAAAATTAGTTATGGATGAAGCGGTAAAAATAATTAATTTTATCAAATCACGACCACTACAATCCCGATTGTTCTCATTATTGTGTGAAGATTATGGCAGCAAACATAAAACACTGCTGCTCCATACAGAAGTGCGATGGCTGTCTCGGGGAAAAACTTTAACAAGGCTATTTGAACTTAGAGCCGAGTTACAAATGTTTCTTTCAGCAGATACTTCTTTTAATTTGAAGGACCGTTTGTATGATAAAACTTGGTTGTTCCGATTGTCTTTTATGGCGGATATCTTTCAAAAACTTAACGAATTAAATTTATCGTTGCAAGGTAAACAGACAACAGTGTTTCAGGCCTATAATAAAATAACTGCTTTTAAAAGAAAATTAGATTTTTGGATCATTTGCATTGGTAAGAAAGAAATAGAAAGTTTTACGTTACTCAGTGAGTTTGTTAGCGAAAACGACTCAGAAATGTTTGAAGATAATGTGTTTGAAGAATTGGTCCAATATCTCAGTTCGATGCGCGCATCTTTTGAAAAGTATTTTCCCGAAGAACACAATACAAAAATTAAAGTGAACTCCTGGATTCATAATCCTTTTTTACCCAACTTGGAAAAGCCTGAAAACATGTCAAATGAGATATATGAATCTCTTTTAGAAATGTCATCAGACACAAGTATGGAGTCATTGTTCAAAACGACGCCTCTTAATGATTTTTGGTGCAGAATCCAAGATGAATATGCAATGCTTGGCCAAATGGCTCTGGATATTCTTCTCCCGTTCCCAACTACATATTTGTGCGAAACAGGATTCTCTACCTACGCAGCCACGAAAACAAAATATCGCAATAGACTGGACGCCGAAGCTGATATGAGACTCCAACTTTCTTCCATCAAACCTGATATCAAGCAATTGATGAAAAATAAAAAACAGTTTCATACCTCCCACTAGTTAGATTTTTTCTTTTTTAATGTTTTCTATTATTGTCCTTACCAAGTGGTGAAGTAAATAATAATTAGTAACTGATACATTGTACTTTTATTATGCTGATTAATATAGAATACACTTATAAAAATAATTGTTTTATTGTAGGGTTCCATCAAGTATTTTGCTTCCCAAAAGGGTTCCGTCATTTAAAAAGTTTGAGAACCACTGGTCTAATCCCATAGCGATGCCGTAACTCAACATCCCACTAATGTACTTTACGTTTTTGTTTATTTAGAAGTCCACATAATAATATTGTATGAACGTATACTGACAAGTAAGAAGATGGTAGCAACAGAAATTAACCATGGTCCCCCGATATTGCGGAAGTTTGAAACATTAACATCATGCATTTTTGAATCAATAATATACAAATACCTAAAAAAAGAATTGTGTAGATGTAACTAACATAGGTCAAGCGTGTTTGGTCATTTTAAATGTTTGTCACTCGGCCATTTTGGCAAATATGTTTGATTTAAACAGTCTGCCCAGCTCGGAGGGTCTAAATATTAGGTTTGAATCGAACAAAAATCTACGACGATAAGTAAGATCAATGTATGAAAAATTATATAAAAAGCCTTTATTTAAATTCAAACTGCATTATAAAAGTGTTAGAGGTTGATTCTTAACAAAAAGGAGGCCACGGTCTAGACAAGGCCGTTTACGGATGGAATAAGTCGATGACTTTGTGCCACTCATTGATTTAGTCTTTGAGAGTAATACTAGATGGATAAATTATAACAAGTAAAGTGAAACTCAACCATTTTGATTACCTACTAATAATTTCAGTATTGGCATGTCGTAGCATGCCTAGGCGTTGGCAGGCCTAGCCTACAGTGGCGTAGGTAGGGTCTATGACTTAGACAATTTTTACACAGACCACCAATTGGGGTGGGTAGTCTGATAATTTTCAGTTGTTATTTCCTTCAAATCAACACATACATATACATAATAATTACATATTATATACATAATTACAAACTAAAGATTTTTATGAAATACTGCCATAACAATTATTATAGTTTTTCTGACCGACTGATGACTGAACGAACTAGAACAGATAAAAACCATGTTTATATTACATATTTCGAAAATTTCTTTTGCGACGTAAATTTGTCTTTTTCACTGTCGAATAGTTTACGTGACGTTATCTAAGTAAAAAATCTTATAGTCAGTACAAATTTATTAACTAAGGTTAAAATTTTGTAACTTAAAACATCATAGTTTGAAGATTCTGTTTAAACAGAAACTTGCTCTTACATCTGATTATTAAGCTAAAGCAATAAAAAATACGATATTTTTTACGATTTCAGTAAAGTTTCAATATCTGGGAAACTAGAACCGACAATATCTATTTTCAGAAAATCGTATTTTGAATCCTAATTTTGAATAATGACTAATATACTAATATATACTTTTTATAAAGGTGAAATTTGCGACAGTAGATATGACTCGTTTCGTTGTTAAGGTCGGAAATCACGTCATCAAAAAAAAAATGGTGGTGGCGTCATGATATGTGCATCTATTAATCTTTGTGCACAGGAGAGACCGGAGTGGACCTGCCCAGGTGTTGAAAGTGTGTGGATGACTGTGCCGGCGTGCATGCTGGGAGCGCGCGATCACCGTGACTTACACATTGGACTAGTCTATGTACGCCCGGATTCGCTGCAATCGTCACGAGTTGAATCTATTACCATGACATTAGCATCCATACTCACATCGCGTCCTGATGATATTTTCGTAATTGCGGGAGATTTTAATTTTTGAAATATTAATTGGATACTCGCGGGTCCGATTCATCTTAAAAAGAGAACAACTGATCTTCAGAACGCGACTATGAAATTTTTGGATCCTTGTAACCTACCTGGTCTCAATCAGTCGAATTTCAATGTTAATCACACCAACAATATTCTCTACTAGCTGTTGCCCGCGACTTCGTCCGCGTGGACTTTAGTTTATAAACACCGTCTTTATTCAACGTGATTCTTTAAATTGATATAACTTTTTTATTTATGAACTGATTGAAATAAAACAAACACTAAATTTTAAGTTAAGCTTCACTATACATTAGTGAAAACCGCACCCAAATCGGTTAAGCCGTTTCTAAGATTAGCGCGCACAAACGCACAGACAAACAGACAAAAATTCTAACAATCATTGTTTTGGGTTCTATTGCATTGATAAAGGCCCCCAATAATAGTTTTTCTCATATATCTTCCATGTACAGACAGCATCAGTTACATTTTTATTATATGTATAGATTTAATATTTAGTAATATAACAATTGATGTATATAAGTCGGCTCAATCTCTGGTACAGGAAGATACACATCATATGTCATCCATCGGTGATAGATGTAACCAATTTAATGTTACCTAAACCTCGAAAACAATCCTACAGTTAAACTTAATTATTATCGAGCTGACTATGAAGAAAATAATGAGTGCTTAAAAGACATCAACTGGTAATGCATCTTAATTTGTAATGGAATTGATAAGGTTGTCAATAGTTTATGCAAATCAATATTTATGCAAATATGCAAATTTATGACATAATAGACCAATTTATTCCTAAATCAATACATTCCTCCAAGTTGTTTCCAGTATGGTACTCAAAGTCCTTAATTCATATCATACGCGATAAATTTAAAGCACATAAAAGATGGAAAAAATATGGGAACCCAAGACACCATGATGAGTTTTCATTATTACGCTTACGGCAAAAAAATGGTACAACAGAAATGTACACAATGTACAAATGTATATGAGTAACAATGAGTATATAGGAACGAGTGCAAACTCATATTAAAAAGAAAACGAGTGCAAACTCATATTAAAAAGATCCTGAAGTGTATTTGGTCACTCCTAAAAACATTGCAGGATAATCACAGTGGATATCCAAATACACATAAACATGAAGATGAAGTTTATTCAAGGGAAAAAGAGGCTTGTTTCAGATTTAATAAATATTTCCAAAGTGTTTTTACTGAACCAGCTTCTTTGTATAAAGATTTAAAACTTCCGGAAGTAAACATGAGTGATACTATCCGCCAAATTAATACCAATGAACACATAAATAAATTATTAAATTCCCTAAATGAAAATAAAGGTCCTGGTAGTGACGGAATTCTGCCGTTATTCTTAAAATAGTGTGCACAAAATCTGGCAAAGACCATAACATTAATGTTCTCCATGTCTGTAAACAGATTTGGATCATTTCCATACAAATGGAAAGAGGCTTTAATAGTGCCGATTCATAAAAGTGGTTCAAGAAACAGAATTGAGCAGTGCCGTCCAATATCAATATTAAATGCACTTGCCAAAGTATTTGAAAAACTCATTCATTTTCATATTAGTCTGATCATAACTCAGTCTTTACCAACTATGTTTTGCACACGTTTTGGATGCGGGGATGCAGGTTGACGTGATCTATACGGATTTTGAAAAGGCTTTGGAATCGGTGGATCACATCATTCTACTGCAAAAACTACAGGCGCTTGGAATTAGAGGAGACCTGTATCAATGATTCTTATTATAATAACGAATAAACAGCAAACTGTCAGATTGGGCACTGCTCTTAGCGACTTTATTACATCCGGAGTACCACAGGGTTCGATTCTCGGCCCATTGTTATACAATGCTTATCTGTTCGATATTTACACATGTTTTAAACATACTCATCATCTAATGTTTGCTGATGATAACAACATGGTGTTTTTTTCCAACTTTTTATGTATTTTTTTCCTAAGGGACAGTATGTGCTTAATGAGTTAATGGGGCATATTTTTTTATTAACAATAAATATATTAATTTAAATAACACAAAATTATTACTTACTTTTTTCAGAATACGACAGACATTTCAGTAGAATGTTAAAATCGATATTGAACTTGGATTTTTCTAACTGGATTCCCATTTATATGTCCCTATTTAGTTATTGCACTAATTGCATTAATTACTTCTATATAGAAGTAATCTAGTAATTATAATGTTAAATTATGCAATTTTCTGAGGCAAGATATAACAAAATCTGAAGTGAAACAAATATTTTGTAGTTACGAAAAATTTAAGATTATACTTTTTGAAGCAAAAATGTATATGTATTTTATAAACTTACGTATTATATGTGACGTCTTCTTATCCTTCTGCTTTCTTATCAACTTTAATTAAAACAGCAAATGTAGTAGAAAAGGAAAATACAATATATTTTATTTGGGCAATTTGATAATCAAAACCATTATGACATTGACAACCTAAGGGGGCGCTCCAAGATGTATGAAATTCGCTTTTGATAATCTAATAGAGATCGTATTTAATCGTTTTTAAAATCGTATAAAGATTTAAAAAAATATATTTAGTAAGGGTTCAAAAAATATAGAGATACTATATTTCTAAGACACGCAACATTTTATTTATATTGTCTTAGAGTGAATATTGCACGTTTTGGAATTCAGGCTTAAAGTATGAACTAAAACGCTTTTTGGCGGGAATCCGAGAACTAAACTTGAGTTTTGTTTCATTATTGTAAAAATTATGTATTGTGGGATTTGTGGTTTAATAGTGATAGTTTATTTAACTTCAAAGTGTTTTGTGCGTAATGTTCATGATAATCAAATAAAAACATACATAGAGTTGGAAAGAAGGTATAACATAGAGTTGTTAAAACCACGAAATATATTTATTTATTTTTATCGAATCCCGTGATCCCGGAAATAGTCGTACTACTCAATTCAACATTCTAAATTCAATCATGCACAACACAACATAAAGAACAATATAATACAATTCCTTTCTATCTTTCCCTCCCGGCTACATTGTCACATTTTTGTTTTTTGGTCCCTAGTGCTGTCTTTTTCTAGTTTTTATTGGTGTTTGTTTCGTACCTGTTACCAAAACAGGCGACAGAGATGAGGTTGGAGGGTGGTCCGGGAGGGTCTACGCGCCGGCAAACATGGGTCGGGTCATTCACTCCTTCACCTCGGTTAGTTGTGTCTTTTTGTCTTGTGAATTATTGTATTATTTTTGACCCTCGATTGTTTTATGGTTTATTGGATCATCTTCATACGATTACCTTGAATTTACGATTTGCTACAACTAGATTGTGCTTGTTTGTCTATTATCTGGCATACAAACCATACGATGAGTAAAACTTTGATTTTTTAAAGAATTATGTGTTTTCTTTTGTATCCAATGTGACTGGTTGAGCCCTGATGAAACATTAAGATAACATATGCAATTTTTTTATAAAAAAGGCGCACTTGTATCTGGGGAGAGCCGTGAAATGCTTTGGAAAAATTTTACGCGTATCAGCGACTTCTTGGGGTATTTGCTACACTGGTCTGCGAATTCTATAACAGGGCACTTTCGTGGCCATTATCACTTATGCAGCCGCGGCGTGGTACCGGCGAGCGTCGCTTCACATTGTGCGTAGCCCGTTGTCGCGTACACAGCGACCTGCGCTTATCCTACTTACAAAGGCGTATAGAACAACAAGTACCATAGCACTTCCTGTACTTGGGAAGTCCTTCCGGCCGATTTATATATCATCTGCGCTGGTAAGTGACAGAAGCTGTGTCAAGCACTTCTCAACAAAGATAGGCACAGAGCAAATGCAGCAATATCGCGTATATTGAAATAATTGATTTTTGGCAGCAAAGCTGGCAGAAAGATGTCAGGGGCAGCAGTGGGGTTCCACTCCGGTCTCCTCCGGCACAACTGCTACCCCCCAAAGGACTTTTCGCGTACGGCGGGGAAGCCTCCTAGGGTGGAGATTAAAGAGATCCTCGGATTTGGGTCCACAATAACCCGCGGGCGGCCAGTGGACAACCGTTTCATCATCCGGTCTCCCTGATCCCAGCATCATCATGTCATGCCGATGCGCCTGTATTTTCCTGCAACCGCTAGTCCTTCATTCCATATCTCTTCTCCATAACAATCTCTCCTCGGGACGGCTTCTTCCGCGCACTGTGGGAACACGATGTGGGCTTTGCGGCTAATACGGCACCATTATGGCGGCGGACTCTGACGGAACGGTGGTAGCTATACCGACGGATAAACCTCCCACCACAAAAGGGAACGCCGTTGCCTCGTTACTTAACAGCAGAGTGCACCACAAGCTGGTGAGGTTGGCTTAGGGTCTGAAGATGGTAGGTAAGCCTTTTACACCCCAATCGTATAACATTATTGCACGAAAATGTTCTCGTTCAAATTCCATTGTTACAAAGAAAATCCCGCGCAATTCAATAAAAAGTGAATACATTTTTATTTTTTCGCTTTGACTAAATGGCTTTCGGAATTGGAATTACAAATAAATGATGTTTTAAAAACGGTACTCTTTCTGAATTGAGTTCTCTTTTTAAAATTTGAGTATCTAAAAATTTATCTAGTCACCCTATATGTACCACATCAAGACTATGTTTCATTACTAATTTAATTTTTGCAACTAACGAACGTGTGTCAACCTTGTTTGTGGATAAATATCCGCAAATATAGGATAAATAAATATACGCGAAAAGTAATTTTAACATCAATAAATTTAAAAGTGTACTGTGAAGGATATAATATCTCTTTTTACGCGTACGGAGGGACTCATAAAGTCGTAACTACAAGCAAGGCGAACACGCGCACGTGAGTTGCAAAAACTATAAACGCCACTTATCTGCACACAAGAAAATTCGCATCTTTATGTGAAAACGTTTTTTTTTTAAATTACAAGCACGATTAATATGACAGAAAGCAAAGACAGTGTTTATTAAAATGTTATTTTATTCACATTATTAAATCTTTCAAAATAAATTTTACATGTAACTGAATAACAGAAGTTCTTATATGGAGTGTCGTATGAGTAAATACATATATACAAAAGAATGTTTTGTGCTATGGTAGCTGCGGTTGCGAGCGATCAGAGGTGTTTTCGGTGGAGTTCACGGCGCCGTTAGGGAGCGGCTCAGGAGTTTCCGAAGGAGCTCTCGTCGGGACCAGTGTATTCTGACATTTGTTACGGAGCTCGAACACCTGAGTTATAGCGTCGCGGAAGCATAGGAAGTTGTAATCTATCACACCTAAAAATAATATAACTGAAAATATACTGTCCTAAAAGAAAAGGCATCAGAACCATTTTTAATAAAAGTATAAGTAGCATTATATTCCGAAATTAGAAATAAACCAAAAGAATAACTAATGATTTTTCTTTTAGTTTTATTCAAAACTCCCATTTCTAGCTTGATTTCAAATGAATGATTTTTTTCTAAAATTATTTGCAATTTTCTCGAATGTTATCGAAATTCACTTGTACGGTTTAGGGTCACTAATTCGGCCCTCCTTAGAAAAAAGGCACAAGTGCATTTTGATGACATTCGAGAAAAATACACAGACACTTGTTAGAATTTTCATTCATTTAAAATCAAACTAGAAACTTAGTTCTGGTTAAAACAAAACCATTGTTTATCCTCTTTGTTAATTTTTAATTTCAGCACCTCCCGTTACAGAAGTATCATGCATCCGCATTTCCTCGATACGGACGTGTCGCATGTTCGGTCTAAAAACATTTTATACCACAAATCCGTAGGCTGTGGAATGAACTGCCTCAAGATGTCTTTCCATTACACTACGATATGGGGTACTTCAAGAAATCTGTGAATAGGATTTTGCAAGGTCGGCGGCGTACTCGCATACTTCCTGGTGTTGCAGGTGTACATGGGCAGCGGAAACATTTACCATCATGTGGGACCATCAAAGTAGACTCATCCGCCTACTTTCCTATAAAAAAATAGTTTCGTTAAAAATGTTACTAATGCTTTTTCTTCTTAGGAGGCAGAGTGGAAAAGAAGACATTAAAAGGTCAAAGATCATGTTACTACTTGATGGGTTAAATCTAGCGATTGTCTTGAATACATATTTAAAAGTAATATTTGATGGGAGTGGTCGATGCAGTAATTCGAGTACCCCCGAGTTTGAGAGAGTTATCCACCGTGAAAGTTCAGAAGTGACAGTTGCCAAAGCCTATTTCCCTTCCCGTCCCAACAGGAGAGTGTATACTGTAACTCTTATCTTATTTTTTTAATTTTTTTTATAGACAAGAGGGCGGACGAGCAAGCGGTCCCACGTGATGGTATGTATTACCGCCGCCCATGGACGCCTGCAACACCGCCGTATACGGTATACGGGTGCGCCGCCGACCTAGCAAAATCCTATTCACAATTTTTTTGAAGAACCCCATGTTGTAGCTTAATGGGAAGATCCCGTGAGGCAGTTCGTTCCACAGCCTACGGATTCGCGATATAAAATATTCTTTGGACCGAATAATACGCGACATCTGCACTGCACTTGGATGGACTGCACTTCTGTGACGGAAGCTGCGGTTGTAGAAACCCGAGGTGGGAATTATATTGAACAATTCTTCAGAGCATTCCCCATTGTATAGGTGGTAGAACACAAAGAGAGACGCAATGTCTCTCCAAATGCTGAAGGGTTCTAAACCGCCCGTGGGAGTGGGATCGTGAACAATACGAACAGTACGTCGTTGGATGGAGTCAAATGGGTCTAATTGGTATTTAAGTGCGCCGGCCCAGAGATGTGAGCAGTGTTCCATATGGGGCCTAACCTGAGCTTTGTAGAGCGTTAAGAGTTGCCCAGGGGTGAAGTACCGCTGCGCTCTGTACAGCACGCCGAGCTTTTTGGAGGCCATTTTGGCCTTATTTTCCAGATGACCCCTAAATTCAACTTTGCTGGAAATGTCGACACCAAGGATCCCAATACTCTCCGAGATCTGAAGAGGTATGCTCTGAAAGCGAGGTGCTATGACCAAAGTGTTTTTTTTAGCGGTGGTTGCACAGACTTGCGTCTTACTGGGGTTGAAATCCACTAGGTTCAGAGAATCCCAAATCGAGACTAGAGCTAAAGTTTTCGATTTCAGACACAAGCCTGGCGCGACTCTCTTCCACTTCGACCCGAGGGATGTTGGCGCGGCCCCTGTACAAGGCGTCTCCAGTGGTGTCGGATGACAGTATAGCAACGTATGTCACCAATTTGCAACAGGTCGTTGATATGCAGAAGGAACAGAGCTGGGGACAGCACGGAGCCTTGCGGGACGCCAGCGTTAATAGGCATGGTGTCGGAGCAGCTACCATCGATAACGACTCTGATGCTCCGTCCAGTCAGGAAACTGACAACCCATTCGCATAATCCCTCGGGTATCCCGAAAGATGGTAACTTGGAAAGCAGCGATTTGTGCCATACCCGATCAAAAGCTTTCGCAATGTCTAGGCCTACAGCCAGAGCCTCGCCTCTACTCTCAATGGCGTCAGCCCAGCGGTGTGTTCAATACGATAAAAGATTACCAGCCGAGCGATTATGGTGAAATCCATATTGACGGTCGCTAATCAGCTGGTGATCCTCCCAAGGAGCCTGGTGTGTTTATAACACGCTCCATCACCTTGGAGAGTTCCACACTTTCACACTAATTCACATCCTAATACGAAAGTGCATTTGTCTGTTAGGTTTTCAAGATTAAACTAAAGAACCGATTTCAATGAAATTTGGCAGAGCCTGATATCCAGACGGATATAGTATACTTTTAATCTCGGAAAATTGATTAGTTGTTCCAGGGGGAACTTATCATTTTAAAACAAAACATATATACGCGCGAAGCTGGGGACAAAAGCTGTATACTCTATTATTTTTTTTGAAAAAAGACTGTCCAATGTAGCGTAAAGGCTCGCGCATATTACAGCAGCACCGCGCCGCACTGCAAAACTGTGACAACGCACATTACAGACGCGGCGGGCCGCAACTCAAGACAATAATTAAAGTGAGTTAGCTGTTGACATTCAATTCTTCACGTCGTTGCACAGCGAATAACTATAGAATTACGTCGTTAACTGCCAATGTGCGTTGAACCGGCGTTCAACGCACATTGAGGCGGGCAGCGCATAACATCGGCACATAAATACGGTTGGCAAGCGATGCGGCAGTGCACTGGTCTGCGGTGCGATGCAACCCGTCTGAAGTGTGCGATGACTTATACAAATTGTACGAAAATGTTTCAGGAAATTTTTTGCAGTGTTATGCGTTGCGATGTAGCTCGCCGTAGTATGCGCGAGCCTTTACACTACATTAATTGGTCAATTGAGGAACACGCCCTCTTGTAATTCGTTATATTACGTGAAATCACGTGACCGGTACTGATGCCATTCCCTTTTTTTCTTAACTTGAACAGAGTATACTGAATGTTAATAAAAGTGACCATAATATTTAGTGTACCTTGTTTCTGAAAATTCTCTTCGCGCAGGATACAGACGAGCGCAAGGAATTTGTTAACTTCACGTAAATAGAGGACTGTGCCGTTGTTCAACTTTATGAGACTCGAACTCTGGTTGTTGAATGTATTCACTTCAGTTTCATCGACCATCCTAAAATACAATCATACATTCGTTATGGTTTATTATATACTCACTATATTCCACAGTGATTTGATGCATACATATATACTCGTATAATATTCATTTGACAGGTTTTCTACTGGCTTCATGTTCTATTCCCATCTTTTATGTTATGACACACTAATGTCGTGACATGGAGACATGTGCGTTGCTTTGTTGCCAGTTCGGTTGGTCGAATTTCGACGTTCTTCGTGAAATAAATGAAAGAATCAAGGAGTCTGAATTAGATGATCAAGATTTGGCATATTTTTATGTTTTTGCACTATATTTATTCTATATATAAGTGTTTTTTTGCAAATGAAAGGAAATCGATTAAGTTTTGAGAACATAGAAAAGATTATGATAATTTATTCGGTTCTCAATTGACGGTGCTGCTGATGTTGCGTCACGTGATTTTGAGTCTGATGATCTTAACGCGGACGTAACTACGTCGCCGTGTTCAACAGGACAAAATTTGAGATTGACAAATGAAAGTGACTACGATTAAACGAAGTCACCTGTCAATCTTAAATTATTCAATATCAATAGAGCTATGTTAATACCAAAGGAGAGTAAATAATATTTTTTTATTTTACTGCACATAATAAACGTTGTTATACTAATTAATTAGAACAAAAAAGTTAGTTACATCTTGATTTTTTCGGGTAATATTATTCATTATCATTATCGAGTAAAGAAAATAACATTAAATAATTAAATCAACCTAATAAATTATATAACATTAAATAATTAAATCAACCTAATCAATTAAACGAAACAATTTTTTCTTAAAAATAATATTTACAACAAGTTTTCGTACGAAACCCTAAATCTATATTAATTTTTCCTTCAAGTCTCGGTATTAAAATCTCGGGATGGGTATGTTCACACTAACATTTCGTGGAAAAAAGTGTAGTTTAGGTATATAGACATCCAAATTTCCTATCACATAACAAATGGTTGCAAATAATTATGTTAAAAGAAACTGTTTGCCGTTAAATGGAGTAATTTACTCCATTTAACGTTGCAATTAAGTTAATTAAGGAGTAAGTAAGTTGCAATAAATTGAGAGTTGCCGTTAAATGAACAGAAGAAAAATCAATATTATTTTACTATTATAATATTATTTACTAATAAAGTATATATAACATTTCCAAACAACAAACATTAATAGTGATACAAATAACAATGCTTATTGCGTATAGTCTGTTATGTTCGTCGTTTTTTGTGCGAGTGCGAGTTTTTTTGCGTTTTTAGAGCGACTGAATCCAAAGCGTCTTCCAACATCACTTATCTTTTCTCCCGCCTCTATTGCGCGTATTAATAAAACCTTTTCGTTAACACACAAAGATTTTCTCTTACTCACCATGTCCACAGTTTGAAAGTTTGTGAGCAACTAAGAATATGGTAATGTACAGATAATGCATAACAACCTAACGACAGTCTAGAGCCGAGGTAAACACGTGCAAGGTAATCACAACAAACAAAAGAACGGATTTCATAGAATCTTCGATACGTATGATGCCGACAGTCGAGGTAAATACGGGCTAGTCTGTAGTACCGCACCGGCTTCCTATTAGCGTACTGTATGTAACGATGTGGCCGCCGGTACGGTTCTTGCTTGCTGTGTATGCTGGTTTTTCTTCAGGATGCCAATATTTCTTCTATTTTCTGCATTCTTCTATTTTGGTTTTCTTATATCGTTGTACGGCTCGGAATGAATGTATGGACATTCGCGCCCATATTTACATTATCTCGGAAAATCTTAATAGCGACTTTTAAATAAGTTATAGCGCCATCTATCGCTAATTTTGCGAAACTAAACCGAACAATAAAGCAACAAAAAAACAAACAAAAGAACGTACACAGCTGCAGTTCTTATTTCGGCAACTTAGAAAGTACTGTTTATTGTTTAATAATGACGTATTGTTGTCGTTATTTAGAGTGGGTGTGATGCTACATACAGTGTATCATTGTATGGACAACAAGGTAAACCAACCATAGTCAAGTAATTTCGACGTTTTAGAGAGTTTGTCGTTAAATCGAGTGGCGTTAAATGGAGTTTTCTAATTAATAGTTTTTTAACAAAAAATATAATTATTCAATTACTCTTTTATAGTTTGAATATTTATAATTAAATATAAAACCAATAAGATTTAAGTTTTTTATTACACCAATCATGGCTTCCTTTGAAGCAAATATTTTACCCATTAGTATAATTTGTCCCAATACAACTTTATTAAAACAGTAATAAAATATTTTTCTATAAAGTTGTATATTAGCACAAAACTATTAATTTACTTATTACTAGCTTCTGCCTGCAGCTTAACACATGCAAAAGCAGTGACATGATGGATTTTACGAATGAAAATACATCCAGTAGTTTTTAAGTAATTCTATTAAAAGTATTTTTCCTCTATAACTCAACTTTTGCATCCGTTTTCAAATCCTCAAATCCGAGAAAAATCCGTAGTCGTTTTCACGTGATTCTCAAACGGATATAGACAAAAAATTTAATAACTATTGGGTGTACCGGTTAAAAATGTCGTTTTTTTTCAAAAATTAATGCTTTATTGTGAAAAAATGGTTACAAATTCAATATTCAAAGTATTGCCCATCGCTAGCTACAACTTTTTCCCATCTTTCTGGCAACATACGGATACCGCCACGGAAAAACTGCTCGTCTTTTGATGCGATCCACGAATCGATCCATTTTTTGACTTCATCATAATTGGAGAAGTGCTGGTCAGCCAGGCCATGAGTCATCGATCGGAAGAGATGGTAATCGGAAGGAGCAATGTCTGGGCTATACGGCGGGTGGGGTAGAACTTCCCATTTGAGCGTTTCTAAGTATGTTTTAACGGGCGCTGCAACATGTGGCCGAGCATTGTCATATTGCAAAATAACTTTGTCGTGCCTTTCGCTGTATTGTGGCCGTTTTTCTCGCAATGCTCGGCTCAAACGCATCAATTGTCGTCGGTAGACCTCCCCCGTGATCGTTTCATTCGGATTCAGCAGTTCATAATACACTACGCCGAGCTGGTCCCACCAAATACACAGCATGACCTTTTCGGCATGAATATTCGGCTTGCCCGTCGATGATGAGGCATGGCCGGGGTATCCATATGTTGCCCGACGTTTTGGATTATCGTAATGGACCCACTTTTCATCACCTGTCACAATTCGATGCAAAAAAACCCTTTCTTTTATACCGTTGGAGCAGTTGTTCGCATGTGAAAAAACGACGTTCGACGTCTCTTGGCTTCAATTCATACGGCACCCAATTTCCTACCTTTCGGATCATTCCCATTGCTTTTAAACGATCGGAAATGGTTTGCTGAGCGACTCCCAAGTGTTTTTGCAAGTTCTTCTTGCGTTTGTGACGAGTCTTCATCGAGCAATGCCTCCAATTATTCATTTTCAAACTTTTTCGGTTGGCCAGGGCGTTCCTTGTCTTCCACATCAAAATCACCATCTCTAAAGCGTGCAAACCAACGCTGACACATTCTCAAGTCTATATTATAGTCAGGATCAGGGACGTAACTAGGCTAAATATCACCCGGGGCAATACCTGACTTTGGCGCCCCCCCCCCCCCCCCCCCCCCCTTCACCCACTTAAACGAAGAATGGCCAACCATGACCAAGGAAACGAAAACTCTCCTAAACAACACTCCTAATTTACTATACTTTTCATAATTAACTTGGGTAGATAGTAAGTAAATGCTCGATTTCAAAGGCAAAAAGTTTATTTTAGAGGTATTGAAATCACGCAATCAATAGTTACATAGTGTATTAGGCCTATACAGTTACACGTATATTTATGTGTCTAAAAGATTCTGAAAAATAGTGAAAAACTTTGGTGAAACTTAAAACCTGAATATGAACTAAAATTTTACTTTACGAATTTTTGTAGCTGCAGAAGTCCTTACAATTTCGTCAAAAGATAGTTTAGTTAGAAGCTATTTGGTGCTGTATGGAAATGATGCCAAGGTTGGTAAGACGTTGCTGTCCTGTCAAGTTTCTGATATTTTTTTTTATTATCTTTAATAAATGATAATAAATGCAGTTAAATGCCGGTGATTTACGTCGAAATTGACGCCAATTATTATAGTCACCCCGTGACCACGTCCACTGCAAAGTGTTCGAAACGTCGGGATATAAATCATGTCAAATATACGCGATTTAAACCGTTAAAAGTTGTTTAATTCCAATTATTATATTTTTTCTCGTGATTTGTGTTAATTTACGGAAATATTTGTACACTATGTGTCAATAGAATTATATACTACGTATAATTGTACTTTTTCGTTGTTGAATTAATGAATTTTAGTGCCGTTCCGGCTCTGAAGGCGCATTTTTGCTAAAACATGATATGGGGGATTGAGTACTACAGGATAAATAAAGAAATATTTCGAAATGTATTACATTAAATGTCAATACAAAAAATGAGCTATTTAAAATATTTACTCAGAAATGTAAAGCAACTTTCATTTCACCTATAGAAGATCTCAAAAACTTGTATTATTCGCTTAAAACATGAAATGGCTCTTAAGACACACAACAACAGTATCACCTACACACATGGATAGCACTACATCGACAATTTTGCTCTAATTGCCGCTGGTGGGTCTGTGCCCCGCTTAACAGGGATCGCACAGGAACTATCTAGTGCAGCTATACTCTAAGTGTGTTCCGCGGAACCCTAGGGTTCCGTGATACCTCTGTCGGGGTTCCGCAAGAATTTAGAAATAAAAAAAATCAAAACACCTCTCTCTGGTCGCTCCGCGGCTGTGCGGACTCCGCGGCCGCGCGGAGACAAAACGCTATGAATGTTATTTATTTATTTATTTGTATTTGTATAAGCTTGTGTTACATTAGCTGGTACAATATCTCATAAGTTTGGTCTCAACAATTTTATACTTGTACAACGCGTTCGCTCTAAGTTTGCCGGTCTGTGGAATGCGCGTACCCTCCCCCACGTGACAACAAAACTTATAATGTGTCATAGTTTTACCCAAATATCTAACGTACACAATTTTTATTGTTACAATTAAATAAAAAATTTCGAACGTCATACACTCATACCTATCGCCAGCGGCAAACTTAAAACGAGCGGGTAGTATACTTGTAAGCGCTCAGTCTCTTTGATAAAAGCCGCCTCTGAATTAGACGCTATAGTTGTCAACTAGCGACTTTCGTCTCTAACTTCAAAGGATAAAGTCGATATTGTTTACAACGCTATTTTTAAATTTCTGTTTTTATTTTTGCTTTTTGTTTATCAAAGGTGCCGACTCGAGTATTTTCGAGAATATTTGAGATCGAGTCTAGGACTAAGTATAAAAGCGGCGATCGCGCGTTGGCGTCGTCAGTTGATGATTAGCGTTCGGAGCGATAAGTTACTACCTACTTACAAGCTCGCTAGCGAGAAACTAGTGTTCATTGTTTTACTGCCTGCTGTATTCTGTTGTCTCAGTTTTATACATTTCTTCCCTGTAGGTTCTAAATTTAGTCTCTTATACGCAGTAACGATTGTGCATTATTTAAACCCCACTATCCTGACTTGTAACATTATAAATAAAGAAGAATGGAACGTTGGCTTAAAGGTGTTAAACGTGTTCCAACAACATCTTCTAATGACGCTGAATGTTCAAAAGCAATGCGCGCGGAGAATTTAGCAATCACCGATCCAGAAGATGATGCCACGAGTGCCACGACGTCAAGCTCGACGGTTTCAAAGACGAAAAAAAGGAAGTATGATGAATCTTATATCAGTTTCGGATTTGTTGATTCCAACGGCTCACCTCTCTGCATGCTCTGTAGTAAACTGCTTCCTAATAGTTCCATGGCACCTGCCAAATTGCGTCGACATTTAGAAACCGTACACCCCGAGACTAAAGACAAGAATAAAGAATTTTTTGTTCGCAAAAAAGATCAGTTATTAGAAAGTCAAAAAAATATGATGCATGTAACACAAACTACCAACGAAAAGGCCACGGAGGCATCATACTTAGTTAGCTATCGCATTGCACAAGCAGGTGAAGCGCACACTATCGCTGAGAAATTAATAAAACCATGTGTATTAGACATAACAAAATGTATGCTTGATGAAAAATCTGCAAAGCATCTTTCTACTGTTCCGCTATCAAACGATACTGTTTCACGACGAATCCATGATCTGGCAAGCTACGTCAAACAAGAACTAGTTACACGTCTACAAAATACACGATTCGCTTTGCAAATGGACGAGTCGACTGATGTCGCTGGTTTGGCTATCCTGCTGGTTATTGTGAGATATCCATATAAAAGTTCTTTTGAAGAAGACATGCTTATGTGTTCATCGCTGCTTACAAACACTACCGGGGAAGAAATTTTTAATAAAATAAATATATTTTTTGAAGAACATAATCTCAGTTGGAACAATTGCATTGACATTTGTACAGATGGGGCCAAGGCGATGACAGGTAAAACAGCAGGAGCAGTGTCACGAATGAAAAATAAAGCGCCTAATTGTAGTTCCAGTCATTGTATTCTGCATAGACAAGCACTTGCGATGAAGCAAATGCCGTCTAATCTAAAATTAGTTATGGATGAAGCGGTAAAAATAATTAATTTTATCAAATCACGACCACTACAATCCCGATTGTTCTCATTATTGTGTGAAGATTATGGCAGCAAACATAAAACACTGCTGCTCCATACAGAAGTGCGATGGCTGTCTCGGGGAAAAACTTTAACAAGGCTATTTGAACTTAGAGCCGAGTTACAAATGTTTCTTTCAGCAGATACTTCTTTTAATTTGAAGGACCGTTTGTATGATAAAACTTGGTTGTTCCGATTGTCTTTTATGGCGGATATCTTTCAAAAACTTAACGAATTAAATTTATCGTTGCAAGGTAAACAGACAACAGTGTTTCAGGCCTATAATAAAATAACTGCTTTTAAAAGAAAATTAGATTTTTGGATCATTTGCATTGGTAAGAAAGAAATAGAAAGTTTTACGTTACTCAGTGAGTTTGTTAGCGAAAACGACTCAGAAATGTTTGAAGATAATGTGTTTGAAGAATTGGTCCAATATCTCAGTTCGATGCGCGCATCTTTTGAAAAGTATTTTCCCGAAGAACACAATACAAAAATTAAAGTGAACTCCTGGATTCATAATCCTTTTTTACCCAACTTGGAAAAGCCTGAAAACATGTCAAATGAGATATATGAATCTCTTTTAGAAATGTCATCAGACACAAGTATGGAGTCATTGTTCAAAACGACGCCTCTTAATGATTTTTGGTGCAGAATCCAAGATGAATATGCAATGCTTGGCCAAATGGCTCTGGATATTCTTCTCCCGTTCCCAACTACATATTTGTGCGAAACAGGATTCTCTACCTACGCAGCCACGAAAACAAAATATCGCAATAGACTGGACGCCGAAGCTGATATGAGACTCCAACTTTCTTCCATCAAACCTGATATCAAGCAATTGATGAAAAATAAAAAACAGTTTCATACCTCCCACTAGTTAGATTTTTTCTTTTTTAATGTTTTCTATTATTGTCCTTACCAAGTGGTGAAGTAAATAATAATTAGTAACTGATACATTGTACTTTTATTATGCTGATTAATATAGAATACACTTATAAAAATAATTGTTTTATTGTAGGGTTCCATCAAGTATTTTGCTTCCCAAAAGGGTTCCGTCATTTAAAAAGTTTGAGAACCACTGATCTAGTGTAACACTAGATCAGGGGTCGGCAAGTAGTTTTAGGTGGGGTCCGCATACTGTGGGAAAATTTTAACAAGGTCCAGAAAAAAAACAACTGTCAATAATTAAGTGCTCTTCATTGTATGGTTTCAAATAAAATTCTGAAATATAAAACACAAGACCTAAAATTAATGTGAGAAACTGCACCGACGGTCTTGAGCTAGTTTTTTATAGTTTGGTTCTCGAGAAGAACAGCAAATTCGAAGTGTGTCGTCTAGGTGGGCGTCCGTTAAACTCGAACGATATTTGTTTTTCAAAAAATTAATCTTTGAGAAAGATGATTCACATACGTATGTCGAGCCAAACATAGTGGCCAAATTGATAGCTAGTTTTTTGCAATTTGCATATTTTTCTGGGACATGTTTTGCCCAAAATTCTTCAGTGGATACAGTTTTAAATAATTGCAAAGATACATCTTCTTGCATATCAATTATTTCCAATTGAAGTGATGGCTTTGACAGATTAAACAACTTGGCAGCCACATCTGTCCATTCTGCCGCTACATCAATTTCAAATGGTGATTTAAGAAACAGAGATAACTTGCCCATCTCTGCAAAGTCTTGGAATCTAGTAGCAAATTCGTTCTTAAGATCGGCCAAAAATTTTACAAACACTGCAATGTCTTCTACAGAGTTCTCCTTTTTATATTCAAGAATTGTCGGAAAATGAATAAATTCTTGACTTGCAACATCTTTTTCAAAGATATCCAACTTACGACGAAAAGCAGACACGCTTTGTATCAGATCACATATTAATTTTCCATTTCCTTGTAACTCTGTGTTGAGTGCATTTAAATATTTCAAAATATCTTTTAAAAAAGCCACAACCAGCATATTTCGCTTATTTGTTACAAACTCACAATGCTTTCTAGCTCCTTGCGTATCTAAGTTTTGCAAGAAGGAGGTTACTTGTTCTTTTATTAGCAAGAAACGTTCAAGAACTTGACCTTTACTTAGCCAACGAACATTGTTGTGTTGTAGTAAGTCAGAATATGCTGAATCACATTCAGAAAGAAACTCCTTGAAATGTCGGTGCTGAAGAGCAGAATGAGATCTCATAAAATTAATTAACTTGACCAAGCTGTCCATCACTTCTTTCAGTGTAGCACTAAGTTTTCCACAAAGGGCTGCCTGGTGAATTATGCACTGATAAGATATTAGACCTGAATTTTTATCCCTGATTCTCTTTACTACACCTTTTTCTTTGCCAATCATTGCTGGGGCCCCGTCAGTTGAAAGTGACACCATTTTATCGTAACTGATGATCTAACGATTTAGTAATAAATTCATCAATTACCTTGAATAAATCTTCTCCTCGAGTGTTACCTTTCAACGGCAATATTGTTAGCAATTCTTCCCTAAAATTTGACACTCAATGTCAAGAAATCTTACGAAAATAGACATTTGTTCATCATCAACAATATCACATGATTCATCAAGTGCTATTGCGTAGCAAGGTGCCTTTTGCAGAAGTTCGAGAAGAGTGTTTTTAATATCAGCAGCTAAAATTTCAGTTCTTCGTGTATTACTTCTCGCTGACAATGGAATACTTTGAATTGCAGCGACAACATCTTTTTTTTCTTCAAAAAGTGCCGTGACTACTGCCAACATACATTCCTTCACTATCTCAGAATCTGAAAATGGTTTCTGGTGTTTATTAAGCGTCCAGCACACACGTAACGCTGCATCTGTGGATTTTTCTTGCTCACTCATGCAACGAACTAGTAATTTTGTGCTTTTATTGTATGAACTGAGATATGCCTGAAGTTTTTCTTTACGAGCCTCACTGCCAAGAGGAAAGTTTTTGTGGAATTGCTGATGAGTTGTTTCATAGTGTCGCTTCAAATTTCCACTTTTAACAATAGCGACAGTTTTATTGAATATAAGGCACACTGGAACCGCTTGAGGCCTATCAGGCAGCGTAAAACAATATTGTTCAGTCCATTCTGCCAGAAACCTCCTATTTTCACTGTTCACTTTTCGCTTTTTCGGATCCATATTAACGTAGATTACACACAAAAAGGTTTTTTATTAAACAAACGAAAACGCGACAAATCACAAAACAAATGAACAGTTGCTCCGCGGTTTGCGCTGCAACTGACCGACTGGCAGTCTGCTTGCCCCCGCCCACTCGCCCGCACCCCCGATTTCGACATTAGTTCGCGCTGTTTCAACAAACAAAACAGTCGCAAGCGCGCCGCAGTAAGGTAATTACGCGGGGCGCTGTGAAATGCTTCCGCACATATTTCCGTAAATATGGTACATAGTTCAATCTATCGATGTTTCGTGTGCATAACAAAGATTTAAAAATATTTAAATCACATCAGTTGTAACTAATTCGCACAAACACAGGCTTTGCATATAGGAAACTAATCAAACCATATCATTGGTAGGTACTTGTAAAACCGGTTAACTAGGCAACCTAAAATAGAATAAGTACTAAGTTAGATTCTATATGGCTTCAAAATATTATTTCAATTAATAAAGGTATAGTATACCTTATCTACGTATTAATTTATACTTGGTATACAATACATTACAATATTTGGCGGTCCGAGTTTCGACCTTTCGCGGTCCGCAAACGGACCGCGGTCCGCCTGTTGCTGACCGTTGCACTAGATGGTTCCTGTGCGTTTAAATAAGTTAAAACACTAGCTAGTAGTGTTTAAATAGTGTAATCGTGTGATGAAGCCAGTGCAATATATAATAGATAATGTTTAAACTAAGCATCCATAGATTACTTACATGCTAATATAAGAAATAAATCACATTTAAATTATCGCCAACTTGCACGATATCTATAGACTATAGACCAATCAAAATCGAGTACCTTCCCGCGCGCCGGCGCGCACCGCGCTCTAAATCTTTCTTCACATTTCCAGACTTTTCTGGACTCTGGAGATATCCTTATGACGCAATAACTCAAATCTTTGGAGCGCCAGTTTAAAATTTTATTAATATTATTTATTTTATTATTTTTATCTTCCACTTGTATTTTTTGGAAAACAACAATTGCTATTTTGGCGCCCCTGAAAAGCCGGCGCCCGGGGCACAAGCCCCGTCAGCCCCCCCCCCCCTAGTTACGTCCCTGGTCAGGATAAGCTTCGGTGAGCAATTGATGGGCTTCGGTTGCTTTTTTCTTCAAATGGAAGAAGCAAATTAAAACTTACCGCAAATGCTGCTTTGATGGTTCGAAAGTAGACATTTTTCGGCTTTACAAAAACTTGTGTGTTTTCACCAATGTTTGTTTATTACGACTGAAATCATTAGGATTTGACACGTAGTTTATGAGGTGATAGCTGTCAAAGTCAAAATGCTTGTCAGAGTAATGAATATGAAGTTGTCTGCAATAACGACATTTTTAACCGGTACACCCAATACTGTTTTGGGTTCTATATCTTCTAAACAGATACCCCATTTTTTAAAAAAAGTAAGTCAATTTACAGACTCAAACCTTTTACTGTTTTGTTAATGTATATGGATACACTTTATTGCAATATATTTTATGCACTTTATACGATAATCGTACAAAAGGCGAGCTTAATGCCTTAATCTCTACCAGTCAACCTGTGGGTTGATCAAAGAATTTTAATTGGGAGATAAGAGTCTCAAATGAGATAATAATATATTAATATTAGTAACATAATATACATACCCATAAATGCACGATATGTCAATAACAACATCAATCATATCACAGCATAATTCATAACTTTGCATATCAACGGGAGAACTGTCTGTTGCTATGTAAATTTTTGACACTACGTCGAATAAGAACGCCTTTTCTATTCCAGAGTTCTAAAATATAAAGTAAATATGTAATTAAATTAGTAGGGGTATAAGTATACATATAAAATAAATGTAAACAAGATAAAGCAAGTGAAATTGACAGATATTAACAGTAACATTCGTAATATGTGACACTGTCCGAGAAAATAGACCTCTTCGTGGATTCTCATTTGCCAGATATTGAGACTAGTGATATTTTCAAAAAAAAAACATTTTTTACTACATTAGTATCATGCAGTGTGGTGTAGACCGGCTTTGAAATAGCATCACCACAACTCTTCCCGTTTCTATAAAAAAATGTCTGATTGATTACTTAGTTTTTCAATTTTCATGCTTAATTTAAGAACAATCTACACAGGTGTACAAGTATGAAATGCGGATTTGAGACGGACGAAGATTGGACTGATTGGAAGATTGGACGAAGACGATTCACAAACACAAAAACAACTCGCAGAGCAATTGAACGTTAGTCAACAAGCTGTTTCCAATCACCTACGAGAGATGGGAAAGATTCAGAAGGTCGGCAGATGGGTACCACATGAGTTGAACGAGAGGCAAATGGAGAGGCGCAAAAACACATGTGAAATTTTGCTCGAACGATACAAAAGAAAGTCGTTCTTGCATCGTATCGTTACTGGGGATGAAAAGGGGATATATTTTGAGAATCCCAAGCGCAAAAAATCATGGGTAGACCCAGGCGCACCATCCACATCGACCGCAAGACCGAATCGCTTTGGCAGGAAGACGATGCTCTGTGTTTGGTGGGACCAGAAGGGTGTGATTTATTATGAGTTATTAAAGCCTGGTGAAACGGTTAATACCAAACGCTACCAACAACAATTGATTGATTTGAACCGTTCGCTACTCGAAAAACGACCAGAATATCGAAAAGGGCAACACAAGGTCATTTTTCTCCATGACAATGCTCCATCACATACGGCAAAACTCGTTCGCGGCACGTTGGAAACATTCAGCTGGGAAGTGCTACCCCATGCGGCTTACTCACCAGACTTGGCTTCTTCCGACTACCACTTGTTTGCATCGATGGGTCACGCACTTGCTGAGCAGCGCTTTGGTTCGTACGAAGATGTGAAAAAATGGCTCGATGAATGGTTCGCGTCAAAAGGGGAAGATTTTTACTGGCGTGGTATCCACAAATTACCCGAAAGATGGGAAAAATGTGTAACTAGCAATGGAACATACTTTGAATAAACCACTTTTTATCATTCTTCCGAATTTTCAACTAGAATTTGGAAAAAAAATCCGCATTTCATACTTGTACACCTAATTTAATGTCAATCTAATTTTTGTTATTTAGTCATTTTGTGTTAACAAAACGTTACAACATTATAACACATTAGATAGTATGGTATTTATTAATCAATCGAGTATTTGAACATATACCTATCTTGGTATGTATTAACCAATCGAGTATTTGAACATATACAAACCACTTTGCAGGCCATTATCAACTTATTCAATAGGCGGCTAGGTGGTACTAAACGCGAATACAATGTTGTAGAACAAACTTGTTCATTCGGTTAAAACAACGAATATGCGTCCAGCAGTGGACACTCAAAGGGCTGGTTATGATTATAGTACATTAGTGCTCGTACAATCAGATGACTATGAGCACATGTTGCTGCAATATCTTGACGTGGAGAGCAGATACTACATTAGATAGTCCACCTTCATTACTAACTATAAGCGCATTATATACTACTTTTAGCGCATTATTGACTCTTTTTGTCTTTGCCGTCGACTAGGATTCGGTGTGGTCAATCGGTCTGCTAGTCTAACCTAGGGTGGTTTTTCTGGTAGTAACAGGTAAAGATATTAATTTCGCCCTTCATAATTTTAATATCAATGAAAATAGTGGATTTCCGTATTTGTGATATACCAGGGATAGTCGTAGTCCTAGGGATAGGCATTACATAGGCGCTTCAGAATTTAATTTTGAACCGCTTTGTTATCTTATAAAATGACAATTATTATATTACTTTATCAAGTCAGATGTTAGAGCATGTTTCTATTTAAATAGCATCTGAAAAAAACTTAATTTTAAACACAGAATAAACACATTATTATTTTGTTCTGATAACACATATTACACACCGATTACAATGTACTCCTATAGATATTTCATGTTTAGTAGGTGTCAGATTACTCATGGCCTCACATATGAAATGTATTTCTGTGTTATAATTGTATTGTGCGGGTGTTATTATTATGACAATGACTCATAAACTCATGTTTCATTAGTTTAAAATTAAAATTAGTTTAAAATGATGTTTCATTTAAAATTAGAAATACTTTATGATTTCATCTAAAGCTGTATACTATAAGAAATATAGCAAACTGATAGTAATGTGATGTTTGATAAATGACTGACTCCTTGCAACAATGTTCTGCATATATTATATTTCATTATGAATGGGATAAGATAGAAAGGAGACAAATCTTCTTTAAAAAATTGCTCAATTTTAATGAGTGTTTTTATAATGAACTAGGGTTCATTACTTTATCGTGCACATTGTCTTATGCATGAGGGATATAGGGCCTTAAAATGGCACACTGGCCAAGCAGGTTGGCGGCTTCACTCTTATAGAGGTGATGTATTTATTTCCTCAGGGCTTGTGGTAGCGACTTTGTTATAATGAACACTTAGGAGAATTTAGCTAAAAATGGTTCTATTACAAAAGTTACCGACCGACTCATTGACGCAGTTCCGACCGACTCATTGACGCAGTTGGTAGTGACCCTACTTGCAGTGCAAAAGGTCCCGGGTTCGATCCCCGGTCGGGGACATACATTTGTTTAATAAAAAAAAAAGACAAATGTATGTTCGGGTCTGCGTGTGTGATTGTCTCTGTATGTGTGTCTCTGGACTCATGACATAGGGAATCCTAGTGTGAGCATTGAGTGTGACGTTATTTATAATTATTTGTAGGGATACTAGCCATTACTAGCTGCTAAGGTTTCTGTTACAATATTGTGTTAAATATTAAAATTACAATAAATAAATATTGTGGCTATTTTCACCAAATTTATAATCAAAATGGATGCAGATCAGTCAATTTATAATGAGAGCTAAATGTTTACTATCTATTCATAGGGCAGAACAAATTTCCCCTGATACAAATCTTCGTTTAGTACCAGTGAACGTCATTTATTCACAACAAGCAGAAATATTAGTTAATATTTTAATAACGTTTGACAGATCAAAGATTTTGAGCATATTGAACTCACCGATATGAGTATGTTCAATAGATTTTCTAGTGTGGGTAGTTGCGGTATCAGCTTCTGCACCACTTTACTGAATGCTTCGAAGATCGAGTGGTCATATATGGAGGTGAGGTGGAAGGATAAGTGAACATGTTCCAAGCCTGCATCTGCCAAGTCATCTGTGGCTCTCTGGTGAATGTCCCTCTGTGATTCCATTTTGTAATCATCATTGAGGCCATCAACCTGCAAATGTTAAATAGCCAAAGAAGTACCAATTGATATGAGACTAAGTATAACATCCTATTGCAGGACACATACCTCTTAATATAATCATCAATCACCACTGGACTAATGTGGTGGGTTATGGGTCATAGTAAGGAGTATATTTGCTCTTTTTTTATGGCTGTATACTTATAAAGAATTTAAGATACCAGAAATCAATTCGTAAAATAAAAATATCTTGGAAAATTACAAGGTATAGAAAAGGATAGTGCTGCTGTGCTAATCAACATTATTAATACAACAGATAGTATGAAGCGATGACATCCATACATTAACGACAGAAGTTGAAACAGCTCCCACACTTTGGGGGCCTGTTGCTGTTGCCAGACTTGTTATGGATGCGCAAAATGTAAATAGCTAGTTCACAGTTTGATCAAACTTCCTTTGTTTTTGATGCCAAAAATCAACAATAACATGAAATCTCACTGGAAACAAACTTTTCTTGCAGTTACTATTCACATGTTAGTTTGGGTAAGTTCAGGTAGGTAGTTCTCTTTATCAATGGTTAAAATTTCAATTGATGTGAGGGATAAAACACGACTAGTTTGATCTAATAAAGGCTTTTATGTTCTAAACTATATTTTCTATAAAAAATAATTTTTGGTTCATCCATTGATATATTGAAATCCTTCCATCAGATTTTAAAGTATGATATATGAAAATATTCATTTTGAAACTAATAAACAGAGGTTGGTAACAGAGTAGAGGTTGGCAGAATGATTTGGGATTTTCCGAGAGTCATATTCTCAGGTGTCATTTTAACATTCCCGCACCAAATCAAAGACTTTAAACTAAGATAATTTCGAAACAGTTTTTCTTTTTAATCGTTAAGTTTTCTTGGCACGGAAGAGTTAAGTATTACAAGGTTTTCCAAAATTTCTAAAATAATCTGTTACATGTGATACATGTCACATGTTTGGCTCATGCCGTGAACCTCGTAGCATTCGAGTATGAATTCGTTTACAGTTCACAGACGTGGATATGTTAATATCTAATGTTAAAAAAGAATTTCTAAAATGCCATACAAAAAAATATTTTTAAAGAAAATTATCCTAGTTTACCGCAATTCTATTGTGCGAAATATTTTGATGAAATAAAATCCGTAGGTACTTTCTTTGTTAAATATTCGAGAAGCCTTGTCAATAAGAAAAGCTAGATATTATATAATAAATAGTAACAAATAAAAGAAAACATGTAAATTTATGAATAATTATTTATTAAAATACAGAAAATACTAAGTGCAATGCAGAAAAAAAAAACATTATCTGAAACATTGAATTATTTTATGAGGTTAGGGGTATTTTTGAGTTGGAAGGCATGTAACAGTACTTGTAACAGTCTTTAATATCCCACTGCAGGGTACAGGTCTTCCGTAGTAAATCACGGGGGGTTGGACCGTAAATCCACCACGCGGCCCTAGTGTGGATTGGTGGATATACATACTCCAGATTTTTCTTTTACTTCTCTATAAAATAAAATAAAAACTAAATACAAAATTAAATTTTATTCAATTCAATTTGTACAAATAAAATTAGACAATGTTATGAACAGAAATGCCAACTTGGATACAAATATCTAAAAATATTGGCCAGGGTACAGTAAACGCTATACACGAATGTTACAAGCTTGCTCCGCTCGTCGCAGCAGATGTCGAAACATATTTCTCTTTATATAAATGGATATTAAAGGTTGAAAGAAATTAATTGAAGCCATAAAATATTGAAAATATCATGATTATTTATTTCAATGCTAAGAATTGAATCTAATTAATGTGTATGTTCACTGCATAGCGAGGTGGACGTGTCCTCATCTCTGCTTGCGGGAACAGTGTATACTCGTATGTGTAGCTTGTGAGTGTAGTGTAAGAACCGCATTGGCAGCAGTAATTGGGTCGTCCGGATCGAATAGGACGTGCCAAGGACGACAACTACGGTAACGGGAGGGGAATTCCTATTGGGGGTCATAAAGCTGTGACTAGGCTACCTAGGCTAAACCTAAAAACCTAGGCTGCATCTACTAGGGTTTTGAGATGATGAGTGACTCTGTCATAGTAGCGTTGTGCCGAATGTTTTAAGTATTTGACAATGGAGGGAAGTTCGAAGTCCTTGTGGAGGTCGACATTGCGAGAGTACCATGAGGCACCCACAGCCTTACGCACAAATCTATTTTGGAGGGTTTGAAATATTTTAATGTTGGAGTGGGCTAGAAGGAGGATAGGACAACGATAACGAAGGTTAGGGCAGGTCATTATAGGATGCTAGTAAAGGTCATTATAGGACGAACAAAGGTTTTGTTCAATGTCAACTTATTTCTAAGCGACATTTTACTTCTCCCGCCTATGAAAGGTTTGAGGCGACTGAGTACAAAGGCGACTCGGTTTCAGACAGTTTGTATGTGTTCTCGGAAGATCAGTCGATAGTCTAGGTAATGTGACTTTGAAATATTTGGTCTTTTTAACCCAGGGGATAGTTTGATGGAAAAGGGATATCGGGAGTGGGGAGGATACTATAGATATAGTTGCATATAGGTATATCATCATTAAAAACCAGAGCACATCCATATATTTTGTCACAAGTACCAAAATAAGACTACCTAACCTCTGCTAATAAACCAATAACATATAACTTTGACTTTATTTTGATTTTATATATTTTGTATTGTAAATTAAAAGTAAACAAAAGCCTTTAATTGTACATGTTAAGACCTGATTAACACTACAAAACAATAGTAAATACCCTCACATATTACAAAACAGCAAATCTACCTAATTCTGACCTTCATACCTTAGTTTTATATTAACTAAAACCTATTTAAATGGGTGACAATATTTAACTTCATTTACCTATGAAACCAAATGCCACATCCTTAAATTCAGAAAAGCACCCAGAAGTAGCTTTGCATTAATAGTTGATGTTTTTAAGTATACTCAGCATGGAGTTGATACAGATAAATATATACAGTAATAATTTTAATAGTTTAAATGTCAATTATAAATACAATCAGTAATAATTAAAGATCACTCTCAAGCACAATAAACTGATTACAAAACACAATTGTATAAACATTATATATACCAATTAGTTTTATATTATGTAAGATGAAAGTGGTGCAAACATGGATTTTAACTTACTTTGTGAATAAATACTTCAAATTTTATGTTGCTGTTCACTCGGTATGCTTTAGTTACTGTCAGTTGTAATTTATTCAATGCATCCATGTAGTCATCCTGAAACATAATGTATATGATGTAACAAGTACAAATTAATGCAACTATGTTTTATCATTAAAATATTAGTCATTAACAAAATATCACCTGTGCATCAATAACAAACACTAAGGCTCCACATCCTCCAAAAATGGTGTCAGAGTCAAATGTAGGGTCAAAGAAATCAATTTGTCCAGGGAAATCCCAAATTTGAAACTGTACAAAGCTGCTGTTATTTATATCATCTTTAACTATCTTGTTTGTTGATTCCAAAAACAATGTTTCATTAGGCGACATTTTATGGAAGACCACTTTTTGAATAGACGACTTTCCAGATCTATAAGTATAAAAATAATTTGATAATGAACACAATTATTGTCACAAAACATTGTAATATGTTAATAATGTAGTAGGTAGTAAAAAGTATTCACCTTCTAAGGCCCATAAGAAGAATTCTAGGTTTATGATCCTCTTGTAACGATGTATTGTCGGCCTCTCCATTTTGTTCAAAAGGCCCATAACTGAAATCCTTAGGGAATGAACCCACGTCGTAACCACTAGGCTCATCCTGATAACTCTAAGGAAAACGATAAATTACCGAAAATATAATGAACTAACGTATGATCTAAATTTTTTTGAAAACCAACACAATGAACTCACCATTTTTATTGATAATGTACAACATCTATTTCTATGTATTAAGAGGTACCAAATTTCACCAAATTAAAGATAACATTATAAACTTACAAGCGAGTCATTGCAAAATACACAAACAGTGAAACGACGTTGTACTATAAATCAAAGAAAAAAAAATGAAACAAGTTCCCTTCCCCTTATGCCGTCGCGGTTAACTGTCACTGTCATGTCAAGTCTAGCTGTCAGTAGACTTGCGCAAAACAGTGCTTTTAAAAGTAATGCCATATGACAGTACATTTCGTACCGAGTAATATTACATCTCATCATGACACTAGACTTGCGCAAAACAGTGCTTTTAAAAGTAATGCCATATGACAGTACATTTCGTACCGAGTAATATTAGGGGAACCCGGGGTAGAACGGGGTACCGGGGCGGAACGGGAAAGAGGCGTTGTGCTCGCTACAGGCGACAGAGATGCGTGACCATCGCGCACAACGTTCGGTCCGCTGTGCTGCGCTATACGGAGTGGCCGCTGTCAGTGTGAGAGTGCGCTTAGTTTGGATTTTATCGAAGGTCGACGAAAAAGCTTGCAAATTTTAATTTTGCTATGCAATACCAAGGTAATTACACTATACACTATTCTTTGTTCGGATATTAATATTACATGTTTGTTTAAACATACTTTTGACTAACTAAACGTGTAGTGATAACTCAAGTCCAATAAATATAACCGGTCATAACACTCGTGTTTACGTGAACGGTGCGTCGGGGCACAATGGGTGGGGCACAATGGGGTATACCCCGTTCCGCCCCTTAAATATTTGTACTTCTCATATAAATACGCATTTTTATTTCATCTGCAGATGGTGCGTTCATATATAAGAAAAACCAGCCGACAGTCCTGTCCTGGTCTACATTGCTAATCCCGTTGCCAAAAGTGAAAGCTGGAATGAAAAGAGTTACAAGAAAGGGTGGAAAAACGGCAATCCTGACCGCTTCACCTTACAAGACTGAATTATAAGAATCTATTAAAAAGACACAAAATATCAATAAAGCGAAAGTAGAAAAAAATAAACAAGACTGACGTTAAAAGGTAAAGAAAGACATACCCGAAGGAATGAAAGCTAATCCAAAGAAACAAAAAAGAATCAGAACTAAACCTGAAGAACACTCAGAAGACGTAGAAAATTTTAAACAAAAACAAAGAAGAAACAAGAAGAAAGAAACAAAAAAGAATCGGAGCTGAATCTGAAGAAAGCTCGGAAGATGAAGACGCGATCTGCTTGTATTGCCATGATTTATACTCCAAGTCCAATGAAGGCTAGTGGTCTTGTAGCATTTGTAAAAAATGGGCACATTTGGCGTGTGCTGGTCTAGATAGTGACGACGATGACAGTGTTCTCATCTGTGAACTATGCCAATAATTAGTACCCCATCGTGCCCCGGGTTCATTTCCCATTGTACCCCGGGGGGTGGGGCAGAATGGGAAATTTCCCTTTATTTTTCAAACAATATTTTTTCAAAGTGATCATTAATTTAGATAAGTTTAGCTTTAATTTCCTCGTAGAGAAAGAAGTAAATAAACCTACAAATTGCCAAATAATGGTGTTGTTTCATTCAAACTCTCACAAATTGTGACCAAAGCTTAGCTACCCCGTTCCACCCCGGGTTCCCCTACATCTCATCATGACACTAAACATCACACATCACCTGAGCTATCCGTGCCCCGCGCACTCGCCATTACTCCTAGCATCGTTGCACGATTTCGTTTCGAATGACATGCAATGCTCGCGTGTAATGACACTGTTAGTTAAATGAAATGAGAGATGAGAACATATGTTGTAAATAATGATCATTCGTTTACTATTATATATTAACTCAGCAAAGAAAATTTTGGTTAGGGGAACCCGGGGTGGAACGGGGTAGCTAAGCTTTGGTTACAATTTGTGAGAGTTTGAATGAAACAACACCATTATTTGGCAATTTGTAGGTTTATTTACTTCTTTCTCTACAAGGAAATTAAAGCTAAACTTATCTAAATTAATAATCACTTTGAAAAAATATTGTTTGAAAAATAAAGGGAAATTTCCCATTCTGCCCCACCCCCCGGGGTACAATGGGAAATGAACCCGGGGCACGATGGGGTACTAATTATTGGCATAGTTCACAGATGAGAACACTGTCATCGCCGTCACTATCTAGACCAGCACACGCCAAATGTGCCCATTTTTTACAAATGCTACAAGACCACTCGCCTTCATTGGACTTGGAGTATAAATCATGGCAATACAAGCAGATCGCGTCTTCATCTTCCGAGCTTTCTTCAGATTCAGTTCCAATTCTTTTTTGTTTCTTTCTTCTGGTTTCTTCTTTGTTTTTGTTTAAAATTTTCTACGTCTTCTGAGTGTTCTTCAGGTTTAGTTCTGATTCTTTTTTGTTTCTTTGGCTTAGTTTTCATTCCTTCAGGTATGTCTTCTTTACCTTTTAACGTCAGTCTTGTTTATTTTTTTCTACTTTCGCTTTCTTGATATTTTGTGTCTTTTTAATAGATTCTTCTAATTCAGTCTTGTAAGGTGAAGCGGTAAGGATTGCCGTTTTTCCACCCTTTCTTGTAACTCTTTTCATTCCAGCTTTCACTATTGGCAACGGGATTCGCAATGAAGACCAGGACTGCCGGCTGGTTTTTCTTATATATGAACGCACCATCTGCAGATGAAATAAAAATGCGTATTTATATGAGAAGTACAAATATTTAAGGGGCGGAACGGGGTATACCCCATTGTGTCCCACCCATTGTGCCCCGACGCACCGTTCACGTAAACACGAGTGTTATGGCCGGTTATATTTATTGGGCTTGAGTTATCACTAGACGTTTAGTTAGTCAAAAGTATGTTTAAACAAACATGTAATGTTAATATCCGAACAAAGAATAGTGTATAGTGTAATTACCTTGGTGTTGCATAGAAAATTTAAAACTTGCAAGCTTTTTCGTCGACCTTCGATAAAATCCAAACCAAGCGCACTCTCACACTGACAGCGGCCACTTCGCATAGCGCAGCACAACGGACCGAACGTTGTGCGCGATGGTCACGCGTCTCTGTCGCCTGTAGCGAGCACCCCGCCTCTTTCCCGTTCCGCCCCGGTACCCCGTTCTACCCCGGGTTCCCCTACATCAAAGATTATTTGTTTTCGAAAGGTTTTTAATTAAGTACCAATAAAAACAGCTTTTATTTTCAATTAAATAAGTACGAATTTATTATTAGAATAATTATTTACGTACTACTAAAAAACTAATTAAAGAAAAAATACTGTTTACATGTTTTCATGTAAAAAAGGAGATTTAAAACTTTGTTCGTTAATTTGATAATAATTAAAACGCGCGAAAACTATGTTGGTCCAAATGCATTCTATCTCATTCTCATTCGCACAACCCTTATTTTCGCATTGCGTCTCTCGCTCTAACTTTCAATGTCTACACTTAGTTCTTCATGTAACGTCACACGTCACAATGAATGAGAGAGACGCAAGATATGAGGCGCTTGTTTAAAAAAGAGAGACATCAAATCGAGCATTTTCGAGAAGATGATCGTAAGCGCCAAAAATGGAAAATTAAAATTTTAATTTTAACACCATATCGATAATATTTAAATTTAAATATTCCATTTTTGCGCGACGCACGCGTCATGTTAGTGTAATGTGAGTGATGTTTAATTTGGTCGAGTAATGCGTACTGCTACAGTACGCGTTCGAGTGATATCACGCGTGATGTATCAATGGCATTACTTACACATGTCTAGCTGTCAGTAGATATTTTTTATTTGGCACCTAGGACCTACTTTAATCGACAGGCAAACAATTAAAATCATATGTCTCATCCAAAAAAAGGAATAGCCAGAGTAAATAATAGATAGATATTGCAAATTATCATAATTTTTAACACTACGCTGCGATACTTTTAATTCCATTGATAAACAGGGGTTCAATTCAAGATACTAATTATATCATAGCATTACAATAATTTTGGTATTCATCAGGGGCATTCAGGGTTCAATTTCGTGTTGTCTGCTTCTTAGTTCCCTAAAACTATTAAAATTTTGAATTCCTAAAACGTAGACTTTTTTTGTTTTTCACAACGTCGACTTATTAAAGTGTTGATTTCCAAAATGTTAGGGGCCTTTCTCACAACCCCCCGATAAAGTAACTTAGAAATCTGATAGATAATTATCTGCATTTATCTGCCAATTAAATTTACCCGATACTGACTTTCTGATAAAGTATAACCGACTTTCTGTTATCTTATCAGAAGGTACCTAGTGAGAAAGGTCCTAAATGTTGTTTTATGTCGAATTCCCGGACTCGAGTCAGTTTATGTATATTTAATAAACATCAACACATTTACATTTCCTTATAGCAAAAAATATTGTTATATTTATTTTTAAATAAAAATGAATAAAATAATTTGTTTAGAAATTGAATTAGATTGTTTTAGTTAAGGATTTGGAAAGGGGTGGCGTAGCGCGTGGTGGCCGTAGTTCACGTGGGAAAGGTATTTGGTTTAACACTATTTATATAAGGTCGGAGAAAAAGTTTCTTCGTATTTTATATACAAATTCAAGACATTTTTTTTAAAAGTTTAATTACATTTAATTAATATATGTGCCGTTTTGTTCTATAACTTGTTGTCATTTTGTAGATAGTGACATGATCCCGTTACTGTAGAAATTTTGGGATTTTTGGTCAAAAAATTACGACAAGTAGTCCTCTCTTGATGTTAACCTTACATCACCTAAAGAATTCTGACGATATCGAAACAAGTGGAAATCTGAGGGCGCAAGGTCAGGGCTATATGGTGGGTGCATTAACGCTTCCCAACCAAGCTCTCTTAATTTTTGCTGAGTGGCCAAAGATGTGTGTGGTCTGGCGTTATCATGATGAAAGACTACACCGTTTCTGTTGATCAATTCCGGGCGTTTTCTCTCAATTTCTTGCTTTAGTCTCATCAGCTGTTGGCAGTAGAGATCTGAATCGATGGTTTTGCCCTGCGGTAGAAGCTTATAATGAACGATGCTCTTCCAATCCCACCATACACACAACATCACATTATTGCGCGTTAATCCGGGTTTCGCCACAGTCTGTGGAGCTTGGCCGCACTTAGACCATGATCTTTTCCGCACGTTCTTGTCGTAAGTGATTAACTTCTCATCACCAATGATCAATCTTTTCAAAAATGGTTTGGATTCATTGCGTTTTAATAGAGAATCGCAAAACGAGTACACCTTTTTGTGAATCGAGAATTTTTCAAATGAGTCAAAACTGTTTTGTGGTCAATGCCCAGTTCATCAGCAATGTCGTAACTACTTATATGCCGATCTTGCTGCACTTTTTCACAAACTGCATCTTTAACATTAAGATTTCCTAACTGAAAACGCTTAAACCAACTTTGTGCTACTCTTACTGACACTGCATTAGGTCCATAAACGGTACAAATTTTTTTCGCTGCTTGTGTCGCTATTTTCCCTTTTTTGTAATAAAACTTTCAAATGTATCAGATTTCTTCGTTAGATTCACTCTTTTTCTTAGACAAAAAAACAATTGAAAAATGGCGGGAAACAGTTTTTTATTTCTTTTTTTTTAAATGTTACCTTTTTAATGGTATCATAACCAGCCAGGTACAAACAGTTCAATCAAAGATATTGGATCACAACTTCATACATACAAAATACGAAAAGACTTTTCCCCGACCTATTATTTACAAGATTTTTTCCCCTATAATTTTTCTGTTTTTTTTTTATGTGGTTTGGCTTTTATATGTGGTGTCTTACATTTTTCATGGATTTTGTGGGTGGTGTCTTAGCTACACATCGTGGCAGTCGAGGTGGTTCGTGGAGTGAGCAGTGTACTTCTCTTACGGTGGTGGCGGCGGTGACGGTGACGGCGACGAGTGATCAATGTTATATATACTTACTCACATAAATATTTCATTTGGTTTGATTTTAATAATTGATATCAAACTAGCGCCGTTGTCAAATGAGGCAGCTCTTACTGACAGCACAGTTTTACCAGGTCCTTCAAGGTACTACATCGTAGCTAGAATTTATTTTTTGTTCTTTAATACTTTTGTATCTTTGGCCGACGAACTGGCGAAAGTGCGTTCCTATAAATTTGATCCGAAAGAAAGTGCATGCATTAAATCCGGAGCAACGGAGCCAATTGGCCACGATGAAAGCCGCCAAAGAAATGGTGCTTTACTAATGCCCGATGCGCCAGAGCGGTAGGCAAAAGGTGTGTTATTTTATAAATGACCAATGACAAATTTTTAATGAATACATTTAGATTTTTCCTAAGAATATTGTTGTTTGCAGAATACAATCTCCGACTAGAGTACCTTGTATTCTAGAACCTTATACTCAATCAACTACACCACTGAGTGTATTATAGAAAATAGAGTAGTGGGTATACATTTTTTCTTACTGATTACTAAAGATTTTTCTTTTGACAGGAGATTACAGCCGATAGCATTTTCTCCTTCCTCCGGTATCGTGCCATGCCAATTAATAGAGAAGGAAGTTGAGACGGTACAGATTGTAGAAATAGAATTGATCGGCTTCACACCCAGTGAGTGTTATTACTAATGCACAAACCCTAATGTTTACTTTTCTACAAGAATAGTTACTGATTGTATGATTTTGTTAAAGGAGGTACACCATCTATTATGTAGACTGAATCGCTGATTCCCAGTCCCAGACCCTCTATGCACTCACTGAGTATTTCACATATTGTAGGTTAGTTCGACTTTATGACCCTTATGGCTTAGGCCTACGACTTCGTCCGAATGAAATTTGTATGACGCATTAAGAAATTTAGTTGAAAAGTACCATATGTGTTAGTTTATTTATGTACGAAATTGATGATTATTATTTTAATTAATGGAATATATCATAAAAAAAATTAAAAGATTATAACTATATTTTTGGAAAATTGCAAGCAAATTTGTGTCATGTGCATGCAGGCTAATAAAAGTGATGGTCTAGAGACCATCGACTGACCTTCCGAGAACACCCACCCGGAACCGAGTTGCCATTGTTCTCGGTCCCCTTAATCCCCTCATAGGCGGGAGAAAATGTCGCTTGTACAAAACCTGCATACGTCCTATAATGACCTTCACCAGCGTTGTCTTTGCACACGCAACCCCCTCCAACATTAAAGTGCTACAAACCCTCCAAAATAGATTCGTCATTGGTGCGTAAGGCAGTGGCTTTCCCATGGTACTCACGTAATGTCGACCTCCTCAAGGACTTGGAACTTCCCCCTATCGTCAAATACGAGAAAGACTCCGCCCGACGCTAATACAACAGAGTCCGTCACCATCCCAACCCCCTAGTAGTTGCCAGCCTAACCTATGTCCCCGACCGTTTTCGGCGCGTCCCAGACGCCCCAACGACCCAATTACCGCTGTCAATGGGGTTCTTACACTACGCGTAGGTATAGACCGTTCCCGCCGGCGGAGACGAGGACGTCCCCATTGCTACACCGGCTCACCGACTCGCAATCCCGAGGTACCCTCCTAAAGCAACGCCCTAAACCGAGGTCCGTTCCATCCGCCGGTTTACCGGCGGGGGAGCCCTTAGGCTCGTTGCTACACGTAAAGGACGCTTACGAAGTTTTTCTTTTTTTGTTGGATTGGCTAAATTCTTGTGGCCTTACCCTAAGAGGCCTTTCAAGAGTCATCGGACATGTTCTGGCGAGACAACCGTCGTTCACTCGCATTTATATTGTTTTAATTAATAAACTCGTTCATTTCCGTAAAAAAATATTTTGAAAAAATGTAGAAATCTAAGCAGCCGTTCCAGACAGTGGGTACAGTTATTGTTGTTGCGTCGCTTTGTAATACGAAGTACAATCTGCAGAAAAAATTGAATATGAATAAATTCAATATATGAATAAATTGAAAGTATTCAGTTGACCAACTAATCATAAATGGTGCAGTTGTGTGATCAGAAGGTCGTCATGTGTCATAGAACGCGCGCTTGCAGTGCTATACTGAAACAACTAACCAATTAGTGACACGATCAGTCAAACGATAAATCTGTGTATGTATTTGTTTAAGTTTGAGGATCAGTCGGTGGATACACACATGTGCGCAAGCCGGAATGGCGCTCTGTAAATACTTGCAGTCAACATAAATAAATAACAATAAATTTTTAAGTGTGGGCCCAGTGAGAAAGAAATGTTCCATTAGTTCTATTATTCAATGATCAAACAAAACATAGGATTAGTAGGGAAAACGTCCTATCCAGTAGAACAAAGGGAAATTTTGTGTTCATCGGAATGTCTGAAATAAGAAATTTAGTTGAATGCATTACAGGCATTTAGTAGGTACCTATTTTCTACTATTTGATACCTATAAGGAATTATTTGGTACCTCTTCATAGTAAAATAATTAACAAACTGGTCAGCCATTATGACGTCAGAATGTCTGGAACTTCTTTAGTTTCCTTAGTTATTATAAATTACATATTTTTTTAAATTTTGTAATCATAAAGATTTAGTACCTACACTACCTATCTACCTACACATACTTTCAGATTTTTTATAGCACTAAGAAAATTTCAGGCAATACAAATTTTAGGGCCTAATTAGTTTTAAAATAAAGATAGTATGCTAATTTATTATCAATCGCTCCATTCATAAAAGTTATCAAAATTATGAGTTCATTTATAATTAACTTTACATAACTTATATTACATTATATTTACATAACCAATCTATAGATACATATAATAAAATATGTAACGAGGCTAAAACTGTACATTAAATGTAAAAATAATAGTTTTTAGAACTTTTGTGTTTGTCTGTTTGTTTGTTCAGGTATCACGCAAAAAATGGATTTCGTTGAAATTTTGCAATATTATACCTTAAGGGATCGGCCAACGGTTTCAGTTATGAAATCCACGAATGGAGGCCACGTACCGGAAAGCGCAGTGCGGGACGCCCTCTGACCAGGTGGACTTCTGTTTCTGTTTGAGTCACTGTGCGTGTGAAAATACACTCTGTGTACAAAACGATAATTGACCAATATGTACTTATATATATTTTGTAACTTGTAACCTAAGCGTAGTATCGATGAGCGAAGAGTAAATAAATTCCTCAGAGAACGCAACTAGCTCCTATAAAAGGGGGAAGCCTGAGCTTCCCCGACACAGTTCGAGTTGAACAATCGCCAAAATTAGTATGTAATAATTATTAGTAGACAAATCTCTGCCAAAATAGTGAGTTCGTTGCCGACTGCAGCTTCCCCAGTACCTCTGCAGTTTTGTGTGAACCAGTTAAGCGGTGTTTTCATTTCCGTATTTTCTCCCCTACAACCCCCGTTGACCCTTAAAAATTTAAAAACTGTAAGTATTTAAAAACAAGAAATTGTAATGCAAAGAAAAAGCGTTATGTGACTGTTATGTGGTCCCGCCAGGAAGTATGACACGTTTGTTTCATATTATAGTAAATGTGGACATAATGACAATTCTTGTGGAAATGTTTTATCGGATCTAGGATAAAAAAAGTACAAATATAACAAAATATTCCGTACGAACTATACCTACCTAGCTAAGCTAAGTTTCAACAAAATTCATCGTGTATTTTTGCGAACAAACAGACAAACAAAAGATCGGAAAGTGATTGTTTTGCGCTCTATATCATTCATAATAATCATAATGTACGTACGTAATATAATAAAGAGGCTTGTGTGTTTGTTTGTAGGTATGTTGGGGGTAATCTCTGGAACTACTGAACCGATTTCAAAAATTCTTTCACAAATAGGAAGCTACATTATCCGTGTCTAATATGGGCTATATTTTATTTTGAAATTTTGAAAAAAAAACTTATAAACCGAAGCGAAGCGAGGGCGGGTCGCTAGTTTATTATAAAGGAATAAATAAATTATAAAATCATTGTATTAATAAAAGAATATCAAAAGAGTCGAGTATTATAATATAAATTGCTAGGGGCAGATCTTTTTACTTTTACAATGACATTCCCCTGCAGTAACTGTAGTATTGGGGGGCACAGTTCGAAAAGGCGGTCGCATAGGTCGAGAAGCGCCAGCCATCAGTTGATCAGCGCAGGCGCTTGGTTCTGGCGGCCGCAAACGTCGTTCATATTCCGTCCGCAGCCGCGCGGCGTGCTGTGCATTTGCCACACTACGCTGAAGAGCTGCGAGGCTGTCAGTCCGAGCAGGAAGATGTTCTAAACTGACTGAAACTTCTCCTACTTCAGCACTGTCCGTATCCACAATTTCTTTATGATCCAAAATCATTCCTATGTTTAATTTCAAATTCGTCGAACCGTCTCTAAAAAGTAGATAAATAGTTGCTTGGTCTAATACCCTCAAAGAAAAGTATTCATTGATTTTCAAAGCTTTCATTTTGATTTGAAATGGTTTAAATGTTTGTGATAACTTTTTACTCTTTTCTTTTATAAAGTTATCAAACTCGATAGTTAGCATTTCTTCGTTATCCGGCTTCGGTTTTTTATCGCTTGAGCCCCCCATTTTTAATATTCTAGGATCTTTGTGTGACATCTGTGTATCTATCATAACCTGCTGTAATACGGGAGGATCGTTCAGTGTGTGCCACTTCCAATTTGATACTGGACCAATGTTTCGATCAAGTAAGACTCCTTCCGTTTGATTATATTTGAGCCTAAAACATAAGAAAATGCTTTCTAGAGCAGCGTAGTCTTAAATTATCTACATCGTAGTAACCATCCACTTTTTTATTTTAGTTCCATATTTTTACAGCAACGTCCCTGACATGCCTAACTTATGAGATTTACGATTTGGAAAAAGGGGTTGGGAAAGATGACTAATACGAAGTATTAAGGAATGATAAAGTTTCCTCATTCCATTAGGTACACTTTCCATTTCTACTTTAGAGGGGAGGGAGAATATTCTCAATTATAAAATTTATAATAGGAGCAAAAACTCACCTTAATTTACCAGTGTGATCGAACACAATTCCATTCCCTAGATAATCGAACGTAGCCAGAACTGTTACTGGATGGGTGCGTCCACGATCATCAGGCTCGCCGCTGCTATAAATTACGAATCGCTGTTGCGCATTCATTTCTGACACAAAAATACATTTAGTAAGTTTTTGAGGGGGAGAGTGCACGTTGCAATCCAACAGCTGCTGGGCGTGCTCGACTGTTCACGTTACCCCTCTCTCACTACCTTGAAATGTACTGTATTTCCCACTTTATCTTATTGTCCTAATGTACGTGCGTGTTTCGGTAGTGAGTGAGATGTGCCATAGCCCATTCCCATCCTATCCCTCCCCATTTTCCCAACCCTTTCTCCAAATCCATTCCTATATCTTCAAAAGTAGGCGTGCATCCGGGGACGTGCCAACATTTGTCATTTTGGATTAATGTTGGCATGTATCACGGATTTCTATGGGCGACAGTATCCACTTCACATCAGGTGGAGTGTAGGCTCGTCTGCCGCCTTCGTACGTAAAAAAAAAACATTTTAAGTTTAGATAACTTAATATCAAAGTATGTAATGAATATACGCGAACCCGTAGGCTGTGGAACGAACTCCCTCAAGAGGTCTTCCCATTAAACTACGATATGAGGTTCTTCAAGAGAGCTGTGAATAGGATTTTGCAAGGTCGGCGGCGCGCCCGCATACCCCCTGGTGTTGCAGGTGTTCGTGGGCGGCGGTAACACTTACCATTACGTGGGACCGCTTGTTCGTCCGCCCACTAGTCTATAAAAAAAAAAAAATTATGTGAAGTTAAATAAAACCTTCAGCGTCATAGTAATTAAGCGCCAGTCTGCCGTTCCTATAGTACCAACGTCCGCGTCCGTTGTCATCAAACTCTGCTAATTTCTCGCCAGTATCATATTCCATCAAACGTTTGTTCTTGTTACGCGCAAACCAGTCGAATTCAGGATGTGCGGGTCGCATTCGATATACATTCATCTATTATGAAAAATGTCAAGTCTAGGTAATATCTGTAAGAGGCGTCCTAGACGATCAAATATATTGTGCAATATTACGGATTGTACAATGTACGAGTACCCAAGTGTATTGAAACTCGTTTGGGTGTAAACCGCGATTCAATAATATAATGCAATGACATCATTACACAATTTTATTTGTACATACGTCTAGGGGCCGCCTTAAAGAGAATAAATAGCAACAATTTAAAATATCATTTAGAAGTGAACATTACATTTTTTCTAAATTTCATTAGTGCTGCTATCTTAGGATAGTTGTAGAACTATCACATGATACCTATCAACGCATTTGGGAAGTGAATGAGAATCGGCACTTCCAAAATTTTTTTCTTATTTCTTTATGGACGAAGGTGGCAGACGAGCATACAGTCCACCTGATGGTAAGTGGATACTGTAGCCCATAGACATCCGTGATACATGCCAACATTAGTCCAAAATGACAAATGTTGGCACGCCCCCGGATGCGCTGCCTACCTTTGGATATAGGAATGAATTTGGTGAACGGGTTGGGGAAATGGGGAGGGATAGGATGGGAATGGGCTCTGGCACATCTCACTCACTACCGAAACACGTACGTACATTAGGGAAATAAGATAAAGTGGGAAATGCAGTACATTTCAAGGTAGTCTTCTGTGAGAGAGGGGTAACGTGGCCAGTCGAGTGCGCCCAGCGGCTGTTGGATTGCAGCGTGCACTCTTCCCCATGCATATTCCAAAATTCAGAGCCCATTTCCCACCAAATCAAATTGGAGGATAAGGTAATAAAAGAGTTCTCTCATCTCATTAAAGTCGTTACTCCCCGTTCATCTCTCCCCAACCCCAAAAAAAAAAATACGGAGTGTTATATGATTTGGAAAACTGTGTCTTCGACTTATACTTCGACACCCTAAAGTCATAGGAACGCCTCATCCTTTTCATTTTCAAAATCCACTCCCTTTCCAAAGATAGGTGACGAGAGACCCATCAATATCGATATTGACACTTGGTACCTAAAGTCGAGAGGCTTTGCATATAAAGCCTGACCAGAAAAATAAAAAACTTGCTCTGGGGGCGTCACATTTGCTTTTTTCATAGCTATTCGTGTTGTCAGAAGAAAATATTAGTTTTACTCATCATGGCGAGGTTTTTTATTTTCTTGGTCAGGCTATACCTAAAAGCGATGAAGGTGACACTACATTACTCTTAGGCTTCATTATGTACTTGCGGCTAACCGCTTTTGCGGCCAGTTACATGCCTAGCCGCATGCACACAATTTTTATGTTACAGCGTAGGTAGATTAAGCGCACTACATGCGGCTGAATACCTGCCCCGCGGCCTTTTGCTCGTTTCTGCGGCTGGCCGTAGAGGCGGTTAACCACAAGTGGGTAAGTAGCCTTACCTTTCGCACAACTTTCTCAGTTGGTAACATTGTCCAACCTTTTTCGATAAACGAGCGATCTGACAAGGCATAGCGTATAACGCCTTTTGGAAATTCTTGTGATTCAGCCTGAAAATGTTGTATATATTTATATAAATTTAAAATAAAGGATGTCCCAAAATTCACGTAGGAAGTAATTTTGGTAGAAAACACTGGTTTTGAATTAAAAATTGTAAACTTTTTATTGATTTATAAAGTATACAGTATAGGGTTATGTATGGAATAGCATATTGGGTAAATGAACTCCACGGCTTTGCTGGCACATACGCACTCTTTTGTCGAAATTTTCCATGACCGTTTTGCATAAATGCGGCTGAATTTCGTTGATACAGCGCTCAATTTCTTCCTTCAAGGCGTGGGTGGTCGTGGGCTTGTTGGCATAAATCTTAGACTTCAAAAAACCCTAAAGAAAAAAGTCCAACGGCGTTAAATCGCATGATCTGGGTGGCCAATTCTGATCACCAAAACGGGAAATTACACGATCAGGAAATGACGCATGCAGTAATTGAATTGTTTCTCGGGTTGTATGACATGTGGCACCGTCTTGTTGAAACCACATGTCTACATCCATATCTTGCAATTTAGGTACAAAAAACTGGAGTATCATGTCGCGATAGCAAGCACCATTAACTGTTATTGTCTGACCAGCCGCATTTTCGAAGAAGAATGGTCCGATGATGCCTCCAGCCCAAAATCCGCACCAAACAGTGACACGTTGTGGATGCATTTCTTTCTCAACAATCACTCGTGGATTTTCTGAACCCCAAATGCGACAATTTTGTCGATTAACGAAGCCATCAAGATGAAAATAAGCCTCATCGCTGAAGGTGATTTTGTTCGAAAAATCAGCATCCACTTTTTGTTGTTCCATAATCCATTTAACGAAGTCTCTTCGCTGTGCGTGTTCAGTAGGCTTCAGTTCTTGAGTCAATTGAACTTTGTAAGCATGAAGATGCAAATCTTTCGTGAGAATACGCTGTAGAGAGCTTCTCGAAATGTCCAATTCTTGATAACGATGCTGAATTGATGTTCCTGGACTCTCAGCAACACGAACTGCTTCGATGTTTTGTGTTGGACGACTTGTTGAAGGACGGCCAGAGTGTTCAAGATCACTAATTGATCCAGTCTCCCTGAATTTTTCAATTAATCCCTTCACAGTTGATGAAGTTAAATCACTATTCCGACCATATTTTGTACGAAAATTGTGAACTGTAGCTGCCAAACCTTCATTATTTTTAAAATATTGCTCAACAATGAAAAGGCGTTGTTCTTTCATGTAGCGCACCATTTTTAATAATCCTGAACTGTCCGCTGTCACGCTGTCTTTTTAATTGACAACACTTTACCGGACAAATGAGGCAAAATTCAAATCTTGCGTGAATTTTGGGACAACCGATATAATATTATTTGTCAGAAAAATAGCCCAGCAATGATTTTTTTCAAACTCATCCATCGTCTAATACCATTGACGACTAGCAAAATCCTTAGAGCCTATCCATGCATATTCCAGAAATACCGGATAATACTCTGCTTCCCTTTTAACTTATGACGTGGATGGGATAACAGATTTAGGCTCGTATTAATAAAACGCACTCAAGTTTGAGATCGATCTCAAGTTCGTACTTGAGATGCTGTTCTAATTAATAAACAAAAGTAAGTCCCACTTAACAATTGCGATGTCACTTGAGATCTGTCAACACATTCGCGTATTAAAGGGAACTAACTCAGCTCTCAAGATTGCACTTACGAGTAGGAGATGCCAGTTGACACGATATCAACCCAGTGCGGTCAGTCCGTGACTTGAGTAGCTGTTTTGTACGTACCGGGATCGGAAATTTGAAATGTACTTTGAAAATATTTTAGCTCAAGTTAATTACTATGATTATTTTGAATCCATAGGTATGATGATATTTTTAACCTTGACAATATCGATTATCAAAAGTATACCTTAAAGATATACAAAATCCTTTTGATAGGCCAGCAAGCGCATTTCAAAAAAGGTATAGATATTGTCAAGAATCCGTATTCTATATAGTTTCTTTAATAAAAATTTACCTGAAGAAACCAGCAGAGGTCTACGTCTACCTGTTTCTTCTGAAATAGCTGTTTTGTTGACATTAAGATTTTATGCCACAGGATCATTTCAAGTAAGCCACACTTTATATAAATTATATTTTTAACTATTTTATTTCTTATAATTGTTTCGATATATCTACATTACTTTTTTATTTTTTCAGATTGTTTGCGGAGATCTTCTTTTAACTGTCACAACCATCAACATCTTTGACGTAGCGAAGGCCTTTGATAAGGTCTGGTACAACGGTTTATTCTATAAACTCCTACCTTACCTCGAGACTACCTTACCATTCGCACTTTTCGCTACAGAGTTGAAGGCACTCTGTCCAGTTCTCACCCAATCAGAGCTGGAGTCCCTCATGGCTCCCTTCTAGCACCCACACTCTATTCCTCCATTCAGCTTTCTTCAAAAACCCCAGATCGTAGCGTAATGGAAAGACGTTTTGAGGCAGTTCGTTCCGCAGAATACGGGTTCGCGGTATAAAATGATTTTTGGACCGAACAGTACTCGACATCTCCGTATGCGAGGAAATGGGGAATGCTCTGAAGAAATTCCCACCTCGGGTTTCTACAACCGCACCTCCCGTCACAGAAGTGTGGTCTATCCGCATTTCCTCGATACGGAGTTGTCGCGTACGGTTCGGTCCAAAAATCATTTTATACCGCAAGCCCCTAGACTGTAGAACGAACTGCCTCAAGAGGTCATTCCATTAAACTACGATATGGGGTTCTTCAAGAAAGCTGTGAATAGGATTTTGCAAGGTCGGCGGCGCACCCGCATGCTCTCTGATGTTGCAGGTGTCCATGGGCGGCGGTAACACTTATCATTACGTGGGATCGCTTGCTGGTCCGCCCACTGCTATATAAAAAAAAGTAAGGCGTTTATACTGTGCTTATGGGCTCCGCCTACTTCCCATTCACTCACTATACAATGTATTTTTGCTCAGCCAATAAAGATAAATAAAATAATTATAACTTTTCGAAATGGTTTTACATAATGGTGAGCATAAAATCGTTACCGAATTGACTTGGGAGATCCCGCGTTAAAATACATCAAACAGACACACCTTGTACTTTATTATAAGTATGTACAGTTCCTGGCGGTAATTTCAACCGATTAGTATCCGGTTTTGTCTAGGTATTTGTAATCTTAATCACATTATCTTACAAAATTACTATCCAGGAAATTTGAACGCTAGAAGAATCGTAGGTACATTTATTTTTACTTACCCTTTCATTTTTCTTACTTTTGGACATTATTTTTATTTGGTATTGGGAATCACAGTCACAATGATATAAAAATAAATAAACTAATACAAAAATAATTCGTAGTAAACCATAATAAAACGTTAAAAATATATTTTTTGTCAAAATGTTTACTAAACAAATGTGATGTCCATAAAGTGTCAAAAATTCTTTATGAATAGCCAAGCTAAATAAAAAAGTTTGTATAGGTAGATACTTTACTTACCGTTTTTCCTGATTTTTCTGGAGGTAATATTATACGAGCGCTGAGTTTAACTTCCACTGGAATTTCTTCTTCCATTTTTTTATTTTGGAAAGTTATAGGCTTCTCTTCATACGTAGATTTAAACAGAACAGGTACGACTTTATTTTCTTCCGCTTTCAATTCAATTAAATGTTTGTTTTTATATATTTTAGGGCCCACGATTTTGTCATCTAATGTGTTATTTTGCTCTTTTTTTAGTATAAAACTTTCAACATCAAAATCCAAGTCAGAGTCATCGCTAAACATTATTTTATGTTTGTGACGTTTGTGTGCTTGAAGAATACGGGGGGTTAAATCAAAATTTGATAATCTCCCCTGCCTTTCACGAGGACTATTACCCATTTGTTTTAATTTAACTGACTGTAAAATTAAGTCGTCCGATGATGGTTTTCTAAAAGTTTTTATTTGTCTAATAGTTAACTCCTTGAGTGTTGGTTCTTCAACTTTTTTTGTTGGTTCTTTTGACTTTTGCGGTTCATTTTTAATCATCATTGGTGTCATTGATTTACCATCAGTCCCTTCTTTAGCTCTTTTAATAGCATCCTCTATTATTTTTCTATCAACGCCTTCTTTAATTAGTTTATCGGCTTTTTCATTAGCTTTCCTTTCCGCCTCTTCGATTTGTTTTTTTATTTTAAATTCATCTTCTTCTTGCTTTACTTGTTGTGAAAGTAATTGTTTAAATTTCTCTTGAGCTGATTTGTCGGTTTCTGTTAATTTATTTTGTTTCGTGAATTTTTTATTTTCCCCTTCGGCTTCATTTGTCCCTGTAACTTTAATTTTTTTGGATGTATCAATCTCCACTATTTTATCTTCTTTAGATTTATATTTCTCCGGTTCTTTCATTTTTATAGATACATCTTCTCCCAACCCCTTTTCTTTTTTAGATTTATAGGTCTCCGCTTTTTCAGCTTTTTTGAATTTATCCATTCCCGCTTCTTTTTCCTTATGAAATTTATTTGTTTCCACTCTTACCTCTTTTTTAGATTCATCCGTCTCTAATACTTTGTCTTTTTTATATTTATCGGTCTTCGCTTCTTTCTCTTCTTTAACTTCATCTGCCTCTGCTTCATTCTTTATTTTAGATTTCTCCCTCTTTGTTTCTTTCTCTTTCTTATATCTGTCCGTCTGTACTTCCTTTTCCTTTTTCGGTTTGTTTGTGTCCGCTTCTGTGCGCTCTCCGATTTTCTCTCTTTCTTCTTCTCCTATTTTAGCTCTCTTTTCGATATGAAAACGTTCTTCTTTCTCCTTTTTTCTTTGTTTGTTTTCCGTTTTTTTTATTAGCTTTTCTTCCTTTGCTTGTAACGTGTCTTTGTTTTTTTGTAGTTTCTCTTTTCCATCCTTTTCCTTCTCAAGCCGCAATTTCTCTAAAACTTTGTTAGCATGAATTTCCTTTGTTTTAGATTCTTTTCCTTTCTCTGATGTAGTACGACTCATCATTTCATTCCCTTCTTTGATTTCAGACGGTTTTACTTTTACCGTTTCTCTTTCAGATTTCTTTTCATTAGCTTGTAGTGGCCTTGATTTCACAGTACGTGTTTCGTTTACTTCTTCAGCTAGTTTTTTCTTTTTCACCTCAACATATATTTTCTTTTCTTTTTCAAAATTTTTCTTTCCCTTACGAGCAATTCTTTTTTTCTCTTTCTCTTCATTTCTTCTATTCTTCTCGTCGTAGTTTTTGCTCTTAGTATCTTCAGTTCGAACATGCAACATATCTTGAGTGTCTTTTATCAGTTCAACAGAATTTTTGAGTTCTTGATGAGTTTCTTTACTTTTTGGTTCTTGGGAGAAAAAATATATAAAATTTAGTCTAAGTTCATGTTCCATTACATCCGTGAGTGATGCAGGTAACGCCTCTTCTGAATGATATTCTCTGATAACTGATTCTTTTCCTGTAGGAATTTCATTTTCTCGTATTGCACTGGCACTAACACATTGAGAATGAACTAGATTCGATTTAAGTTTGTTTTTTCCTTTCTTAAGATATAAATATTCTTCAGAGTCAGACTTTATATCCTGAGAAGATAGAGTTTCTTCTTTTGATTTTAATATGAAATGTAACTTCCGAGCTTGAAAAGCTTTTGTAGGCACAAGCTTAGTCGAAACATCAATTTCCGTTAATAAAGATTCCTTTATCTTAGTATTACTCATACGTATTTCTCGATTCCTCGTAAGTGTATCTAAGCTGATTTGATCTTCAGCGATTAAATAACGATGATATTGTTCTGATAAATCACCTGTTTTTTCAAAAGCTATTTTTTCTTGTTTGTTTTTATAGGAATTAAGTTTAATATCAGATACATCATGAGCCATATCTGAGATTGGCGTTGGGTATTTAATAGATTCAGTTTGTAACAATTGTTTTATTTTTCGTTCAAATTCCAAATCAGATGTTGCTTTGTTTAATTTATTATATTTTGCATCAGATTGCACTGAATATTTTGATTTATTTCCTCTTTCATCGTGTCTACAAACTTTTGAGAAATTTGGAATTTTAGCTAGCTTTGTATTTACACTTTCTTCAGTTTCTTCTCGATGCCTTTTAGTAATTACAATATTTTTTACAATTTTATCATACCCATGACACATCTTGCAAGACTTTTTCTTGCGACAATGATCACATAGGCCCAATATTTGTTTTTTGTGTAAAGATGGTACCTTCTGTAGTAAGTTTTTAGCATTCTGAAGTATTTTTTTACATCTTGGACACCTTAATTCATATGGTTCTAAAATGTAAACAAAAATGCGACGCTATAATGTAAGAATTATATGAAAATGGGACGCCATGGCCATAGCGCTGCTGCTGGTTATGATGCAATTACTACCCTCGATGTATGTGGACGGCTAATGACAATGGTCGAACAAAACACCAGAATTAAACAAGATGTCCATCGCCTGATAATAGTGATAATAGAAATTAGTAGCCAGTATAATTACGAAGGCTATTCTGAAAGGTACACGCAAATTAAATTGGTTGCTAATTTATTCAATAGTAGTGAAAAATAATATGTATAATATTATTTCGAGTTATGCTATACGATTTTAAAAAAAAATCATCTAAATTTAAGTGGAGTATGAAGAATCTGCTCCATCGCTGGCTACAATTTCGAATGAGTTTAAAAGGAGTCGGGAGTGCATTAAGCCTAGGTTGGGGCGACAGTCAATTGCTGAGGCTGGAATATGTCATCAAAATGGAGTGGTTAATTACGGAACGAAGGAGTATTACCCACTACGAAATCCAGTACGAATTGAAAATTGGATCACAGGCAGTTTCAATTCAACCATCTTGAGCGAATACTTTTGCGTCATAAAAAGTAGCTTCGCTATGGATACCGTATTTGTTAACCGAAAACTAACAAGTTATAATCCAATGTTATTATGTTAGAAAAATATATTTATGTCAGAAAGTTAAAACAATTTATATTAAAAAAAAATAAGACGATAATTCACAAGTTTCCTATATCCTTACTAGTGATGTATTGAATAGCAAAAATCACTATTCGCGAATACAAATACGAATAATGTGCGCCAATATTTTTCGCGAATACTACGATTACGAATAGTACCTACCTAACCTACTACGCACGTAGGTGCGTAGTAGGTAAGGTAAAATTAGCAAGAAGTAATTTGTAGTTCAATTAAACCTTTTTGGTTTAATCTAAAGATAAGTAAGTACCTACCTAACTTTAAATTAAACTATTAAACTACTAACACTTACACTTAACATCACTTACTAATTAAACTAAAAAATCAGATAGGTACCTACTTAACTTATTTTCAATCAAATGTTCACTCTTAAAAGTACCTATTTCTTTTTGTAGAATACCTACCTATTTTATCTATTGTACTATTTACATTGGGGTTTTGGTTCATTTGCAGAAAATAGGTACCTTTTAATATTTTTTATGTCCCATAATTTGATGGTGTATTAATAAAAACAGTGTAACAAATAAAAATATACAATATTTTACAATGTACATGCCTTCAGTAATAAATTACGAAGTTCAATTTTAGACTTCCCTCGGAAAACATGTATCTATTTAACATGTACCTATGTCTGAAAATTTTGTGTGAAAAATCTCCCATACATTTCTATAATGTCCAAGTACTCCCAGTGTTGATTCCGTTTGATTCCAGGCTACGGTGTTCATGAGATATTATTTCCTTAAAAATGTTGTTTTATAATATTTCTGAAAGATATCAAATTGTCCCAAAATTTTGACGTTTCATTACTCTTATCCTTCATTACCCTTTTATTCTGAACACAACATTTTATATTGAAGTAATATTTTTCATTTGATGCTGAAAGTACTACTCTATCTCTCAAAGTAGTTGCCAAACGGTATCTATTTTGTTTTCACTGGTAATCGTGTGGAAGTTTATCCATGCGAGTTGACCAAAAAAAGTACCTATTAGGTGATTAAAGGGTGATTACAGTGTGTTCTTAATTATTTCAGATTTCTAACTTGAATTCTAACTAGGTATATCCTCCGAAATGCGCTCAGTTCTCTAACTATTTGCAAGTAAGTTTCGATAGGAATAATTTTTGACGTCGTAATTTGACAGATTGTGCTCTCAGTTTCATAACATTTCGTTACGTTACGAAACTGAGACATTGTAACCCTGTAGTTACAAATACAAACATGTATATTATTATATAGTACTAGCGACGCGCCCTGGCTTTGCTCATGTGGTTTTCGTTAATGCATCGTTTCTCATCCTTTTTAGTGTCGCGACTCCTTGAAAAGGCGAAAAACCTCACGACCCTCTTACTGATAATTAGGTCCTAATTATGTGTTTTTTACCGTTTAACCGTCTTTACAATTAATTAATCCGATCTTGTACTTGTATTAAAATTATTATTATTATTGTAGCCTCCTGGCACAGAAGTGACGTGCATCCGTATTTTCTCGATACGGAGGTGTCGCGTACTGTTCGGTTCGAAAACCATTTTATATCGCGAACCCGTAGCCTGTGGTACGATTTGCCTCAAGAAGTCCATTAAGCCACGATATGGGGTTCTTCAAGAAAGCTGTGAATAGGATTTTGCTAGATCGATGGCGTACTCGCACACCTGGTGTTGCCGGTGTCCATGGGTGGCGGTACCTAACACTTATCATCACGTGAGACCGCTTACTCATCTGCCTACTTCCCTATAAAAAACGTCTGGATTTGTTTAAAAGTGCCAAGTATAACAATAATAAACGTAAATAAGTAACTTTGTATAGATAGTTTAATTTCGCATTTTTACGTAAGCAAGCCAGGTTGTGAATGGTCTGAATATATTTTTATTGCATGTTTACAAAGCTTTAGAATAGGCACAATCTAAAAATCCTTACAGTCGGCCAATGGAGATGTCTAGACAGGGCAATCGTGCGGGGCGTGAAGGGTAGGGCGAGCCCGAGCTGCCGTACTAATAGCTCGGGACTCGTCTTTTAGCGTTAACGCGTGTTTTGTTTTAATTTGTAGGTACACAATTCAAATGGTGCATACGACATGTACTGTGAGAGATTGCAAGTCGTCATCTCGCATAAATAAAGAACTAAAATTTCATCAATTTCCGCACACTGGAAAGGTAAACATTGTTATTGTTAAGGGGCTAGATTGAGAAAAAGTAACTTTTTATTTTCGCTGATATGTCAGTTGTGGATTATACATACATCTAATTTTTATGTAGATTTATTTTGACCATATAATCTAGATTCTGGTAGAAAAAAACACTTTCCTCGATAGGTTTATTTTCCAAAGTAAGGTCTGTTTTTGGAAAATTTCGCTTGGCATTTGGCAATCGCAATAGTTTTATCTATTGTTTATGCGAATTGAATTCATCTTGTACATTACTAAATTCTGGTAGAATAAAATTTTATTTAATGTTTATTCGCCGAGAAATTTGCAAAAATACATAAAAAATATAAAACAGCGCGATTCCGCTCTGTCCTCACACGCGCGTTTTGACGTTTGTTAGAAAGGGACAGTTCCAAAATCAATTGAGGGCCTTAATATTATTTAGCTAGAAATTTTACAACTTTACCTTTTTGTTACACTATATTTTCGCAACTACAACTATAAGACCATACATGAGGTACATACTTATTTTAATAATACCTACTATTTAAAAATTTCAGATGTAAATTTTGGGTAAAAGCTTGTAGAAGACCTGATTTAGTTGAAAGAACTTGTGGTAGTCTAAAAAATACATACATTTGCAGTTTGCATTTTGAAACGCGTATGTACCGCGTATGACATGCTCTTTCAAATGGCGTGGCCGAAATTGGGGGTTGCCATTTAAAAAAAATGTCGATGACGTCATATCTCGAACAACGATGACGTCACAAATATGGGTCGTATGTCAAAAAGTGTCTTTGTTTAAAACAAAATCGACGTGTCAGAGGATTTTTTCGAAAAACTCTCAATTTCAGAAATAATTAATATATTCGTTACTTTTCGAAAGCACTGTACATTGTAATATGCATTGTAAAAAAAGTATTAAAACATTAAATAATATAATTGTATTTTATTCATTATAATTATTTATTTGTATTAGGTATATATGTGCGGTGATCAGTGTCTTGCGATGTCGGCTTTTACGCAAACATCAAAGGCCCACTGTGTACACCGTGGAATAGGTACCAGTTTCGTTATAATTATTATCAGTTTTGTTACTTATCAGTTGACTAACAAATCTTAAAGGTACATATTTTTTGCAAATAACCCTTTTACTATTGGATAAATATTCTAGTAGGTATTCGTTTAGAAAATGGCGAATAATAGGTACTTGGAAAAAACGAATACGAATATTCGGAACATCCCTAATCCTTACTATTGACGAGTTGTGGATGTACCTACCTATTTACGAAATAACAATCAATGCAATAAAGATTCACGAGTCGAAGCGTCAACAAAAAAGTTTTCTTTTATCGTAGTTGTCCAGTAGCTGTCAGATCAGAGAACAGTAACCAGTCGGTGGCACACAGTCATTTGCTTGTCCCAGACACTCGAACAACTTAAAGGGAATCGCCCAAAAAGCGGCGCACTTATACAGATTTTTTCCACCAGGATGAAGAACTTGTCCACATGTCGTCGGCAAGAACGATTCAAATGTTGAGTCGGAGTCACACGCAGTTCAGACCTGGCCCCTTGTGACTTCTTGTTTCGTTCTATAAAGAAAATGATGCGGAGCGGGACTTTTAGGGATTCGAACGAAGCATTTAGGAGTAGTTTCGGAGGTGGATGATTGATTGGTTTATTAAGAATGAAACGATGTATTGAACTTGGGGGATCTATTTCGAAACACAATAATGTTTCTGTAAAAAAGTATTTCGTCGGTGGTGGTTAGATAAGAAGAGCCGAGGATCGTGTGTCGCGGCAAGGCTTGGGAGAGGCCTATATTCAGCAGTGGAGAGACATAGGCTGATGGTGTGTAGGCATTTGTGCCGCTAAAAGCTTTCGAAACAGCGAACAGTCCTCATATATTTTCAGTTGTAGCAAACCGCGATGCGGTGTTCATTGCTTGCTTCTGAATTATGGGCTGATTCATAGCTGTCAGCATGCTCTACATATACTTATGTAAATACTTTCTTTGGTGCGATAGTATTACATTACCTATAGATTGGCGTTACTACAACTTATTGAGATATGACATTTATTCCTAAAACCTGCATATACATTTGAAATGTTTACCAAACTCTGTTATGAAGTCCATTGAATTAATTTCATCATTTTTAGTATTTTGTAAAATAAAAATATTATGTGTATCTGCAGTAAAAGCCCCTAAATTAGTTTTCGTATTTACCTGTAAAATGACAAATATGTAGGTATAATTGTAATAAATTCATATGATAATTAAATTTTATAGTAGCATACGTGCCGTGTGGTGTCGGCCGGCTATAGAATAGCACCAGCCCGTCTCCTATCATGGAGGACCATGGTAAAAGGCGACTAAAGGACAACAAAGCCACTACCACAAGCCCTGAGGAACCACACTGTTGCATAAATTATAGTCTGTGCTTTAGGATTGTCTATGGTTGTGATTATTAGTCTATGGGTTCTCCCAAAAAATGTCTCACGTGCAATGTAACACCGAGTTTTATTTAAACAATTAACCCAGCAGCCCTGCACATATCTAGCAAATATGTGACAGTGGCGACGAGGATAAAAAGAAATCAGTGAAAGTTTTACGTGTTACGTCCGTAAACTACAAGAAAGATAGTAGAATAATTTCGTCTTGTTACGTCGGACGAAATTTCACAAAATGGCGGCTGCTGGGCTCTCACTGCCTGAGTTTTCAGCTGCAAAATGCACATTTAAGGTGTACAAACAGGTGTTTGAAAACAAAATGAAGATCCACGAGGTGGATGAAACGAAGTGGTCACAATATTTAATCTCGTTTATAGGTTTTGACATGGTCACGTTGCTATCAGAACTCTGTTTCCCGGAAACACCACAGGATAAAACGTATACTGAATTAGTGGAACTTGTTGAAAAACACTTGGAGCCACAGCAATCAGAAATCGCGGAAACATATAAGTTTATGAAACGTGAACAGTTGGCAAACGAGTCAATCTCTGAGTTTGTGGCGGCATTAAAGAAAATGGCACAGACGTGCAACTTTACCACACATTTAGAAAGATGTCTAAGAGATAAATTCGTTCATGGATTAAAGAGTGAAAGCATAGTTAAAAGATTATTTGGTGAAGAAAATTTAACGTTTGCAAAAGCCGTGAAGATAGCAATGAGCATGGAGCTGGCGGAGAAGGGAGCAAAATTAATAACTGCTGGCAGTTCTGGGCAAGAAAGCTCAGACATACACAAAATAAGTAAAAAACAGGTGAACATTAAATGTCATTGCTGCGGGAAGATGGGGCATGTAAAACCCCAATGCAAATTTAAAGAGGAAGAATGTTTTAAATGCCACAAGAAGGGGCATATGGCAAGTGTTTGCAAAGCAAACAGTAACAAAACTTTCAAACCCAAGAGGGTCCATGAAATTACAAATGATGAAGAATTTTCTGTTATGCAAGTTAGTGAAGTACTATTGAATAGTGAATCTGTGGGTGATAGTTATGATTTGTCTAGTTTATTTCAGAAAACAGAGAGTCAATTAAATATTAACAAAGTGGTATCAATAGATGAGAAGCGTCCAAGTCCTTGGTATATAACTTTAAAAATTAATAATGTAAATATATCATTTGAAATTGATTGTGGATCAGATGTCACGTTAATGCCTGAATCTATGTTCATAGCATCCTTTCCTAATTTAAAATTATTTCCATGTAACCTAAAGCTATCAGGATATGGTGGTAACAATATCACTGTATTGGGTAAGACAAATGTAAATATTAAAATTATAAATGAAAAATACTTAGCAACATTGATTATTGTCAAAGATGGTAAAAAGCCATTGTTAGGTAGGGATTGGCTGAGTGCTATGAAAATTGATTGGCAAACTTGTATGAAACGGTGCAATTTAATTATTCACCAAGATTCACAAATTAAACTTAACAATTTAGTAGAAAAATATAGGGATATATTTTCAGGGGTTCCAGGCGAAATTAAAGGTACTGTAGGCACTTTAAAATTAAAAGAAGCTAATATTAAACCCATTGCATTTAAACCAAGAAGAATAGCTTATGCTGTAGAAAATTTAGTTAAAAAGGAGCTTGACAAGTTATGTACCGAAGGTAAAATGTATAGAATGACAAATAAAGAAACAGGCACATGGGCTACACCCATAGTGACCATCATTAAAGGACCTCATAATATAAGAATTTGTGGGGATTACAAGGTAACAATAAATCCATTTTTGGAGGTGCCAAATCATCCAATCCCTGTCATTGAAGACATTTTTGCAAAATTAAATAAAGATGATCAAAATGTTAAAACAGTATTCAGTAAAATTGACGTAAGAAAGGCATATATGAACAGGCGAATGGATGAGGAGGCACAAAAGCTTATGACAATTACCACACCATGGGGGTTGTATAGACCAACGTTCATGATGTTCGGTATGTCACCTGCTCCACAGGAATGGCAAGATTTTATGGATGAACACTTTAATATGCCAAATGTATATTGTTTCATTGACGATATTTTGGTTGCAAGTAGTGATGTGGATTGCCATTTAAAAACTTTAGAGTGTATATTTCAAAAACTTAAAAATTTAAATATTAAAGTAAATAAAGAGAAAACTGTGTTGATGTCCCCACAATTAGAGTATTGCGGGCATGTGATTGATAAGGAAGGCATTCACAAGACACCAGGGCACATCAAGGCCATATTGGAAGCACCACAACCTGAAAATATTAAAGAATTACGTAGTTTCCTTGGCACTATTAATTTTTATCATAAATTTCTAAAGAATGCTGCTGAAAATTTAAAACCTTTATATACATTACTAAAGAATTCAGAAAAATGGGTATGGTCTAAGCAACAAGAACTAGCATATGAATGGGCCAAGAAAGCTATTGTATCAGAGCAAGTATTAATACATTATAATCCAAAGCTACCAGTGGTATTGAGCTGTGACGCTTCCAAGTATGGGTTAGGAGCTTGTTTAGCTCATGAAATTAGGTTAGGTAATAATATTGTTGAACGCCCTATTGCTTTTGCAAGCAGAACACTCAATGAAGCAGAAGTAAAATATTCACAAATAGATAAAGAAGCCTTAGCCATTATATGGGCAGTTAAGAAATTTGATTTGTATTTAAAAGGTAGAACATTTACATTAGTTACTGACCATAAACCACTGATATCTATATTTAATCCAAATAAAACAGCTGGTAGTATATATGCAGATAGAATGACTAGGTGGGCATTAATTTTATGTAATTATAATTATGATATAAAGTACAGGACTTCACAACATAATGCTGCAGCAGATTTTCCATCTAGGTTACCAATTAAAAATAGTAATGAGGAGGATAAAATTAATCTGGAAGGCAACATTAACAGCATTGTGTTGGATAATCCACCTGTAACTTTATCTGAAATTGCCAAACATACTCAGAAAGACCCTAATTTAAGCAAGGTTTGTACTTACCTAAGAGAGGGCTGGCCAAAGTTGATTAATAGAGAGTTATGTAAATTTAAAGGCAAAGAAACTGAGTTATATATAATTAAAGATTGCATATTATGGAGGGATAGAGTAGTTATACCTGACAGTTTAAAGGATAAAGTTTTAACTGAACTGCATTCTGGTCATTTGGGTATTAATAAAATGTTATCTTTAGCTAATAGTTGTTTTTGGTGGCCAAACATCACAAATGATATAAAAACATTAACTAATAATTGTGCAGGTTGTATCCAAAATAGGAACTTACCACCTATCAAACCTATACATAGATGGGAGTGGCCAGAGGAGCCATGGAAACGTATTCATGCTGATTTTGCTGGTCCATTTTTAGGGCATATGTGGTTAATCATTGTAGATGCACACTCAAAATGGCCAGAAGTAGTTAAAATGAACAATATTACCTCCAGCAGTACAATTAAATGTCTACGTAGTATTTTTGCTAGATTTGGTCTACCGGAACAAATGGTGACTGATAATGGTCCACAATGGACATCTGAAGAGTTTAATACTTTTTGTAAGAATAATAATATTAGACACATATGTACTGCACCTTATCACCCAGCCAGCAATGGCTTAGCAGAAAGGGGGGTTCAAACCTTCAAAAGGGCCATGTTAGCATATAAGTTTGATAAAAATTGTTTAGATCATAGTATACAGAATTGGCTATTAGCTTATCGTACAGCACCACATGCCACAACAGGCAAGGCACCATGTGAGTTAATGTTAGGTAGAAAACTCCGTACACGTTTATCTTTAATAAAAAAGAATGTAATTATTCCTCGGCAGTTGATTTGTAAGAAACCTGTAAAGCAATATTTGCCAGGTGATAAAGTACTGATCGCATCATATGATAACTCTCAAAAATGGTTAGATGGTGTTATTGAAAAACCAGTAGGAAATGTTATGTATGATGTGCACACTGACAAAGGCATACTCACCAGGAATGTTACTCAGTGTTTGCCTAACTATAGTGTACCTAATGAAAGTGTATTGGAGCAAGAAAAAGAATCGGAGAAATTAGAAGTAAATAAGCCGTTAATTAACAAAGAAATACCAAGTAACATTGCTAATTCTCCTATTCTAGTGCAGCCAGAAGTGCGTAGAAGTGCACGTACTCATAAGCCTGTTCAGAGACTTGATTTGTAGTAATTTAATAAAAATTAGAAGAGAGGAGTGTTGCATAAATTATAGTCTGTGCTTTAGGATTGTCTATGGTTGTGATTATTAGTCTATGGGTTCTCCCAAAAAATGTCTCACGTGCAATGTAACACCGAGTTTTATTTAAACAATTAACCCAGCAGCCCTGCACATATCTAGCAAATATGTGACACACACCACTTCTAAATGAGTGGACTCGCCAACTCGCTTGGCCAGCGGGGCGTTTTGAGGCCTCATATCCCTCATGAACGAGACAATGTGCACGTGGAGGCCCATGTCTAGCAGTGGCTACTGAAACAGCTGGTTGCATTGCATTGCAGTAACATACTAGCCCACGGGTCACCCCTTTTTGAGTCTCATTTTAGGACTTGGGCACACCGAAAGCGGGTCGGGCGCAAGCTCAGAAACGCGACAGTCGAGACAAACCAAATCAATGATGATTTCGGTACTTTGAAATTCTATAGAATACCTAAATTATATACTTTACCTGTAACATAATATACAATAGTTACAGCGCCGCTCGCGCTCGACTCGCAATCTGTGTCGAAGCCTTTACTTACCCTCGACAAAAATTGTTACAGAATAGGGGCTTCAAATTAATCATTTCAGAATCGTAGATGATATATTGATCATATATCAGACAATAACATTATAATAAAATATTATCTGATAGCGGATTTACATTACAGAGACATATTTTTCACGTTTGTCTAGATGTAGGTGCCTACATATCGTAGCGAATTCGATTTCAATTTGCCGCAATCTGTAGTGAAAAAGGCTGATTCCGGAGTGGTCGCGGGGCGACTGCCGCTGAGTTTTTCAAACGCATAATAAGTTTGAAAAGTATATTATACTAGCTGTGCCCGGCATGCGTTGCATGCCCGGCAAATTTTTGCACATAATATGTATATAGCCTATGTCCATCTGGAATAATGTACCTACCTTTCAAATGGTGAAAGAATTTTTCAAATAGGTGCAGTGAATCCGGAGATTACCCTCCACATACATACAAACTCACAAAATTCGCACTCTCTCTTTATTATATTAGTATAGATGGGCTGGTGTCTGGTCGGTGTGACCGCTGTTGGGCACAGGCCGCGGCAACGCTTGTGAGTGTTTTGAGCGGGAACGGAAAGTTCAAGTCAGTTTGTGATTTCCGCGAATTAGCGCATTTTTGTAGTTTCTCTATAGTTTTGACGTTTTTCGAGTACCTATAATGTCATAATATCCCAAGTAATAAATGCATTTATTTCAAGTAAAACTTCTTCTAAATCAAATTTTGGAGATCATCTAATCAAATCAAATTTTGAAGATACACTTCCGCAGCGAGAATGCCTTTAATTGTGGACATGTTATGAAAATAGTGGAACGTGATGTAGCGTTTTCCGCTTTCCGCCTCGCGCTCACTCCGGACGCAGCCTAAGTTTTACTTTTGACCAGTCAGGTTTAATTTCTCCTAGGTTTGACTAAAATACAGGAGGGAATGATCGAATCATCAATATAAAAGATTGACCGGTCTATTCCTGGTGTTACAAGTTTGCATGTTGAGACAGTTAGTATTTTATTTACTGGTATAAATACTAATTATGGTATATATTATATACTGGATATTTTTAATATATAAAGTTGGTAAAAAATACTCAGGTACATGTTCTCCTCTTATTGTTAATTCATGAAGACCAGCTTCCCTTACGTCAATTATTTTCTCCAAATCTGTGCAATTTGTGCATTGTTTACAACAGGGGCATTGTAAAGGTAAACTTCTGAAAATAAATAATTAAACAGAAAAATATCACAATTATATAAGCTTTTTAAGACAAAGAGATTTTGTACTTACCCACCTTGTGAACTCATATTAAAAATAAAATTAATAAAAGGTAATTCAATTCAATAGCAAATGAAAATAACAAGTAAAATTCCTACATATTTATGTACAAAATCAAGTACACGATTCAAAATACATTTGGCAAATAACATTTAGGTATTTTGCCTTTGTAAATACCATAATACCTTTAATGCTTTCTAATAATAAATATGCCAAATACGATAAATACTCTACATATCTATGATGTTTACTATATTGTATGAGTTTAGTTTGGGCAAGCATGAGATATGTCCTAGAAGAATATCTGTATCATCGATCATCTGTATTCAAACTTTTTGGTATGATGACATATTACAGAGATCTAATACCACAGAAGTAGAGTTAAAATAACAACTAGACTAGGTAGGTAGGTACTTTATTCATTATTTTATTATACCTACTTTATTCATACAACTAGCTGTGCCCGGCATGCGTTGCATGCCCTTAAATTTTTTTGCACATAATATATAGCCTATGTCCATCTGGAATTTCAAATGGTGAAATAATTTTTGAAATCGGATTAGTAGTTAGTAGGAGGAGATTAGTAGGAGATTACCTCCTACATCAGAATTTACAAACTTTACCTCTTTATAATATTAGTGTAGATTAAAGATCGTTATATAGTAATATTTTCTATTTTTTACTATCGTGTATATAACAGGCGTGATGTCAGTGGTCCTCTTGTTAATGCTACTACAATAGAAATGCTAAATTAAATGTTAATGCTGTAAATTAAATAGTGCTTCATATGGGTTTATGCTTGGCAAAAATTCCTAGTAGCTACGAGTAGATTATGTGTGTGCGTAATAAATTAATAATGTATACATTGTTGTTACATTATTTGTATAATATGTATATACCAGCCCCGGATCTTGAATATTTTCGAGGCGGGGTAAAAACTGAAAAATGCCGCCCCCGCCCGTCTATATTTTTACCTTTATCATCATCATCATTTCAGCCATCAGACGCCCACTGATGGACATAGGCCTCCCGGAAAGAACGCCACAATGACCGGTCTAGCGCTGCTCTTTCTGTGTTAAACTTATTTTTTTACAAATATACATACATGGACGTATAGGACATATATTTTAATTAGGATAGCACAGGATAGGGTCTGAAATAAAACGTAAGATTAATAATAAAAATCAATCATATTATTGTATTGCACATTGAAATTACAATCTTACTCTTCGAGTCTTTTGTTCTGCAAACAAATCTATGGCCTTGTCATAATTAATCTCATGTGAAATTCGATTTTCTATCGCTAAGATTGCGAGACTCGATAAACGTTCCTGGCTCATAGAGGATCGCAAATAATTTTTAATAAGTTTTAGTTTACTAAAATTTCGCTCACAGCTTGCGGATGTAGTAGGAAGCGTAGAGTAAATTCGCAGAGCAATACAAATATTAGGAAAGGCATCCTGCAAATCATGCGCATAGATCTGTTGCAAGAGATAGAAACCGTTAGTCTTTTTTATATCAGCAAATAAAAATGGAGCTTGCTCTTTAAAAACGTAGAGTTCCTGGCAGAATTCACTCCTATTTTAAAGGTGTTTAAATCCTAGGTGTTATCCTAGGTTATTCCTAGGTGTTTAAATCTCACTCCTATTTTCGAGCCAGATCTGCTCCACGCTTTTGCAGTTCTTCAGTTGACATATTCAAGATTTTAGTACCATTGAGAAATGCAATATTCAAATTCAGCATGGTAGCACAATCAACCCTCTTTTTAATTTCTGATATGATTCGATCAAATACCATCATTCTTTAGAAAAGAGTTGAACACGTTGAAGTGTTTGTGATTCGTCATCACACATCTCATCAAATTGTTTTTTGCATTTCGGAATTCGTTTATTTGGCAGAATAGGCTCAACGCCAATTTCTTCAGCAACTTCTCTAGCCTTTTTTATCCAATATTCACTTGAATTTTCTCTCATTTTTTGCAAAGTTTTGAGCAGGCCATACATTAAAGCAACGGAACGCGCAAGGATTATATCTTCCGTTTGACTTTCGATATTTACTCGATTGATTTCGCGGAGAATATTTGCCCAAATCGTCAAAATCAGAATAAATTTAAAATTCTTTATAGCAATTAAGAGATGACCTGCCTTGTACTTAGCTTCCGGAGCATGAGAAGTTTGCTTAACTTCTTCTGAGGCTTCCACTACTCCTGGCAAATTATTTAACAGGGCATTCACAGCGACATGTTTCGCCGACCATCTCGTCTGACTGCTTCCTTTTAAATTGGTTTTAACATATTTTTTCATACTGTCAATTTTTCTATAATCTGTTGACAAATGTACTCTCCTGTCTTTCCAGCAACTTCTATGAAATCAATGAAACTTTCTTTTATTTCACACACATCACCAGTTTTTTTTACATATCGAATTACCTGGCTCATTTGTTCTGAATGGGACACGTCTGAAGTGCAGTCGAACATTATCGTGTAGTATTTGGCTTCTTTGATGTCATTTAAAATGCCATTTCTAACTGTTTTTGCCATTATGTCAATAATTTCATTCTGTATTGTCTTTGATAAATATGATACTTGTCCCTTTTTTAAGTGTTCTAATTGAAACTTAAGAGTTGAATTCTGTTTGGCGAGCAGGGAAATTAAATTCAAGAAGTTTCCTTGACAAGGCTGAGGACATTGTGTGATGAGGTCACTAGGGGTTTCGTGGGATCCACGAAAAGAAAGACAGTTTGTTGATAGATACAATACAGCATTCATAACTTACGCAGGATCTGTCTCCATTTTTCTTTCTCTGTGTGAAAGCGAGTGATTACTCGCTCAATGTCTTGATCAATACCCTGGATGTATGAACACGGGCGGAGTATTCACTTACTATCAAATATACTATTTATTCGTCAGTCAATTGATTTATACAAAAAATATTTTTAATCTGTACGATTTGAAACTTGAAAGGTACGAGTAGGTAAACAAATTCAATAAAAACGTAAAGTCTTAAATTAAACAATATATTCAGTCTTAAAAAACAAAATTAATCAATTTTCTTTTTAAACATATTTTTAATTTTTTGTATAAACGAAACATGTGTACCCAGGGACTTGAGGACCAGTTCTTTAGTGCAAATGTTGTGCAGTGGTCCAAATGCCAGGGCCACAACTGTGCAAGCAAGACAAATGACATTATATGGCATACTGAAATCAGGAGTGGGTAGTGAAACCATAGCTCCATTTGTTCTAAACACTGCTGTATACCCTGAAACAAAAATAATAAAACACTAATAATATTGCGAAATTATCTGAAAAAGGTTCGAATTCATGAATGCAGGAATTTATATTCCTTGGCTGTCACCATTCTATGTTTATATAGTAATATTATGTATAGCAGAGGTGGCAGATGGGCAGGCGGTTCACAAGATGGTGAGTGGTCACTGCTGACCATGGACGCCTGTAAGACTAGAATTTTGCAACCACGCATAATCCTAGCCTTCTTGAAGAGCCCCACGTCATAGTGCAAAAGCCTCAGGAAGCAGTTTATTCTATAACTTTCAGGTTCACAGTATAAGGCATCTAGTAGACCACACATTATCCAAGTAAGACCAAAATGGCCTCCAAAAAGCTCGGTGTGCTGAACAGAGCGAAGCGGTACTTCACCCCCGGGCAACTCCTAATGCTTTACAAAGCTCAGGTGAGGCCGCATATGGAGTATTGCTCACATCTCTGGGCCGGCGCACCGAAATACCAATTAGACCCATTTGACTCCATCCAACGACGTGCTGTTCGTATTGTCAACGATCCCACTCTCACGGGCAGTTTAGAATCCCTCAGCGTTCGGAGAGACGTTGCATCTCTCTGTGTGTTCTACCGCCTGTACAATGGGGAATGCTCTGAAGAATTGTTCAATATAATTCTCACCTCGGGTTTCTACAACCGCACCTCCCGTCACAGAAGTGCGGTCCATCCGCATTTCCTAGATACGGAGGTGTCGCGTACTGTTCGGTCCAAAAATTATTTTCTATCGCGAACCCGTAGGCTGTGGAACGAACTGCCTCAAGAGGTCTTCCCATTAAACTACGACATGGGGTTCTTCAAGAAAGCTGTGAATAGGATTTTGCAAGGTCGGCGGTGCGCCCGCATACCCCCTGGTGTTGCAGGTGTCCATGGGCAGCGGTAACACTTACCATCACGTGAGACCGCTTGCTCGTCCGCCCTCTTCTCTATAAAAAAAAAAAAGAAAAGATGTAATCAAATCTCGTTGGTTGTATTATTTGTACCTGGCTGGTTGTAATACCATTAAAACACATGACATTCTAAAAAATATATAAAAAAAACACTATTTTCCGCCATTTTTCCATTGTTTTCCAGTCTATGCAAATGAGTGAAGTAATGAAGAAATTTGCTATATTTTGAAATTTTATTACAAAAAAGGCAAGAACGCGACACAAGTCGCAAAAGAAAATTTGCCGTTTATGGATCTAATGCGTTGTCGGTAAGGGTAGCACAAAGTTGATTCAAGCGTTTTCAGTCTAGAAATTTTAACGTGAAAGATGCAGCTCGCTTTGTTCGCCCAGTTACAGATAAAGTCAATGCCATCTGTGAAAAAGTGGAGCAAGATCGACACATCAGTAGTTATGACATTGCCGAGGAACTGGGTATTGATTACAAAACGTTTTAAGCGATTGAAAAAGTCTGAGTACCAGAAAAAGCTCGATATTTGAAGACAGGACTCGATATTTGATATTTGAAGAAGGTGCCCCATGATCTTACGGAAAGAAACCTCATGAAGCGTGTTTCCATTTGCGGTTCTCTGTTAAAACGAAAGGAAACCGAACCCTTTTTGAAACGATTGATCACGGGTGACGAAATGTGGATCACTTATGACAAGAACATGCGAAAAAGATCGTGGTCAAAGCACGGACAGGCTCCACAAACAGTGGCAAAACCCAGCATAACGCGAAACAAGATTATGTTGTGTGTATGGTGGGATTGGAAAGGTATCTTTCATTATGAGCTTTTACCGCCGGGGAAACTATTGATTCTGACCTCTACTGCCAGCAACTGATGAAATTAAAGCAAGCAATTGAGACAAAACAACCTGAGCTGATAAACAGAAAGGGTGTGTTCTTTCATTATGATAACGCCAGACCACACACATCTTTAGCCACTCAGCAAAAATTGAGACAGCTTGGCTGGGAAGTGTTGATGCATCCACCGTATAGCCCCGACCTTGCCCCCTCAAATTTCTACCTGTTTCGGTCACTTCAGAACACTTTAAGTAGCATAACTCAGTCGGGAAGAAAATATTCAATATGGAGAAAATCGAGTAACGCGCCGTCATTAAGTTCCTTACTAAGCAAGGAAAGTCTACTCAAACCATATTGGAAGAGATGTCATCAGTTTACTGGGACTCATGCCCAGGAAAAAACATGGTTTACAAGTGGCATAATCTTTTTAAGCATAGCAGGGATTCATTTGAAGACGATCCACGGCCTGGGCGAACTATCCAGGTGACCACACCAGAACTTATTCAAAAAGTCGAAAAATTTATACTCGAAGATGCTCGCCTGAAGAAAAAACAACTTGCAGAAATGGTTGGAGTATTCGATACAACCATTTTTAAAATTCTTCATGACCACCTCGGCGTGCGGAGTGTGCGCGTCCGTTTCTCAACCTCTGTGAAGAAGATGGAGAATGGAGTGTTGAGTCGAATTGTCACTGGGGATGAAACTTGGGTTCACCAGTATGAACCTGAGTCCAAGCAAGACTTCATGCAGTGACATAAAAAAAGGTACACCACTGCCAAAGTTCAAGGTGTCACAGTCGGCCGGGAAACTCATGGTGACCGTCTTGTGGGACACAGAAGGAATCCAGCTCATCAGTAATAAGTAAAAGGGTGTTTCAATAGCTGGAGAATATTACGCTTCAATCCCAGAGAGTTTGAAACAATATATAAAAGAAAACAGAAGGGAAAAATTGATGAAATATGTCCTGCTCCTGATGAAGAAGTGAAGGATGCAGTTTCAGCTTATTTTGAGGACAAAGAAATTTAAATCCTTTTTTTTTTCAAAGGCATACACAACCTAATTGAAAGATCTGAAAAATGTATTAGGGTTGCAGGTGAATACATTGATAAAGAAAAATAATTCTGTATTTTAATTTTCCCTCCATACCCTGGATTCTGAGAACTTAGAAACTCATTCTCCTATATTGTTTAAACAGATACAGCTAGGATTTTATTTAGGGACAAAAATTTTGCTAAAATGAGAAAAAACTATGTAACTTATTCTACAACTAAGAAAGTAAGAAAGTAAAATATGCTCAATAATTTGCCAATTTACAGTACTACAAATTTTAAAATGCTAGTCGGCTATTTTATTTTCCAAAGAAATGATAAGTAAAAAGTAACAAACATCCAACCCCACTTCCAAAGCCGATTATGTTGTGACCACTCTATAATATATACTTCTCTCAGGATTCAGTCATGGTCAAGAATATGAAGATTGCCAACTGGCATTGTTTAATTAATGCTGTATTACTTACATGGTTCTGATGCATTTATAATAGAGTCAAATGTGCTTCCTGTTATAGGCAGACTTGTATAATTTCTAGCGGTAGGCAGGTTTGCAGATATCAGTGCTGATCCAATATAAAATCCGTGGTTGGCATCAGGTGGATATTCTTGCCATTTGAGGAAAACAAATTCAAAATCAATTGTAATAGTGGTTGTTGATCGAGGTGGTAACTTTAATAAAAGCTCCAAATGATAAGGTTTCTGTCTGCTGCGCCCCGGGGAATAGTACTGAGATAGTATCAATTTACTCTCAGCTTCGCCATTAACTCTCAGAGAACTTAGCTGTATTGGCAACCACCAGGGTGCATTCTCCAACAAAACAACATTTATAGGAGTCCAATAACTGTTTGTTAGTTCTGTGACAATACCACCAAATTCTTTACCATAACCTAGGACATAGCGATTGAAATGTAATGGTGGAGGCACAGAAACAGATAATCTATCGTGACCTTCATGTTTCACTCCAATATTAACCATTTGACCATCAGGAGGTATGTTGTATAGGGCCAATTTTGTTTCAGCACCACCTCTTTGGGAAAAGATAATTTCATTTGGTGGTGGAGTTAATTTGAAAGAATGTGTAACATTTGAAGTGACATCTACATATATACGACTACCTGAGGAAAGTGGGCAGGCTCCAGGTAAACCTTGTCCAAACAGTTTTCTAAATGACCAGTCATTACTGTTAATTATTTTGTTATCGTACACAAGTGCAACTGTCTGTTTTATTTCCAAATTGGTGAGTGTACAGTCTTTTGAAGCACATACTCTTCTAAAATGAATTCCTAATGAATGATAATTTGTGTTATGTATCATTCTAGAATTCAGTAAAGATGAAAAACCTCTATTAGACTCACAGGGAAGAAGCTTCTTCCATGGTGTTAAGTTCTCAGTGCAAACAATCTCTCTTGGCAATGATGCATATCTTAGCTGTGAAGTGACATTTTCACTGGATTTAAATGCCCCTGTGGGCCACAAAGCCATTTGTGGTGTAACAGTGTTGAAACTGTCAATGAAATTTAATGAAGCACAGAAAAGACCTGAAAGGGTTGCACTAAGTCTTCTCCATTGTGTGTCAATGTCTTCGAGTTCAGGTGAGAACCACGCATACAATTCTGCTCCAGGTGCAGCATCGAGGATGGGGTAACCCCATTGATTGTGCCTCCATTGACCTTCTGTTAAAGTCAAGTGTAACTCTTCCACGTGGAAACGAGATATAATCTCTCCCAAAGATCTCGGTGATAAATCCGAATGATCAGCTGCAAAGTAAATACAACTTATTGAAACAACTGACAAGTATATACGACATAGAAATATAAAACTAAATTGGAAATAATAACTTACAGGAAGATCCGCTATTAACCAATGTTATAAACTGAAAATATGAGTATAAATGACTAGGAGGCAAAGGTTTAATAAAAATTTCTTCTTTGAAATCATCTCCATTAGCATTCGACAAGGTTAGAAATAAAGCATACGATAAAAAGGAAATTGACACCATCTTAAATGGTGTTATAAATATTTAAGTAATACTCTTTATTCTTTTCAAAATACATCCAATTTACTTATTTTTCTGTGTTATTGTAATACTCTTTACTGTTCGTTCTACATTAAAGTGTTATCAACTTATCAGTCATGTCAGTGAAGTCAGTGTTGCCAAGTCGGTGTCAGGTATTCGGGCGAAGTCACACAAAAAGGGTTAGATTGGCACAAACATTTCAAAACAGGCCTAAAGTGCTAAATATTATACCATTTTATTTATTAAACTTGGTTCCCTATTGTATGGACTAATATCAAAAAACAGAATTCTAGATATTTTTAATTCACAATTTAAAAAATAAAATTAATTTAATTCATCAGATGAATCTTTTTCTATATAATCTTAAATCTAAATACGTTTTTTCAATTAGTTTCATAACTAAATACGTATATCTATGACTGCTTATGAATATTGTTCTACGGCGTGATATTTTAAAATAAATATTTTTTGCCCTTGAATTCTCTCTCAAAATATAAATGACAATCTGTGTACGATAATTCAAATTAAATTTATTCTTTAAAAATCCTTTGAATTTTTTTCACAATTCAAAAAGAGATAAGACGTTTTCTGAAGGATACACCAAAAACCTTTCGCTATCAGTAAAAAGTCTTTCTTACATATTAATGAATCAACAGTGCGTGGCCCATGAAGTGACTGCAAATTTCACATGAGGAGTTTTGGATAAATGAAAACACCTACAAATAAATCAAAAATTTAAATAAAACACATCGAGCACTTGACATAGCGGAGTTTGTGGGATTTATTAAGAACGTCTTTTTGTAAAATAGTATAATTGTTGTGATTTATATCTATACTATGTCTAATAATGTCTATATTATGTCTATATAAGGTGCTTTATTAGTGCGCCGCATCCTATGATAGCCAAGGAATATGATTGCGTTTTTAGTGTTCTTCCTAGGCGTCCGTATCTTCAGTAAACCTATTGTCACTTTACTGGGCTACTCCTAACATACTTTGACGGGACTGGACATTGACATCATGCATTTTAAACTTTAGAATTATTGTGAAGAAAATTTGACGCTGGCAGAATGTGCTAATTGCATCTTTGTCATATTTGAAAAGAAATAAAGGTGGCCCTCTGTCATTCGACTGTGAAAAAGACGCTTTTTTGCGAACAGGTTACAAAAACTGGTGGCGAGTCAAATGTTGCCATATTAACAAAAATACAAAGTACCGTTAGGGAAAAGTGTAACGCTAGTGAGCGTTAAAATTGGGCAGCTCAGCTCCCATTGGGCTCTTTGCTAATTTTTAATTGAGACAAATATTTCTCTAATTGGCAAAGGAAAATGACTGCTTAGTCCATAAGAGCTTTCTTAATTGTGATAAGCTCTGTTTTAACGAGCTTGAGTATATTATGATTTGACTATCATGGCCTATTGAGATCTACTCTAAGCCCCGGGGGCTTTGAGTTCAAGAGGTTTATTTATTTTTATTCAAAATGAAACAAACAACATAAATAATCAGTTTTATTAATTTATACAATATATTTTTTGATTAATCGTGATCCTGCAATGGCAATGGCTCAATACCATCCATTTTATTATTCGAGTCTTCACACTCTTGTTACGAAGAATCTGACGATTCACTTTCACATTGCGCCCTATAATTTTTATTTATTCCCTAAAATTAAGGACAAACACTGAGGAATAGTTTTATGAATGCAGAAGGGTCAGTAACCGTCTTCCAAACATCTGTTGAACAGGTGCTTAAAGAAGGATGAGCTGAATGGTTCACACAATGGTTTCATCGCATGAAGTATTGAAGTGTATCGATTGTCGCGAAGAATACTTCGAAAAGCAATAACGTCAATCTTTCTGATTGAATTTAATTTTTGAGATTGAACATTCAGTGTCACCCACGTGTTGTGCATTTTGTGATTTAATAGTTTATTAAACATCAAAGTGCTTTTTGTGCATAATGTTTTGATACTCAAATAAATTGCGTTTTTCGTGTGTTCCCAAGGAGTCCTCTCCTGTCCTCAGTACAACCTCGAATTCAGTTATTATGAAAGAAATTTATTTTTTGTTTTAAATGTTGATTACATGTTGATGTATGTACAATCAAATGTATGTATTTATTATTTTATCATTGTATTTTTACAATTTTGAAACTTATAGTGGAATCTAGCGCTTTCTTGACTCGCCAATTTCATCGATTCTAGCGCTTTTTGTACCACTGTTAGCGCCGAATGGTCTTTTTGATCTGGTAGCACTCGGCACCAGACAATCAAATACGCTCATGTCACAGTCATGTCAGTCAATAATTCATTCAGCGGTTTGACAGTAGACAGAATGTTTCTAGATTTGTTTTCAAAATAAATACTTTGAATTACAAATCACTTTTTTTGTTTACTTATGAAAGCCTATGTTGGCTTGTGTCATTTTTTAAATATTAGTCTAGTTTCCCAGTATTTCAATATACAACAAGAATATTATTACTATCACAGGCCATACATAAGGATAATTACGAATGAGAGTTTTTTTGTGTCTTTTCATATGAATCATTAGAACCTATAGAATATTCAGTCATGGATAACGAATTTGTCGACATATCAACAAATTTACGTCTTCAACTAGGTTACGGAATAGGTCATATATTGAATGATGTTTGTGCCAGTTTGTGGTTTACCTATTTTTTAGTATTTTTTCATTTAGTCCTCGAATTTAGTGCTTCACAAGCCGGCTACTTAATGTTAATTGGTCAAGTGGTTGATGCTATATCTACACCTTTTGTTGGGTACTACTCAGACCATACTGATAATTCCATAAGTGCACGGTATGGACGGAGGAAACTTTGGCACCTGTTTGGTAAGTTATTAAACAAATCCCTATCTCATCGAACTCCTAAGCATGACATTATATAGATAGTTTAATTTTGCATACAAATATATGAGGACAGGGTTTGTAAATGACCTGGGTATAGCTGGGGAGGACCTTTTCCATCATAAACTCATAAAGAGCCTATAAAGTCACAATACCTGAGACAAGGAACCTTATTGTTATTTCTAGTTTTCCAAATATTGAGGCTAATATCTTTAAAAAATGATATAATAAGTTATATATACTTGACTCACCTTTGTATGATCATGAGTTAAAATCCTCAGCTCGTACCACAGAATTTGTACTTAATGATAGATTTTTAAAAATTGTCACTAGCTTGACTATGAGGGAAAACATTGTGAGGAAACCTGCATGCTCCAGAAATAAATATCTGAAGTATGTGCTCCAAAATTCACACTGTGCCCACATGGTGGATTATGGCCTGGAACCCCCCCACTGCTTTATTATAGGAGGCCTGTACTCTGCAGTGGGATGTTATAGGCTAATAAAAGTACAGTTAGAGCATGTTCCTCTTCATACGGAATCATGAATGAAATTTGAATTTAGAAAACATTAACAAAATTCAATAAATCAATACTGACAACAGGGTTTCTTTCCCCAGGTAATGCAATAGTAACTATGGCTATTGTTGAGCTGGTTAGTGGCACGGGCAAGAATGTTGTGGCGAGAAACTCGCTAGTGTAGTTGGCGCATTATAATTTATTTATTTGTATGTATTCCAGGTACTGCATGTGTTTTGGGATCATTCCCATTTATTTTCACTGAATGTATTGAATGTTCTATGGCACACAAATGGGCACAGATGTTCTACTTTGCAGCATTTATAGCCATATTCCAAATTGGATGGGCTGTCATTCAAATATCACACTTAAGTTTGATACCTGAGTTGGCAGAAGATGACCATACAAGAACACATCTTACAACTGTTAGGTATGTAACCACCATGTATAACGTGTTGTATGTGATTACCAATGGTTATTAAGTTACCACACAAACTTCAGCTCTTTTCATCCAGCCACCACCAGCAAACTTCATCAAATTGCCAATTCACCTGACCAGAGGGTATCTCACACCGTGCTTCCCTATTTTCCCTATTCCCTATCTCACACTGGTATTTGGTTTTAGTTTCCTGCAGAAACTCTAAGTATAGCTCTCTTCATTGCTCATTGAGCAACTTTGGACTTATGGATCAGGCACATCGTCAGAGGCCACATTACCACCACATTTAATAACTTAATTTTTCTTTACAGATTTGGATTCACAGTGTTTTCCAATCTCTTTGTCTATATAATAACATGGCTTGTATTACATCTCACAGGAGAGTGTGATAAACATGTAAGTAAATAACATTATTTCTTTTTATATTATTTACTAGCTTTAGCCTACAGTTTAGCCTGCTTAGGATCTTTGTTAAATTTAAAATTGTTAAATTTGATCAGCATTGTTTCGAAAACCATTTATAATTTCAAGACAACTGAATCAAATTTGATATAAAATGTATGGAAGTTTTCATAACCTGATAGATAGGCTGATAGATTTTGAGCTGAGTATGAATAAAACAAGATTGACCTTTATATATTGACAGATATATATTCAAAATCAGTCTATAAAGTCCCAGCACAAGCCCTTTATATATTTACAGATATATATTCAAAATCAGTCTATAAAGTCCCAGCACAAGCCCTTTATATATTAACAGATATATATTCAAAATCAGTATAAAGTCCCAGCACAAGCCCTCCCCAAGTCTCTAGGGGGTTTAAAATCCTTATGCATATAATGTAAGCAAATAAATTCTTACATATTAAATACATCAAAGTGTATATGTAAATTGATATCAGAACGAAATTAACGTGTTCCTACAATGTTATTTAATTACATGCTATATATGTTTTGGAGCATATCTGCATCCCAAAACATTTCCACTACATTTTGTTACTAAAGTTTAGATTAAAATTAAAAGTTTAGAAAATAATGATTACTAAAGCATTGTGACTTGCTTTGTATCCTTTGTGTTTAAATTTATCTCTGAAGTCTTAACATAGCTCTTTATTTATCCCTGTTTTATAAAAATATTTGTATAAAACTTATTTTTCAATATACAAGTACTGTAACTCATTAACATTTGACCTACTTAGGTTAATCAATTGGTAAACAGCAATTACTAATAGTAATATAAATTATAGAATTTGATAAGATTACTTTAAGTACTTAAAACAACAAAGTAATTTAATATTACTAAATTTGTTACTATAAGTAATAGTCATACAGCTATTGGCATATTGACCACTTAAGTGCAGCTCCTCAAAGTACCTTCATGGGTTAATACCTTGTTAATATTATTTGTATCACCCTTAATTTCATGGGTCTTTGAGACCCAGTCATGGGTCCAACACACGAGGCCCTTTTGGAGTGACTACCATACTTATGATTATTATTATTATACTTTACCTTACCATTATTAAAACCTTTCAGATGTTACTCCTTAAAGTTCTAACTTAGGTTAGAACTGGATAACTCATATTTGTTATAATTTTACCTATCTATGAAATCAAATAAAGAAACAATATTTTTTCAGCAAGTAAGTCCATCAGATGCATGGAAATTCAGATATATTGTGTACATAGTACTGGGCGTGGGTGTTATTGCTTCAATACTCTTTCACTTAAGTGTGCGTGAGAAGCAACCCTACCGATCTGAGAGGCAGGACCGATTAGTTGACTATGAGAATAATATGACCCAATGTGACTTCTTACGTAAACCATTGATGTACCAGGTAAATATTGCTCTATATTTTTGAAGGTAATCAGTAGGTAACTATTTGTTATTGTACATATTTTGCTCCTGTCTTGCTGTTGATTATTCACCTTTCAGTTTGGAACGTTTCTAATAGGCAATGGCTTGTATTTAAACGAGCAACAAAAAATACTAAATGAGCAGTAAATCATGATCAACAAAACAATGTTCTTAGTAATTTTAATAGTTTTCAATTACTAAGAAGGTCATCAAGTGGACGGACCCTTATATCCTAATTGTCACCAGAGAACCTAACCTACCGTTAACATTGCTGCCCATTCAGTATTTTTTTCTGCTCAGTTTTTTAATATAAAATCAGTAACACGGATGACATAATCCCACATATAAATAAAACAATGTGAGTCAATACAGTGCTTTCTTGATAACAAAACCTGACAAAAAGCAATGGTTTATGTTATTTCATATAAAACACGTGAGTCACGGCTTTGTGTGCAGTTTTCGTATATATAATTATTACCTACACAGTATCAACGATTTGGAATGACGCGACGCGGCGCACTCAAACACTGATGAGATTCTTTGTAGTGTTATGAATGAGACACCCCCTTTTAAGCCGTGGCTAATGTCGTGTCCCTATAAATATAATCTCCTTGTCTTTTAAGACTTCATTTTTTATCCATTGCAGAAAAAATCCGTATACCGCGTAACCGTGTTAGAACACGCACTACCTACAATTTTTTTGCACCTATTTCTATCATTACCATAATGGACCTGAGAAAAAACTTGCAGCTTTAATTGTCGATAGAAATACGTCGCCATCGTGACATAGATTCTGGATACTTTAACTATTAACTTTTGCAGTTTTAAACCCGCGAGAAAAATGTACAGTTGTGTTTTTAAAATCAGTTTTAAATCAGCGTTTTAAAATGCATTCGTTCAAATAGGAACCAATTTGTAACAATTTTACGCGGAAAGAAACAACGCGCTGATAACCGCTCGCGGATACTGATTTTAAAATCGCAACTCTACATTTTTCTCGCGGGTTTAAAACCGCAATGCGTTCTTGACCAAAGAGCAGCAAATTTAAAAATTTTAGGCTGTTTACATCCATTTTGATCAGAAAAAAACAATTTGATACATCATATTTTATCATTATCTGTTCTAAACCAGTATGAAACTGTAACATAGTGAGTTGAGGAAGAAATTCAGCCTATTGTTTTTTTAAGTTTGTTGGTAATTTTTTTGTGCCACGTTTAATTTAATACATAGTTTAGTTTTTCCGCCGCATTCTCAAGTAAAGAAAAGCCTAAGTAAATACTATTATACAAATATTAATTCTTTAATTCACAATATAAAGGCTCGCGCACATTACAGCCGCGTCACGCCGCAGCGCGTCGCACTGCGACAACGCACATTACAGATGCGGCGGGCCGCAGCTCAACGCAATAATTTAAGTCAGTTAGCTGTTGACATTCCGTCACTTCTTCGCACAACGAATAACTCTTGAATTACGTCCGTTAATTGCATCCATTCAATCCACATTGAGGCGGGCCGCGTCGCATCGCATGACATCGGCGCATAAATACGGCTGACATAACATCGCGATCCGGCAGTGCGCTGCGCTGCGGCGCGCTGCGGCCCGCCTCGAGTGTGCGATAGTTTATACAAAATGATCCAGGAGGATTTTTGCAAATTTATTCGCTGCGGTGCGTCCCGCCGTAATATACGCGAGCCCTAACTAGTATTTTTCACAGTGAAATTAAGCGAATTCTTCCTTTCCCAGATAGCTGGTATATACATGAGCACAAGACTGGTAGTGAATATATCTCAAGTGCTAATACCACTGTACCTTCATAGGACGTTGGGTTTAGCTGCTCGTTCCTTGGCAGTGATACCTTTAACTATGTACTTAGGCAGCCTCACGGCCGCCGGCGTTCAGAGATTGACGCCACGATCTGTCACTAGGAAGCTGAACTATTTACTCGGATCTGTGTGTGGCTTAACGGCATTCATATGGCTATACTTCGGATCTGATTATAATTATAAGACGTATTACATTTATGCAGTTGCTGTATTAATAGGTTGGTATCTACCTCTGTTTCGTTTACAGTCTTACCAACCAAAGGTTGCCTGGAAGAAATCGCTTTAGCGATAAGGCCGCCGCCGGTTGTACTTCTAATTACTTGTACTTTTAATGTCTATGTATTTTTTTGGTTTTCAGTAAAGTATACCTGTCTATCTATTTATTTACAGTTCATACAATAAAGTTAAATGTATGTATATTAAACGAGGGCTTTGTGATGTTGGCCGGCTTTAGTATAGCACCAACCCCATATCTTCCCGTGGGTGCCGTAAAAGGTGACTAAGGAATAACAAAGTCTACTACAAACTCTGAGGAACTAAACCTAAAAGAGTGAACTCGCCAACCCGCTTGGCCAGCATGTTGTTTTAAGGCCATACATCTCTCATGTACAAGACAATGTGCATGAGGAGACCCGTGTCCAGCAGTGGACGACAAAAAGGGCTGGTGAGAGTGACGGGGTATGTATTATTTGCATGCGAACTCCGTGCACTTTTAGGGAGAATTCGAAGAACCCATTGACCCACCGCAGAGACCTTCAAATTTTAATTCTTTTTTCAATAATTAAGTACGAGTTATCAAACCGTACTTATTAACGACTTATTGAAGTCATTAGTTTATCAAACCCGATCTCTATGAAATGAAAAAATAAACCATTGACTTATATGTATTGAATGAGTGCTAAAAAATAAAATATTATTGGAAGCTTAATCTATAGTCACAAGTTAAGGAATGATACATGATCAAATTGATGTTAAGGAGGAAATGTAAAGATACATAATCAACTTCTTTTTATCAATAATTGAAATTCCCAAGTAAGCTTAATCCAGTAAATAACGTCAAACAGCGGTGTTTGCAAGTGGCCTATTCAATTGTTATTAATAATCCAACATTCTGGCGTTATTCTGAAATTCCTAGAATTTTGGAATACACAGAAGACTACCTGCATTTCCTAATGAATGAACTACCTAATGAACTGCATTTCCCACTTTATCCTATTTCCCCAATGTACGGTAGTGAGTGATATATACCAGAGCCCATTCCCATCTCATCCCTCCCTATTTTCTCAACCCTTTCTCCAAATCCGTTCCTATATCTCCAAAGGCAGGCAGTGCATCCGGGAGCGTGCCAACGTTTGCCATTTTGGACTGATGTTGACATGTTTTGCGGATGTTTACGTATGAAAGTATCCACTTACCATTGGGTGGACTGTATGCTCGTCCCCTTTTTTTCCATAAAAAAGGGGAAACACCCCTTAAATGTTCATTCGTTTGCAGGTTTTGGCGGTGCCTTCCTGTTGGTAACGAGCCTGGCTCTAACGGCGGACCTCGTTGGCGATCAGCTCGACGCGTCGGCGTTCGTGTACGGGCTCATGAGTTTCGCCGACAAACTAGCCTGCGGCGTGGCTATTGCCCTCATACAGTTGTAGTGAGTACTAATATAATAGGTAGAAGAACGTAAGATCCACAGTGCGCCATTAAAAAGTGTTGACATAGAAAGTGCGCCATTTAAAATTTGAGACAGAAAATGCACGCTGCAATCCCACGGTCACTTGACACACGGTTACATTCTTGACTGACCATTTTTTTTTGTATAAATTGCTTATAATAAAATCGTTACAAAGCCGCGTAATCCCAGTTCATTCTATTTCATCCCATCCTATCCCCCATGTTTTCCCATCATACGATAAACCATCTTCGAATGGCCAATTTAGAACACACTCTATTTCTATATTAAAAGTTTTAAATGTTTATGTTTAAATGTTTTAATAATCACCCCGTGTCTCTCCACTGCTGACTATAGGTCTCGACCCGCAGACCGCCACCACACGCTGTCTTCAGCTCTTCTTATCAAGCCACTGCCGCCGACTGTCTCCAAGTGGTCAGTGCACGTGTCCACATCGCACGTCCCACGCTACGTTTCCCGGTAACGTGGTCTCCATTCGAGAACTAGTCTCTCCCATTGAATATCGGTCCTCATATAATAGTGAGTACTGATCATCCGTAAAAGAACGCAAATTGCGACATAAAATTTGGGGCGCTGCAGTCCCACAGCCGCTGCTCACAGTCGCCTGGCCACGTTACCTCTCTCTCACAGAAGACTACCATAAAATGTATTGCATTTCCCACTTCATCCTATTCCTTCAATGTACGTAAGTGTTTCGGTAGCGACTGAAATATGCCAGGGCCCATTCCCATCCCACCCTATCCTTCCTCATTTTCCCATCCCTTTCTCCAAAGGTAGCTGCGCATCAATGTGGGCTTGCCAACGTTTGTCATTCTGGACTGATTTTAACATAGGTATATCACAATTGTCCATGAGCAACAGTATCCACTTACCACCAGGTGGACTATCAGCTCGTCTGTTTCCTTCTTTCTATAAAAATAAAATAAATTAAACTGGAAAACGTGAGATGAAGTAGCTATATTTTAAATTCACTGTAGTACATTATGTAGATCTTTGCGGTGAGCAAAAATTCTACACACATGATGTATGAATGTATACAAAACCACATTACCAATAAGAACATCCTCTGTCGCATGAATCACATGTTGTTATGATTCATACTATTGTTACTTTAATTTTGTCTCGTTTGTTGATAGTAAAGTGGTTAAATCCAGCTCTGTTTGTTTCTGTATAATTTTGCGCTAAAACACCAGACGACGTCGATTGCGGCTCTCAATGTTAAATGAACTGTCTTATAATGTATGTATAGTCAACAATTGCTTCAATAAACCCTTTTGTTCTTGCCCTCATTATTACCTCTTAAAGGTGTCCATGGGTATAGTCGACCAGGTATTGATTGTAGTATAGAAAATAATTGTAGTTTATTTTGTTTAAGAAAGGAGTAGATACCGAATATTTCTATCGCATATTTCTGACACTGAACGACAGAAATGAGTCATCGTAAGGGATGACGCTTTGGTCGCCTTTTTTTCTTTTCATATGTGGCAATGGTGCAAGCACATTCTGCCAGTGTCAAGTTTTCATCGTAATAAACAATTTTATAGTCTAAAACATATCCTGTCAATTTCCAGTCCCGTCGAAAGTGAGCAGTTGCCCAGAAAAGTGAACGGTTTACTGAGGACAGAAGAATTGAAGTCCCAGGAAACATATGAAAACGCAGTCTTATGCTTTTATTTGATTATCACAAATATTTTTAAAGCACTTTGTAGTTTAATTAAACTATTACCATTAAATTACAAAACCAACAATGCACATTTTTTACAATAATCAAACAAAAACTCGACTTCACTTGTAGAGTTTTCGCCAAAAACTCGACGAGAGTCTTCTCTATGAAACTGAAATTGTTGGTGAATGTTTCGCAGCGCGGATACCGCTGCCTCGTCGTACTACCGTGACGTGGTGTCGTGTGTGTGCGGGGGCGCGTGCGCCGTCGGCCTGCTGCTTACTCTGCTGCTACCCAAGTCTGGGAACAACGCCTCGCTTACCGACACGGGTATGTTAGATAGATAAAACACAATATTCACACGTTCTAATTAAAAAAATGTTACCAATTCTTTTGTATAACTATCCTACTGAAGTCTTAGGTTTTGTCCATGCAAAATTTCAGTTCAATTTGTCGTTCATTTTCAGTTTCATTTTTACATATTAATAATACTTACTCGATGTCTCTTGTTGCTGAGCAACCGTTGTATATCCAAATTAAAAAAAATAATCTAAAATTAATAAAAAAATTTACTGTAACAACATAATAATAAGATTAATTTGTAAATGTCATACATAATTCAGTGTAATACAACCAAATATTTTGATAAATATCTACGTCCCATTACTTGAAACATTGAATAAATATGTACATATTAATATGTATATTCAATATGTTAAATATGTAAGTATAGTCCCGGAACGAGTTGAATGCGCGCGGAAGGAATGTGACCGTTTTATGCCACTTGTTTTTAGTGTTGTACTACAATGATCTTAGTGAAAGATAGGTATATCGATATTGGTAAAGGTCGATATTTTTAATTTAAATATCGCGGTCAAAAATAAAACACGACTATGTAATTATAAAAAACATCACTTATTTTTTACTATTTTTATTTACTTTCATTATTTATTTATTTATTATTTATCACACATTAGATAATATAGTAAGTAGGTATACATAATTTTTAGTTCTAAATATGTATTTAATATTTAGTTTTGAAAAATAAAGTTACTAATAAACAAAAAGAAAAAATACAAAAATTACTAATTGAGAGAAATATAAAAAAAAACAATATTATAACAACAAAAATCTACATTATTAATAATAATAAAAAATAACTTAAAAGTACTAAAAGACACAAAAGACTGATATTGTTTTGAATGAATATTAGTCACTACAATTATCACTTGTAACACCTGACGCAGACAAGTCAGAATCAGGTTTGGTCGCTCATTTTAACAAGTAAGTATAGTAAAAAACTACCCAACACGTGTTATATCGACGACGCAAGAGAAACAATAGAAACTAGAAAGCGAGCAAGCGCATCACTTAACTAGCAGGCACAAGTGCGGCGAGACGGCTGGGAGGGGCGTGTGCTCGTGTCCCCACACCTCACACCGCGCGCGCATTTAGCTCATTCCGGGACAGTACATATTAATATACATATATTTAACGGGCCTTAAGTTCGTCTTTATCTATTTTATTTCACTCGATATTTTGAATGACACCACCCGTGGTCAATTGCCATGGTTATAATATGCTGGTTGACTGCTAATCTTTGGGCATTTCTCCGTCAAAGTGCCCCGCGGTCGCCATTTATTCATTTTGTATTATACTTACATTTCATTAAAGTACCTCCTGAACACGCCACAACTCTTCCTATGAATCCTTTCGGAACATTACGTTGACTTTTTAAAATTTTGAATTCCTAAATTTTCAAAATGTAAAACGTACATTCCCGAAATTTGATTAGTTAAATTCGTACTGTAAGAAAAAAGAATGATATCAGAAAAAATGCGAATAGAAAATTTTTCTACAAGGAAATTATCGAAAAACTTATGGAACAAATCCTAAATGTGTGTTTATGTATGTTTACAATACTGAAGAACTTTACAATTATTATAGGTGGCCAGTATACAACAAAGAAGTCGTAATGTTCAAATATTGACGTTTCTACAATTAAATAAAATATAGGTATGAACTGACTGACCGGATCCGGGAAATTGACATAAATCAATATCAGGGCCGTCTTTACCAGGGGGTGCAAGGGGTGCGGTGCACCCCGGGCGCTCACCTTTTAAAGGTAATGAAAAAATATAACGCTATAGTAAACAATTACACAATAGGATATTTGACTGTCATAGGATACACAATAGGATATTTGACTGTCATAGGATACACAATAGGATATTTGACTGTCATAGGATACACAATAGGATGTTTGACTGTCTTAGGATACACTCCCGCACCCTGGCGCAGAATAGACTTAAGACGGCCCTGATCAATATTTAACATTCTGGGAATTCAACGTTTTAAGAAGCTAACGTTATGGTCCTATGGTCCTTTGAATGTTACAGTTACAGAGGTGTTTTGCTCTATTGTGCGAAGTTGCTACTGCATATATTCTAAATAATGTTTTATTGTTAAATATTATTTATTCAATTATTCTATTCGAATCCGTTATTTCATAATTATTAGATCGATTTTAATAAAAATCGGTTCACTGGTTTTTAATAAAAATTGGTAATTTGATAAAAAAAAATTTGATACATTTTGATAAAAACTTTTCGGGGTATATTTTTCTACACAGCAGGGAAAACTGCGACAAAATCGGCTCAGTAGATCCCGAGATTATCCCGAATAAACAGACAGACGTTCTTTATTTAAATAGAAATAGAGAAGAAGAAATAATATTAGATTGTAAATTAGTTTATGTTAAGCGAGTCATAAATATTTATCTGGCTAAACCATTCACTATCATTCTTTTGCAGAAGATCCATCAATTAACGCGACAGAAGATACATCTCAACTTGCATGATTCATAATTTAACTACATTTAGCCAATTTTTCGACTTACCATGACTTAGTCATTGCTGATAACCGCACAGCGGTAGTTGGAATTTCCGTTTTTTTGTTTTCGGAAAATCCAATATTGTTATCTGTGTTAATTTTGTTTTTGTATTATTATATACTTTAGCGATTAATGTGATAAAAAAATTCTGCATTCCTATTTTAAAAAGTAACGTAAAGCATTGACCAATCGACGTTCGCACAGTAACAAATATTTTTGCGTTCGTGAACGACTTATTATAATGACCTAAAGGTTTATATTTGTTGTTTGAAAGAATAGCTTTATTCTGCAATCTTGTATTTGCGGTTGGCTCCATCTATTGAATGTTAATGAGAGCTGCAAAGTAGTTGTTACACTATTGCAAATACTGTATTTATTCAAACGCTCGATTGGTTAATACTATAGATACCTGTACAGAGCCTGTACCTGTACCTGTAAAGAGTATTTTATTAGTTTAACTTTGTTTTCTGTATAGTATATAAAATATGTACTTGTAATTATGTCGCTTTTGTAATCATTAGATAAGCTTTCTAGTACAGTATTTATAAATAATTTATTGTTTGTAATTACAATCGATTAGACGGTTTATGAACTAACTTGCTGCTCCAATGGTTGAACGCCGCAACTTTACAACTACATACAACTTTCTTTGTATTGTATATATGCACGCTATTTTTTTAATGTACGGCGTTGCACAGGATAGATGCCAATATCTGTCATATTTCGCAATGAAACATGATGTAATTGTCATTCTTGGTACGACAATTGTCTCGGTAATTATGGAGGGCCAGGCGAACCAAGGAAATGCCGAACTGTAGTTATCTATTTTTAATACACGAGTATACAAATGAGAGTCCGTCTCTAGACGAATCCATGAAATTTTGTCAAATACCAATTATTGCAATTGAAACATTTATATATTTTATTTAATAATTTATTGTATAACATGAAATAAATAATAACAAATATTGAAAATTGAAAAAACGAAGAGAAAATAAAATCATAATTGAATAACACAATCACATAACCAAATTCATACAAGCAAACGAAAAGATAGTTGAACAATTAAATAATTATAGCGCATAAACGCAGCGGTCGCGCCAACGCAGTCACCTGTCCCCTTTTCCACGCTACTTGTCCCGCTTTCAGTCCCTAAGGTCGGTTGCCCGCACACCTCGCCGCGTTCGAACTATTCGATCAAATTGTTCCGCCCCCTAACTTACAGGTTGATTGTTTTTAGAGCTATTCTTAAATATTTATTATATTTATTATTATTTTTTGTAATAGTGAAATCATTATTTTAAACGATTAAATTTTGATACAAGTGTTTTTTTTTAATATGTATTTTGTTATATATTATGAGCTATTATCTTAACCTTAATATCAGATGGTAAAGAAATTATGAGTTCAGGAATTTCCACAGCCTTTTTCCATAGAAATTCTAAAACTTATATTTCAATAACTCTTGTTACCTTATATTCTTTCTTGTGACTATTGGGTGTGCAACTACGCTTTGTATTTCTGTTCTAAAAATTGTTCTATCAATAAACTTAGTTTAATTTTATTATATACTGGATTAACACTGCAATATTTGAACAATCCCACTGTACATTTTTAAATTTTATTTAGATATATTTTTCTCAAAATTATTGTTTTAAGAATCTTCTTTTGTAGTATGTGAATTATATTTAAGTATTAGGTCCTTTACCTAAGATCTTGCTGTTTTATATGGAAAAAGTCAAATATATTTTTTGTATGAAAATAGTATATTATATTTAAATAATCGAAGTATTGTCCATTATTATCAATGCCCATTATTGATTGCTGCCTCTGCTATAGAACTCCTGTTTTTCACTGCCTCATCGGAGTTGATTTTTTTTTCGTAAAAATTTATCCATGTTCCAAAAAAAATGGAAGACAGTAGGAGTAAGATCTGGCGAGTGACGGAGAGAGTCGAAGCTCCTGTAACTTTGAGATTCTCCGTTGTGCAGTGTGTGGGCGAGCGTTATCATGGAGAAGCAGTGGACTAGAGTGATTGACCAGACTCGGTTGTTTGATAGCGAGCTTGTCCATCATGCAGTTCTTCACAGTACACATCTGAATTAACTGTTGTGCCAGATCTCAAGATACCGGCACAGGTCCACCATACAGTCACAATGAGCTTGTCACTCAGTTTACGTTTGGGACATTGTTTAGTTGTGTCTCCTGGGTTCAACCATTGTGACAAACGTTTACGGTTATCATACTCGATTCACTTCTCATCACAAGTAACTACACGATTCCGAGTTCCTTCATTTTTGTGCCGGTTGAGCAAAGTAAGGCAAAGTAAATACCCGTGTTTGCAGCTGAATTTCATTAAGCTCAACGGTACCCTCTTTCCGAGCTTCTTCACGTTCCCGATTTGATGCAAATGAATCAATATCGTTTTGCCACTTACGTCGAAGGCTGCTGCTAACTCAGATGTGGTTTGAGATGAATCCGCTTCCACTTGCTTTCAATTTGTCATTATCGACTTTAGTCTCCGGTCGTCCACGCGGCCTGTTCTTAAGGTCGAAATTTCCAGAACAGAAACGATCAAATCAAAAATGCACCGTGCGTTCATTTGCAGTGTTTGGTCCGTACATATCGTTGATATTGCGTGCCGTCTGTGCTGCGTTGCTGTCACTACGGAACTCATATTCCAAAATAACGCGAATTTGTAACTTTTCTATGGCCGCAAACATGATATCTAAGCAAAATGTCGTCTGACGGAAAAACAAATTAATGACTGATTTTGAAAAATTGTTAGCTATAAATTGAAATTAATTTGAATTTGGAATTCCAAGCCAAACGCAAGATAACTAAGTTCAAAGTGGCCACTATGAACAAACTGCAATATCATAAGTAAGGCCCTATGTTGTGAATGTTCTACCGTGACTTGAAAGATCATATGATACAATACCCTCTACAAGTGTTTTATACATTGTAATTAAAACTGAATAAACGATAAGGGAATCCTTTGATAGTGTGACTCCACAGGATTGGAAAAAAATGACTCATCATGTTATCTACGTAGAAAATGCATATAAAGAACGAGATAGAATAACTGAAGAAGAAAAAGATCGGTTCATAATAAATATACGTGAAAATGATGGCAGTGATTCGGATGCCTTAATGGAAATCGAATTTTTAGATTCGGATTTCGAATATGACACATAAAATAAATTTCTTCAATTCTATTTATTTTTTATTTCTATTTGAGTACCTTCTTCCTACATCACTATTTTTGTTTCTCAAAGTTCAATTCTATATTTTATTTTAAAATAACGTGGATTCATATTTGCATCAGCTATATACCATATTCATGTACCCCCTGTCTTATCTAGTGAAAAATGGGTCGGAATCGTTCACTTATAATTTATATCATTCTTCAAGTATCAACATTATTTATTACTACTAACCTCGATGATACCATTTGAATGTTTTTTTTAAATTTTCCGCGCCTTTTCAGGCCCAACTTTCGTGTACCAGACTTCGTATATTGACAGGAAAAATATTGTTTTAAATTTTCTATTAAAGGCTTTTATTATACTAACTGATATGTTATACCATCACCTTTTAAGACTTTTTGTTCAATTCTTATACGTTAGTAGTACGCAAGAAGCCATTTTAGCTGTTCAATTGAAATAGGAAAAACTGCTAAAATTGTAAATTATCTTTAGACGTCAAGTGACAGACTGAAATAAAAGGAGGTAAATTTGACCGACATTTACGCCATTTGAATGCGTTTAATCGATGTTACCTAATTATATGAACCGTCTGAATGGTAATTTTGTGTCCTATAATTATAAAATTATATTTTCTTTTCTATATACCTAGTAAAATTAGCCGATCGCTGTAGATTTTTTACATTTGCAATGATATTTTCCTTCAATATGGAAATTCAGTACGGATTTTTTGAGTTTTGTTAAGATTCCGTTTTAATTAATCTGCGATTTTTAAGATAACGTAGGTAATAAAAATGATTTTTTAAGATTTCACTAGCTTAGAGTCTTTCTCACAACCTCCTGATACTTAGCAATTAAACAACTTTGAACGGTTTAAATCGCGTATATTTGACATTATTTATATCCCGACGTTTCGAACACTTTGCAGTGGACGTGGTCACGGGGTGACTAATTGATTTTATTTGTCACTTGAGTTATTAAGAAATTATTTGGACTACCGTCTGAAATTTTTTTAACTACCGTCTGAATTTTTTAATCATAACATTCCCTATGCACGCAGTATTCACTCACGGTGTCCAGAGGTCTTGCAGTATTGCGTTGGCCTTGGGATTTAATTAATTTAATGACTGGATCCCAAGCCGGTGGTACTTGCCAACCATCTTCTCTATTGAAATTTGGATGTTTCTTGATTTCAATAGCCTGATACTTTATCAGTCATTATCAGCTAGATTTAATTGGACAATAATTTATCTATCAGGAGGTGATAAACCAACCACCTGATACCCCACCAGAATTATCTGCCAATGAAATCTAGTTGATACTGACTTTGATAAAGTATTAGGAGGTGGTGAGAAAGACCCTCAATAATTTAGAAAGTAGAATCAACAGTAAGGTTTCTTTACAATGTCAGGGCTGACTTTAGGGTGTGCGATCCGCATAGGGAATTGGAGGCGCTCTAAGAGAAGGCTCAAAGGGGGGACGCAAGACATTTTGGGGTGTCGTTTTTTGTTCTCGCTATCAAATGAGTAGGTATTATGAGATACGATACGCACAGGGCACCGAGGCCCGGAGAAGGCCTTCAAATTGGAGGGGCCCTACATAGAAAACGGGGTAGACACGAGGGGGAGCAATCAAATATTGTGCACAGGGCGGGGAAACCGCTTTGGACGTCACTGTCAAATGTCATATTTAAAATAGGTATTAGGCGTGGCATGTGTAATGTTCAATCCACAACACGTTCAATAGGGAACATGTGTGAAACCTGAATTTTATTTGATTTCTTGCAATTTTAGATACTGCCCGTAACCTCTAATTTTATCTTTAGAGTATTGACTATTATTCATGCCTATTAAACATTTTGAGTGTTAAAAATTTTACATACCTATTGAATATTATGCGTGTTGAACCTTTTGCAAAATTGAATATTGTCCCTGTTTGCAGTATGTTCAAACATTATGCGTGGTGACGGTATTGGGTACATACATAAATAAAAGACCCTTTAGATAAATACAAAGTTATATAATATCACAAAAGCTTGCCTTGCAGTGCTAATTTTGAATTAAATTCATGAATACTTTAAAGCACCTAAAGCATACAGCTGACACTGCTTGAGAAAAATGTGTACAGTTAAATGTATCTTTGGATCTAATCAGATGCCGTTAAAGCTACTACAGTGAAGCGGACCTCGTTTGGATCACGAGCCATGAACTCCTTGCACACCTTTGCAGCATCTTCCAATAGAGAATCTTGAGTAGTAGATCCATGGTTTACAGGAAATGCTTTACGGCCATCCAGCTCATACAATGCACCATCCATGTGAACAAATGAAATGAAATGATGATTCACCGGATCATCAGCACTGGGAGTGTTGGTTTGACCCTCTCGAGCCAGTTCCTTGTGGGCATTTATAATGCCCTCAGTGTTTACCAATAATGCCCCACGAGCAGAAGCATCCAATGACTTGGCTTCATCTAGGAACTTTTTCATGTGCCCATCACTGAGCTCAATCTTATCAATGTTATTAGCGACACTGTGAACGAGAGCTACAGTGCCACAAGCATTGCTTATATTTTGCTTCATATAAAAAATGTTATTAGAAACTTCTTGACCTGTAGATAGTATTTCGCTTTCTTCTTTCTGTTTATGCTGTTCGTAAGCTTCCGAAATTGGAAAGAGGAGCATAACAGCAAGAACCGGGCGTGGCACCCAAGAAAGCATTTCTGGATCCAATCCCATTACATCTACAATGCTCCATTTGCTTGGTACGCCTAATTTTTGAAGAAATTTATTCATAACTTCAGGATTTGATTCCAAAGGAACAAGAGCTTCAGTCGCCATTGTTATAATATTCTGAAATCAATAAAATTATGAGGTTACCGGCTGAACAAATAGAACAATCTGTTATTACATTATTAAATATATGTTGGGCAAGTACGTCAATAAAATGAAATTAGAATCTTTTAGAGCTCTAAAACTACATTAAATTAAAAAAAACGATCAATACGTACAGACAAAATTTATGTGAATAGTTCAGTAGTGACTAGCTAAAATTCAATGGGTGACTGACTGACGTCTAACAGTTTTGTTAGAGCCGCTTGACAATGACATTTGTTTAGATATACCTATCGTAGGGCTAAATCACACTGGCGTTATTAAATCGCATTTCTTTTACGCAAAAAAAGAGCTTTCTGTAAAATCACGGTTTTAATTCCTGTTTTAGATTTATCCGAATGAAAAATTGTAAAACACTATTTTTTTAGTGTATAACAGTTGTTTGATAAATGGTAATTATTTCATTTTTTACATTGGCAATCAGCACTCATTAGGGATGACGACGCTTTCGGTAAAAAATCGATCATAGGATCTCATCAAAACGAAGCCCACAGAACCGGTTCTCGATTAAATTGGTGTCTCAAAGATCATTTTTTGATTAATCGATTCGATTGCAATTTTTCTAATATGCCTTTTTATAGCCATAAAGAAATAATGAAAACTAATTTAACGGGCAATGGAACAATTAAAATACAAACATTATGAAATTACGTTACTTATGAAATTGCCGTTTTAAATTACAAAATTCAAATATTTTTTGTATGAAAATTATATACTTAATTAATCGAAGAATTACGGTGGGTGACGGAGAGTTTCCAATCGAAGCTCCTGTAACTTTGAGACTGTCGTGCAGTGTGTGGGCAAGCGTTATTATGTTGAAGCAGAGGACTGGAGTGATTGACCAGACTCGGTTGTTTGATAGCAAGTTTGTCTATCATCGTGTTCACAGTACGCATCTGCATTAATTGTTGTGGGAGCAGATCTTAAGAAACTGTAGTGGATAATACCATCACAGGACCACCATACAGACCCCATCAGCTTCTTTTGACTTAGTTTACATTTGGGACATTGTTTGGCTGTGTCTCCTGGGTTCAACGATTATCATTTAGGATCCACTTCTCATCACAAGTGATAATACCATTCAGAATCCCTTCATTTATGTGCCGGTTTGGCAAAGTAAGGTAGGCTACGACGCGTTTTTGCAGCTGACTTTCATTAAGCCTATACGGCACCTACTTTCCGAGCTTCTTCACTTTCCCGATTTGACGCAAATGAATCAATATCGTTTTGTCACTTACGCCGAAGATTGCTGCAAATTCAGACTTAGTTTGACATGAATTCGCTTCCACTATGGCTTTCAATTCGTCATTATCAACTTTAGTGTTCGATCGTCCACGGGACCTGTTCTTGAGGTAGAAATTTCCAGAATGGAAACAATCAAACTAAAAACGCACCGTGCGTTCGTTTGCAGTGTTTGGTCCATACATATCGTTGATATTGCTTGCCATCTGTGTCACGTTGCTGCCACGATGGAACTTATATTCGAAAATAATGCGAATTTGTAACTTTTCCATGGTCGCAAACACAACGATATCTAAGCAAAAAGTCGTTTGACGGATAAATAATTGAATAACTGATTTCGAAAAAGAATGTCATCGCTTTAAATTGAAATTAATTTCAATTTGGAATTCCAACCCAAATGAAAGATAACTGAAGTTCAAAGTAGCCGCTATGAGCAAACAGCAATTTTATAGGTCAGGCCCTAATAGAAATTAAATAAGCATTTTTTTATTGAAAAACTTAATTCATTTATTAACTTACTGATCGCAAGTGTTTTAAAATATCGTATCTACGGTTTGTCATTAGGAAAAAATCTATTCGATTTTTGTAGTTCTAGCGTCGATCTGTTCTAGCCAATTTATTCGATTTTCTAATGAATCTATCTCAGATCGGCATCCCTAAATTATTAAAAACGTCACCATTTACCCTGCATAGTAGAATTTTACGAAAGTTCTTTTTAATTTTTTACTATAGAATTTTGTTAATTTAATTACGATATTTTTTAAAACAAGACAGCTATTTATAATTTCACATTTACAGTGAGCTATGAAAAGAAATAATACAAGTATATCAATTCAATGGAGTTTAAACTTAAGTAAAAATGGCTCTTTGTGGTCTGAGAACATTGTTGTTAATCGTTTGTATACTTGAATTGGTAAGTATTATTGCAACGATAATTTATTTAATGTGTAGTTCATAAAGTTTAAAACGATTAAATCAATGTTATTTTTTCAGATTGTTACCGTACAACGTCAAATATTCGACTTCTTGGGTTATATGTGGTTGCCTATAATTGCCAATTTTTTAAACATTTTGCTCATAATATTTGGGTCATTTGGAGCTGTTCAATATATAACGAAGTATCTTTTAGCCGTAAGTATTTCTGAAATGTGATATTACCGTCGTAGTAGCTCATAAAGGATAAGGTTTCATTGTCTAGGTCAAAAACACATCTTATTTAAAATAAAATTTAATTAAATAGACGACCTTTCATATCTACAAATGAACAAAACATTAGAGAATACACAAAACACTTTTGTAAATTTCTTTCATCGACTTACATGCTTCAGGCTGGACCGACCCCATGACTACACATATTGAGCTGTACCTTAATCAAATGTACCCCTGTTGAGGAACATATGTACTGCTTTCATTTTTAATGCACTTTGGTATAGAAATTTAATGCATTCAAGATAATGTATATGAGGAGGCCCATGTCTAACAATGTACACTGAAAGGGCTGATTGTATTGCATAGAAATTTAATGCATCCAAGATAATGTATATGAGGAGGCCCATGTCTAACAATGTACACTGAAAGGGCTGATTGCATTGCATTGCAAAGGGAGCCATGCCAACCTGGTCCCTATTGTAACTTGATAACTACATTATGTACTGAGACCATCTAGTACAACTACTCCATAAATACATATGTACCACTTATTTTTCACTCTTTACTGGATGTTCACGACTACATCCATGGTCGTGGTCCCTTGTGTGAGACTAAGAAAAGGCCAACATTGTGTCCAGGTTTTGATTCAGTTGCAAACATGGATGACAGTGAGTTGGCTGTGATAGTGTATTACTTCTTGTATTCTCGATTGCAAAAAAAAGGAAACAACAGAACAATTCATCACAGATTGAACATTTGTACAATTTCATCCCATTTCTTATACTCCTCATGTCTGTTTGAGTAGCCGCTCACACGTGAGCGTACGCTTGGCAGTGCTTATATTCACCACACAATTTAGCCGAGGACTGCGGGTGGGCTATATATAGCCCATTGAGTACGGCGTTGAAAAACATGTCTGTCTCTCTTTATTAAATGCTCTAACCCTTATGAAACGTGGTCTATTTCATTCTAAGATAAATATTACACAAGTTTGCCGTTGAAGCACCAGTTGTTTCGAGTCAGTCCTTTGAGCAAGACGAAATCAAAGTCAGTCTGTGGTTGTGATGTCACACAAGCGTTTGTTTTTGTTCATGTTTTTTTGATTATGGTGATATTTACTATCTTCAACAACACAAAAGTAAGTAACAGTGATGATGATGATCCTAACTGATACAATACAAACAAAAATAATAGGAGAATTTTTGGTTAAAACTACTTTGTTGATAATTGCAAGCAAAATTCCCATGTGTCATGTTTACGACTTATTAAAATAAAAACAGTACCACTAAAAACTTGTTTTGTTATACAATCGTAAAGCCCCTTTCAAACACTATACAAAGAACACAACTGAATGCACTTAAAAGGGTATGGGTGTCGTAAAATAGATGTTTTATTGCATTCCTCGTTGACACGCCGCAGTAGGTCAAGCGGCCACCCACAAGGAACCTCGCGCTTCCCAGTCGACTGGGTATGTTTCAGAAAACAATTCCCAAATAGCAGGATGGTTTTTTTATTTCTGAGATAAATTTTTCTGTCCTCCATCCCTATTTGTAAAAATGAAACTGCAACACATCAATCAACTGCAGGAGGGGTTGTGTAACATGATGGTCGCTGTTGCGCTGTCATGCTTTACAAGTGTGGTAAAGCTTTATTAATAAATTCCTAGATTGTAAATTGAGTGGAAGTAAGTTTAAAATTTTCAAACAAACAATTTTTTACCATTCTAAAGTTCTAAAAAGAAATATTTTCTATTACAGTATGCTATTTGGAGTTTTATGTGGTTGACATGGAACATATTCCTGACTTGCTACTATTTAAACTTGGGTACATTGAACAGGGTAAGTGATTAGTACCAGTAATAATTTAGGGGTATAGAACCATTTGGAATCTCCACTTTTCAAAACAGAAATCAAAAATCTTAACCTTTACTTCTGTACCTCTACATTATAATAAGATTTTGTTTACTCCTATACCTAATAAATTTTTGTAATGTATGGAATTATATCAGTCTGCACAGAACTAACCAACTCGCTTCCAGTCTGCAGTGATTATGTCTGATGTCTCTTGTCCTGCCATAAATTACAATGCTGCCTGTGCCCAATCCGCATACCACCCACATTTTGTGTGCTGAAGCCCTAACACATAATTTTTACTATTTTCAGGAAAGTGGTTTTCTCTCTTTAGGGACAGGAAGTGTAAGTTGGTGGGAAGGCAATGGTTGGGGATGTCAGCCAGTGTGGAGTGAGGTAGATGGCCCTGGAACCTGGAGGCCCACCCGTGTCGAGGGCTGCTTCATGCAGTGGCACTATGTTGAGCTAGGACAATCAGTAGTAGCAGCTATTCTCACAGCCACAGCCTTGCCTCTTGCCATTATGGTGGCATTTCAATCATACAGGAAAGATATTTCTACATCAGGTAAGCTCTGCAAATTGTTTTCAAGTTAATATTGCTAAGTGTTTTATTTTTAATAGGTTGTAGTTAGTATACTCATCTTTCGCATAGATCTAGTATTGTGTTTGTATCTTTATGACATTTTGTAGTAAGTGGACAATTCTTGTCTTTGTGATTCAATATCGAAATAACCAATTGTAGTATACATTGTGGTTAATTAAGTAGTAATAATAGGCTAATGATAATAATAGCATGATCAGTTTGGGTAAAACTGTTGAGACTGCTTTTAAGAACCTCTTTGTTACCTTTGTACATAGTTTATTGCAATAAATAAATTAATAATTATAGTTGCACCGTCGAAAGATTACCAATTTGACAGTTCATGAACAGTTGGTTGTGATAACAAGCGGCGTACAAATTACGACAAAAATATTTTCATCGTTAGTATGGCAAAACAAATTTCACGCGAATTTTGGAGCCCTAAATATTCTTTAATAACTAAGAAAACAGTATGAACTTGGCTGCCGTATGGAGGGGGTTAGCTTAGTTAGCTTAGCTTAACGCTTTAATTCCTACGGTGATTGTAGAGGGTGCAAGAATTAGTGAAGACATTGAACATGAAGAAGACATTGAAACCAATGTCCAGATGCTGAAAGCAGACTTAATAAAACTAGTGAAAGGGAACAAGGCGACAAAAGTGCGATACGAAATAGACGAACTGGCTCTACCACTCGGACATCGCGTTCTCCGAACTCCGCCGTACCATTGTCAGTACAAAGCCATCGAGTTAAGGGGGTCATTCATAAATTACGTCACACTTTAAGGAGGAGGGAGGGGTCAACAAAGTGTGACAAGAGGAGGGGACGAGTCAAAAGCTTCGTGACGTCACATGTATAAATCTAACGTATTAAAACTAAACATCAACTCTAACGAAAAACTTTAAAATATTACCAACTCTATCAATATTATTATAAGGTTGTTTTAATTTAATAATTTCTAAATTTAAAATTGCAAAATATGTGACGTCACAACAGGGTCATACAAATGTGACCACATGTGACAAGGACGGGGGGGGGGGGGGGGGGGGAGCCTCCAAAAATCATGAAATTCGTGTAACATAATTTATGGATGGCCCCTAATATGGGCCTAAATTAAAGCTAAATGTTCAAATTGACTTTCTTTATCATTTTAAACACAGTACTACCTATATAATAAATATCTTGTTATATTTGTATGTGTTGATGTCAAATAAAGATTTTCTATTCTATTCAATATACCAATCAGTCGATTATATGCTATGATATGGATTTATCCTACACAAAGACTAAAAAGTTAAGCGCCAGATATATTTTTTATATATATTACAGATTACGCAGCTCGCCATAATACGGCTCCCCCATTCGGCACTAATAAAATGTTGAACCTGCTAGTTTGTGAGAAGGTCACAAAAGACGACTGAGCGAAAGTAGTTGAAAAATCGGAAAATAGTTTTGGTTGACTATGACCGCAATATTAGGATTGATTCCATAATTGACAGTGAAATAATTATTCAAGTAACTGATAGCGACGACGATAGCAGTAGTTCACGTGATTCTGATTCAGAATAGTGTAAAATACTCAATAAAACATATTTTTACCAGTGTATTTTTTTAAATTTCCGTACTCCCTATTCTATCACATCAACGAAAGTATTATCATTATCTGTTATTAAAAGTATTTAATGCTACTGCTACGATTGTCTATAGTCACATTAATCTGATATATGTCAAATCAGTAATCTTTCGACGGCGTAACTATAGAAATAAATAATATTTTAGGAAAAACAAATATTATACGAGGCGTATTCGAAAAGTAAGGGCCGTTCGCTTATATTTCAAAATCGACAAGTCGTAACACGTTTAAACTTGTGCATATCTGTACGTGCACTACTCGTGCAGCTATTTCAGGTGTTGTTTTGATTCAGTAGTCATTTGCCTATCTGTGCGTACAGTAAACAATGTCCGCGATAATCGTTGCTCCCGCCAGCTGTGAAGTTCGCGCTGTAATAAGATTATTGTGTGCAAAAGGATCTTCAGCTGCTGAAATTCATCCAGAGTTATGCCTAGTTTATGGACCTACTGTAATGAATGAAGGAAAGGTTAGACAATGGTGTCGTGATTTCAAAACTGGACGAACAAATGTTCATGACGAAGAGCGGAGTGGTAGGTCCAGTATGCAAACCGATGAAATTGTTTCTCTGGTGGACCAAAAACTGCGATCTGATCGTCGGTTGACGATTAGTGCCCTGGCTGATGAATTTCCTCATCTTGGACGCACTACTGTCTACAAAAGACAAGGACAAGGTCTGAAAACGACAAGGAAATTAAGAACGCCGTTGAAAACTGGTTCAACTCGCAGGCGGTGAGCTTCTATGCAGAGGGGTTAAGGAAGCTGGTGCAGCGGTACGAAAAATGCTTGGAAGTGAACGGCGATTATGTGGAAAAGTGAAGTAGATTTGTAGTAAACTAAATGTGCTAATAAAACCTATTTCATATGACTATAATTTTTTTTTATGACGAAACGGCCCTTACTTTTCGAATACGCCTCGTAAAACACATTTTCAACTATTTTTTTGCCCCATTTATAGGTAAAAGAAGAGAGCTTATTCCCTTTTTTATTGTTTACAGATAAAGGTACCTTGCCTCGTCGTCCAGTATACACAATAGAGTTAAATCCAACTGAAACAAACATAAACGAAACTTCACTGAAGCCGATGACGCCGCGTAGAGTGAAACGCCGCTCAGGCTCACGAGGAGCCGGCTCCTCAGTGCGAAGATCACGTCGATCTTACAGGAATGCTGGGTACTTAGCGTCCACAGCATCATTACCTCGTGAAGCGAGACCTATCCGACCCACATCAGCTCATTCTTCTTATTCCAACTTCCACGGAGCTCGTCCCACTTCGTACCATCCTACAGAAACAGTTACCCGCTCGCAAGACTGCGATCCACCACCTCCCGGTGAGTCAGTGCCAATAGTGACTAATAGATACGACACGATGGGACGGACACAAAGCGCGAATAATACGGGCTACGACGTCGTCGGGCCGTACAATGAGCCTGTTGTAGGTTATGATGCAAAGAGAAACTATGAGGCGACTTATGACAATATGAATCAAGGGTATGAGGTGTCGCATTATGAGAGTAGAGGTGAGGTGGGTAGCGAGTCGAGTCCCTACTGTCCTAGTGCATACGGCGGCGGGTATCCTAGTGAGTGGGAGCCTCCGCCGCCGGCACCTCCGTACAGCGCACGAGCCACGCCGCAGGCCCCTGGGCCGCCGGCTTATGATGCTTACAACATGGTGCCTTAAATTCCTTTTAATTTTCTTCTCATGTGCCTTCAGTCTTATTAAGAGCTTGTTCAGATAACACGCGAGTTGATACTAGAGAACAGTTCAATACCGTCCATGTGTACTCGTACATAGATACGGTCATGCATTGTGTTGTTAAAACGAGCGCTGGCGCGCTATTAAACCTTAATAATTTTGGACTCGAGCTTTTAACTACAAGGGTGTAAGACCATCAAACATTTTTAATTTGGACTATAACGCTCACTAACTAGCCTTTACCATTAGTCTTAAAAACTCGACGCTCACTCAGCGCGTTTGTTTTTACACTACTCATTCATGCAGTATGGTAGATCTCGACGGGCGCGGTCGTTTTTTTGAGATCGTGTCCAATATAAGAGTGTAACATCCTACTGCGGCGCACAGGCTTTCCCTATTAATCTTGAAGGGACTTTATCTTACGGCCACAATGTGGATTGGTGGCCACATAATCCAATATTTTTTTAATCTCGCGTATTACGTAGTACTCCTGACGTTAAATCTCACTCGTAAAACGCGCTATTTAGGCGCAATTCGAAACTAGTTGTATTCGCACGTTAAGGGTTATCTGAACAAACTGCCGTCTTCTAGGCACGCGGTTTGTCTTTGAATAAATGAATCATTTATTGGCTTAATAACAATTCGTTACACTTATTTATACATTAGAAATCAATATGAATGTTACAAGCAGTTGCTATCAAGCCAAATGGTCGTTCTAACTCAGCATATGTTCTAACAAAAGTCGCAGCGCTGTTTTGCCCTTCAGAGGCATTTTTCCTCTTTGTGTAAAGTATTTTCAAAATAAGTCTCCCGCAATATCGCAATTTAAACAGCGCCCAAAAACCGCGTGTTTGGTTCGCAGCTGTTAGGTTATTTTACCCCCACCGTGGGGAATGTTCTTAATATTGGTTACTTAATAATCTCGTTAAGTTCATATTGTTGATGTATTAAATACATTCCCATTTTTAATTGCCTTTAAGCATAGTTTTAGTGTAATATGTTAGCATTTAAGTATTTGGCGGTCCTTAGAGTTGGGCTTCTGCTACTCGAGCAATGAAAATGTTACATAATATAATAACTACAGACTTTATGCAGAAGTATTTCACATACAGTATTTCAGTGAAAAATTAGATTCCCAAATATATACTTCTTTTGAAATATGTATATACGTAGATACCAACATATAAAACGTACTCAATATCAGTAAAACTCCGTGTCATTTAGCAAGGCAATAGCAGTCATGCTAAGACTCACCCCGCACTAATGTACTCGTGTTTACGATAGCGACACTTGCCAATGTTCCCCGCAATGAGCGAAAATAGCTATCGCCAAAGTATCGTGGTAGCAGGCACGTTCCATGTCAACGTGGCTGCTACCACGATACGCTGCCTAAATGGCACGAACAATAGTTACTAAGTATTAAAAAACACCCCGTGACCACGTCCACTGCAAAGTGTTCGAAACGTCGGGATATAAATAATGTTAAATATACGCGATTTAAACCGTTCAAAGTTGTTTAATTGCTATAAACATAGTCCTTTTATTTGAAACTGACTAGATTTTTCCAGTGTTGTAATGTAACTTGTCCGTCCATTATATTGCGACCTATGTGTTGTTAATGTGAATTTATAACTCGAATTTGTTAGTATTTTAAGCAGTTACTGTGCACACTTTGTGAATCATAATCTCATTGTTTGTATGAATTTATGGATCAATATTTTTAGTACCTAATTATAAATCAAGCTTTATTAGAATGTAATATTTATAGGTTATATATTTGAACCAAACTTTACGTTATTTTTATACCAAATATACACCTACACAACACGTAATGGGTTTTATTTTCCTAACGACTGCAATCAGATATTTAAACTATTTTTAGAAAATTACATACTATAATTCAATATGTGAAATCAAAATAAATAAATGATTGAGATAAGTATCTTTAAAAGGGCCACTATATAAAAGAAGACGCCATTTAGTATTTACGTTATAACAATGTATGAATCGCAAAGATAGGCAAGAGCGATTTCGGTTATGTATTTCTTCCTATGCTACCTACCTAATTTTCTAATGTGGAAAATTCTTTTTAACGTGGACAAATACATTGTCCTTGATATTGCGACTGTTTACTTCTCTAATTGTCAAATAAAATTTAAAATAATGCACAAACTGATCGAATACAGTAATCCCCCCTATAACACGGTACTCTTATAACGTATTTTCATATTACGCGATTTCAATCCCCCGTATAACACGGGCATTCCCCCATATAACGCGGGGATTTCCCACATTATATTTCTGTACTGTGAAATTTATAATGATTTGTACAGTTCATAATGTAATAAAACTGTTAATTTATTTGAAATTAACTGTTTTTTTAGTTCATATGCATAAGTTTTTTATTTAAAATGTTAATTTAGTTTGATTTTAATAAAACGTACATATTTCGTTCATAATATAGTTTTTTTCTTAATATTCGATTTAAACCCCCTTTAGCGAGAAAAGTTAAACGTGAATAATTTATACGTAACGCGTTATACGGGGTCGTAAAAACGCGTTATACAGGAATACTCCTACAACACGTTTTCCTATAACGCGGAACCAATCTACCGTGTTATAGGGGGGATTACTGTATCTTAATTAGGGTCAATTTCCATCTACAGTCTATGTCTATTGTCGTAACGATTTTAGATGCAGTGGGTATTAGACGGCAGATTCAAAAGAAAACAAAATTTTAATCGAGCATTGAAATTATATTTATGAAATAACATTAAATTAACCTTAAATAACAATCATTTACAATACAATACCATTTTTCAGAAATATATGACTTGAAAATATTGCTCAAGCTGTACCTATAAATTGTTAGTTCAAAAAATACAAATGCACTTTATTTTGTTACAGACTCACTGTATTTTAAATAATTTATAACAATTTTATTTGAAAACTATTTTTGTAAAATTGTTTAGGTGATGTAAATGTAAATAGAACGATTATATAGGTGGTCATCAATTTCGTAAGTAGTTTTAGACTACTTACGAAATTGATATGGACTTGTCTAAAGTTTGTACAATCACCAATATCCTTTTTACTTAATAAATAGTTTTGAGTAAAATCTTCGCGTGCTGGGGAAATTAAAAAAAGTAGATTGTGAAAATCTCAACAAACTTCCTGCATTAATATCTTCAGCAATTTCCAATGAATTTATTTATATTGATTAATAAATTTCTTTGAATATCCCGTTACTAGTTTATTTTTTCAATTCGTTTTCATTTTCGTTACATTTTATTCATTACAGAGGTTCGTTGCAGTCGCTGCAACATAAAATGTATTTTAATTGCTCCTTGGTTAAATACGACTGCCTGCGACCAAGATGACTATTCGCCGACATATACATACGTTGTTAAGGCTTAGTAAATAATTTTATTTTTAATTAACTGTACAAATAGCGTACTTGTCAAGCAGGTACCGAATTAGTTACGAATTGTAAGGGGAGAGTGCACGTGCATTTCGACAGCCGCTGGCCGCACTCGACTGGCCGCGTTACCCCTCTCAGAGAAGACTACCTTGAAATATACTGCATTTCCTATTTAATTCTCTTTTACCAATGTACGTGTACGTACGTGTATTGGTAGTGAGTGAGATATGCCGGAGCCCATCCCATCCCTCCCCATTTACCCAAAGGTAGGCAGGCAGCGCATCCGTGAGCGTGCGGACGTTCTGGACTGATGTTGGCATGTATTGCCAACTGATGACTGATGTGTTGGATGGATGTCTATGGACGACAGTATTCACTTAAGAAAAACGAGTGACGACTTTGACTACCACCTAAACAATCATTAGAACATTTATTTTTATCACTTTTTCAATTTTACATTGTTGTCAATGATTATTGCTAAATAAGATATAGTTTGCTTCGCATCATGTGTACTGTATGGAGGTCGGGCCGTTTTCAAACATTGAAACAAAGATGGTTTCTATTTTGAAACTTGAACCACACCCGCTCTAATATTGTCCTTACTTACTAGTCTATTCAAGTTAGGAAAAAAAGTGACGTCATCACCATCAGTCACGTGATTGACCAATTAAAAGAGGGAGCGTTCCTCAATTGGACCAATCAACGCTGTGTTGTTCTGCATTGGAAGGCTAACGTTACTTTTATTAATGTCAATAAAGTATAAATTATTATCATCATTCTCATCATTCTTACTCGGGAGGGACGTGATGGGGAGTGGATATTATAACAGGATCAGATGGGGATGTAGGGAACATAATGGAGTAAGAGATTTTTCCCTCATCCCATTATACTTCCCAGTTGACGGGCTTGAGTGGGATGGAATTTAGATCGATATTTTTTATACCTTTTAACATTTTATGTTCGGGGGCTGAAGGGTGAGTGCGCGGGCGCGGATCGCCCGTGAGTCGGCCATTGATCCTTGTGCGGTACGATCGAAATTTGTTTGTTGTGCAAGTGGGCTGCACATTTTTGGAGACCTTGGGGTTCGCATGTGTCGTGATTATTGGTGTATTTAATAGTGTAGAGTACAGAAGGCCTTGCAAAGGCGCCATTAAGCGCCTCCCTGTTCAGCAGTTCCGAGGGCCCCCAGGAAGATCGAGAGTGGTTGAGCAGGCTGTTACAAGGTCAGGACTTTTGTTTTCTTCCTGAATTTTGACTTCGCGTATCGCGGATAAAACAATTACATTTTTTCTGAACTATGCAGTGCTATTTTAAGTAATGTACACCAGAATATAAATCAGATCTATTATTCTTATAATGATATAATAATTATTATTAGCGCTTCCCTGTAGTTCCTCAACCTAATATAAATTCCTGCATTTTTCATACAAAAAAACTTTGGTGTTACGTCTATAACATTATTTTAGGAACATGACATTTTAATATAATTACGATTACAATTAGGTGTGTTTATTATTTTACTATTCGCATCCCTAATAAAACAGACTATTATAATCTTTTTGCGCTGAATTTGACTCTGGGTTCATGCACCGATGAAGATGCCACTCATCTTACAATTGCGGTAATAATTAATCTTGCCCACTTCTGGGTAGTCGGCGTCGGATAATAGCGAGCAAACACTTGTTTTTGTTTGTTAATTAAAATCGTACCAGAGCGCCTTGTCGGCATGATATCTACGTTAACGTGATTTTATAGTAGACGGCTCACAAGGGAAGTACCCGGACTCCAATATAAATTACACTTTGTGGGTAAAGAGCAAAATTTACGGTGAACTCAATCATGTAGGTATTTTTATTAGTTTCAAATTTTAGTATATGATAGTTGTTTCGTACTTTGTGTGAATCTATTGATTCAAAAAATGTAAGTGAGTAAGTATTCCGGAGATAGTTTTTAGCTCTTATTTATATGAAAGTTCTATGTCAGCGTATATATGCTGACATGTATATATATAAAGCGTATATATACTCTGTATATACAAAGCAGCAAAAATATCTATGTGTTTTTTCAAAACCAGATTAGACTAAAACTCGTAATAAAAAAGTATACGGTTGTGTTCATAAGGAAGGACATACTGAAAGAACTTTGTGGTTATATACCCATTAAGTGGGTATATACTTTGTGGGTATATATCCACAGAGTTACATTCATTTTCTAAAGTCCGGGTATGGAAACATCCATTGCCAGTAACATTTATGACGATAAATGGCACCAATTACCTAAAAGCAGGCAAACGCATTCACATTTCTGACATTCCCAGCCATTGGACAGGGCCGGTTGTAGCAGTGCTGTCAAATGGCCGGCAGCCGGCGTTGTTCGGCGATTGTGAGGTCCGGATGCCACACGTCCACGATGAGCACGAGGCGCGCGCCTGTACCGTTGTGCCACACTTCGTGCTCGAAACTGTCGTCGAACATAAGCACTTTTCCTGTCTGCCATTGCCTGCAATTGTACCACCATTTTAGGGGTATTTTCATGAATTATTTCTATCAATTAGTACTCCGAGCATGCGGGCAACCTCACGATATTTTCCTTCACCGCCGAGCTAGCGACAATTTAAAAAAACCCATACTTAACGGTCACTCGGCGAGCTATGGAGAGCTATGGCTGTGCTCGGAGTTTCTTTGCGGGAGAAGAAGAAGAAAGTGATTTTTAGAGAAGAAGGGTTAGGAAGAGTACACAAAAGATTCCACTGGATTGAAGTGATCGGGAATCTAAAATGCTGATCAGTCAGGATACGGATAAAAGTGTTACATGTGCCCCCATTAACCTAACTAACTATACTAAGTTACTGTATACTCGTATTATTAAGTTATTTATTATTATATACTATAAGGTACTATATTTATTACTGATATACTCGATATATATTGAACATAATTCTATCTATAAATTTCAATCGTTTTGCATTACCCATATTACTTTTATTTTTCTCTGTCCCAAGCCTGGAAGAGATCGCCTTAGCGATAAGATTGTATTGTGTCATTTAAAGATACGTGCACATGTAATAAGCAATCCCCCTGGTGTTGCAGGTATCTATGGGCGGCGGTGACCACTTGCCATCATGTGGCCCGCCCACTCGTCGGCCATCTATTCTGTAAAAAAAGTAATAACCATGTGTAAGAAATGAAGAGTATTTATTACGCGACCCGCCCTCGCTTCGCTTCGGTGTTTTTTTTTTCAAAATTTCAACAAAATTTAGCCTATATTAGACACGGATAATGTAGCTTCCTATTTGTGGAAGAATTTTTGAAATCGGTTCAGTAGTTTCCGAGATTACTCCCAACATACCCACAAACACACAATTTTACCTCTTTATATATTAGTATAGAGTATAGATTACTAACTCACCTGGTCTCCTTATCCACTCTTATGTAAGTATCTTTGGTATTGGACAGAGCCAGGTGCATGCGCAGGCGGCAGTTTGTCGGGCCCACGTGTGGGCGCACGTGTGTGCCCGCTTCCATTAAACTGAACTTGACTTGCCCGCGGCGACAACCCGCCGCTGCCACTTCCTGCTTTACCACATTACACGTCATGGGAGCCTTCGAACATCTCCCTGGGATTTCCCTACCTCGCACGAATAGATCTAGTTGCGACCACTCGCCCCGTTCTTTCAATCCCTCCTTTTCTTTCTCATATAAAACACGCGCTGCTTCCCCTTCTTTCAAGATTTCTTTCCAAGACTTCTCTAAAGAACGGGCTAGTTTTAAGTACGGCGTGTCTTGGACATTCCACCACGGCTTGCTTCTGAGCCTTGGCACGTTGTAGAGAGATCTCTGTCCAGGGGATAGGAAGTGTCCCAACGCCGCGCCCCGTTTGTGAACTTCGTGGGCTTCAGCGAAACGACCTAGTAAAAGAAGCGAGTCTCCCAAATGGTAGTAAAATCGAGGCTCGTTTGCTGGCCCTTTGTCGCCTTCTAAGGCTTTTTGAAAGGCGTCTACGGCTTCTTCAAGTTTATTATATTGAGTTTTTAGGACGAAGCCATAGTGGGCTAATGCGACGCGATCGTCGGGCCATTTCTTGAGAGTTTCTTTTAATACTTCTGCTGCCAAGTCCGCCCTGTAATTAATATTTAAAGATTGATAAGGGCGCGCATTAGAATTGTTTCCTTACTTTTACGTTGTTTACCCGTGTGTCAGTGTGCGATAAACATAACAAATAATCGAAACCGTTTTGTTCTGTTTATTTTCTTTCCATTTATTTCTGTAAGTAGTTTTATAGACAAAATTTTGTACAGTCACATTCATCATAGTCTTGATATCACATCGTTGCCGCATCCTAAATACAGGGAGAATATAAATTTCCCTATAATTAGGTTTTAAGTTACATTTCTAACCCAAGTGAATATCAATCCTTCCTATATTTAGGTTTAGCGCGACACCTTTTTTTTTGGAATGGCTAAATTCTTGTGGCCCTAGTGGCCTTTCAAGAGTCTCCGGTCGTGTTTAATTTAGGGCGAGCGCAGAAGGCGTTCAGCCAGGAACAAAATGTGTGTTGCAACGAGCCTAAGGGCTGCCCCGCCGGTAAACCGGCAGAAGGAACGGGCCTCGGCTTAGGGCGTTGCATTGGGGGGATACCGCGGGATCGCGAGTCGGTGAGAACGCGACACCGACGGTAAATTTTTGACTACTAAGGACAAAAAGCATCGGTCGACGCAATCGCAGGACGATAGAACCTGTAATATATACACTTCGTCGCTGTCGCTGATGTTTGGTAAGTGGAAACAAACGGCAAATTAGATGAACATTAAACGTCGACGTACCTGTTAGCCATAAGAAAGGAAACGGTGAGGTTGTTCCGATAAAGGACTTGATCGGGGAATCGACGGATCAGTAGCCTATACACAGGCTCTGCACTCATGTACGTGCCTGAAATTAATTCACAATAATTCGGATTAAACTTATTTTTGAAAATATTCAACGAATCAGTTAAGCAATTGCAGTTAAGTGTTATTTTCAGTATTTCGAAATTTTCATAAATGTACATCAAGTTTTCCTTTACTTTTCACTATTTACAATATCTTTAGCTTTTCTTATTTACAGGGCTTCTCGACTATATGTTCCTCGATATATATATATGTAGGTATATTCACATGCTCTTGTAACGGAACGTAAATTATGCTAGTGCTTAGAACCGATTTTTTTTCTATTGTTCATGATCGACCATATAAAGTAATATAATTAATATTTTATATATTAATCATATTATTTTATTAAAATATTATAATATTGTATTTAAATTAAAAAGTCTGGTTTTTCTTTTGATACTTTGATCCTGTTTTATTATATTAACCATGCAACTAATTTTACACATTTATATTCCCTGGCTTCAAACTTTTTAATTTATATTTGATCTGCATTTTAATAATAAATTGAATAGAAAAGTATCCTTATCAAGGATTGATTAATATTGTATATCATAGTTATAATCCATAATAAAAAACCGATTAACTAGGCCGATTAAGTCTCATCACTGTGGTTTTTGTAACTGTTAGCTGTCAGAGCTCATGCTACAATAACCCGGAGTATAAAAATCTTTATTTCGTTTGGCGCTTTCAGAAATATTTTTTTAACATTAGATACTAATACATCCATATCTGTGTACTGTAAACGAAGTTCAAGGCGCGCGCCAAATATGTGACATGTAACGTAGATTAGTTTAGAAAATTGGAAGGATTTGTAATACTTTTCTTAACTCTTCCATACCAAGAAAACTTAACGATTTAAAAGAAAAACAGTTTCGAAACTAATTGAGAATAATCTTAGTTTAAAATCCTAGATGTGTTATGACACCCCATAATACGAGTGTGATTCCCGGAAAATGGGAATGTCCATATTAATTTTTATTACCGCAAATCCCAAAATTACACTACCTAACCCCGACCACTACTCATCATACACGATAAAATAAACGCTATGCGCAAACCCGTGCCCTTGTTATAAAAAAAAAATAAACGCTAAAACTAAACAAAATGTAAAAAATAATTTTGTATGAGAGCCTCCATTATAGGTAAAATCTAAATTTATCAGGAGTGCTAATTAATATAAAGTATCAAATCTACTCAATTTTGTTTATGACTTATAATAACAGATAGATGGAGGATAGACAGATAGACGAATAGTGTTTAATTTGGACTTGTCAGCAACTATACTAAAAATCAATTTACAACACGAGAACTCACCTCTGAACCGAATTCTATCCAGGGCTCTCTCTGTAACTTGAAGCAACTTCTTATCGGAGAGTTTCTCGTGCATTTTCAACAGTTCGAGGTAAGCAGCAATGGCGGCGGTGAGCAGACGGTTGTCCTGCTGCGTTTCCGCCGCGCGGTCCAGTGCTCGAGCGCGAAGGAAGCGAGCGCGCGCGCTTCCGCGCAGCGCTGCCGCGTTCAGACGCTCCGCGGCGGGCAGCCAGCCGCCCTCCGCGAGTTAGTACAAACACGCTTACACACAACACACGAGCCGCGTGACGGCCATGGGGGTTTGGCCATAGCGTAAATCTAACAGTTGCATGACATTGTAGCGATATAGTGTTCGACACACGACAACACGCTGTTTAATTTAATGAAAACTATTTCATAGTAGAAAAAATCTATAGAGATTTTTGTGCGTCCTGTGCTCAGCAATCGCGAGTCGTCTCCTATGCTTCCTACTAAGCAGTTCAGTTTTATGTATTTTCAAGTGTTATGTGTTTGACTAATTAAGTTACAGGATATTTCATCGTTTAATTAATCACCTTCTAATACAACAAAATATGAGTATATAATAAATAGTTATATATATAATATATAACAATCTCTAGAACATTTTCGCTAATTGCTCTATGATCGCACAGCAAGCAATACTAATTTGTTTTTCTTCGTTGACGAGATACATTTGTTTATTGTATGAACTATTACCCTTACGTTAAAGATGATAATCACTTGCAAGTATTCGCCGTCGATAACAAAAAAATGATACTCAATCTAAGTGTATGTGCAAGCGATAGGCATTTTTGTACGCAATACGAGTAGATACCGAGCCTGTAGTTATTGGGCTTCTGATACGTAATCATGACACTCCACTGTTAGTTCCACACTACGGTTACGGGTCTATAATACTCTTAAAAATATACTTATGACTATAGATAACTAGGGTATATGATTATCATCATTGATACGTCAGGGACGAGCCACGCGGGGTGCGGGCGTGGGACGTAACCTGGCGATGTCATTGACAATGAATGCTATGGGCAAAATGGCACAACGAGCAAAGGGAATGAAGTGAAAATTAGTAGAGTTATTGGAGCCAGTCCTGTAACCGGTAAAGTAAGAGAGATTATTGATAGTGTATAAGTGGCTTCAGATTTTATATTGTCTTCTTTTGCATTTAGGGGCTTGATTAAGATAAGTATCGCTTGATAGGGTCGTTTTTTTAGGTTTATGGTGTATTCTCGTTATGGGTAGTTATGGGCCATGCTAAGCTATTTTCAGTTTATGTTAACTATTTGCAATCACTTCATGCATCAGAAATATTAAAACAAACCAAACAGGTTAAAAATTAGGAGAATACACCAATAATTTTACCATAATTCTGATTCTTTGCATAGAAAACGTGAAAATGGAACATGTATAGAAAAAATAATCACGACTTGGACTCTTACCTTATGTCTTATATTATTTGATTTGAAAGATAATTTCTTAAAAAAGCTTTGTTGGTAATCTTAATTAAAAGTTCCTTGTTACCTGGCGGATCTCTTGTTCGGCGCTTTCGAGCTGCTGTCGCCAGAAGGCGTCAGACGGCTCGCCGGGCCAATCATCTTCTAAACTGTTTCCGCCGTCCTCTGAAAATGCAACACAATTTTGTTCCTAATGTGTGACAATAATGTCTTGGATAATGTTCGGTATCTTTTTAATGAAATAGATGGCAACAAACTACCTGATCGAGAATGTAATATTTGTAACAGTATTGGATTCGATATCAACCTATAACGTTCCACTGCAGGGCATGTGCAAGGGGGTTTCGGGTCATATAATTTACTACGCGCATTCCATCAGAATTTGTGCACATATAATACCTCATTTAATTGGCGATGCGAATTTCCTCGCAGTGTTTTCCTTCACCGGCGAGTTAGCGATAATTAAAAAACTTGTACTGAAGTGCAAATTGAGTAGTGCGGACCGGAATTAGAACTAGAGATCTCACGAATGTAAATCGAAAATAGATGCCCCTAAGCTATTTTCGCTCTTAGTATTAGAATTCAATTTAGAGCGTCGTTTATATAAGTCGCGATACATGTCGCATAAGTTGTATTCGGCATTTATTTAGCATCCAGACATTTTTATATCGGTACAAACTGCAACGCACTCCGTCGATAATTTGTTCTGGCCTAGCGAAATGAACGCATGCCCACAATGTACAATTAAATTACAACACTTGTAACACTTGGGTAGATATGTCGATGGATAGATATATTGGGTATGCACGACGCGTTCCGACTAATTGGAGCGATTTATACCCGGCCGAACCGATTTCTGTAAGAATATTTTTTACCTAAAATGCGAGGTGGGGGGCTTGGAATGCCCTAAATCAAGGAAGCCAATATATTTAGCGCACATAAATAAACTAACGGGTCGGTATCATGATGTCTAGATGTCAAAAAGACAAAATCAGAAAGACTGGGTATCAAAATGACTACATCGTGAATTGACTAGATCTCAATATTGTATTTACGCTCTATTAACCAAATTTCAATATTACTGTTTCCCAAAATGACTGATTTTCTAAATGGCATAAAATAACAAAAATAACTTCGTCGTAATAATAAAATAACGATTCGGAGCACGACTTCCAAATAGCAAATTGTCAAGAAATCAAATCAGCAAAAAGTCAAGATCATTTTTTTTTCATTATAAATGCAATTTGTCTCATTTTTACGACTTTTTGGGTTAAATCACTTTAGGATTATTTTGTCATAATGTCCTACGCTAATTGCTTGTCATTTTGCGATTTTGACCATTTGCATTTTTACAATGGAACCAAACAATTGAAATTTTAATTCTTTTTAATATCGTATTAACACTGTCTTATAAAATAATTTTCAGTAGGTAAATTCTTTATTGAACAGCTCTGACATAAAACAATTTACTATAAAGTGGTCAGTATTGACTTTAATATGAAGTTTGGGTATATCATTTGACATATTTAACTGTATCCTCATATCGAGATGTAATCAATCTGAGATTTAGATCATATGAGATCTAGTCATATCGCGATTTAGTCATAATGGTTACCTAATTATTTCGAGAAAGAGACTTTATGATACTAACTCAAACTCACATTATGTTAGTCATGCCCACGGGGTATGTTAATGTGTTATTGGTCATGCTACGCAACACATGCACACTCTGTTTACTATGTTTCTGCGCGGGACGCTCCGGTTCCGGCAAACGACCGTATTTAGCCTCCAAGCGAGTGAGGAGCTCTGCGTCATCCACGTCAGAAATGTCGTCATCTTCCTCCTCTATTTCTTCCTCAAGTTGTTCATCGTCAATTATTTCCACATCATCTGGGTCGTCTTCTTCTTGTGCTGAAGCGCTTTTTTTCTCCAAAAAAGATTTCTTCTCCATTATATCACTTTTATTCACGATTTCTGGCTCATATTCATCTTCGGGTTCATCGTCGTCGCTGTATAGCTCTTTGTCTTTCGTATCAGCTGGTGCAACGTCCTGTAAAAATTATAAGGCAGGGGATAGACTATTAATATTGTCCTTATTTACTGATGACCATTACAGTTGCGTAAGAGTTAAAATAAATTTTATAATAAAGGTTTAAATTTCTGCACTTTATTAACATTTATTAAGACAGGATGCTGTTTATTAGTGAAGAGACTGCATGGAGTTTATCAGTAGTGAGCCTGAATTTCAGCTATAAAAAGTTATTAGATCAATTTATCGTTCACTTACTTCTTCTGGTTCCTCTTGTTCATCCTCTTCATCACTTACTTGTTTAGGAGTTGGTGCGGACTTTGTAATAGAAGGTATTTTCTTTACCACTTCCTCGAAAATCGGCGGAGATTCGATTCCTCCGGACAGCCTCCTTGAAATCTCTAAAGTTACACTTAGATCAGTTTTTACTGTTTACAAATTAAAATAAGTTATAATTTGTCATTAGAGTTGTCAGTTGTCCTACCTGGTGTAGGAGGTTCTTCTGGTATGAGGGTCATGCGTCGATCCGGCAAAGGAGTTTCCTCTCTGACGTCCTCTTCACTTGGTGGTACATCTGTCGTAGTTATTTGAATGGTTCAGACGTTAGCTATACATTATTATGCGAAACTTAAACGTAAGGCGGTGCAGTTTTTTGAATCGACGTTTGTCTGATTTAATTTTACCAGGCCAAGTAAATAATTTTCTAATTTCTCAACTCTTTTATTTATTGATTCGAATATGATAGAAAAAATGATGCATAGTGAATGCAGATCATGTTTTAATTATTAGTTAATTCCATGTATTCAAATCATAGAAAGGACATAAATTAATAAGCGCGTGCTCGGTTACATAACAAATAAATAAAATACAATAACGTCAATTCAGAGTTCCTTTTGAATAATTTAAAAACAAATAAGGATTGTCTGATAAGAATAATCGAGTAACATTCCCAGAACGGGTTAAGAAATTATCTTAGAATCGGCTTATAAAAGCAATAGATAGGTGTAACGGCGAAATATTAAAACCCGGAGTCTCCTAGTACAGACAGTAACAATTTCAGATTGAGCTGTAATTGCAATTCTGCCAAACAGAGTTGAGTTCAGTTTTGCTCAACTGCCTAGATTATACGAGATGGCAAAATTTGTCGCGTGCTGAGTTTTAAATCTATAGCAAGTGTTGTCTTCCTATGAACAGCTCGATATGAAATTGCCACTTTAAAGCTAGGCTTAGACCACTGGAATGTCTTTTTGAATTTAGAGTATGAATAAGGAATGCTAACTGTAAAAATCTGTAAATTGCACCCTGATACAATAATTCAACCAAAAACGCACCAAGTACATTTTTTTAAGGTGATTTTGATAATTGTATAGCTTAAGAAGCGTTCGCAATGCAGATTCTAAAAAGATCATAAAAAGTCATTCCGGTGGTATACGGGCGGCCTAAAGTACGTTAATGGTGTGTACGCACCGCGCGGGCCCGTGGCGCGGCGCATGATCGCGTGCGTGGCGAGCAGTAGCGCGCCGCCAACGCCCAACTTCAGCCACACTGCAACACACGCGCCACACGCATAAGCTTCCATCAACACACAACTTGGAACTACCAGCGCGGGGAACACCAGCAGGTTTATTACCTAACTTGCAACTGCATGAATTGCTATAACAGTAACTGTTACCAAAAATTGCAACTGATTATTTTGGTGCCTCTAGTTAGGCCATAGAGGCACCCTAGGGGATAATTTTGGAATTAAATTGCCTTGTTTTCGTTCTTATATATTTCATCAATACAAAAATAAAACTCGAGCGTTTAACAATCATCAAAAACAAAAATCTAGTGTTCATGTTTACGGTTGCTGTCGCTATCACCGGTGACACTTATTATCGTGCGATAGCTGCCGACTGCGTTTCGAGTGCTTATATTATCTCATACGAAATTACGATTTGTCAAGCGAGCATTATATAAGGTCGGGGAAAAAGTTTCTTCGTATTTTATATACAAATTCAAGACATTTTTTTAAAAGTTTAATTACATTTAATTATAATATATATGTGCCGTTTTGTTCTATAACTTGTTGCCATCTTGTAGGTAGTGACATGATCCCGTTGCTGTAGAAATTTTGGGATTTTTGGTCAAAAAATTGCGACAAGTAGTTTTGACAGTCCTCTTTTAATGTTAATCTTACACTACCTAAAGAATTCTGAAGAGACCGAAACAAGTGGAAATTGAGGGCGCAAGGTCAGGGCTATATGGTGGGTGCATCTACATTTCCCAACCAAGCTCTCTCAATTTTTGCTAAGTGGCCAAAAATGTGAGTGGTCTGGCGTTATCATGATGAAAGACTACATACACCCTTTCTGTTGATCAATTCCGGGCGTTTTTTCTCATTTTCTTGCTTTAGTCTCAACAGCTGTTGGCAGTAGAGATCCGAATCGATGGTTTTGCCCGGCGATAAAAGCTCATAATGAACGAATGAAAGCTCTTCCAATCCCACCGTACAGACAACATCACCTTATTGCGCGTTAATCCAGGTTTCCCACAGTCTGTGGAGCTTGGCCGCACTTAGACCATGATCTTTTCCGCATGTTCTTGTCGTACGTGATCCACTTCTCATCACCAGTGATCAATCTTTTCAAAAATGGTTCGGTTTCATTGCGTTTTAATACAGAATCGCAAACGAGTACACGGTCCATTAGGTTTCTTTCAGTGAGCTCGTGTGGTACCCAAATATTGAGCTTTTTGTGAATCCAGACTTTTTCAAATGACTCAAAACTATTTTGTGGTCAATGCCTAGTTCATCAGCAATGTCGTAACTATTTATATGCCGATCTTGCTGCACTTTGCTGAGGGGGTAATTTGTTTAATGATTCACTCTTTATGAAGTTTTTACATTATATTATATTTATTAATTACATGTACAACATCTCGTACGAGTTTTATTTTTTGGAGAAAGGAGTAGGAAATTATAGCGAAAAATGTCAAATATCGGCGATGACGTCACAGTTACGGCTGTATACTACTACTTTTGTCATAATGTATAAAAAGTAAATGTCACCACAGATCAAAATAAACTTCACTGTCACCTGTCATCGAGCTAAACAAAGAAAAAAACATAACCTCTATTTGTTGTTTTCTTCTGACTGCATTGTATTCGAAACTGCACAATGAATGTTGCGTTGCTGCTCTATTTTTACGGGAAAATTCCACTAATTTGCCTAAAATTGATACATGTATAATTGTAGCAGGGCCGTTTTTACCAGGGGGTGCAAGGGGTGCGGTGCACCCGGGCGCGGAGCGCCCGGGGGCGCCTGTCGAGGGCTGAATTTTTGGATATTTCATTGAACTTAACGCCATTGCACAGTTTTATATACTTGTTACTTACGACAAATATGTATGCGCAAGCAAAAAAAAAAATAGTCATTAACAATAATATTTTTTTTACTTTTATTACGCTTTCGGCGCTTGTCATACCACATTACTACACTACACAAATAACAATTTTATTTAATACAACACGCGCGCGGCAAAATCTCTAATCCAAAGACAGTGTATGTATGTACGTTTGACACGTTGCCGCCCGGTAGCAAAATGATCTCTAAGTCAATAGAGTGTAAGTTCATTTGAAATGGGCGCGCGGCGCGGCACCTGTGCGTCTGTCATAGGCGAGTAATTGCGCCCTTTGACATTGCCGCCCGGTCGCCCGCACTTGAAGCAAAATGATCTCTAAGTCTAAGTCAATAAAGTGTAAGTTCATTCATTTGAAATGGGCGCGTGGCGCGGCACCTGTACGTCTGTTGCGTCCTTTGACATAGCCGTCCGGGCGCTCGCACTTAAAGAGAAATGATCTCTAAATCACTAAAATTAGGTGTAAGTTCATTTGAATTTACAGCGCGGCGCGCGGCGGCTATGTAAGTGTCGGTCAGTGATTGATCTGATTTCTTCTTTTAAGTAATTGAATTCGTTAGCTCATTTCATTTGCGACAACCGGCGAATTAGCACGGAAGTTCTTAGAGAAAAAATATAAAGGTAAGTCAATTTTATTTTTTAAGTGTTAGTGTTAGGTACATTACAATCATTATCATCACATCATCATCATCACATCATTTGTTTATGAGAGAGAGTCATGACTGTTTTGTTTATTTGTTTGTAATTGCAAAAATACAAATTCTTAGTGTTAGTGATTGATAAAAAACTACTTACTTTATTTAGAATAAAGAAAGAAAAATTAAATACTAAATTGAAATTTGATTTTATTGTAGATGGCCGAATTAGGGGATAAAAATAAACCATCGGGTGCTCAAAATAGAAAAAGGAAACTGGAGAAAGAAGAAAAAATTAAAAAGCTAACTTCTCCGATTGACTCTTTCTTTCGACCTGGTAAGTTCAGTCAGTTGGTACCATAAATAAAACATCTGAAGTGGCATAAACAGTGACAGAAGTCGCTGGTGTATCCTGCCTGGGTTCCTACCTACTTATTATTATTACACTTCTTATTTTTTGTATAAGTTACCTGTAACTGTATACCTAACGAGTCTTAAATAAAGTAGGTTTTTATGATTATGACAATATATCTAATTAATTGTTTTTTGCGGATTGCGCACCGGAAGGCGCAATGGTTAGTAACTAACACTCACTCTTGTGCCAAAGGTCTCGGGTTCGAATCCCGGCCGGTGCAATATTTATTTAAATACATACCTTCTCAGACCTTGTGTTAAATTTTTGTATTGTGTGATATGTCCAACACGCGTTCCAATCGTGGAGATTATGGCAATAAATAACCCCATAGTTTTGGAGGCTCATGTCTAACAGTGGACTGGACTGTCTGTACTTATATCTGTACTTATATGGCTTGTGTGTTTGTGATTTGTTTTTGGGGATTATGAATTATGTTTTTTCATGAAATAGCCGCAGGCGAGATCCGCCAATCGCAACTAAAGTATTTTAATTTCTTACTGTTTGCGCATAGAGCGTGCGTAAGCGCCTCGGCAATTACACACTGAGCGCGCTCGCCCGGACTAACGGATTAGACTATGCCCGATTGCCCGCCTTAACTTTAAGGCGCTGTTTTTAATGTCCTAAAATATTATTGCGTGGCCCTATTACCACACTTGGTTACACAAATTGTTGACTATCTTATGTTTTTTTAGGTACATCTTCGTCAACATCCACCCGACAGTTAGAAGAGACAGTCAACTTGGAAGAGAATGATCCTGCTCTCTGGTCGCAAGTAATACCCGATAATTTGAGATTATTTTTAACAGAACGTGGACCGATTCAGATAAAAAAAACCAACTATCCTTCAGATAGTAACATGAGGTCGTTTTCAGATACATATTACAGTAAAAAGTTACAAAACAACGAAATTATTCATCGAGTTTGGCTTGTATATTCCACATCTACTGATTCTGTATTTTGTTTTCACTGTAAGCTTTTTAATAATAATGTCACTGCATTTAATGCCCCCACTGGTTACAAAGACTGGGGGCATTTGTCGAGAAATATAGAACGACATGAAAAAAGTTCAGGGCATATATGTTCTTTAAAAAAATATTTGGATCTAAAAAATGACTTATTGAAAGGGCAAACAGTAGACTCGGTAAATCAAACTGAAATAGACCGCGAAAGAAAGAGGTGGACGGCAGTTTTGGAAAGGATAATCGAAATTATAAAATTTTTGGCAGGTCAAAATATAGCATTTAGGGGCACAACCGAGAAGTTGTATGACCCAAATAATGGTAATTTTTTTAAAGTTGGTGGAGAGTATATCTAATTTTGATAGTACACTATCAGAACACATTGCTCGAATTCAAAGAGCTCAGCATCGCATGCCACATTATCTTGGTCATAACATTCAAAATGAACTGATTAGTATAATTGCAGAAAAAATTAAAACGACTATAATTAGTCTTCTGAAGCAATGTAAATACTACTCTGTAATTCTAGATTGCACACCTGATATTTCACACCAAGAACAACTTACTGTTATTGTGAGGTTTATTTATTTAAATCCATCGACAAAACGCGCTGAGGTACGAGAACATTTTTTAGGTTTTTTACCTGTAACTGATAGTACCGGACAAGGGTTGGCGACATATTTGTTAGATTTCTTAAAATCATGCGATATTGAATTAGATGATTTGCGAGGCCAAGGATATGATAATGGGGCCAACATGAGGGGGAAAAATATAGGCCTCCAAAAAAAAATATTGGACATGAATCCTCGTGCTTTTTACGTACCGTGTGCTGCTCACTCCCTTAATTTAGTAGTAAATGACGCCGCTAAAAGCTCATTGGAAATTACAAACTTTTTCTGTATTGTCCAAGAAATCTATGCATTTTTTTCAGCATCCACATCACGCTGGGATGTAATTATGAAACAGATACCTACTTTGACATTAAAACCTCTTTCAAATACGCGTTGGGAAAGTAGATTTGATGCTCTTAGAGCACTCCGTTTTAACATGGATAAAATTTACGATGCATTATACTATATTTTTACAAATAACAAGTATGACAGCGACACAAAAAACATAGCGAGTTCATTAATAGCCAAATTAAAATCTTATAGATTTATATGATCAGTAGTTATATGGTACAATATTTTACTAAAAATTAATATTGTAAGCAAAAATTTGCAAAAATCGGACGTAATTATTTCAGAAGCTACCAAAATGATTAATCTGGTTAAAAAAGATTTGGAGAAATACCGCACCGATAGCGCGTTTGAACAGTTGTTATCTGATGCAAAATTAATTGCTGAAGAATTAGAATGCGAAACAGAATTTAAAGAAACTGCTCGTCCACGTCCCCGAAAAAGACATTTTGATTACGAGGCTGTAGATGAGCCCATTTTAGACCCAACCAACAAATTTAAAGTATGTTTTTATTTTTTTCTACTGGACACTGCTATCTCGAAATTAAATGAGAGATTCGATTTGCTGACGGAACACAATTCAGTTTTTTCACTCTTCCAAAACATTGAATGCTGGAATAAATTAGAGATGCATGAAAAAAAATCTCAGTGTTATCGGCTCCAAGAAAAACTAACATTTAAAAATAGATTTGATATTGACGGGGAGGATTTATATAATGAATTAGAATTGTTGCCAATATTTTTTCCCAATGCATCAACAAGTACTCCCACTGATATTTTAAGCTATATATATTCTAAATCCAGCTTTATATAGTATAATAATTTAATTTCTTCATTTCCCAATATCTCAACAGCTCTGCGTATATATTTAACACTGCCTGTTACAGTAGCAGGAGGTGAAAGATCCTTTTCAAAATTAAAATTAATAAAAAATTATCTTCGTTCAACCATGACCCAAGACAGACTGACAAACTTAGCCATTATAAGTATAGAATCCAAAATTGATATAAAAATAAATGATTTAATTAAAATCTTTGCCAACTCAAAAGCAAGAAAAATTGAGTTTGTTTGATGTATGTGTATGTACATGTAATAAATAGATATTTAGTAATCGAAGTTTTAAGTTTAATTTTGTTTTTTAGAGTAATAAATAAATAAATTATCAAAATTACGTGTATTGTGTTTTCTTGGTTGACTAGGACCCCTTTCATACTGTAGTGTGTCGTCGGTCGCGTGCCACGCTGCAGTGTAAAAAAAAACGAGGCCGCAGGCTGAGTCCCGCACCCCGGCGCAGAGTAGACTTAAGACGGCCCTGGATTGTAGAGTACATGAAGACCGGTGACAAGTCTGTTCATGCAGCCGTTATTGTGACGTCACGCTACTTTAAATAAACGAAGATTTTAAAATGTTATAAGTCTGAGAGTATCATCTTTCTAACACTGCCGCTTTGTGGTTCAACCTATATTGGTCTACTCTATATAAAAATACACAAAAGGGGTGTTAGAAAAATTGCACCATGCCCATTATTCCTTCCTAAGTTTTTATTCGTAATTTTCGCAGCCGAGTACAAAAAAAAACTATAGTACATATATTGACAATATAATTGAAGCGGGTAATGTGGAATTGGTTGTTGTGGACCATATTTACATTGTTTAAACAGCTGAATCTACATAATTTGTAAATAACTTCATATTACTCGTAGTTTGTCTTTGTCGTCAACGCTTTGATAACTACAAGTAGATGTAAATTTTAGTAATGATACGTTTATGTACGAGTAGTATATGTTTGTTATTGTATTAGTGTTTGTGAAATCTTAGTGTGTAGTATATAGTATATTAATGTTTATGTATTTAGTTATGTATGTTATTGCAATAACTATTCATCATACAGCTGCTTGCACTACCTTTACTTCTTCAATCATCTCTGTCCTGGAAAGAGATCACTTAAGTGATAAGGCAGCCAATTGCGTCTGTCCAACAGTGTATTAAGTGTGTGTTATATTTGGTTTTTTGTTTGTGTACGCAATAAAGAGTATTATTATTATTAAAACTACAGTCCGATAACTATGGTAACTACAATAACAGTGCGATAACCTGCAGTTTGCACGGGACGGCGCGGAGCGTAGAAGCACGGGCGTTGCTTGAGAGCTGTATGATGAGAGCGTAAAATATTCGCACAAAAGACTACTGTAAATTATTCCCATGCCTACTATATCCTCCTATCCCATCGAATGAAGATTATGATCGAGGTATGCAAGGATGGAAGGTAGGCAATGCACTTGGGAGCGTGCCAACGTTTGCCATACCGGACTGAAGTTGGCATGTATTGCGGATGTCCATGGGTGACAGTATCCACGTACCATCAGGGGGACCGTGTGCTCGTCTATGAACTTTAAAAACAGATTTAATATAATGTAATCATACATATCCTTACAATGTAAACGATATGCACCCAAAGAAAATACAAAGATAAAAAATGCAGTATCAAAAATAGAAATATTACAATTTTAATTGAAACTAAATCATAATATACTCGTAGTTCGCATAAAACGATAAGTAGTTCATAGCTGTCAAGCAATGCGTCATGCTTTCTTGGTTCAGGCCGTCCCGCGGAACTGCAAGTGTATCTAACACTAATACTCCGAATTCTAAATTAAATACATATATGTTATATATATATGTTATATATATATATATATAGGATAAAGTCCGTTTCCACAATTTTTGTTCTACGACTATTTTCTGAACCCTCCAAAAAAGTTGTTTGTTTTAAATAAAGTCTCTGATTTCAGTGACTCTGACTGTACAACGCTAACCAATGGCAACGGCGCACACTCCATTCATAAGCAGCAGCTAATGGAACCGCCACCTACTATTAAATAACATCCATCTATGTAAATTGGTGCGAGTATCACTACGCGATGTGAGTGAGTGAGTGGTTTGTGTGAAATGATTATTGAATTAAAAAAAATCGTAGAACAAAAGTCGTTAGTTTTCACGTACGAAATTCAGTGTTAAAAGGGTGCAAGTCTTTTCTATTTAACCCCGTATAAAATGAAATATTTTTTAGAAATTAAACCAATATGACTAAAATTAGGAAGGTACAGAAGAGTATTATTTCGACTACAAATTCGACCAATTAGCAACAGCCAGATTTAGGCCAAAAAGCGAAGGTGGCGAAATAAAAGAAATATTTTTTTAGATAATTTATTTTTACAGGTTTCCGTGAAAATAAATCTTCAACAATGTGTTGTTAGGTTCCAAACTAAGGACTCCAACTAAGTAAATTATTGATCATCACTTTACTTAATTCTCAACTATCCTGTTAGAATCACTGCACTTACTTGTTAGTAATACAATGTTAGTAAATGCATGTTACTATGATTTATTTTAAAAAGCTGCCACATCTGTTAAGTTTTGAAAGGGTTGAAAAAAGTTTTTACTTCAAATAATTACGGAAGCAGTAAAATCTACAAAGTTATTTAGGGATTACAACTAGGGAGGAAGAAACACAGCATGTCGACCTACAAACCAAATTGATCTACAAATCAACTATTCTCACCTCATATTCAGACTATTCTCGACTCACAATCTTGTGGGTCGCAGGTTAAAGGTATCATTAGGCTATTACCGTTCAAACAATGTTCAGAAGCCTTTGAAACATTTGTTCAAACATTTGAGGTAGCAAATTAAGAGTGATGTAAAATGAACTAGACTGGAGTTTCTTCATAACGTCGTTAAAAATTAGGAAAAAATACGACATTAATATGTCGTTAAAGCGAGGTTGTTTAAAAACACATTAAAGCACTTAAACAGTTAAAAGTAATTTCAGTCTATTTATTTCTATTTAAACGGAGAATCGCATTTCGGTTCACATTGACTTTGTTTTTTCATTCCCGCATATAGCATATTATATTAATAATTGTATATTAATAATTAGAATATATTTTTATAATATATTTATAAACGTTTACGTTTTAAGGGCATACATCCCTCGTGCGCAAGACAATGTCAAGAGGAGGTCCAAGTACAGCAGTGGACACTGAACAATATAATACTACAACTACTATATAATTATTTACATTGCCATTTATATGTGTGTGCTTAACGGCCAGATATAGAGGACTTTTCGCAAACTGTTTCTGTCAACGTAGCTACCTATGTTCTACGAATTGAATTGAAATTGTCTCGCAAGTTGTTTTGCAGGTCGACACGGCAATAAAAATGATATATAATCACTTACTGTGCGAGGCTTGCTCTTCCTCTCGGCGCAGTTCCTCCTGGCGTTTCTCGTATTCCTCCTCTTCCTCTAAAGTATCCGGAGGCTTTTCTGATGATGTCTCTTCTTCCACCTGGAAGTTACGGCATAGTTGTTAGGAATACCGAAGGTAACTTCTTGCCAATATGCATTTCTTCCTAATTCACATTCCTAAATACTTAAAGGTAAATGGGATATATGGAAGCGCGTCAACTTTCCTAATTCTTTATTGCTGTTGGCATTTTGTAAGTGATGATAGTTCCAGAGGATTGTCTGCTCCTCTGCCACTTTAATTCTATAAAAAGTAAAGCAATACTAAATATCGTCTGAATATTTGCAGTTTTTGTGTTGTATGTCTCAGCAAGTTCCCATTTACTATCAAGTGAGTCACTGTCTTAGTGTAATCCAAAAAATTGGAGTGCAGGTAGTCTTGATTTTGGAACAGTAAATAGAAAGTTTCAAATATATAACTTAAAGAGTCATTGGCAGTGGTCGTTAGTCGTTCGGCTTGGGTCCATTATTTTTTATAGTGTTAAAAAGCCGGTCCACATACACATTAAATAGATGTTTCAAAGATAGTTTTCATAAATCACAACCAATGTGCGTTCGTTACGAACTCGATATATTTTCCAGTAGTACAATATATGTATTTCGGAAAAACTTGGGGACAGAGGTTCACTATGAGACAACTGAGTTTTCAAGCGTCAATGTGTGATAAATTGGAATTTTTAGTTCCTCAGTTATTTCAGTCTAGGACCTAAAAATATTTTGCACTTTAGCTGTACCTAATATTTGTAGATTTAGTTGTAAATACCTCATCAAAAGGTTTTCCCGACGGCGCGGTTATTCGTTCGATTGGAGGCTCGTCATCATCGACGTCTTGCTCCAAGTATTCTTCATCACCATCATCATCTGCATCATTACTGTCATTATTATCCGCATCGTCATCGGCAGCGTCAGAAACATTATCACTGCCATCCTTACTGTCGTCTGTAAGTACACAATAAATTATGCTATTACTTACGCGTGTGCTTGGTTCATTTTAAGTAATGCAACTAGTTAATAAGTTATGAATCCTGTAAAAAAAATGCATTGAAAAGATAACACAAGAACAACGCCTGAATCTCAATAAATATTTCAAAATATGTCGTGAACGAAGAAAAAGTACTTTATTATAAATAATAATACATCTATGCAAATTCCAAAAAGAGAAATAATAAAGGAAAACCGATAAATATCTCGAACAAAGTGTCATACTTCTTGCATGTTACATGTGCGGTGACTGAAAGGCCATTAGAGCCACAATAATTTAGCCATTCCGAAAAAAAACTTGCATGATAGTTTCAGTAGTAAAAACAAATGTGGGCAATGTGTTTTCCCCACCACTCGAGGATTTAATCGGAAAAATGATAAAGCAGCTATAAATGCATTGAAATATAACTTGACTAGTGTGTTGCGATTGCTAACCGTGCTTCCAACCCAAATCGTCGGGAAATCAATGAACGAATAATTAAAGAATATAATAATTATTTTTCAACCCTTCGGTGTCGCATTACAGGCGTGAATATGCGCCGAACAAAAAGTATTTGCCGTCTGACCTAAAAATTACCAAAATGTACGAAAACTTTTGTAAGAATGATAAAATAAAAGATCTTCCCTACAATGAATAGGTATCATATGAATATTATAGAAAATCTGTGAAGAGACTTAATATTAGGTAGTCTGATTTTTATTACATACTTAAATATTTATTGAACGGAGTATTGTCCATTTAATTTGATTATCGTTCGCCATTTTTCTGACAGAGCCATTATCCCATCGCTATAATTTTTTTGGCGTTTCTGAGCGAAAAACTGATTTAAATGTTTTATACGGGCTTCTCTTGATGGCAATTTTACTCTATTTAGAGAATTTTGTAAAGAGCGGAATAAATGATAATCCGAAGGTGCTATGTCTGGACTGTATGGAGGATCCATTAAAACTACCCAGCCAAGGTCCATCAATTTTTGTTTAGTCTAAAAAGTTGTATACCTCTAAAAAACACCCCTTAGATAATATTGATATAGAGGGGTGTGATCGTGTGATCATGAGTTCAAATCCTCAGCTCATACCACAAGTTTCTATAATACTTAAGTATGTTGTCGCGGCTCCACATCGCCGCTTCAACATTTTTCATTTATTATGCAACTACCGTACAAAACATGGGTAGCCCGCCGTTTTGGTGCCTACCTACATGTTCTTACATACAAAGCGTCAGTCAATCAAAGTCGTGAGCCGAGACGCACTAACATTGCATCTACCAATAAAACCAGTCACAACAAGCAAACCTTTCGGGTTTTATTTCGACAAAGGATTAAACTCGCAGTGTCTCCTAGCGTAGACATATGTTTTTTTTTTAAATTGTCATTAGCTGTAACAGGGTTGTCAGAGGTGATAGGAAAACATGGTGAGGAAACCCACATGCTCGAGAAATAAAAAAAAAACAGAGTATGTATATCCACCAATCCGCACTTAGCATGCGTTTTAGGATTACTGCCTAAGTGGGACATTAAAGACTGTTACAAGTACATAGATAATATTGAGCCAATAAACAATAACAGGCAAGGCACAGGTCTCCCCTAGAAAATCACTGGGGAGTTTCTTACGTCAAAAGATATAATTACTATATAGGTAAGCAAGGTGCGATTCCGATAGCTACCTCTCCGCAACTTACATCTTAGAGGCAACGCGTTCGCGCTCAAATAGTATTCGTACATGACTATTTTACAAGAACTGTCTTCAATATTTATCCATTTAACCTTACTAGAATTAGTTAATTCTCTCATTGCGAGCAGTTGCTCTCAATACATTTTTTACACCTTAATAACCCATCAAAGATATGAAATTTTATCAAAACCGAGATGTAACAGAATAGGTGATTTTGAATGTTGAAAAGTTAAAAAATGTTGAATGTTAAAAATTAAAGCTTCTCTTCAAAGACCTGTCACTCTTTCCTATAATTCTATTAAAACATTCAAAGCTGTTCAATGATCATGTTTTGAACTTTATTTCTTACCATTATCGTCGTCGTTGTCGTCGTCATCATCGGTTTCGGGTAGCGGCGGCAGTTCTGTTGATATCGGTTCTTCTTCAGAAGCTTCCCTCGCGATCTTTTCTATCTCTGATTCCGGTTCATCTTCTTCCTCGTGATCGTCATCCTACAATGAAACGTATTTGATATTTTCAATTGAATTGGTGATTTTGAACATTTTGTATTTATTTTTGTACCTACATGTAATTACTCTAGTCAACACCAAAAAAATATCGTAAAAAGTATGTAGTACATTTCGTAGACATACTCACTCCTATTACCCCAAAAATATTAGTTTATTAAAATATTATTTTTCTTACATTACGTCTAAAACTGGCAGAATATTTGAATTCCAAAAAAAGCATGTTTAAATTTATTTTGAGGGTAGATGTATATTTTAAGCATTTATTGATGCACTAACGCTGCAAAAAAAAATAGTTGATGATACGAGGCCTGTAAATTAAGTAATGAGACTGGCCATGTAGCGTCCGATCGGGCAACACTGGGGCAGCGAGCCGTGGAGGGGAGGTAGTTGGGGATGTGATGCGCCGTCAGTATGAGTTAGAGGGTGCTGCGGCGCGGAGCTTGTCCGTAGTGCGTTGTTGCGTGAAACAAAGTTGTCGTGTGTGTTCTGCAATGAGTGCCAACACGGTCGAGCAACGGTGTGCCATCCGGTTTTGCTTCAGACTTGGACACAATGCAACGGGTGATGAGACGTGGGTGTTTGAGTACGACCCGGAAACCAAGCGTCAGAGCATGGAATGGCACACTTCCACATCGCCAAGGCCGAAAAAAGCACGAATGAGCAAGTCCAAGATCAAATGCATGCTGATGTGCTTTTTCGATAGCCAGGGCATTGTGCACAAAGAGTTTGTGCCTCCCGGCCAAACGGTCAATCAACACTTTTACCGACAGGTTCTTGAAAGACTTCGCAAAAGGGTCATGCGTGTGCGACCAAACATCAAAAACAGCTGGGTGTTGCATCATGACAATGCGCCTTGTCACACAGCAATTTCAGTGAACCGTTTCTTGGCCAGTAAGAACATTCCTGTTGCTCCTCAGCCTCCTTATTCGCCCGACTTGAGTCCTTGTGACTTCTTCCTCTTCCCGCAGTTGAAGAAGCACCTCAAGGGACATCGTTTCGGAACACTGGACAACGTCCAGAAGGCTGTAACCGACCAGCTGAAGGCGATTCCCATCTCCGCGTTCTACCACAGCTATGAGGAGTGGAAGACACGTCTCCAGCGCTGTGTGGCTTCCGAAGGCTGTTACTTTGAAGGGGACAAGGTGCAATTGTAAGTGCATGTGAATAAACGGTGACAACACACTCAGTCTCATTATTTAATTTACAGGCCTCGTATATCTATCAACATGTCTCGTTTTTGCACAAATTCTCCTGATAGTTTTTGCTATATTTGTGGTTTATACACACCAAAAAGTCAAAAAAGGGCAATCACATCATTGATTAAGGAGTGCTATAGTGCATATTTTAACTTGGATGTTCGTAATCAAGATGTTCTTACTGGAACGTAATGTTCGTACTAGGTGCCACATATCTGTTCTTACCTGCCATACAAAATTGACGTGTTGGTTTAGAGGAAAATGTAATGGAATGCCTTTTGTTCAACCTGTAATATGGCGCGAACCTTAATTAAGATCATGTGAGTGACTGCTACTTTTGTCTCGCTAATATAAAAGGATTTTCAAGAAAATCCAAGTACACAATAAAATACCCAGATGTATCGTCTGTTACGAAAACAGTGCCACATTCGGATGACCTTCCAGTACCCAAGCCACCTAATACTGAACCGATTTCAAGTGACTCTGAAGAAAACTATGAAGAGAATTACGCCGGAGAGGAGTTTCCAATTCCAAGTAATTCAAAAATTCCACATTTGATTAGTCAATCAGAGCTTAACGATCTAATTAGAGATTTAGATTTACCTAAAGAGAAATCTGAAGTATAAAGTTCAAGATTGAAGCAATGGAATCTCCTTCAGTTGATGTCAAGGTTACTGCGTCACAATTATTTTATAGATTTTTATTCAACGGATGGAGACTTAGTCTATTGTTCTGATGTCAACGGTATGATGGGTAAGATGGGTCATGAGTACATACCAAATGATTGGCGACTCTTTATTGACTCGTCTAAGACAAGTTTAAAAGCTGTTTTACTCCACAATGGAAATAATTTTCCTTCATTGCCTACTGGCAATGAAGGAATGAATGCTTATGGTGCCCATTTTAAAGAAACTTACGATGTACTGAAACATATCTTGGAAAAAATCAAGTACAATACACATAAATGGTTGTATTGTCTCTTTGTTTGCTTTTGGGGCTGCAGACTGGCTACACAAAGTATTGCTGTTTTTTATGTGAATGGGGCAGCCGCGCTAGAAATCAACATTACATTCAGAAAATATAGCCTTCAAGAACTACTTACATTTCAGGACCAAAGAATGTTAAATTTGACTTTAGTTGATCCACAAAAAGTGATATTACCGCCTCTGCACATTAAACTTGGGCTAATCAAAAACTTTGTAAAAGCTATGAAGTCCAGGCTTTAAGTTTTAGAGAGAAGAGTTTTCTTCTCTGAGCGAAGCCAAAATTAAGGACAGAATATTTGTAGGTCCACATATCAAACCGATAATAAAAGATCATTTAACGGAATTTCATACTTAATGAAACGGAAGCGTGGACATCGTTCGTTGCAGTCACTGAAAACTTTTTAGGGAATCATAAATCCCCGCAATATGTTGACCTCGAAAAGAAAATATTGCAAGCTTTTCATAAAATGAAATGCAACATGTCTTTGAAAATACATTTTCTGGACTCGCATTTAGATTTTTTCCCCGAAAAGTTGGGGGCTATGAGTGATGAACACGGAGAGCGATTGCACCAAGATATAGCTGTTATTGAAAAACGATATCAAGGAAAATGGAACCCTGCGATGCTGGCAGACTACTGCTGGTTGTTAATTAGGGAAACCCCAACCACAGAGTACCATCGACATACGAAAAAGAAAGGTTTTTAGTCCAAAATAAATGAATTTAAGTTTAAAAATTGTTAAAAAAGTAAAAAATCTTATTGATAAGTATATCATAAAATTGTGACGTGATAGAAATGTTTTATTTGACTTTCTACATTATTTCTAGCACATAGAACACGAATCACATGAAATTATTTCCGATATAAAAAAAATATTTTTTTTGTTGACTAGCGTTATTAAACAATAACAACACCTTAAAAGATACTCAAGTGAATATGACTGACTATCTCTAAATACTATGTGAATAGCTTTATGTCAATATCATTGCAAAATAATTAGATTTTTAGTTTTATTACAACATATGCAAACAATTAATCGATACTGTAGCAGCCATTACTATTTACCTTGTCAAGTTTTAATTTTCTATTCTTTGTTTCATTTAAAAGCGTTTTTTAAAAGGTTATAAATGTAAAAATTTCATGCAATAGTAACACCAATAGAAATAGTGCAGTTCCTTTACGTATCAAGTCAATATATAATATATTGTATCAATATATAATATAACTGAATTTTCAGAGGACTTCTTGTTATTTTAATTTTGCAACATGATTTTATGATTCCTTTGATATTGTTGTATAAAAGTAAATCTAACTTTACCCATGACTATATTTCATTTAAGAGTAAATTTTATATTTCGATGATTGTACTCCTATTTAATCTCATTTCATCATAAATCCTAATCAAGTGTCCTATCCCACCTTACTCATTTCCATTCCATTCAATCACATTCTATCCAATCAAATAATGAGATGAGATTAACAATACATTTTATTATTTAATATTTCAATGTCACCGTTCACATCAACTTCACAATGGTTAGAGATAAAACAAAATCTATGTTAATCCAGGACATAAACTATTGTTCTCCTAAGGTTTAATAAAATTAGTGGTTTTAATACGACATCTGTTACTGTAGGAGGAGAGTGCATGCTGCATTCCCACAGCCTCTGGGCGCATTCGACTGGCCACGTTACCCCTCTCTAACACAAGACTACCTTGAAATGTACTCCTATTTTATTGTATTTCCCCAATGTACGTATGTGTTTCGGTAGTGAGTGAGATATGTCAGAGCCCATTCCCATCCCATCCTCTCCTTCCCCATTTTCCCAATCCATTCCTTAATTTGCAAAGGTAGGCAGCGCATCCGGGGGATTCCAAAGTTTGTCATTCTGGACTGATGTTGGCATGTATCACGGATCTCTATGGACGACAGTATCCATTTACCATGAGGTAAATCTCAATAAATTGCATCTAAGAATTTATAGTTTAATAAGTTTAGTAAAAACCCTAATGATGGCCTATAAATTAAATAATGTTAAGATAAATATAAAAACAGTGATCAAACATTTAGAAAATATTCCAAGCATTTATTTTAAATTATTAAATGTTCTAGATAAGCTTTAGATAAAGTTAGTGCCAATCAAATTCAATGTAAAACTATTACAATTCATTGTATTCTCATACAAACAAGCACAACAATGTTCACTCCAATATTGTTTATTTACACCTCATTATTGGCATTTTCTCCACTGTCATCTCTTTCGTTATCGTAAAGTCGTTTTATATAATCATCGTCGTCGTCATCATAGTTCCTTTCTATGCTCCTTTCGTTGTCATCGTCATTGTCCTCCTCGTCGTCATCATCATCATTTTGGTCATTTTTTAGATCATTATCTTCATCATCATAGTTGTGTCGATAGTAATCTTTAAAATTTTCTTCATCTTCGTCTTCATCTTTATCATCATCTTCTGCTGTTTGATTATCATCATCTTCCTCTTCATCATTGTAATCACCTTTCAAATATTTTCCGAAAGAAGTTCTTTCATCTTCGGCCTGTTTAATAAATGAAGTGTTTGTACATTACCTAGTTTTTAATAAAAAGAAATGCACACTAATTACAAAGCAACCACAAAATCACACCTCATCGTCAGCTTCTTCCAGATCTTGCTCGTGGCTGTCTTCATCTTCATGTTGTTCATCACGATCATCATCATCTGCTTCTTCATGATCACCATGTTCATCTTCATCACCATCATCAAGTTCATCGTCATGATCATCTTGATCATCATCCTATTAAATTGTCCATTAGATGGGGCTAATATTTTTAATGGTAGGTATAAAGTAGATTGAATTGTGCGAATTAAAAAAAAAATTGATAACTTACATTGTATTTCTATCATATACATACATACAATAAATATAAAACTGAGATCAAAAACTGTTGTTGTTAACAGTGTTTCAAAAAATAATCTATTTCACCGGTAACAACCTAGTACTTACATAAATGAAATGGTTTATTTTGTTTATTTCTCCACATAGAAACATTTCTTCCTTTTTTATTTATTGCTGATTATTTTACTATTTTCTAAATCCCCATAGCACTAAATCATATTTGCAACTTTATCGTTCTGATTCAGGTATAAAAAGTTTATATATATTGGATACAAGTATTGCACATGTTACTGCTGTTAATCAAAAAACTATTGTAGGAAATATTCAGTCCACATAAACAAAAATTTTTTGGGTGTTTCCTACATGTGTACTTTCAATTGGTGTAATTACCTGTCAATGATGTGAATACATATAAAATGTAAAAAGAAATACTTACATGATGCTTCAATTGAAGGGTATGTTCATCATGATGGTCATCTTCAGGAGCCTCTTCAAGCCAACCTTCCAAAACACCCGAGTAACGAGACTCCACTGAGTTGGCTTCCACTGAGGATAAGCATATTATGTCAATTTGTTTTTATAGAAAGAAGGTGACAGGCGAGCAGATAGTCCACTTGGTAGTAAATGATATGACTAAATACTGTTGCTCATGATACATGCCTACATCAGTCCAGACTAACAAATGTTGACATGCCCCAGATATTCCCTAGGTAAGATTTAGGAATGGACTGAAGAAAGGGATTGGGAAAAAGGGGAGTTTGACTTCCCAATTCTCTTAGGGGTTGTGAGATGCAGAGGAGTAAGTCCATCTGAAAACGGAGAAACGCAGTTACCACCATACCCTCTGATTTTCACCAAATTATGTAGACTTGTAGTCCCTAACCCCCTAACTAATATTCCGTTGAGAGAAGGTTAAAAAGTTGAACGGTGCGTGATGCAGAGCCCTGCGAAGTCGCCATTTTGGTATTTTTGGGAACCAATTTTGCCAGACTTTCCGTTGACGGATTTCGATGAGATTAGGCTTAAAAAATTCCTAATTTAAAACTGAGAAGACATTTTTTTTCTTGTTTTGAAATTTGACCTGGGTCAAGGTCAAAAGGTCATTAAAAGGATTATGCAATGCGGCTGCTGCAGATTATGATTAAAAGTTGATAAAATGATTAGAAACTTATACTAAATTAGAAAAAAACATCAGTAGCGTGCTTTCCCCGGGTCAACTGACCTAGGTCAAGGTCAATAACAAAAAATTTCAGGCGGTTTTGTGCAAATGATTTTTTAATTAAATTTTATTATTCCTTATTAACTTTTAAACAAAATTCTTCATATAAAATAAATAAGACGGACTACTACTGCATCATTTAAGTGATCTAAGGTGAGATTTCATAATTCCAATTTCTACTGCGAGAATCCGCCTCTTAGTAAATTAAGCTGCAGTTCCTCATAGCGCATCCTCATACCTGCGTTGTCTCTTCACCAGGACGGACGTGTTTGTCTTGAGCTCTCTCAAAACCTAATTTACATATTTGCATTCACCCCCACAAGTAATGGGCCGTCCTATGTGCAGTAACCCTTACAAAATAAAGGGTCATGCAAACTCCCATCACCTGAAGGACGTCAAGCGCTTGGTCCACCACCACCAATTCTTTTCCACTCGATTCGGGATTCCAAACGTGGACAACATCAAGCTTTGTGGTGGATGCAGGCAAAAGGTGACTGCCGAAGCCAATGTGGAGGCACACCGCAGAAGTCCCACACCCCGTCAACTGCCGTCGCAGACACCCTCCCCAGCTCAACCTTCAACGTCTGCAATGACCACCGTCAGTCCTCACGTGGTAACTGGAGACGTGGTAATTTCGTTTAAAATTTAATAAGGAATAATAAAATTTAATTAAAAAATCATTTGCACAAAACCGCCTGAAATTTTTTGTTATTGACCTTGACCTAGGTCAGTTGACCCGGGGAAAGCACGCTACCGATTTTTTTTTCTAATTTAGTATAAGTTTCTAATCATTTTATCAACTTTTAATCATAATCTGCAGCAGCCGCATTGCATAATCCTTTTAATGACCTTTTGACCTTGACCCAGGTCAAATTTCAAAACAAGAAAAAAATGTCTTCTCAGTTTTAAATTAGGAATTTTTTAAGCCTAATCTCATCGAAATCCGTCAACGGGAAGTCTGGCAAAATTGGTCCCCAAAAATACCAAAATGGTGACTTCGCAGGGCTCTGCAGGACGCACCGTTCAACTTTTTAACCTTCTCTCAACGGGATATTAGTTAGGGACTACAAGTCTACATAATTTGGTGAAAATCAGAGGGTATCGTGGTAAGAGGGGTACCCAAAATCCTCTGTTTTCAGATGGGAGTCAAGATAATATAAAGCAATTAATCAGATTTCTTCATATTATAAAAGGAAATAAAAGACAAAAATGTTAACTTACATTCCGTAAGTCCTCTGTTTTCTAATATGATCAATCCAATGAGGGTAACAAGAATAGCTAAAAGGGCGAAGAATATGATCTTAGCACACCAGTGTCCGCCAGTGCCGTGATCATGGTGAGAGTGTATGAACACATCTCCTTCTCCAAACACTGCGGCGGTTCCACGAGGCAGTTCTTCTACACCTAATTCATCTGCAATAATAATTATGTACCTAGTAGTAGATCATTTTATAATATGGTAGGCAGAAAAATGTCGAGAAACAGGAGTTTTCTTACCTTTCTTCCTCTTTTTATCTTTACGTTTCCTTGGTTGTACGTCGCCTGACATGGTTCACTTTATTCTGGCGCTCTGCTGGCGGCAGAGGTTTACTTATTGTTTCATAACCCTGAACGAATAATCAAAAATCATAAAACCACAAATAGAAGTAAAGTAAGAGACATAAAGGGATCCAAATGCGCAATTTACATGTATATATATTGGCGTACGGTAAAATTTTAAAATAACCTACATTTAACAAAGTACCACGGGAGCTTTCTTGAAAGTTGAATTTATTTTAGATTTTAACCTAAAAATAACCGGTGAGACAGCTGAGGAGCGAGATGAAAACATAAAATTTTTAAGTCTGACATTTCAGAAGTAAGACTTCTGTTAAATAATAGAAATGTTTATAGTTAATTTATAAGTATTTAATTAATTTATAGATAATGCTGCTAATATTGAATTATTTTTACATTAATTAAATTATTTTTTAAAGGAAATTAAAATAATTTTCGATGCGATCAACGAAAATTAAACCTAAAAAAAATAAGTTCAGCGGAATAACTTTGAATGACAAATAATTTCGTGTGGCTAGAGAATAAAGTATATTGTTTCTTAGATATATAATGTTCAATTCTTGGATGTCAATACAGATACGATAAATAACAACAAAAAAGAAAAAAAAACAGTTTAACGCGATGTAATTGTTGAATAGAAAAGTTACAAACTAACAATGTAAGCGAACGGTAGATTTATTACAGGAATTAATTTATTACAGTCCGTGTTAGCATCGTATATACCTAATATTTAGAAAATATCTATGTAAAATTTATGTTTCATTCTGAAATGGTGGGCAAATAAAATTCTGTCTTCATATTATATTCTAAAAATAGGAAATTTCGTACCAACATATAAACGCTGGACAGCTCTTGAGTTGAGATATTTGTGATAAATAATCAATTAAAAGCGTGAGACTGCGTTTTTCATGTGCTGGAAGGAGTCCTCTTCTGTACTCAGTAAACCTAATAACACTATGAGTAACTCCGGACCTACTTCAACGGGACTCCAGTCTCGTTGAAGCAAGTTACGGACACACTGACAGGATACATTTTAAACTGTGAAGAAAACTTGATATTGGCAGAATGTGCAAATTGCACCATTGCCATATATATAAAAAAAATCTGACAACAAAACTGACTTTTGTTGTGAAACCATTTATTTGTACAATTATTTTTAGTTTCTGTAGAAAAATATAAAATAATGAGTCAAGTTATTGTATTATACGATGGATATTCTTTAAAGACTGCTAAAGATGAAATGACTGCAAATTGCAGTTGTGCACTAATAAAAGGAGTCGATAATATCATTGTGGATACTATGACAGCCTGGGATTCAGATAAAATATTAAGCGGTTCATAATTACCATACATTTGAGTGAATAATGCCAGCCATATTATTACCAATGTGAAGATAATATATCGGACTTTTGTTTTCCAGGTTTAAAAAAACATGGTTTAGGTCCGGAAAATATAAATTATGTAGTGTCTACCCATGGTCATTCTGATCATATAGGAAACAATAATCTCTTTTTAAAAGCCAAACACATCGTTGGATTCAGTATTTCTTTCAAAGAAAAATATTTCATGCATCTTTTTGATGAGGGTACATACAAAATTGTTTATATTCCTTCTATATATATTTTTTTCATTTTTGGTAAATTAAAGTTGTTTTTTAGGAGAGGATTTGATAATTAATAACAGTGTTAGAGTGATACCAACTCCTGGGCATACACTTTCAGATGTCACCGTGCTAGTTACATCTAATGAACTTGAAAAAGTAGCCATTGCAGGTATGCACCTATTTTTTGGTTATTATTTAATAAATTGAGAAAGGTTAATTATGGTCAAATAAAACATTTTGAACTCTTTATTATCTGACATTTTAACAGTTAAAGATTAGCATTCAACAATGTCACAATGTAAGAGCCGGCTTTACCTATGGTGCAGGGTGAGCGGTGCACACGGGCACAGGGTTTTAGGGGGCGCTCTCAAAGACCCTGCGCCCGTGTTCGCGCACCTACTAGAGGGCGCCAGGGTATTGATTGCACCCGGGCGCTGCATGGGCTAGAGCCGGTGCTGCATCTACTCTTGAATTTTAGGTGATTTATTTGAAAGGCTTGAAGATATAGAAAACCCAAACATATGGATAGAGGCAGGCAGTGAAGATCCAGTTAAACAGATTAAGAACAGGTCAAAAATTGCTGATCTAGCAAATTGGATAGTTCCTGGTCATGGGCATAAGTTTCAAGTCACAGACAAAATTAGAGATTCACTAAGAAGACAACTAAAGGATACACCATAGCACATTACAAGGCAAAATGTTATATGTAAAAATAAGAATGTTACAACTTATTTAGTTGGATAATAAGAAATAAAACAATTATTTTCAAATCAAATTTTATTACACATAAATATATTTTAATTTTTTTATAATAAATTAATAATTTCCCTGCAAAGCAATGTATAAAATATATTCCAGATTGTAAAATAAGTTCCTAGAATGAAAAATTTGTAATCTTCAATGTTTTATCTTTGAAACTTTCAGTTTAAAAATTTCTAGAAAACTAACTTCAAAGCAAATGCTTTGCTAGACATAGTGTGCATTGTAAAGTGTAGTTGTGAATACCAATGCCAAAAAATTATCCATGTTACAGCTAAAACCCATTTTCAGTAAAAATTTGTTTTCCTAGTAAAAACTAGTTTTGACTGAACACCTTCATTACACAACTAACATTTAAATTTGTTTGTCAGTCAATTCTAGGTTTTACTAAGAAAACCTGGTTATAATGAAGGCACTCGTTCAAAACTAGTTTTTACTAAGAGAAATACATGTTTACTGAAAACTGGTTTTAAAAGGACTGTAACATCCATTATAATAAAAAGTCATTGCATATTTATTGTAACTTTAGATGTTACAGTAAACAATAAAATGTGGTTTCACAAACCTTAAAGTATTGGGGGCACTAAAACTACAAAGTATTTACAAAGTCAAAGATAAAATAATTCCATAATAAGAAAACTACTTACCACTGTGGTAAAATCTATGCTATCCTTTACCAGCAACTTACAAATAATAAATCCCATTTAATGGATAATATTATAATAACATTAAAATCCAATATGCTGTTCACATATTTCTATAAAATCACAGTATAATATTTTTCATGTTTTTAATGTATGCAGACTAGATTTTGAGTTTGTTAGTACATTTCTGAAAGGAAAAACCCTCACTCCACAAAATAAAAACTTATGTGCTTTTGAGTTAAACTATAATACAATTACAGTAACAAAGTCAAATATTCAAGGAGTACTTAGTTATATGACTCCTTTGCTGTAAATATAACTATACAAATACAGTTAGCAAAGGCTGTAAAGTGATGACCGTAAATAGGCCTATTAATTTAACAAATAACTGTAGCTTAGATATAAAAATGCGACATCTAAAGCTGACAGAGTTATATTTACTTTATACGAGTTATAGATATATGGCTGTAGTATTTTGTAGAACAATAATAGAGGTACATAAAGATCATTTTTTGTCATATCACTCATTACAAAATGTGGCACACGGACCTTACCATTTCACTTTCATCTTAATAATATACAATTATATATTACTTCCTGTTATACCTTCTACTGAGATCCGCGTATCCACAAGTCCAGGCCATATTTGCTGCGTGCAATAATTAAAAACAAAATCTCCTATTAATTTTACAAACTTCACTAATTATATCTAGACCATTTATATCACAGCCGTTGGGCGATAATGTTACAAAGCTTAGGCATGGCCATATCCATTGCGAACATTAATTGATAGCTGCAACCAAAAGGAAAGAAACCATCAAACATGAAATTATAACAACTTATTGTTAAACTATAATACAATTTAGAAAAAAGAATCAAATGCTAATGATTACTAATGAAATATACCCCCGGTCACTTTATTTTATAGAAATCGGCGGCAGACGAGCATAAAGTCCACCTGATGGTAAGTGGATACTGTCGTCCATAGACATCTGCGATCATCTGCCAACATCAGTTCAGAATGACCAATAGTGGCACGCCCCTGGATGCGCTGCCTACCTTTGCAGATTAAGGAATGAATTGGGTGGGATGGGAATGGGCTCTGGCATATTTTACTCACTACCGAAATACATATGTACATTGGAGAAATACGATAAAGTAGGAAATGCAGTACATTTCAAGGTAGTCTTCTGTGAAAGGGGTAACGTGTCCAGTCGAGTGCGCCCAGCGGCTGTGGGTGTGCAGCATGTACTCTCCTTCTACCAATCCAGCCACCCTGTATATTTATGTATAAAGGCCCGAAACAAAAAATAATGTTAGATCAAAGAAAAAGTTTTATGCAGTTTTAAAGCTGGCATATTCACCATCATTTTGGTGTGCTATTGTTCCAAATTTGAATTCACGACTCTGAACCACAGAAGAAAAACTGTCCGATCATCTTTTTGAAAAAAATATAGAAGCAGGAAGTTTGAATTGGAGCAGTTTTTATAATTTTGGTGTTGTTTTTCAATAAAAGTTTCGTTAAATTGTTTTCCCTGAGATTTGAACCGATTTTGACCTTAAAATTATGGATACTGCGCCTGAAGTAGCTGCGCAAGCTGTGGCACTTCTTCAGTCTGGGCTTAACTAGCAAAATGTGAGTGCACAACTTCATTTAAGCCATTCTGCTGTTCAAAGAGTGTACCATCGATACCTAGACTGGCGGCTTCGTTTGCCTTCCAGGAGGACCACGATTCTGCGTGACGACGAAAATGCAAGATCGGTTTTATCTTCACGACCAGCTTCGAGATTTTCATGGAGTGGCTGTTAGCACTCGGACTGTTAGAAAGAGATTCGAAGAAAGTGATATAAAACCACAAGCCAGCCAATGGGCCCAAACTGACACGAGCTCACCGAATGGCGCGTCTTCAGTTTGCGCGCGAACATTTGCATGGACAAGTCGTGGCTCGATTCAGGTGTCCGGGAGTGTACCTTAAATTTGACATATTTCGAAATAGTTTTTAATAGCAAATAGCTATACTTATATTCATGAAATACAAAATTACCTGAGGGTCAATGGTCGTAGGAACTGGTTGAGGATCATCAATGCACAAGTCTGAATCAGAGTCAGTCCTACGCAAGCTGTTATCCTGAGAAAATAAACATTTGTTATTAGAAACATTCAATTTACGATCAATTCATAATTCAAAGATTAATACCAAACAATAAATTATTTTTATATTAACTCTGAGATGTATAAAATCAGTTGTCACATAATTGTTATAATTATAATTTATGTTGAATATTGAAAATTTCTACTTATTACTCAGATATATGAGAAATGTTTCATCAACTAAATTAAAGCCAAACAAAATAATTCTAAGGCAAGATGTTTAAAAAAAATGTATCTTTTAAAAAGTGTGGTATGTGAATTTATGATAAAATTTAGAAATTGAGCAGTTTTTGATCACCATGTAACGTAAAAAAAGAAACTACTTACCGCCTGCGTGTATTGGTGTGTAGTAGTCAGTAACCGCGCAACTGGGTTTAGGAAGCCGGGCAAAGTCTCAGTAAGAGGCGGACGCGCGTGAGTAAGCAGCGGCTTGAGTAGTTTTGAGTCAACTGCACCCCACAGTCGGGCCAGTCGAGCCTTCTCACCCCCACTGCCGTCGCCGCTACCGCGCGGTGTCTCCTACCAGGTGAAAAATGTACTCACAATTGCGGATAGATAACTCTTAAGGCCACATAAATAGATGTTTTTAGAATTCAATCCGAGTCATGATTTATAGGATCTTATACAGTTTACATAAAGGTTTCGAACCACTCGATCTTGATCGGTGCAAAGGCTCATTTACACAAGGAAAGTTTCTCGAAGGCGTACAAGAGCAAAAATCGGTCAAAAGCTAGGATAAACAACTGATATCATCATGTGATCACTGTTATCATCGTGTGATCATGTGATCACTGTTATCATCGTGTGAACAGTTGCAGGCGAGAAACGTATGAAGTTTGGTCACATACGAAAATCGTATACAATATTCCCACGCGAACCTTTCGAGAAACTCTCCTTATGTAAATGAGCCTTAAGATATATCGCCTATTGATCCAGACATATCGCAGAAATAAATAAATGATGCCAGTGTGCATTTAAAAAAAAAAAAGGCCCGGGTTACTAAACAGGGCTTAATAAAGTTAAATACTTTAATAAAGAAGTTAAAGATTGTATATTGATTATACTCGTATTAGGTCCTTTTACCTATGAAATTGCTGTTTTATATAGAAAAATTCAAATATTTTTTTGTAGGAAAATTATATATTTCATTAATCGAAGTATTGGCCATTAGTATCAATGTACTTTTGCCATTTTAATGGAAGATGATTGATGCCTCTGCTATAGAACTCCTACGGACGGGAATCGAAAAATTCTCTGAAGGCGTTTTCTACTGCCTCATCGGAGTTGTAGTAGTTTCAATAGTAGTTTCATCGTGGTAGTTTCAACGATGAACAAAACTAATATTGTGCAGTTTTAAGAATTTTATGAAAGACATCCATGTTTATGGAACGTAAGATTATAGAAATAATAAAGTTCGTTTAGCGGCTCTTAAATCTTTGTTCTACAAGCAATTCTTGAATTATTGAATCACGAATTATTTCGACACCAGCACGTGGCACATCTGTTCTGCTCAACATTTTCAAACAAAATTAACTAAAGTCGGATTATTTATTCGAGTCAGGGATATGACATATAGAACTGTCAAACAGAGTGAAATTTGTACGGAGTTGACACTTTATTGACAGCTCTACATGTCATATCCCTGACTCGAATAAATAATCCGACTATAGTCACATGCGATATTTATAGACTGTGAAAATGGAATGGCTGTGCGGCGAATCGCTCGACACGATGGGGCGACTAGCTAGCCGACTAGCGACCCGTGTAAATCCCCCATAAGTTCAAAGAGGCCACTATGAACAAACAGCAATTTCACAGATAGTTCAATAGTTCAAGATTAGATTATCATAATATAAAGTATTCGATGAAAGCTATTATCCTCATAATTGAATACTGTATCATCCATAATACCTTTCATCAAATATTTCATATTTATTGATAATATAACGTGCTAAAAAGATACTGCTATAACTATAGCTTTAGAAAATCTTGTTAACTGCAAATATCAACAAAGCGTGCGAGTATTTAAACCATAGCCCGTTTGCCATAAGCAAGAAGTTCAAACTTAATTCAAAACCATAGTTCAAACTAGGTTCAAATCAATTGTTAAATAGCACACATTTTAAACTAGTCGAAGTGGCATATAATATGGCATTTTAGTAGGCGCTATCACCCACATTTGGCAAATTACATATATTAGGTGCTTACCTATGAGATGACCGATTTTATTACTGGCCACTTTCAGTTTCGATATCTTCTGTTCTAATTCGAATTTAAAAATAAAACAAAAATAATCTCATAGCTACGATGTTCTTATTTCAAAATCAGTATTTTATATGTTTTACTGTACCTACATTTTGTTCACGTGGTTGTCTTGAAAATAAAATGGATAAATTTAAAATTCGTGCTATTTTTTAATATAAGTTTCGTCGCAGCACCAACGCAAGTCAGACAGCTCACAAATAGTGTCACGCAAGTCATCAATAGTGTGTATGGACCAAACATCACAAACGATCGCACCGTGCGTCGTTGGTTTGAATGCTTCCGTTCTGGAAATTTCGATCTTAAGGATGAGCCCCCCGGGCGACTTACGAGCAAGCTTAGTAACGATGATTTAAAGGCTATAGTGAAAGCAGATTCATTTTAAAGTACAGCTGAGTGAGCAGGAGGGTTTGATGTTAGTGATAAAATAATGTTGGTTCATCTGCGTCAATTCGGCAAAATAAAGCAGCTCGTAAAGTGAGTACCTACCGTATGAACTGATCAAACGTCAGCGACAACAACGCATCGAAGTGTGCAATGTGTTATTGAACCATCACAAAAACGAAGGAATTTTGAATCGCATCGCGACTTGTGATGAAAATGGATCCTGTACGATAACCGCAAACGTTCGTAACAGTGCGTGGATTCAGGACTTGCAGCCCAACAATGTGTAAAACGCAAGATAACTAAGAAAAGACTACTGGTATCAGTTTGGTGGTCCTGTCGGCACAGGTCGGTATTGTCCACTACAGTTTCTTGCGAGCCGGTCAAACGATTGGTGCAGATGTGTACTGTAAGGAGATGCAGACGAAGATGGAAAAGCCAACAAAGCAACAAAGGTCAATCGCTCATCTCCACTTCATCTTCATGACAATTCGCGCCCTCACACTTCTCATACGACAGTTTTTAAACTTCAAGAGCTGTACCTGGAGACTCTCCCTCACCCACCATACTCATCGGACCCTGCCCTGACAGATTTTCATTTCTTTCTTTTTGCAAGAAAAAAAATTGATTCTGAAGTAGCTGTGATTAGGGCTTTTGAAGAATTCATTGATACCCGTCCACGAGACTTTTACAGGAGTGGCATCAATCAACTGCCCGTGAGGTGGCGAGTGTCAAGATAATATGGGTCAATATTTCGACTAACTTAATAAATATTTTTATAACAAAAAAAAATCAGTTTCTCAGACAAATCGGTCATTTCATTGGTAAACACCTAAAACATTACGTTGAAGTATTTTTTGAGTTATGGTTTGTCATTTTAGGTTTTTGATTACACTACAAATACATTAGCGTAACTAGGACTATCTCCTCACTATACCGACTATGCGCCTATGGTGACTAGTGAATTGGCTGTGGATTATATTATTTATAAACTAATTTTGCTATATTGCAACTCACAAGCGCCCTTAGGAGGACTCACTTGTCTTGTTTCTCTATAAATCTAAATTCCGGAGTGAACATCAAAGCTTTTTGAGGAGAATTCTTTCTTAGTTACGTCAATGTATAAATACAATCGTATTATTAAGTTACATGCATTGTACAATCCTTAACGTCATGCATGCCGAAGGCTCACGAAAAAGTGCTATAAGAACCATAGTATATTGAAAATGATAAAAGTTAATCATATTACAAGATGCAAAATTATAATATTCATGTTCCATGTACAAATTTTACATGCAGTCATACAGCAATATAATCAATACATATATCTACAGTACTCGAGAATATGAAAAGCCATCAAGTAAAAAAATAAAAATTAATGGAAAAAATCACCATAGTATTTAATGCTTTAAATTAATCGATCATTAAATAACCTTTAAATTTATTAAAATTTATTAGTTTAAATGAACCTTTTAGTTTCAGGTCTTTATTAAAAATGATATATTTTTTAATTTGAAAGAAAGATTTTCTTCAATTAAATAACTTCCCGAGATAGTGAATTAATAATTCTCCCTCTTTTAAAATTAGGTGATGAGATAATTATTTTGTAATTTATGTTACCTAGTGCTTTATATAAATACTCGTAATTGAACGGGACCTAATCGTATACTGTCTCAAAGGCAACTAATTACGATTGATGTAATTATGGAAAAGAAACGAAAGTAGACTATGATGTACGATGGATTTTTCATGTACCTCGAGTATTGTGCACAATGCATGAAGAAAATAAAAAAGGGTTTACATACTTCCATATAGTCTAGTTGCCAAGGCATTATAACTCCTGTGTCGCCTCTGTCACTGTCCCACTTAACTACCATGCGGCCGCTCTATATATTGAAAGGAAAGCAAATAAACCGAATAAGGTGAAAATAAATTTACATGCAGTATATAGTAGTAATTTGAAAAGGTTACAAGATAATTCCACTTCAGATTAAATATTTAATGAACAAATCAATATTAGTTAAGATTGTTTTAAATTATTATTGGTGCAAAATAGGAATTGTGATAGTAATAAAAATAGGTTAAAAATAGTAATCTGTAGTGCAATTTATTTATATAATATAACAATAAGAGTTAGTAGATGCATATGGGGGATTGGCTTCATAACGTTATGCGTGCAAATATCTATTATTCTTACTGGAGCCCTGTCGCAACTGGCGTGCGTTGAATCCAAATTTCGTAGGCCGAAACCTACGTCTCCTGGCTGAACAACAAACGTCCTTTTAATATCTTATGGTTTTAGTTAAGAGACCAGAACAATAGAACTTTTGCACCATTTAAAATGTAGTTAAGCACCATTAAATTTAACAAATCGTGAAACTTAACCGTTTTATCCTTAGTTCCGATGATTTGTTGAATTATGGTATTGAGGAGAGGGACTTATCGCTTCGACACAGATGATCTGGCATGATTCAACAATAACACTAATGATGAAAGTCAAATCCGCCTCAATAATATCTATTGAATTAATTTCTCTTCCCGCATTGATGATGGTAAGTCTCACTTATATAGGGGAAGTAATTACTCTTTTGTGCAACCCAATTATTTATGGCATCAGGCATTAGTTCGTTAATTAATTTATGGCATTAGTTCGTCGGCGTATCACGTACTATCGATCGAAAGATCCGGCTTTAAGAAAAACTAAAAATTTTATACATCATAGGGATTTCCGAGCGATGGTGATACGATAAAAACTATAAAATTCATATCCGATGTATTGAAATAGCATGCACTGGAATATTGCAATAAAAAGGCCGCATTTCAAAAACTGAGCGTAAATATTTCGTGTATTTTTGAGGCTGATTTGTATGGTTGAAAGCTATGATCATATAAAATATAGAAGGCTCCCATATAAGTGCATTGAGGTTTTTATATAGCATACGTACCGATCCGGCGGTGTCCGTGGCCTGGTAAAGCTGCCACAATAATGACTTATTAATTACATGCGCTTCTATTGTGCTTTTGTTATAGTGCCGGTGTAGTTGTGACGTAACGAGACCGATGGAACGAATAGTCATCTCTACACGCACCTACACGCTTTCTATTGATTAAACAGCAGTCGCGTGGAAATGAATAGGGTCAATTGAGAATATACTTTAATTTATGAAGAAGTCATTGATTGAAGAACACAAGATACACAGTGCGCCGTTTAAAGATAGAACGCCATATAAGATTATTTGGTGCACTTATTATTCACTACGAACAGTTATGAATAATTGTGATGTTGCTGTTAAAAGTTTCATGTAAAAAAAGTTACTAATTCGTTTGTTTTTTTTTATTAGGAAGTGGAATTTAGTTTTCTTTTATCTGTAGGTAAAATATAGAAATTGATGAAAGGATGTTCACAATGACCTCTATTCCGAATTACCATGAACGTAACGAGTATTATCGCTTGCGATTGCGTTTATAAATTCATGTTTCGGGATGCAAAAATTGTATGTGCTGTTTACTGAATAAAAGCACGCGCGTAACCGTGTGTGTGTAAAGGAGGCTATTGAATGAAGGAATGAATGAACGTTCCTTATTCTCCAAAATCAACCACCACCAAACTTTTGACGAAAACAAGTGTTGTAGATTCAATGTATTTTGCATTATTTCCTTAAAGCAAGTGTATGCGATTATACAAATTTAATACTGCTGGGATTTCGTTCGTTCAACTATAATAAGTTAAGAAAATTTTGACAAAATATGAAGGAATGATGTCTATGTGTACGCTATATGCGTACTCAAGGAGATAATTATAAAAAAATAAAGGGAACTAACAGGTGTCAACTTTCATATGTAGTGTATTACCGAAGATTTTTGTAAATCATTATAAAACCGTAATCAGCCCTTTTTTTGTTCACTAATGGACAAAGGCCTCCGTGATGAGGAGGCCCATGAGCATATTGTTTTGTGCACGAGGAGGATGTATGGCCTTAAAACGACACGCTGCATCTGACCAAGCCGTTTGTCGAGTCCACTATTTTACAGGTGGTGTAGTTCCTGAAGGCTTGTGGTAGCGGCTTTGTTATCCATTAGTCTTCTTTTACGACATACACACGAAAAAATGGAGTGGGTGCTAGTCCTAAAATCGGCCGACAGCGAATAGTCAAAATTATTATACTTCCAGTAAAATAACGGTTTTTGGCGTTAGGACTTCATTAATATATTTACCATTTGCTGTAATGTTGAATAAATTAATAGGCCAAAGTTTAAAATCATTTAATAACCACAATCTTAAAACAATAATCCATAATAATTTTAAACTAATTGTGATGTTAAAACAATCTTTAATTAAAATGATTAAATACCGTATTTCATACGTGTTCGTGTGCATTTTGTATGAATACTTTTGATGATTCTATAGCATTTCAACATAATTTAAAAGACGACCTAACGACAATTGTTTCATAATTCTGACATTCATCTAACAAGTTGACAGAACTAGATTTACGTGATATTTTTTGTAATTATCTCCTCGACTTTAGTACCTAATATTTTTAAATTCAATTATGGAATAAGGGTATTTGTTACCACAATGTGTAAATAAGTGATTAAATTACCACAAAATGTATTATGTAATACAAAATGTATTACAATACAATTGAATTAAAAAAATAAAAAGCAAAGGGCGAGTACAGATTGACAGCTATGGCTAGGTCTAGTTAGACATCATCTATTACGACGCACATCTGTTAACACATTACGAAGTGAACATGACCTATTGTTAATAAGCACATAATTATAGTAAAAAACGAATTGTAGAAAGAGTAAGAGGATATTAGTTACTGTATTCGCTTTCCATAGGGTTGCCTACAGTATAAAATAAGCGTATAGCTTACAATGACTACAGCTATCTAAATGTATGCTTTTGAGGGGTGTTCCTAAGTTATGTGAGTCTTGTATATCTATTAGGCCTAAAGCAGACGACGGACTCAAGTCCACGTGGCATGAAAAAAGTACGCAGCAGACGGCTCGACGTCCACGACGCGCGACGCACACATTCATTTGATTGCCAGAATATGGGAGGAGGAGAATATGGAGGAAGAGCATGTTCTGAAAGTGCAGAGACAACGTTGTGTTGTGTACACGAGGTGCAAGAAAAAGAGAAGATATAGAGACTATACAGTTAGAACGCCAGCTCAGTGAGGGGGGGGGGGGGGGGTTCTTCTTAACAAAGAGTACCAGCTAGTTTTCTTCAGGAATGTATTATTGAACATTAATAACAATAACTTTGTAACAATAAGTGAACTATATGTGTCACTGAAACGACGCAAAAGCTGACAATAGATTGTTCGGTATCGAGAGTAGAATCAATTCTACCAATTTTACACTAGGTATTTTTGTTCATTTCTAGTACCTATATCTTTTATTTTATGCGCAGGTTGATTCTACGTGTGCTGCTCTCGTCGCGTCGCCGGCGCCCGGTCATTACCCTTTACTTAGTAATGAGCGCTACGAACGTTTAAGATAGAACAACAAAACTATGTTTTCGATTTTATAGAATCAGTCCAGCGTTCCATGTGCAAACAAGCGCTTCATCAGCTATTGTGGGATACAATATGCAATAGTCGAATATATACAAATAGTATACTGACACTGATAGTTTTAGTGGAGTGCTATATAAGCACATATTCACAAATCTAACGATGGATATCTAACAAATAAATTAGGTCGGGCGAGCAAATATAAAATTCGGAAAAAATTGTAGAAGGAATAGAAACGCAGAATTCGTTTTCAAAGGTTTGCATCACCTGCCGGCAGGAATTCTTAAGAATTTAGAAGCAAGACGATTGATAAAAGACGACGCTTGAAAGGTGTGTGTTCTGTTAGACGGTTTGTTCCCTCAGTGTATGTAGGACTATATACGTCGGCTATGTTATGTAATAAAGTGCCATGTTGTCTATTTTCGCGGATAAAAAGTACACAGTGGACTGTTCGTCGTCTGCATTGAACCTTAATATTACTAATATTGTTTATTTTAGTATGAAATTTTATAGTGATAAATGAGAGTTTATTCCTAAAATTATTAATGAAGGGAAAAAGTATAACGTTATTTAAAGTACTTACGCTTCTGACGTCACGGTATGGTAGAGCGTCGCTCTCGTCGTTTTGACCTTCACTGTAAAAGGAAAAAGAAAAATTATACAGACTACAAACTTGCTTTATCAATATGTTATATGTAAGATCTCAGGAGCAATAACACATTTGAATTGTTTTCTAAAATTACTTAAATTATTTAAGATATTAGAAATAAATTCGTCAATCAAAGTATCTTTTAACAAATAGTTGTAAAATAACTGTTTAGAAATCACATGTTAAATAAGGATCAAGGTAATTACAGCCAAGCGTTGGTGACAGAGACAATGATAGCTCCCCGCTTCAAATATTCTCAAGTTTATATTTACTTCATTTACTAAAGAAAAAATGTAAAAAAACTTTTTAATATGGGTTTGTTTTCTTCTCTAGTTATGGAAAAAATACTTTTCCTACTCTGTGCCTCTCACAAGGTTCGCCACCACATAATTTTCTGTTATTTTCATCAAAAAAGGCCTAAAACATCAATTTAAACTACAATCAACTATTTAATTATAGTTAATTAAAACTAGTTTAAAACAGGTTGATTTTAATTGACTAATCAACTTAAAATAGCTTAGTGTTTATTGGCTAATCAGTTTAAACTAGCCTAAAACAAGCTAGTGTTGATTGGCCAACCAATTTAAATTAGTCCAAAAAAGACTACGTTTAAATTAACTAGCCTAATTTAAACTAAACTCGGTTTGCGCCAAGAATCAGTACAGTTCAACATGAAGTCGGTCGCTCAAAACAGCAGGCGTTACCTTTTTTGACCATTATGTAGTGAAATAGACCTAACAATTCTATTGGTCAGAAATGATGACGTCCACCGTCTTGAGCGATAACTCAATGCATTGTTAACGCGAACCGATAGTAGTTTATATTGATAATGCATTATTTTCATCAGAGAGGCTCGTCATGGATTAACCAAAACACATCAATGGATAATATTAATTCCTTGTAACAAAACTGCGTACATGAGTAATGTCAGTGGTATAAATAAAATGTTCCGAGTAGCAATAATTATGTATTTAAGAGTCTTTGCTTTATTTATTTACTAAAAATCAAGCATGTGAACATATTTACCGCGAAATATTACATTATAAATATTATTTCGGATATATAGAAATACTTTTGTTTTCAATAATTTCTATTTTTTTACATTGACAACACCGTTACGTCAAAAATATTGCAGCTATTGTAAAAAAAGACAAATTATCAATAATAGGTTTTTGGTAGATTTTGCCGCCAAATGATAGACTGAATTGACAGGTTGGTAAATTTGACCACCTTGCAAATGCCGTTTTAGGGCCGTAATGCTATATATATTTTTTTTTTATTGACGAAGGCGGCAGTCCACCTGATGGTAAGTGGATACTGTAGCCCATAGACATCCGTGATACATGCCAAAATTAGTCCAAAATGACAAACGTTGGCACGCCCCCGATTGCGCTGCCTACCTTTGGAGATATAGGAATGGATATGGATATATTTGGTTGATCAATGAGGTATGTATGTTTGTAATGGTGTATACCCGGTAGGTATTCGCAGATAGTGTAGTGCATGCGTGGCGGCTCCTCCCTGCAGCACTACTGTGGCGATCACGATGAGGGAGGTGGTAGTGAGCATAGCTTGCCGCGCCTCCGACACCGTGTTCCGGATAGCGAGGGCGAATGACATAGCACCGCGGAGACCTATATTCGCATAGAAAATAATAAAGGGAGGATGCATGGGCATAACCACGGCTGGGAATGAAAATGAGATATGAAAAAGGAAATAACAGACTTATTTTGCATTACACAATCTCTATTTAAAATTATAAGAATATTGTTTGCTTTACTTCTCCCTGGATAAAATCCTTACTACGCCCTTGGCCTGACTACCTTCTATTGTTATTTTAGCGTAACATAAAGTGTTTCGAACAAAAATAAATTTTACACAAATTTGATCCTTGAAAACATTTTTTAAATAAAGATGTAAGAATGTTGCAATAAATAATTTGTTATAGTGTGAGGCCCTATTTTCGTATTTAATTGTTTTATTTTATTATATTTTAACAATTATATTTCGTGATAGTATAAATATTCATATGCACAGTATAATACGGCAGTTATGCCATCAATATCGTACAATACAAACAACCACAATACATCGCAATGTACTACTACAATGTAATAAATACTAGCATTATTACATTACAGACGACGCCTGAATTGATTCCCAAATGACAAGTCGCACGAGTTGAAAACAGTGAATAAAAGAATTTATCTAAATACTTATAAAACACGTAAAAATAATTTCCATCGTTATTTTTCGTCATATATTGCAGAATGTTTTTGAAACTAGTCAGCTTTTATCATGCAAAATTATTTTGGTTTATGTAACTTTATAAAAAGGCCAAAAGTGGGCTTTGTCCTGAAAAATATTAATTTGTCCCTTATGCCAATTGAAATTTCCAGAGTTGATATTATTATGTTCAAACCCTAGCTTTCGCGAACATACACTTTCTAGACAAATTGAGTGTGGCGTTATTAATTATTATATGCAATAATAAAATCTACTTCCAACTTAGTGGTGCATCAAATAACAGACGCGTTTCGAATATTGCAAATAATATTAAAAAGTGTGCATAGTTCTATGCAAATACTGTTTCACTCTTGTGAATGCCCTTTTGTAGGTATTCATGAATGTGGGATTAGAGTTACTTGCAAAGAAGTCCTTAACAAAATCCAAACTTTCGGCCCCTTTCTACCCACTTCTAACATCCTCTCTAGTTCAGAGGATGAAAAAAAAAATACATTTAATTCCATCCTTAGTTTAAACTAGGAAATGTCGGTAAAAGGGGGAGGAGATCAGTTTGTTCTGACCTCTCTCCCATCTCCTTGTCACACACAATCGCGGTAAGCTTTTATCGCCCCCCAATTGAATGCGTAATTAATGAATTATACTCTAAATTATAAACTGTATTAGATAAAAATACCTGCAAAAAACAGCATGTGTTGAAAGTTCATGGGTATAGGTGGCTTCCGGCCGAGGTTCAACAGGAACGACAGCGGGTAAATGTTCACTGCGCGTCCTAGAGTTGAAGTTATCTGTTATACTAATTTAGGAATGTTATTGGTTAGCCATTTTCTTTTGTAGATTCAGTTAAGATTCGATACGATTCTCCTTGAATTTGTTTCGTTGCCGTTTCAAATAAACGAGAATTGTGAAAGAATGTCTAAGCTTCGAACGCTCACCCAAAATCTTTCTTGGTCCCTCGTTTGTTATAACTGAGTGTCTATCGCTCGTTGCCTATCAACAAAAATAATATAGTTGCCGTTTGCGAATTTTTTACCGGTTAGGTACTTTTCAACTTGCAACGCAAGAGTTTAACTAACCGAGAAATTGTCTTGATCTCTCGTAGATTATGATCACGCGTCTCTCGTCGCTTAGTAACGAAAATAATAATCGCTCTCTGTTTGCCAATTGTTTATTCTTTGACTCTTATAACTGGACTATGAAAAAATCTCTAAGTTTTGAATATTCATTCAAATTCTGTTAGTTTCTTATTTCTGTTCATTCATTATGATGATCGACGGCTAAACGTTCGCCGGCTAGTAACTAAATAATATTCATTCCCTGTTGTTTGCCAACTTATTTATTACTTACCTTACTTTGTTATGGGAAAGTAGGCAGTAAGACTTGCGGTTTATACACTGGTAAGTGGTTACCGCTGTCAGTGGACAGTTTCAACATAAGGATTTCACAGCTTTCTTGAAGAACGTTATGATTCGCTGGCAACGGGCCAGTGAAAAAATTCCAAGCATTAAATGTTCGCTCAAATTTTTTTGGTGTCTTATTTCTGTATTCTCATTACGATCGAGTGTACATCGGTTGTTGTTTAGCAACGGAAATCATTTTCGTTCTTTATTGTTGTCATTGTGTTATTGTCACTCAAACTCTACGTCGTTTAGGAATTTCCTCGGTCTTTTGTCACGTTTATTCGCTATAATAGAGTGCACATCGCCTAACAACGTACATATTTGTTCGCCAACTTGTTATTGTATTATTGATTATTATTAAACTTTTCACTCGGTACAAACCACTCTAGTCATTCACTGACTTCATCAAGTTGTTAAGGGATTAACAGTATAATACAATAAATTCACTGAGTTATTTTAAAAGGATACAAATCCAGCAATAATGAACCATGGGTCGAAGTGATGTTTCGGGAAGGTGAACATTGAGACTCCAATGTATGTGAAAATAAAGTTTTCCGCGAGGAAGTTGAGGAGCTCAAACAGTTGTTTAGTCCGGTTTCGCGAGTCCGATGACAAGTTGTTGTATGTGTAATGAGCTTGGCAGATACCACAGAAGAGGACTGCTACTACACCTGCAATTTAAAAGTCAATAATGTCTTTAAGTGGGGAGAGTGCATGCAGAATTCTCACGCCGCTGGGCGCACTCGACTGGATACGTTACTCCTCTCACAGAAGACTACCTTGAAATATACTGCATTTCCTACTTTACCGTATTTCTCCAATGTACGTACGCGTTTCGGTAGTGAGCTAGGTATGCCAGCCGAGCCCATTTCCATTTCATCTATCTCTCACAATTTTCTCAATCCATTCCTTAATCTTGTAAAGGTAGGCAGCGCATCCGGGGGCGTGCCAACGTTTGTCATTCTGAATTGATGTTGGCATGTATCGCGGATGTCTATGGACGACAGTATCCACTTACCATCAGGTGAACTGTATGCTCGTCTGCCGCCTTTTTTTCTATAAAAAAAAATCCACCAATCGGAATTGGGCCTGTGAGGTGGAAAAAGATCCAATTTATTATTACAAAAAGGGCTACATACTGCAGGTGGATATTATTTGTGTATTGAATGTGTTGATTTTGAAATAATAATGTATTTTGTAATTGATAAAAATCAAATGCAATAGAAAGGGGTGACTACAAAAAATAGACATTTAGTAAACTTTAAATTTAGTGTCATAATTTTGTTACGTGAACAATGTTCGACATACCCACAGGTACCTTTATCCTCAATGCTTATTATTTTGTTCATAATCCTTTACTTTTCTTTAAAGAAGTTAATATTATCGATAGATGTTAAAATTTTGTGTTATATTTCATGTTATTGTTTTGTAGACAGGTGGCGTATGAGCAGACAGTCCACCCGGTGATAACTGTTACCCATGGACATGTGCGATACATGTCAACATCAATGATGACAAACGTTAGTTCGTTTCCCGATTCGCCGTCTACCATTGGACATTTAAAGGTGGTTTAAGGAAAAAAGATGAGGAAGATGGAGTAAATCCAGGATGAGTTTTCATCAATACAATCTACATTCTTACTTGTGTGCGAATTACAATCTATATTCTAGGAGAGGGATGGGATTAGGAGTTCCTTATCTCATAATCTCTACTCGTTGGAATTTAATGGAACCCCAATGAGTTAGATAATATTTACCTCGCCGTAATGTGGGTATTAGAATACATAACATTTAAATGAGGGGATAAGCACGCCTTGTGTGTGTATTTTTATCATTTGTGTACAATAAAGTATTGAAATAAAAGTACCTGTAAGTTCGAACACCTCCGCGATAAGGAATGCTGCATAGGACATTAGCACGAACAGCGCCGACTCGAGCAGCGGCCACTCGCGAACGTGAGTGAACTTTGTCATGTGCATTGTTGTTAAAGAAATCAATATTTTTATGTAAAGGACGATGAGTAAAACAGTCAATCAACATCAATTGATCAAAAAAATTAATATCAAAGCTTTTATTTCATAGATCTTTTATGTAGGCAACGTATCCATGGGATATCCACTTACCATCAGGTGAAATGTCAGCTCATCTGCCGCCTTCTTTCCATAAATAAAAATGAAAAATCCTCTGCATATATTTTTAGTAAAAATCGCTTAAGAAATTACAATTACTTATAACAACAATATGGAAGATCATAATAAATACATTGTCACTAATTTTATCTTTGTTAGGGGGTGGGGATGACATCCATACATTTTACCCATTCAATTTTATTTTAATTTTTCCTCCTATTGCAATAATGCAGAATATACAAAATTCATAGTTATATATAACCAACGGTTAGCAAGTATAAAACTATATTAGTTGTATGGGGGAAATTAACTAATGTATAAATTAAGCAAAATGTATTCACTCATTGTCATTAGACATTAAATAGCAGTTTCTACAATGTTATGTCAATGAAATCATAAAAAAGACATTTGACTAGTCTAATAAGGCCATGTGGCCATGCATTATTGACACTAATGCAACCTATCAATAGTTTATAATCTGAACAGGTAGATAATCCTGGATCAACATACACAGGCATTAACATAGTTCATGTAGATCACACAAAGTTGCGGGCAAAAGCTAGTTTTTTCATAATAGTACATGTTGAATACAAACGTCTTGTTTATTGTGTGCATTGTGAATTAAATTAGCAATTTGTTTTTATAACTAAAAACTTTTTCAAAATACTTCATCAGTCTTTGGCTAGTTTAAAAGCAATATTTGAAAAGGATATCAATGCAGTGAAGCAGCCCATAAGAGCACCAATTAGCAGTGAAAGGCTGAAGATTCCAATGAAGTCTCCAATGGCAGCTAAGAATGCTGTTATTTCGAAACCACCATCATTTGAATATCTCTTCTCATAGTTTTGTATGGCTCTGAAAATGAGAATATGATGGATGAAAGTAATTGTTTTGTGGAGTTAAATAATGCTTCAAATGCTAGAAGTTTACAATATATAATCAACAAATAGCGACGACAGAATTAATAGTAGCAATAAAAACTGTATTGCTGATAAACTCGACATGTATGATATGAGACAGGCTTAAATAGTTCAATACTTCATCATAGCACAGAAATAAAGAATGGTAATAAATACCCGCTCAGTACTAAAGCTACCGCATCGTTAAGGACGCTTTCACCAAATATCATGGCATAAAGGTTTACGTCCACCTGAAACAATGTTTCAATAAAATTAATTATTGAATAGTACACTTTTTAGTCTTAGGATGTTTGATTTTGCACCTTTTGTAAATTTCAGTTAATACAGTGTGAATCACAGATAAAACTTGCAACCTATCTAGACTACATTTCTTTATTATTTTACAATTCATTAATGAATTGCGATTTTGCTATTAGGAAGATTATATATATTCAAGCTAAAAGAAATGATAAATTTTATAGAATACGAGCAGTCAGTCCACCTGATGTTAAATTTCTACTGTTGCACATGGACATCCACAATATATGTCAACATAAGTCCAAAATGACAAATGTCGGCACGCCCCTGGTGTGCTGCCCATATTTAGACATGCAGGAATGGATTTGGAAAACGGAGAAGCGGAAGTATAACACGACGAGAAATTTTATGTACCCCATTACACTTCCCAATCCTCCTTGGGAGAGATGGGGTGGGATGGAGAGTTGAGAGTATAATGGTATAAGGAGGTTTTATTACATTATACTCTCCATTATATGGAACAGAGGATAGGATGGGGTGTTATGTGATGGGAAATAGGCTCTGGCATATCGTGCTCATGCATTACATTTGGGGGAATAGGGTAGAGATGGGAAATGCAGTACATTTTACAGTAGTATTCTTTGACATGTGGTGCTTAATAATACCTGGGTTTCAAGTTATATAAATTATTTACATATCTCTTACCTTTAATTGTGAGAATATAGCCAGAACAGTCAATGGATCGGTGGGTGAGATCAGAGCACCAAAGTACAAGGTGTCCAGAAATGTGAAGCTGGCAGCTAATGAAGCCGGCATGAGCTGAACGCAGCCATACATGAGTGAACCAATTACTAGGGCGGATAGTGCAGTGCCCACCATAGCAAATGTCAATATGGCACCCAAATTACGGAAGAAATATTTCTGTAACAAAATTTTTAACCACTCAACCAATTGACCTTTGACTTTTTATTATTTTCTTTTGTTTAATTTTCTGCTGGCATCCGGAAGACGTCTCAATAGCATATATTTTCCGCCATGTCCACAATAGCAAATGTTTATATAGAACTTAAATTACGAAAGAAATATTTATATAGAATTTCTTTTTTTTTCAAAATTTTTTGGTTGTGAGGTAAATAATCAAGGTACTACGGAAGTTATAAAATTAATTAAATTATGACAATAAAGATAACTTGCACTTTAATCCATTCACTATTCAATATATCTTTTTTAAAATCACCGTTTCCTATCTTTATAATTTTTGTCCAGACCTGTATATACAATAGCCTGTGTTACTTCATGGAACAAGATTTCACTGTTTGTGTCAGGAAAAGTGTCTGATTTCCAACCGACTGCTGCTGTTATATCCCCTGGGGTATGTATAGGATTGCCTATGTCCAGTCTCATCCAATATTCACAAGGGGTATGATGCAGTACTTTCCAACGAAATGCAGTGTGGGTTCTGCGGTTGATGGAATACTACTATCAACCGCAGAACCCACATTGCATTGATTGATGCCCATTCAAACTGTCATATTATAATAATTGTAACTGCTAAAGTAATGGGGTTTTTGCTAAATAAAAAAAAAAAGATTTTAACAAATAAAGATAAGAACAGAAAAACAGTTTATATTATGTTTCACTCACGGTTTTGACATTAACAGCCTCAACATTAAAAGATCTATGAAACAAAAGCTTTCATCTAAGGTATCTCAAGGGTGTTGGTATGTCGATTTTTTTGAGACACTTTTAACGAGCGTTCTTTATATAAGGTCGGGGAAAAAGTTTTCGCATTTTTACCTTTTTTGTAATAAAACTTTAAAATGTATCGAATTTCTTCGTTAGATTCATTCATTTTCTTCGACAGAAAAACAATTGAAAAATGGCGGGAAACAGTTTTTTTTTTTTTTTAAATGTTACCTTTTTAATGTTATCGTAACCAGCCAGGTACAAACAGTTCAATCAAAGATATTGGATCACAACTTTATACACGCAAAATACGAAAAGACTCTCCCCGACCTATTATATTAGGTACTTACCTATGAAATGATCGATTTTATTACTGGCCACTTTGAGTTTCGATATCTTCTATTCTAATTCGAAATTCAAAATAAAACAAAATTGATCTAATAGTTATGCGGGCATTACATTATCCAATTTGCAGAGCGCTAGATTAGTGCGCTAGCTAGTGCACTAGATGAGCGAGCATGGCAGTTGGATCACTAACTGTCTTTACACAATACAAAATTAGCACGCTAGCTCACCTAGCGCTCTGCAAATTGGATAATGTAATGCCCGCTTTACTCTAATCAAAATTAGTATTTCATTTGTTTTTCTGTACCTAAATTTGGTTCATGTGATTGTCTTGAAAATAAAATGGACAAATTGAATATTCGTACTATTTTTGAATATGACTTTCACCGAGGCACCAACGCAAGGCAGACAGCTCACAATATCAATAGTATGGTACAATATCAATAGTATCACCATAAACGATCGCACCGTGTGTCGATGGTTTGAACGCTTCCATTCTGGAAATTTCGATCTTAAGGTTAATAACGATGATTAAGGCTATAGTGGAAGCAGATCCATCTCAAAATACAGCTGACTTAGCAGCAGGGTTTGATGTTAGTGATAAAACAATGTTGGTTCATCTGAGTCAAATTGGCTCAATAAAGATGCTCAAAAAGTGGGTACTGTATAAGACAGTTTTAAAACTTCAAGAGCTGGACCCGGAGACTGCCCTCACCCACCATACTCACCAGACCTTGGTCCAACAGATTTCCATTTCTTTCGAAATTTTGCTAGGAAAAAATTTGATTCTGAAGTAGCTGTGATTAGGGCGTTTGTAGAATGCATTGATACCCATCGACGAGACTTACGGGAGTGGCATCAATCAACTGCCGGTGAGTTGGCTAAAGTGTGTAGATAATATGGGACAATATTTCGAATAGCATAATAAATATTTTTATAACAAAAAAAGTGTTTTCAGTTTCTCATATAAATTGGTCATTTCATAGGTAAGCCCTTAATAATATCAGCAAAAATATCTCTGTGTACCAAATTATGTGTACCGCAGTGTTATTGATATTACATTGGGTACCACAAGGCCGATGATTCATTCCTTTTGAATTATAGGACTTCCATCCTGGTCATTTTTCTCATTTATACATATAATATACATATACTTACTCTTTTCAGACAATATCCTGCATGGAATATAATAGGAGGCAAAATGATGTTGAAAAATATTTCAGGGTCAAATGTAGCTTTGAGATCTATTTGATTTTGTTCCACATTTACAATTTCACCCCTAAAAATATATGCATAAGTCTTATTTGATACTGGAACTTCTGTAAAAGATATGATAACATTATAAACACAATAAACACAACTCCAATAACCAATGGTAATAGGGTATTTAAGTGTACCTATTTAATTAAATTTATTCATACAGTTGAATAACTGAAGATGGACTAGAAATTGATCGATGATATTAAAATATTTAGAAAAATAACTCAGTTGTAGGGCAGGGCTTACAAGTGAAAGATACAAAAGGTACAACCTTTGACTTCCAATTGTATCATTGCCATGTTCGGTTTTATGAATCATTCACATATAAACTATTATGCCCTTTTAAACCTAGTTTGTGTATATTATTTATGTAGATAAAAAATAATGTAGGACACAAAATGGATCCTTGAGGATCCATCCAAAATAGAACCTTGAGGATTCACCCAAAATTGATCCACTATATGTGATAAGTTTAGGGACATGTTTACAGTTTTCTAGTTTGACCATCTGGTATCTGCTGGTTTAGGATTCAACAATTTTATAAGCTGTATCAATAATACCAATGTTTTTAAGTTTGTTCAATAGCAGTGGGAGACTGATTGTATCAAAAGCCTGTTTTAAGTCGACAAACACTCCTAAGGCTAATTCTTGATCTATATTATTTATTTATTGTAGGGACTAAATCTATTGCAGCAGAAAGTATGTTCAATTTTGGACAAAAGCCATATTGTTTTTCATATAGGAAATTTATAGAATTTAAATAGTTACTAAGGCGAGTATGCAACAATTAAAAAAAAATACCTGTAAAATTTTAATGGGCAGATAGTTCACAGGGTCATATTTACTACCAGATTTATATATGGGTGAAACTTAGATATTTTAAGAATCTGGGAATACTCGTTTTAAAGTACTTGTTGATACAGTGATACATTTAATGCTTTTTATATAGATGCCATCAATGTCAGGATTGGCGTTTGGATGCAAATCTGATATAATTTTCACAACTTCTATACAGGTGCACAATGGTAAATCCGATAATTTAGTTCCATATGGATAAAAACCACTACCTTCGAGAGCTCATATAGAATTATTGTGGAAATGAGAGCGCCAATAGTACAGAATGTTAATGACATTATAATCTAATGCACAAATAACAGTGATTGTGATAGCTCTCCACCTCAAATATTCTCAAACTCATATCTATCTACCTCATTTTCTAATGAACATGAAAATTATTTTTAACATTGGTTTATTTTATTTTCTAGTCATCGAATAAGTCACATAAATATAAATTTAAAGTAGTCAACTAGTGTATGGATTATATAGTATTTTATGGAGGTTTTTGAAACTTACCAGCAGAAGAAATTTGTATTTTATCAGGGAAGTGAAATCGTACTATGTCGGGAGGCACAGACAGGTTGTAATTAGTGTCTGGTGCTGGGTTAGCATCAATATAAGTGACTTGATTTGTAGTGCCTGCATAGCGAATTATAGCTCCTACTATCAAACCTGTAAAGAGAATTTTGTTTTCATAGTAATCGGTCGAATGATCTCGAAGTATATAAAATTGAAGTTCATTAACTTTATGTCAAGGTTTTTCCTTGTACATCACATGACCCAGTCAATTAAAAAAAAACATGGAATTTCATCGAATTACGGAAAAGTTTTACCGTAGATGACAGCCAAGCCAGTTTCATGCAGCCAACTCACTCGACGATGTTTAAATACCCAAATTGTGAGCACGGTTAACGTTAGAAGACATGTATAAATTAGAAGATTCAAACTGTCTATACGATGCAACAGAGTTGCTTTAGCGTCCAGCGCAATATCGGTGCCCGATCCTTGACATAATGTTAGGAAATAAAATAGAAAACAAAAGGAAACACGAAGAGATTTCATTTTAGCTTTGCTTCGCAGTTTCTGATAAAATTATCACATCAGATGAATCGATTTACACAGCACTTCAATGACGCTAACAGATCTATTTTAATGTTTTTCACTTTCTACGGAGTTATTATTTATACTGTTTTTATTTATTTCATATGAGAGAGATGCATAAGAAATTTTTATGGAAACTTGACATTGATTGTGGTGTTTGATTGATTGGAAAATAAAAATGACATGCCTGGCAATTGCTGCGTTAGGTTAAAAAAGAGCTTTTAAGTGCTATTAAGAAACATTGCGCTTAGCAAAAGCGCCTTTAATTAAGGCGGTAAGCCAGTCTTAGATAAATAAATAATAGTCATAAGGTGCATAATTTAATGGTAACATAATAAATGGTACAAAAAAATTATGATTTACCAAAGGCATCAAGTTGGCAATTATGATTTCCATTATTAATTTACAAATAAATATCGCAGAAGTCATTTTAAGATTTGTCGTCTTTTCTTTTTCGTAGATACAGGAAATACATTAAAAATCGTTAGAGATTTTACTGTAAATGTAGCATTCTACCCATAAGTAGGAATGTAAGTATTTCGACCTAAATATTTTTGTAAGCGCTCATTAGGCAATCGCCTTGCAAATTGATCACAATTAATTCTTTAATCGTCCTTGTAGACATGCCTGAATGAGAGCCAATTAACAGTTACTTCTGATGGAGGAGAAGATTGTCTGGTAGTCGCTAACGTGTTTAACTGTTTAGCGTCATTTACGAAATTTCCACATCTTTACATTAAGCGACATTCAATGTTTGCGAGCGCTTTTTTTGCCAAATGTCTATTAGTGACATTTGACAACGGATGACAATCAAAAAGCAAACAATGAGCATGAGCTCATTGCTTGCTTTTTGGTTGTCATCCGTCAGGACACGAGTCCTACCCCCAATTTTGAACCATTTCACAATTAGAATACGATAATTTTATCGCAAAGAACATTTTACTTAGTTGGGATAATTCACACTTTAGTAATTTGAAAGGTATAGAAATGTAGTTAGTTTTGAGGTTATTGTGGACGAAATTATTGTGGTTGTAAAATAGTTCCAGTACAGTTATAAAATAACTGTACTTCAATTAAGAACTATTTTACAACCACAAGTAAGCGACAAATTTTATGTTGTCATATTAATAAGTCATATTAAATTGGAATAGTATTGCCGGCAAACGTCTGTCCACGAACGACAAGGCGTAGAGTAGTGGTGGGTAATGAAGACTTTTCGGAGTAGTTTAACTCACCTAATCCTATTCCGCCTGCGGATCCAACTCCTCTTAGTAACTACTTAACTCTTTTACGTAATTACTGTCGATGCTAGTGCTGGGTAATCAAGCACAAGGAAAAAAGAAGCTCTATGGAACAATGAAACAATTTAACTCTTGATACATCTATCCTAAAAAAAAAAGATCGCGCCATCGAGGAGTAGAGTCCTTTTCATGAAAGAAGTCCCCCAGACGCAGCGCTGTACTCGCGTGACATAATGTTGCCATTTATGAGTAAAAAATTTACCTATTTTACATTTAGCATATGTAATTTATCAAATAATACTATTTCCTGCATACTTCGATGAAACAATATAAGCTCTTAAATTGTATTAAGAAATAAATACATTTTAGATGGGCTGTAATTTCATTACTCAAGCCCATACTATAACAATAGTTCAGATTAGTGAATCATGTATATTTCTGATAAGTCAAAAGTATATTTGGGCATTTTTATCAAAATGTCTACCAACCCACTCATGGGATGACCCATGTAATAAGTCCAAATAACTAACGTTATTATGACTGTAAGTGTCGTGTTATTATTAAATAGTTTCAAATGACTAAAGTTTCGTTTTTTACTATGTTGTTAGGTGCGAAACTTAAAACAATAATAAGTCATAATAACGTTAGTTATTTGGACTTATTGCATGGGTCATCCCATGAGTGGGTTGGTAGACATTTTGATAAAAATGCCCATTTACCTATATTTCTGTTATGTAAAAAGTATATTTTTATTTACTTATATAAGCGGTGTTCTACCTACTTACATGTAAAAGATGAGAAAATAGGGTAAAGAAAAGCATTACAATTTTTTATTCAGAGTTTTATTGAATAATTGTGATCAGCGGCCATAGGAACATCACTGTCTGAAGAGTGGATGGAATCAGAATCAAATTCTGTTTCAGTATCACTAGCCGTAGATATAATTATTCGGTCCATCTCTTCATCCATAAGGCCGTCATTTTTTAAATATTCCTCCTCTAAATGTTCGACATGCGTGCACTGAGCTGTCCAATCTTCCGCCGTAATAGACTCAAAGGCCTCTTCAGTTAATTTTACAATTTCTTTTGGATCTTGTGCCACGTTCTTATCCGCCACCTTTCTTTTTACAAGGCTCCAGATTTTCTCAATCGGGTTGAGGTCGCAATGGTAAGGCGGCAACCTTAATACTTCGTGTCCGTGAGCTGTTAATAATTCATTCAATGCAAATGTCGGTGGACCTTTATTTTGTTTGATTAGCTCAAACAGCACAGCTTTTCTCCAGGTGTCTTCAAAATATATACCCTTTTGCCGGAGCCATTCCTGCATACTACTTTTTATATTTGACATTGTAGGGGCTTTGTTTAATTGAGTGCAATGGTAAGGAGCGTTGTCCATTACCACAAGCGACCTTTCAGATAGATTAGGTATTAGTTTTTCCGTCACCCATTTTAAGAAATTTGCAGAGTTCATGTCATCGTGGTAATCTGAGGACTTTGATTGGGATTTGAACATTAATAATGCACCATTTATGAATCCATCTTTTGTTCCCGCATGAGCGATTATCCAGCGACTCCCCGATGACTCTGAGACGAACATTCCTGGTTCCTCCTCACTCTGCCAACAACTTTTTGTATGATAAGTATTGTGTATATAGGTCTCATCTAAGTATACAACGGGTCGTTTTTCCACAGTGCGATTTATTCGTATTTTATCCAAATATTTTGCACGCCATGCGGTAATGTCGTGACGTTCCATAAGTAGTTTGCGTCTGGATTGACATCGCTTGTACTTGAAACCAATCCTATTTAATATCCTGTGCAATGTTGTGATGCTTCCCTGAAAATTGATGTCTTCTCTCAGAGCTGCCCGTAATTTAGCCAATGTTGGTAATTCTTTATGCACAACGTAAAAACTGTGAATTTTTTGCCGGATAGCGCACAAATCGAACCCGTCTAAGTCGACCTTTTTCGGATGCGGGCGACTCTTCCCCGGGGTGACAATTTTTTTCGAAGTACTCGCCGCTGTTATACCTTCTTTTGTAATTCTTGTTACAGTTTTCTCTGACACACCTGCAATTAAATAATGAACAATTAAAAATAATAGTAACTTTAAGTTTATAATGCTTATGTACTATGTAATATATGTTTTAATTTCAGTTACCTAGTTTCATCACGTTTGGTATTTGTTCAATTTTATCGCAAAAATGAATTTATATCCTAAAAGTCCCATCAATACAGCAAAAAATTATTATATGGCAACTCTAAAAAGTACCTGTTATGGCGGCGACTCTCTTCCGAACATTGTTTAGTGGTATTAAAACACCTTGATTCTTTTGTTCCGCTTCACAGAACTCTTTCACCTTCAATATCATTTCTCGAGCCGAACTTTTTACAACTTTTGGCATTGTAAACAATCTTTAAAATGCACTAAGCTAGTTACAAACTCACAAAAATCTACCACAACAAACGAACTTGATAACATCGACGAACGACAACATGGCCGACCTGTCAAATTTAGTTCCAAAAATCACCGCGGGACTTCTTTCATGAAAAGGACTCTAGTAAGAAGTAAATGGAACAATTAAGGGATTTCACTCTTGATACACTTATCCCAAAAAAAAAAAAGGTCGCGCCACAAATCAACCAAACACAAAACGTCAAAAGAATAAGTAAGTCCTCGGAGTTAAATAACTCCTCGGACTTAGTAACAGTTCGGTGGAGTAAGTAAAGGTTTCTAGTCCCCTCGCGGATTCAACTCTTTTAATTCATTAACTCCGGAGTTACCCATCGCTAGCGTAGAGCCTACTTTTTGGCGGGAACCCGAGAAGTGAAGTTGACTTTTAGTTTGATTATTGTAAAAAAAGTGTATTAGGCGTTTTGTGGTTTAATAGTGATAGTTAATTAAACTTCAAAGTGTCTTTCGTGCGTGATGTTTGTGATAATCAAATAAAAGCCCAGGACTGCGTTTTTAGTGTGTTTTACCAAGGAGTCCTCTTCTGTCCTCAGTAAACCTAATAACGCTTTACCGAGCGACTCCTGACTTATTTCGACGGGACTAGGCATTGACAGGATACATTTCAAACTTTGAAATTGTTTAGAAGAAAACTTGACACTGGCAGAATGTGCTAATTGCACCATTGCCATATATGAAGAAAAAAAAAACGCTGGCTTTATGTTCGTTCGAAATCATCAACGTTCTTCCGTCTCAATATTCTATTTTTTTTTATAATGCAGTAAAATTCGATTATGAAAAAACACCGCTTGCTCTTAGTCCATACATAGTGCACCACTCTAATAACCTTATGTTCATAGTTAAGTATCTATGCTGCGAATTTTCAAATGTCGTAAACGAAAATACATTATTTATTCTCACGGGTGCTATTTCCTCTCATGGGCGTAGCCATGGTGGGGCAGGTTGGAGCGCTTGCCCGTCCCTGGCATTGGGAAGAATAAGTAACAGACTGTGTATTATATTACGTCTATTTAAATTATAAAGAAAATGTTTGCTTTGCCCCACCCTGGATAAAATGTTTTAGCTTTTGCCCCACCCTGGATAAAATGTTACTGCTTTTGCCCCACCCTGGATAAAATTCTGACTACGCCCTTGTCTTCTAACAGGTTCGCAATCAATCCAAACTAAAACCCTGCTTTAACTAACAACCTGTATGAAAATAGACTTGTCACACACTCTCCCAACAGTTCACTAGAAATACTGCGTGGTTTTCAAATAAGTTAGTAGATTCTATGTACGTACATGCCTACTAACCCTCAATTAGAATTCTTTGAAATGAAATGGTATTTTATTTAGGAACATATACATATAAGCAGCAATTAACAAATTCATATGGGTATAATATTCCGGCGTTTATTGGCGTGACAATAAATATTGTAGGTGGCTAAATAGGGACATAGGTACATGTGTTTTCGTAGAATATAAAAGAATAAAAAGGGATGTTAGGACTTTGATGGCTAAGTGGTTATTAAAACAGCCAGTAAGCCATGATAAATTCTAAAAATGCATTGGCTTTTTTTGATTCTTTAAGGATTTCGCTGTGATTGATTCTTTTATTGTTATTTTAGTAACTTGTAAGCATATTACTTCAGGCTACCATTTTGAACTATACCTAATATTCTAAAATATTAATATCTGATAGGTACCTATTTTATATTTTAATTCGGGTCTGAACGCGTATCAAATGAAGATCAAATGTGGGTAGTTGATGAAACTGCTGGCAGCTCCTATCCTGGACTACCTGTCTCTTCAGTCAACTCGTGACACGGCTCGTGTAACTCGTGCCGAAACGTCGAATAGGAATAAAAGGTAAACAAATACCTTTATTATATGCGTTCAGACCCGATTTAGAATATAAAATGTGCACAAAACTCTAAAGTTTCAAAAGTTACCTATGTATCTAATTATTAAAATCTAGTAACTTAACTATGAAGTAAATAATTTAAAGTTATAGGTATATATATACTCTAAACCTAAATTATAACAATTTATTATAATATCGGCACGTGGACCGAAACTTAAGAAAGCCGGTGGTGGTTGCATGAGAAGAGCCGAGGATCGTGTGTGGTGGCGAGTCTTATATCCAGCAGTAGCGAGGCGGGCTGATGGTATGGTATTATAATATCGAGGTCGCCTTGGTTTTTTATACATATTTCATATCCTATTTCAACGAAAAATTGATATGCGCAATAGAAATTACTTACTTTCCTGAAATAATTTCTTCCATAAAATTATCGTCGCCATTATTTAATGTTTATTATAATTCTGTCACAACAGTCCATCTTTGTGAAATAATTTCTTATGAAAACTTGAATATAACCTGACAGAAACTTACTGATTTAGATTTTACACTTTCTCGGAGCATCTTGTCTAAATGTAGCTTCTTAATTCGATACCCAATTTATAACTTAAAAAAGCCTTCATAACTTAATAGCATTGTTCTGGTCGAACATTGGCCGCGCTGAAAACTATATTTTTCGCCAAAGGTTATTTGACCGTGACTTAAGGTTGCATAAAGGTTATTTCGTTTGCTGTTAGGTTCTACATAAGGGCTTATTGGTTCTATATTAGTCAGGGCGCATTGGTTGTGCGGAGGTTGTAAGGCCTGGACCCTTTTTGCCTAAGGGGGTTCTGTATCCCAAAATATAATCTTGTATGTGCTAAATTGCACTAGCTAACATATTTCTAGAATAGGTTCTAGGACTTATATTTTATGACCCTTTCAGAATCTAAATTGTTAGTTGGGGAGTCAAAATAAGTTCATTAGCGGTGATTTATAAAAGGTAAACTTTTTAGTATTCAGTTTTGGAAATTCACCAAAATATTCTAAAGAAAATACACTTAGTAGTTATAACCGAGGTACCGAGGTTAAAACCTAATTGCATTACACTAAATATTCTGTAAGATCTTTGACTCTAGTAGGTATCCTTTTACTGAGATAAAGGTTTCTCTTTTATCGAAAAATCCGTCTTAGAATTAACACCAAGTATGCGAGCTCTTGCCACTCGCAGGTACAGATTATTATATTAATCAGTTTTAGATTAATTAAAAAAAAAATGAAGTATTGCGGAAGCTTCCGTGTTTACACGCTGCAATCCAACAGCCGATGGGCGTACTCGACTGACCACGTTAACCCTCTCTCACTCCCGCTTTCTCCTATTCCCCAATGGTACCTACATGTTTCGGTAGTGAGTGAGATTTTTTGTCAGAGCCCATTCCCATCCCATACTAAAAAGGAAACTATATCAGTTAATTTTTTTTAAAAGTTAAACAGAATTTTTTAAACTTTTGCGTTTTGTACACATTTTATATTCTAATAGGGTCTGAACGCGTGTAATAGCGGAATAAAATAGCGTATAATATCGAGTAGGAATAAAAGGTAAACAAATACTTTAGATTTAGACTCGAGTTAGAATATAAAATCAATTTAAACACCCCACTGTAGTGTCGAGGCCTTCGCTAGCAATCCATGAACCATAATTCACCCAGCTGGGTTTTTTTATAAAGAAGTAGGCGGATGAGATAGCGGTCCCACGTGATGGTAAGTGTTACCGCAGCCCATGAACACCTGCAACACCAGGGGGTACGCGAGTGCGCCACCGACCATGGTCCAGTGCATTGGTGATCATTTCACAAGAACGAGATTTTTTTTAATTCTAGGAGCTTATTGATCTTCTAACTACTATTGCTACCCAGTGGCGGATTAAGAGTTTCAGGGGCCCTAAGCATAGAGGCCGTGTAGGCCCTCTGTTGCTTGGATTTGGAAGGTAGAAATTAGAAAATAAAACAAAGTTCATCAAAATATATATTCGAAATGTATGTTGAAGAACAGGGGCCCTAAGCTCGTGCTTATAATGCTTATATGTTAATCTGCCACTGTAATGCTACCTATTCTATCAGAAATCGTCTTATGTTTGCTTCACGTGAGAAAAGAATGTGAAAGATGCATTTTCTTAGAGAACAACCAAGGTTTCGCATTCATCTTTATTTTAATGAAATTATTTTTCCTAAGAAGTACATAATTTTGTACGATTTCGTCAACCGAGTTTATACCTACTCCTTTTTTTTAAAGTAAATACCTGACTACATTCCGTTTAAAATGTACATATTTTGGTGCTGCAGATACTCAAGTGAAGGGCGGAAGTCATGATATTTATCAGTCAAGGTTCTCAGCAACTCTAAAATACTTAGGGCCTTTCTCACCACCTCCCGATACGTTATCAGAAGGTGGTGAGAATCTCATGATAAAGTAACTGTGAACAATTTGATAGATTAGGTAATTATCTGCCAATTAAATCTAGCCGAAATAATATAGTATAACTGACTTTTTGATACCATCTGATAAAGTATCAGGAGCTGATGAAAAAGGCCCTTCCTTAATCAGGCAAAATGCCCTTAAATCCATTATTAATAAATTCCCAATTAAATTCCAATAATTTCGATGATTTACTTACTTCGAGCCAACAATGATAATATATTTCGATATGGATTTAAACATTGTAATTCGTGTTTCTGTTATAGATTTTTTAAGTCAGACAAAGTCATATATTGAACAATAATAGATTTCGCAACTCTAGATACATACTTATCAATCGCATCTTTCATCATTCATGATTATCTTTGATATTTGGGTGATTGATTATTCGTGATATAGAATTTTCGATTTTTGAGGGTCTATTGAGTAATTCACTATGTTGTGTGTTCTATGTGGTGTCATAAAGTGTTAAGCAACACATTTAAATGACATTTGTTGTTAAATCAGCTTAATTAAAGAATTTAAAAACTCTATTTAAAGTGATACATTACGATGACTATATACATCGTAGTCATATCTAGTGGTGGGTAATCGGAGTGTTTTAACTCATTTAATCCTGCTCCGCTTGCGGATCCGCTTCCTCTTAGTTACTCCTTAACTCTTTTGATTTACGTACTTATTCACCTTCCGAGAGCGTTTCATTCCCTTTCCCCAATGGTTGTTGCATAAGTAAAAAAAAAAGGTCATGCCATCGTTGCATCTTGATTTTGAGCCCCCGACAAGTGTTGATGCGCGATTACATTCAAGATCATGATTGGCGCCGGAATCGGAATGAAAAACAATTCGATGGAACAATTAAGGGATTCTGCTCCGCTCGCGGATTCAACTCTTTTGATTCATTAACTCCGGAGTTACCCAACACTAGATATCGTCTGCGATGACTACATTCTAAAGTATATTACAAACATACTAAAATAACCTTAATCGAGGCGAACATGACATCCTAGAAGAATTACTTAAGTGCGACGAATAATTTCTACTCTTAGGAGAATCTTTTTTTGTTGAAAGAAACATACCTACCTCTTCATTAAATATAGAATAGTTTTTCATTTTTAATGGTATTTTGAGAACTCTTGAGTTAAAACACCACAGCTTCATTAAATATAGATAACTTTTTAATTTAAACGAATGATTTTATGGTCTTTTGAGAACTCTTGACAAAAAAACTATATACCATAGCAAAATTTAATCAGTAGTTAGGTATTTGGTTCACGAGACAGTCGGACGTCCTATGCACGAGTACATGGGGCGTCTTATATTATGTACCTATATATATTATGTAAGATATTATATATGTATGGGTCCTGGGGTATGACATTAGTTCACAATTACAATGAAAAACAGCCAATTTGTCATTTCATTTGTTTTTGGTTACATTTACCTAACTATATCATGTATTTTCTTTTACTTTTTTGGATGAATTGTATTGCTGTACTGAGTGAAGTGAATCTATACCTAATTAATAAAATATATGTATGTAATAATTTAAAATTATGCGACTGTATCAATCGGCCAAGGTCAGCAAGCTAATGGGACTAACTACGCGACATCTTATGATTGTAAAAAGTTGAAACCTTGTACAGTGCTAATTATTATTAATATCAAGGCCGTTATAGTTTATGGCCTTTAAGTACCTATCTGTTTGTGATTTATTTTATTTTATTATCTGAAGACAATTTGGCTCTGTTGGTCTCATTATAGTCTCATAACCGTAAACCGTATCCAGCTCTTTTTTCGTCCACTGTTGGACATGGACCTGCTCATGCGCATTGTATTGTGCATGAGGGATGTATGACCTTAAAATTTTAATGAGACCTTTAAGCTTTAATGAGGGATGTATTGCCTTATATACACAATAAAATATGAAAAAGGTGCGGTTTCGTCCGTTTGGAAAGATTTTATCAACCACTTTATCATTGTTTGACCACCTTGTCTATAAAACCTGTATTTTAAACATCTGCTACATTTCTCGTTTTTCACATCTTGCAGTATTCTCTAATAGTGAAAACTGCAACCAATAATTTACAAAATCAAATTAAGTATTAGAGTTTTGATCTATTTGTAAGTGTATCAGAAAGGTATTTCTTGGTTAATGTTCTCACATTTTTCATGCGGCTCATCAAACGCGTCAAACATCGTGATCAAAACCTGGGTAGTTAATTTATGAAAAGTTAGCAAGTACATTTATGTCCGATCAACGTAACTTTTATCAAAAACCGATATAATTTTTGATCGCTTTTTAAATATGTTTTTTTTTATCTTTTTTATTCGGTGCTTTTGAAACTGGTTCTAAACTTTGTCTTCAACAAAATCGCTTCCGGAGATCCTGAGGAAACTCTAAAGAATAGACATATATGTATACAGACGTCCTTTCTTTAAATAGATAAAGAAAAAAACTTGAATATCCGGCCGGAACAAACGATCGAGACTGTAACGCAAGTGCCTAGTCATTCCATAAACGGCCTAGAGAATATACATTAGTTGTTTCCATTTATAGACTTAATAAAGATATAGTAACCCTCAGTTTACATTTTTCTTTTAATCTGAGTGTCAAGTATTAATCAATAATTCTGATCTAAAATAATTACGTTTACTTACATATTAAAGACTTGTAAATCACGTAAACATGATTCATTTTAAGGTACAACGGAACATAAGGACTATACTCGTGGTATAAAATACCGATAATAGACCTGCGATGCATACACATACCTTAAATATAATTAAGATTAAGCGCTTATGTAACCTTGCACTTGGTTGCATAAGCATGTTTTTTGAACTTCGCTATCAGAATTACTATTTATGGAACGGTTGGATTGGTCGATTCGATTGTCATGTAAGAAATATGCGATCAATTTATATTTAATTTATGTAAAAGCGGTCATAAACAATCACCAGTGGTAGGGTATTATTTTACCAAATCGCCAATCGTAGGTAAGTTTGTTAGTCGTAACATACTGCAATGCGTTTAAGTAGTTTGTAAAAGTAGCAAAATTGTGATTTCGTACACAGAGATGAGTAGTTCTGATTATAATTTTAGAGTACATAGCATATTTTAAAATTTGACCAATATAAAATACCCACAGATCTATGATTTTGGATATCACGTCAATTTGCTGCTAATTGAACTTAACAATAGGTAATGTCAAGGATGGGGAGTGACAAGTGATGTTAACGTAGATTGTACCAATTCTTAAAAAGGTTCTAAAGTTTCTAAGAAAATTTTAAACAAGAATTTCTGTTAAATAACTGATTAAGTATGTATTTTATTTTTCATGTAGAACGCACTTACGCGATATTTACAAACATCTCATACGCAGTTTTGCATTATCTTACCATTGACGCTGTGTCAGTTTTTGTTTGCGGTTTTTATTACAATCAAGGAACCATGTTTGACTACATGTATCAGATATATACTTTATATTCTAAGAGTCTTAACAAATCAATGGACATCCTTTTAGAAAGCATGGTTTAGTATCCATATTTTTATTGCAGTTGTTTTTTTGGAAAAAAAATATTAAGGGAAAACGTTTAAAAGATATAAGGCATAAAACAATGTAAAGATATAAAGAGCTATAGATTTTTATATCATGTGATAACTAAATAGTCAAAAATATGTAGGTACTAGTTTAAGCAGATCCGAAACATCGGACTGTAATCCACCACTCGGACCCAGTGCGGATTAGTGAATCACCATAATATGCTCGTAATTTTTATTTATTTGTATCACGCAACCGACGCCCATATTATAATATATATATCTATAGTAAAAATAAATAATAAAATACGCGTATTACACTCAACATCTATTCATCGTTAACGTTAGAAACGTTAGAAACGAAACCGTACAATAACATCCCTAATTTATATTAGGGATGTTATTGTACGGTTTCGTTTCCCTAGAGCGTAGAAACACTACCCCCTCCGGGTAAAAGACTGGATTCCGGAACAGCTTCTGGTGCACCGTAGCAATCCGGAGCACATAGGTCTTAAAATTGCTAGACCTATATTTGGACTTCAGTTGCCGCAGCTCCGACTTTAGCAGCGTGACCTTGGTCCGGCCTTGGAGCCTCTTCTGGATGTGCCATTTGATGTCGTTGGGCGTTACCCGCTAATTATTATTATTTATTTATTTCTTTATGCCCCTTATTATACATATATCTATTTAATATTTGAAGAACTACCTATATGTATTGAAATTATAGTCATGAAGTGCCTCTTCATGACTTATCGATGTTGCATCTACCCGTAGTTCGTGTCGTGCTATCCATGAACAGTTTTACTGTAGTAGGGGTACCTTCTACAGTAAAATAATCAATCAATCATACCTATTTATAATCAATTTAATTGTTCGTTCTCCACATAATCATGAATATAAACTGAACTGGAATATAACAAGTAGTATATTTTTATTGTTCCTGAGACTTGCATTTATTAGAATTTGTTAACATAATCAATTCCGTATTGTACTCAACTGAATTACCACAATTATGTACAACTGTAATTAATGTAATTGGTTTCGATTCTGACGTGACTTACGATGTTACTATAAAAATTGAATATCAGTGTTATTTGGTTGAATGTTGTAATTAATACGTTTTGAAATAAAATAAATTTATATAAGGCCGTTAAGAAACGATTGACGACTGAGGGGGTAGACGAGTCCTTGAATGGAAGCGTAGTGTGGGATGCCCTCCAGTTGTGAGCTAGGTCAACCGATCACTTGAAGGAGTTTGCCGGTAGTGGCTTGATGGAGAGGCCTGTATTCAGCAGTCCAGATGGTAGTTATGAATATCTACATTATATTCTATCTTACATTTTATCCTATACTTTCCCGTGATAGGTATAATATATAATTATTAACCCCTGCACTGTACCTACACGAACGGGACACAATTAGTAATAAAATTAAACGAATTATGCCATTTCCGCGAGAGTGAAATTGTTATTATAAAATATTCATAAATTTAATGGTGTGGAATATTTCTTAGCCAAAACCGGCTTTGTAGGAACCCCAGGAAAGATTGTGCTAATTTGGTTTAGAAGCCATGAACACCTTACATTGGAAGAGCTATTTGGAAATTACGTAAAATAACGGCAATGTGATGAGATTTCTTGGTTTTCACTCAAAGATATTTCTTATCACATAAGATTTGATTTTTTCTATACGGTTTTATGATTGGAAGCCTTCAGACATAATTCCATTAGCCTAAAGATGACGCATCTGCAATCAATGGAGTGGGGTTACTTTTACTTACCGATGCAAACTAATGCGGTCTTTTTTGTAATTGCATTAACAACTTTTCTCATGCAAATCCAACGTATCCATAGTTTTACTTCCATCGATCTGTTACTTGATCGAAATTAAGAGTTTGCACAGAGTTCGCCATACCTACTTATATGACGTATTTGGTCATATGTGTATCCTATGTTACGACTTGGGCTTTTCAAGGTCGGTGCGCACCCGAAAGCCCTCTGGTGTTGCAGGAGTCCATGGGTGGCGGTGACCATTAACCAAAGTGTGGCCCGCTCGCTCGTCTGCCATCTATTCTATAAAAAAAATCGTTAAAACTGTTTCGAAAAATACGAAACTTTTTTAAACCGAGTAAATAACTCAAAGGAAGATATAACGACTATGTATGTGCTGGTGACGAAATATTTTCTTATGTCTAAATTAGATGTAATCTATTGATAGAAGGCATCAAAATGAACTAAAAATGTTCTTAGATTAAACCTTCTAAAACGTCTAGAAATGGAAATAATTAATATCAAAAGTTATAACTTTGACTTTAATTATCTCAGTTCGGAGACGTTGTAGGAGTTTTTACTTAGGGTCATTTTTTGTTTGTTTTGATGTCCTCTATAGATTTATTTAGGTTTCGTTGGCGGCTGCAGAATCGGGATATTTTCAAAATAGCGGAATGTAGGTCTTTAGGTCACATGCCCATATCCTTTATGACTATATATAGCAGCAGGACCACGAGAAATAAGTGTTTCTCGTGGCCCGATTAGTAGGACAACTTCGTTGGACCACGAGACATCAGCTTTCATATCGAAAATAATGTCTCTTTGCTCAGATAACAATACATACATATGTCATTACAAAATATTTTGAAAAATATGGTCCACCAATCCGCATCACGCCCAGCCGGGCCCCAGGCTCGTGTGATGGATTATGGCCCGAAACTCTCTTGTGAATACTAGAGGAATTCTGTGCTCTGCTGTGGCACGATATCGGCTAATATCGAACATAATTAATTTATACTCATTTTAAATAGAACTTAAAAATAAAACGTTGATTTAACCGCAACATAGAATGTAAACATATAGTTTACCATTTGTAATTCTCTCACCATTGGCGACATTTCCGCCATTTGGCGGGAATTTACATTTGTAAACAACGAAAAAAACATTGGTGACAGTTTTCTTTTTCTTTTGGCACTGGCTATTACTGAATTTGAGATTCTAATGAAATAGAATGCATGCCTATAATTTAATGTAAAGTATTCGATTTCAGAAACTTATTGATCAACCTAGTATATATCCATATATAATACCTATCTAGTCCCATTTTATCTTAATTTAGTAACATAGCTTAACATATATAGAATCATTTTATACCGCGAATCCGTAGGCTGTGGAATGAACTGCCTCAAGAGGTCTTTCCATTAAGCCACGATATGGGGTTCTTCAAGAAAGCTGTGAATAGGATTTTGCAAGGTCGGCGGCGCACCCGCATACCTCCTGGTGTTGCAGGTGTCCATGGGCGGCGGTCACACTTATCATCACGTGGGGTCCCACCGTCGTCTTTGCTTCTTCCATATAAAAAAAAATAATTAAATATCTTTAGGTTTTAACATTTTTAGTTATATTAACACTTGCGTCCCATAACCAATGTCGCGTAAACCTTTGTACCTTTGTGCTGTGCGGTTGCGTGGCTAGATTTGTGGATTTTATAGTTCGTGACTGGTCGACCTTATCGAATTGTAGAACCAGTTTAGAAGCTTTTGATTGTTAATTGTTGTAGTAATTTTTATTAGCAGCTATTAGTTGATTAACAGTAAATTATAATGTGTCTATGATTTAGATACTTTTTAGCTTAATACCTATATTAGAAACATAACGATATTTTATGGTACAGGAACCGGTTTGTAGTAATTGAGCCAGGCTAAATTGAAAGTAAGAGGTAATAATTGAAAAAAATCTATGTTGTTTTTTTTATAGAAAAGGGCGGCAAACGAGCATGCAGTCCACCTAATGGTAAGTGGATACTGTCGTCCATTGACTTCCACGATATATGGTAGCATCAGTCCAGAATGACAAACGTTGGCGCACCCCTGGATGCACTTCCTACCTTTGCAGATTAAGGAATGGATTAGGAAAACGAGTTGGGAAAATGGGGAGGGATAGGATGGGATGGGAATGGGCTCTGGCATGTTATCACTCATTTCCGGAACACGCACGTACATTGGGGAAATACGATAAAGTAGGAAATGCAGTACATTTCACAGTAGTCTTCTATGAGAGAGGGGTAACGAAGTCAGCCGAGTGCGCCCAGTGGCTGTGGGAATGCAGCGTGCACTCTCCGCTATAATAATTGTAATGGATAGTTGTAATTTCCACCTATTAATGAATACCAACTATAACATTTAAAGGAAATGAAAAAAGAAACATTTAAACAATACAACGGAAAAGCAATGCGACATAAAGCGGACATGTCGTTTCAAATGAATTTAATGGTTTAATATTGACTTGTACGAGTAGTTTTCCTTTAGGATCAATTTCCGCACTTATTCCATGAATCATAACAGATTATTCTGAAACGGGGATTCCGGAGTTTCATACGCTCAATTCCCATGATCAGTAATTCAAATAAATATTTTATTATAAATAATAATATTTGAACTAATTGAACAGGAAAGTTATAAAGGTCCCATGTGACTGCATCGCTTGATTTCACAATTACTTACGTTAAATGGTATTTGCGAATGCAGTTCAGGAAAATCCCAGTATCACCTTCTAACGAGGTAATTCACCTTCCAGTATCACCTTATAATCGAGGAGGTAATTTAGGAAACAAGGGAAGTGAAACATGCATTTTTCTTTGGAATACCAGGAAGTAATTGAATAAATATATTAAAAAAGTATATTTTTAAGATCAATATAATATTTGTGGTTCTTAGAAAAATATGTCGTAGTTGCGAAGTTCTACAAATAATACTGTAATGAAATATGTTTACTAAATTGTTTGTATTAACTTTTACACTTGCTTATTCAGGTGACTGATTGTTCGATTTTCAGGGGCGTTAGTATCTACTCGTAATTATTCAACAAAATCGTATTTATACCTAAGATCCTAAATGGATCCGCTTCCGAGTAATTTGCCATGGTACGTACAATGTGTTTGTTCATGTACAATTTTTTGTTCATATTTAGAATTTTAAATATTTATAACACTCTTGGAAACAAAAATGAACTGGATATATACATTCTTTATTTTTAAAAATAATTAACAAATAAAATAAATATACGTTTAAAATTGAGAACACTTTATTTTTTATTATAAATTTACACAAAAGTAATTAATATACTTTTTATTAACTCGTTGAAATGGTAAGCATTAGAATGGTACGAGTATGAGTTTGTAACACGTTAAGGAATCCTAATAAAAATAATGCTACTTGATGGAGAAGACTCGACGAGATGGTATGGGATGCATTTAGGCGTTCAGTCCCATGCCATTCAGTCCTACATCTCTTGTTCCAATGAATGCTACTGGATAGTGTGGAGGGGCGGCATGGTATGGGATGCAGAAAATCGAATGAAGTCCCGTTCCGCTTCCGTCATTCCACTGAATGGGCACGACAGGGGAGGCAAAACGAGATAGATGCGTTCGATCCCATGCCACACCGTTCCCTTTCCCCCATTCGGTGGAGGGAAGCGAGCGATATAAGGTGGAATGAGATAGTTGAGATAGGAATGAGACTTTTTCTTCCTAATTCCAAAAGTAGAGGACTGATTTGCGGAACCAGGTACAACTGTGTGTGCGCCTTTTGTGCAATTCATATGTTACAATGTTTGTTACTGTCTTGTTTGCTTTTAGCGTGTAATAAAGAGTTATATCTATCTACCTATCTGTGACAAAGATTAAATAAATAACCTATTAACGTTCATCATATCATATAGATACTCATATATAATACATATGTACCTCATTAGAATCAAAAGACAAAAAATAATAACTAAATAATTTGAAAAAGAATAAATACAGCTATTCTCGTAAAATATAATAATTTTAACTCAAATCCTTTCAAACCCAAAATAACTAAATTTTAAATGATGAGATGCAGGAAGAAACGAAAAGGCAAATCGTAAAGAACACCCATTAAATATACGAGTTATATCTGAAGTACGTCTAACACAACAACACTAGTCTTCACAGCCATTATCTCTTTTTGTGTTACTGAATACGACACTCATTAGTTATTTCCTAAGACCTTGACTGAGGATAAACTCGTGACTCCAACTTGGATTCATGAGAATTTTTAACTGAAAATTGTAACTTAAAAACTGAATAGTTTACGAAGTAATTAAGGCGTTTAAAATTTAATAAATAAATCTTTAATGAGCGATAATTTTGATGACCTACTTACCTCCTTGTTTCCTAATTTCCCTACTATTAAGATCAGTGGGAAATTGGAACAGTAAGAAATGACAAAGTATGTAATATTTAATTAGTATGTAATTATTTAGAGTTATGTAGAAATTTTTAGTAGCAAATTAAAAATAGTGTTTTACGGTACTTTCTTAAGGTACCTTACGTACCTAAGAAGGTACCGTAAGGTACTTTATGTACAACTCAGAGCAGAGCGTTGCGTAGGTATAGACGTGGGACCGCTTGCTTGCCTGCTCACTTCTCTATAAAAAAAAAAGATATCGCATATTAAGCGAAAACAAGCAGTTGCATGCTTATTGAATGACGTTGAGGATACAGCGTCTTATCATTGCTGTTATATTGGCTGTCGAATAGGTCGTGTCTCTTTAGTGATTGCGGACTCAAGCGCAACTTGCACAGTACGCGGTGGTTTGCCGCGCGTGCTACACGTACTTGTAACAACGACCTTCAACTATTTGAACACAATCACCACTTCACGCTCAATGATCCTTTCCTCCGTCCTAACATCGTAGCCATGTAAATTCTAGTAAATTTAAAAAAAAAATATCCTCGCAGTGATATAGTGATATTTCATTAGGTTTAATAGGTAGTGATAATTATTGAAAAATGGAAACGTATTTTTATTTATTCGTATTAGCAACTTTATGTTATAAGGGGTAAGTTTTTCACTTGCAATATTTTTTGGTAACACCTATTTTTATTTGAATTAATTACGTAATAAGTGGTCTAATTGTTGTAATCAGTCGACACCGACAGTGTCCTTTTATTGTACAAAAAATCCTGGGATCCATTCTCAGTGGAATAACATTTTGTCTAAAAACAAATGTCTGTTTAAGATCAGAATCATTTGTGTTCGTCTTTGTATGTGTCTTTGAACCCACAACACAGGAAATTATATTATTAAATTTATTTACTGTTTATTTATTACTAATTCGTTTACTAATTTTAATTAAAACACGTTATTTTAATTGGGATCGTTGTAAAAAATGTTTTCCCTTTATATTGATTTATTATTATTCATTTTTTCACACTAACGTATTTATTGGATTTAACATCATTTTAACCACTGACGTTATTTTAATTGATATGTCATGGAATTTTACAAATGGGACGTTAGTTCATTTAGGAAGATAGCCTAAATATTCTATTTTCTATTTGACCTAAGCTAGTAATTATGGAGATTATCCTGTCCAGATAGACAGTCAGTTTGATATTTCCCTATAACAGTTAGGTATTTTACCTCGGGGTTTTTCAGTATCACGGGCACTCGAGTTAAACTCGTTTAATTTGAAGGCTACGCAGTATACTGCAGAAAATAGTTTTTAATTTTTTTCTTATGGAAAAAGCAGACAGATGAGCATACAGTCCACTTGATGGGGATACTGTCGTCCATGGAAATCAGCAAAATATGTCAACATCAGTCCAGAATGACAAATGTCGGCATGCCCCCGGATGCATTGTCTACCTTTGGAGATATAAGAAAACGATCTGACAGGAAATCTGACAGAAAAAGAACTTACTTAAAAATTAAGCGTTCAATGCACTTGATAGTATTGGAATAATATACGTTGCAAAAGAGGAGTGAATTAAAAAAACCACTGGCATTTACAATCTCGTTCTACAGGAGACACTGTAAGGTGACTTTGTGTTTTATATTTTTATGTATATAATTGTGTAGGAAGGTTTATAAAGTACTGACTAACCATTCGCACGATTACAAACTATGTCTTTGTAAACGATTCCGTTGCCGTCATACCAAGAACAGTAACTAGTACCTAGATAGTGAATAAGTAAAGTTCTATCAAGGAGAGCCGTTACACCAAAGGCGGATAGTAGCTCGCTGGCTGTGTTGTTAGGCTAAACTATTTAGTTGTAGTATTAAAGTAGCATTATTAATATAGTATAGTGTAATCGTGCCGTCGTTACAACTGAATAGATTGGTTTATTGCTCAATATATAAAATAGAAAATTATTATGATATTATTCAACTGCAAAATGTAAATCGAGATGCACACGCTAGACGAGCGGGTCGATGAGTTCACTCTGTTGGAGGTGGTGTCAATACTCAGGGATTGTGGTAGAGGGTTTGATATCCCTAATCGAATTTTACGACCCCCACGGAAGGTGGCCGGCCAGCTGGCTTAACACTCTGTACTAATAAAAAAAAATATGGTTATAAAGTTATCATTCTATACTATTTACATAAAACTTCTACTCGATCGTTTACCACTAATTGCTACGACTAATATGAAATTATTCTGTAGGAACAGAGGTATAGACAGCCGTGGTAGATACACATTTTAATATAATTTGATCGGTATAATCTTTTGATTTCTTATATATTTTTCTTCATTTACTAGTCGAAGTAAATTACGATCTTGACTTTGAAATTTTCATCGTAGGAGGCTTTTCATTATACTGTCTAAAAAATGTAAGTGCAACAGGTTTTAAAAGGGATTTATAAAATTATAATTATAAATTATTTAATTATAAAAATACCTTACCTATAGAGCGGTGGTAGTCTATTCTTAAATCACATTCGTACATCGCGAGTTCGAATTTAGTTAATTTAGTTCGATCGATGATCGATCACTGAGTTTCTAGTTAAGTGTAGATTTTTTAAATTATCATTAGCCCTGCAGCAAAGGAAAACATGGTGAGGTAAAGGAAAATTATCGTGACCTAAAAAAGGAAAACGTGAGGCAACCCACGTGTCCGAAAACTCCGACAATAAAAAGTTAGGGGCATGCAATGTGTAATATCCATAAATCCGTTCTGAATCAGCCTGGTGGATTATGGGCCGAAATCTAAATTTTCAAAGGTAGACGGCGCGTCCGGGGGAGCACCCACGTTTGTCATTTTTCATTACTCATACTCTGAAAGTAGGTCCGAAGTTGCCTGTGGAGCGAAGTGAAAATAGCCCAATACACCCTAGGGTGAGCGTTTTCAACTGACAGACAACTGAAAAATTAAGAAAAAAAAAGAGCTATTTACACATTTCTATGTAACCATGATCTAACTTCCTATACAGCCACTCCATTACAGCGTGATGTAAAATTGAAATAACATAAAGAAACGCACCCATTAATTAAAGAGTATATTTTTTAAATTACTTTCCTTGTATTCGTAATGAAAAGCACAGTGTTTTCCTAGGGGTTCAGGACTTATTTAGTCCCTCGACCTATTGGCGCCCTCGCTGCGCTTGGGCACCAAACCCAGTCTCGGGACTGAAATAAGTCACTTTCACCCTTAGGGTAACAATGTACTATTTCATTTCTCATACTCTGAAAGTAGACCATAGATTATCTAAGAAGCGGGCTGAAAGTGATACGTTTAAGCTCTAGGGCCGAAAGGTAGTTTAAAAAAAAAATAGTCAATAAATCGTAGTTACACTGGGCAACGGCAGAAACCTATACAGCCACACTTCGATTAATACTATATTAATTCTTAACTTTGTAGAATTTTTGTTTCTGGCTGGCATTATGGCGCTTGAAAAATGTTGCACTTAAAAAAGAAAAAAAAAAAAGGCGGGAAAGCGTGATTAATGCAAATTCTTGGGAAGTTGAAGTAATATTTTTTGCATAAATGGCTTGTGTTTACTTTCCTGATATTCGAAATGAAAAGTAGAGTGTTTAATTCGGGTGAAAGGCACCCATTTCAGACTCGAAAATATCTCGTCAGAAATGGGTGCCTTTAATCCCTTAGTTAACAATCTACTATTTGACTGCTATAAGGATCTGGCAAGGGGACACATACACATTTCAGTAAATGTGAAAAGATAAAAAGTAGTTTTTCTAGACGAAACTAATTTTATTTTTTGATACGTCTTGTAAAACCTAATATATTTCACGCAGAGTTTTATAAAAAATCCGAAAACATTTCGGTATAAATATACTCTATACAACATTGAAAACTATATAAAAAAATTGAGAATTTTTTGAGTTTAACGCAAACATAAAGACAGACATGTTATGGGGCCTTATATTACGCAATGATCTACTAGGTACTAAAAAACTGACATAAGAAAATTACCAAATAAATTTTTAGTGTGTTACTGGTTTTCGACTGGTTCAAGTTTTTGTGCCTTTTGGCACAAATCAAGAATGCAATTCATTATAAAAAAGGTAGTAAAAAGATAGCTATAAAAATAAAAGACCGGCAAAAAATTAATTAGCAAGACACATACCTAATGATTATACTTGATTTTACATAGTAACTGCTTTAGGAAACTTTTAGAAAGATATGGTTGTCGCTTTTTATACCTTTTTAAATGTAGGTACTAAAACAAAAAAAAGATACAAGTTAATTTTGACAATATAAATGTTATAAATAACTAAGTGCCTATGTTATATTTTGGCTTTCCGAATCAAGCGGCATGTTTTACCTTTACTTTCTTTTATACATTTTATGTTAGTTATTTATCTTTGGTTATACAGGATTTATAATATGTATTTATATATGATACCATATAATATTTTATCATGTACTGAATACACTAAAATCTTTGGTGGGTTTAATTGTCTGCCTGTCTATACGATTTTTGTTGTATTGGCCATTCCAGCGAGTCTAGTGGCAATAAGGCCAATACAAAAGAGAACAATTAAGGTCAAAGGTCATATAGCTTAATGGGAGAATAAGCTAAATGTTAGAATGCTTTTGAGATTAAGTATAATGGAGTCAATTCATAATAATATTGACATACCATAACATCATCAGCCTGTCTCTATACTGCTGGATTGGATATAGGCCTGTATTGGATATATTGAGTAGGTTTTTTTATAGAAAGAAGGCAGCTGGCGAGCGGACAGTCCATGTAGTGGGAAGGGGATAGATACTGTTGTCCAACAACATCCATGGATACATGCTAATATCAGTCCAAAATGACAAAAAAATCCGGGGATGCGCTGTCTAACTTTAGGATATTTAGGAATGGATTTGGAGAAAGGAAACCTCCCAATCCTCCTTTTTGATATAACGAAAGCGCGTTAAACACTTCGACTTCACCTACCCCACGTGGTTGCTCGCAACGCACGGATCGCCGGTGCGGGCATATTACTTCCTATTAGTCTATGATATTACGCACTCAGATATCCTGTAATGTTATTGGTTTTTCGGATATGAGTGTACACGGTATTATCAACCGCGCGCAATTATACAACTCTCCTCTAATAAGACATACTGAGAAGAGAGAAGTATCTACTAACTATTGCGTTTGTAACGCATTTAGTAATTGCATATGTAAAGGCGAGTAACTAACAGTTCTGGATCTTAAGGATTCTTCTCATACCGGCTTACCTATAAGTTGTGCCATTGATCAACCAAAATACATAGATGGATAGTTCCTTGTCACAAAACTGTGGTAAGTATACAAGGGTGATGCCAGTGGTACGAATATGAATAAAATGTTACTGTCACCATAAATGAGTAGCGCGTATTACTTACTGTCTTATTTACTGTTTTGATATTATATGGGGCAGCCGAATTGTCGCCGATTTGCTTTTAACTTGTGAATATTACAATCGAATGCTTCTTTGATATAATGTATTTAGTTCCAGATATCTGATTAGTACCTAAGTATTAAGTTATAAGTAAATAATGTTATAAAGTACATTTTATAACGTCCTTATTTGTGTTCCTTGTTTATGGGTCAATAAAAATAGCAGTCGCTTTGTATTTGTTGAAGTCAGTATATAATTGACAACCTCCCGTTTTACCTTGAGAGACATAAAATGAGATTAGGTGAGTTACGGGTAGGTACTTACGGTTACTATGCAACTAATAGTACTAGTAACTAATGTTTAATATTTCTGTAAGCTAGTTAATATTTTATTAGTATTTGGTTGAGTATAATAGCGAATAAGACCATAGATTAATTGAGTTAATAATTGCTAATAATGAAAGCCTGCCGCCTGTATTATTACCGTTCCCAACCTTGCAGTTTTATCATGTTGCATAAAACTTAATAACTCGCCTAGTAATTGCAACTGCATAATTTGACGTAGGAATTAACAAAAAAATAAATTCAAGTCAGTATCCGAATGAATGTGTGAATGTTACACGTTTTCCGTAAAACTTACACGGAAGGTAATGAAGGTTTTCCTGGTGGAAACCAGCCGAGACTTGCTCTGACAATGACATAGTTTTGCGAGAATTAATTATGTAATTTTCTGTTCCTACTCAGCTTTGTATCATTCAACGACTAAAGACTGGTAATGAATTCTAAAATTGAAAGTTCTTAGGTCTTAATAACATTTTAAATTAAATTTTACATTAACTTTCAAAGTGATTTGATAAGCCATTATATAATAATTAAGTATTGCTTGACAACAAAATTAAACATTTCTAAATTTAAACAAAAAACGATATCGATTCAGTTCTAGTCGAGGGTTACACTGCGCTTTCTCTATTAACAAACCTTGTTGCGTTGTCAGCGAGGCCAAAATTCGCGAAGTCATTTTGAGAATAGACTGGTTTCCGATTTCAAAAGTCACTACATTGTTGTTAATGATTTCTTTACAAAAAGTATTTCACTAAAATTACGTATTTAGACTGTCACTGCAGACTAGAGTAGATAAAAATAATCACTGCAAATATAGTAACCGTAAAGTGTTAATGTGATTCTGCTCAAGATCTTATTTGCTTGTCTTAAGCGGTTTTGTGTAATTACTTATTTGCTTTGAAAGTATTTTTTAACCCGCTACCTGCTGCCTGACGTAATTACCTGCAAATATATTAAACTTTATTCTGTTATAACTAAACAGAATAAAGTATCCTTCATACTCATACCTACTTCAAAGTCTGTGACTGCTGGAACATACATAAATATGATGTAACTGTTATATTCCCGAAGGTTGTGAAACGATGGATTTCTAAATTAAATTATATACCTACCTATTTTTTTTTACAAAAATAGGTATTATTTAAAGTCGATTAACTCCGAAGAATCGTGAGTAAAATTCATGTTTTTAGCCTTCAGCGATACATATTTCAGAGGATATTATGTAGAGGTTGCTGGTTGTATATTGTGTTGGCTGCATATTAGAAGGTTGCTTAATTGAACGATGAAAATATCCTCTAACTTATTATATTGGTTAATCACGTGATACATAGTATTTGTACACCGAAGTGCTAATTACGGGGCGTATTAAACGACTGACGATTGCTGACCATTCGATGCAGGACTTACACAAAAATCTCTATGCAGAAAAAGCTTTATTGTGAAAAACTATCATTTATAAATTAAACAGCGTGTCGTCGTGAATCCAACGCTGTGTCGCTACAATATAAAACGACCTGTATTACATACTATACCAAATTGTCTCTCCACTGCAGCATATAAGCCTCTTTTAAAGGATTCACCACAAATTAATACTAAAAAAATCATAGGCCATAACAATACATATTTTTAAGTACCCATACAATTTTTTCTATATACATATTTTTAAGTATAAAAATTTCTATAATTAATTCTTTCAAATGATATGGTTTTAAAGCTAAAACAACAATCATGTCACAATATTTAAGGATTAATATTTAACACAATCTCTTTTAAGGGCTTTCTATTGCTCGAGCTGAGATTTCTGGTAGTACCTACTACATCTTACCCTATTTACTTAGCGACAGTCGTTTTTAAAACAAAGAAAACTTGAATCCTGCGCGAGTGTTAGCAAATGCTAGTCTAGTAATTGGAGGAGCGGATACCTATTTTGGTTTACTGTATGATTCCATTCATAAGCCTATTGTAGATGATAATGTTATATAGGCGTTTGTTCGCTAAGTTACGAAATGGCCCTAGTTCAATGTTCCGCCGACTTCTGCCCTGTCGACCTTGATACGGACGAACAGACTGTTGGTCAGCTGATCGTTGTTAACCCAACTAGAGTAATGCAACGGATAATAAAAATATAACACTACATATTAAGGTTAAATGTTGACATCCAGTTTTTCATAACTTTCAGCTCTTATGAAAGTTATATAAACAACTTCCTGAGGTGTTTTCGCTTTTCTCTTCACTACAATTTTACTTTATACGATAAATTGCCTACGCAAATTATCTGAAACGCAAATTAAAAAAAAATAAGAAAATGGAAGTGTTTCTTCGATGTTACCAGATTGTCTATGTTAACAGTTAATTTTGATGTTTCCAAACAGGGCAAGAGCGAAGAAGGTAATAAGCAAAATATTATGTTTCCATCAGTAAAGGGCGTCTTGACGCTTGACCTCACGAGGTTATAGCTTGATAGGTTAAATTGGAAATATGTATATCTGAATTTTATTGTTTTGTTTATTTGTTTTCATTCTAGCTTTTAATATTGCTTTAATAGGTGTTCCTTTTGCCGACGTTATACTAGAGATTTTCATTAACCCAGTTCATACAAACTGATATTTACTAGGTATGGTATTCACTAGGTATGATATTTAGTAGTGATAATTTAGATCAAATCAAAAGGAGGTAAGTATGTTACTTACTTACTGCGCGTGGTCCTACAAAACCAAGTCCAATGGACCTGCTTCGTTTAGTTACCAATAGAACAGCGAATTGCTTGCACGTGATACGTTCACACGGTTAACACAGTTTTGTAGTGGAAAATACTTTTGAAAATGCCTACCTGCATTTATTCAGTGCACAGATCACTCAAGGTGTAAACAAGACACATGGAATCACTTTTCAACAAAGTACACCAAAAAGTAATAATTTGCAGAAGTTTTTTTAAAATTATTAGTTTACATTCGGCCATTAATGAGTGAGCGTGATAAAACTATACGAAACATGTGCGAGCGCACGTTTAGCTTGTCTCGCTCTTGCCACTGTCCAAGCTCATCGCTTTATCTTTATCTTTCGGTACCGTACAATGTGACTTCAATTATTTGTGTGCACGCAGTTGTGCATTCGAGCCTATTTTCAGTTGACGCAATGTAAGAACGTACACATCCCGGTCGAAAGTAATACCTATCGTCTATGATCGGCTAGCTTCCGTTTTATAGAGCGTCGTCTCTGTCGTGTGCCGTTACGAGATATAGTCTCTTTCTAAAGGCCGATGTGTACGAGTATAACTTTCGGCCGGGAAGTACCGTTTTTGTACCGTTTAGCTTTTGTACCGTGTCTTCCCCGTTTGCTTTGATCTAAGAGCACTTATTAAACAATATACATACCTAGTTGTAAATATAGTTGTAACTATTTCAAGAAAATTCTTCTATATAAATCCAACAAGTTTTAAAAAGTTTATGTGAAGAGATAATAAGACAAAAATGAAACATTACATTAGAAATAATATGTGATAATATAATAAAGATCAACATATCTACTGCTGATAATCATTGTGAGAGACGTACATAAGAACTTTATCTTAAGTTTTTATGAGTTATGATATGTGAAATAGAATTAAAGTAATAAACATCTATTTCATTTAACATTCTCACGTCATTGATTTTTATCATAATTATAGTTTTGTGAAGCGGCTTTTGTTTGAGTCAGCGTAACAATCAGAAGCTATATAATGTAATTTTGTTCATAGAAACGCCGAAATATTCAATTTGGCGGGGGGTTTGAAAACCAACTACACATTTCCAAAGGACTTTGTGTTTGGCGTGTCTACAGCAGCCGGACAAATCGAGGGAGCCTGGAACATAGATGGTAAGTCAGATAATCAAACGTAATTTGGCCGTTAACAAATTAGCTTTTACAATGCATTGAAGGATTGAAAACGGTTTGAATGAACGAGTTCACACACATTATGTCATTTGTTTAATTTATCTTAAATGATTCTCTCTTAAATACCTATTTTTGTGATCCAGGTCTAATGAAAAAAATGTGTATGTTGTTTTTTTTCCAGGTAGGTCAGAAAGTATATGGGACCATATGATTCATAACAATCCTAACTTCGTGAAAGACCATACGAATGCTGACGTCGCGGCAGATTCCTACCGCCTTTACAAGAGGGATGTCCAGATGATTCATGAACTTGGTGTAGACGTATACAGGTTTTCTATTGCTTGGCCGAGGGTCCTGCCACATGGATTAGCCAACAATATCAACCCTTTAGGAATACAGTATTACGACAATCTTATAAATGAGCTTTTAAAGTATAACATCACACCTATGGTGACGATATACCATTGGGATCTACCTCAAAAACTTCAAGATATTGGAGGATGGGCGAACGCACACATGATCGATTACTATACAGATTATGCTAAAGTTTTATTCGATAATTTCGCGCACAAAGTGAAATACTGGATTACTTTCAATGAGCCGATGCAAACGTGTTTGGAAGGTTATGGCGGCACGTACAGAGCACCAGCGTTGAACCGTCACGGTATTGCCGAGTATTTATGTACCCACAACCTTTTGAAGGCCCATGCCAACGTTTATCATTTATACGATGAACATTATCGTAAAGCAAAAGGTATGTGCTAGGTAACCAATTATGCCCTTTATTTTAAAATATTCATGCTTCTTGTAACAATGAAGTAAATTATTAATTATTTTCTATTCTATAGGTAGTTCTGGTATGATGGGTATATCTCTGGATTCCAACTGGGCCGAACCGAAGACCAATTCATCAAGAGACAAATATGCAGCGGAGTTGTATTTGAAAACACACGTAAGTACCGGCTGCTCGTGGTTACACAGTAAAGACTGATCAAAAATTATATTGAGCAGTCAAGCAATGACTTTTGTCTATTGTTATTGGGACGCAGTCTATTGATTGTATTTAACTACGGTTAAATACAAGTTAAAGTAATTATCAATTGATACTTAAATGAATATTCTTTGTGATAGCAGGTTCATAATTGTGTTTGATAAAAGTCGTGTCAAGTAGCAGTTATTAATCGCCATGACATCCTTGGGAAGTGGGACAAATTCAAGAATTGTACAATAAGCTGATGTTACCTCGATGATTATGGCAATAGTTTTAAAATACAGACGTAATGATTTATTTCTATTGCTTATAGGTAGGCTGGTATGCGCATCCAATTTTCTCTGCTGAAGGAAACTATCCCCCAGAACTGATTGAGTTGGTAGACGAAAAGAGCCGTCAGCAAAATCACAGCCGTTCTCGTTTGCCTAAATTCACTCCCGAAGAAGTAGTCTTTATTCGCGGTACAGCTGACTTCTTTGGGCTAAACCATTATACCACCTACTTGCTAACCATGGCTGACAAGGAAGTAGGAGCGAGTCCTTCACATGAAAATGACGTTGGTATCATCAGAGTTCAAGATCCTAGTTGGCCTTCGAAATCATCTTCATCTTGGCTTAAGGTAAGTACTTGTGCTTGAAATTTTAGGTCATAGAAACAGAGGTCATTAACCACTCAGAGAAATGACCTTTGCCCTTTTATTTTTTCTATTTAATTTTTCAACTGTGCCTATAAAACGACAGACAGTTAAGTTTTGATATTCTCTTCATTATCTTTTTGCAACAAATTTGATAGATTGATATACAATGTATCAGGGCCGTCTTTACCAGGGGGTGCAAGGGGTGCGGTGCACCCCGGGCGCTCACCTTTTAAAGGTAATGAAAAAATATAACGCTATAGTAAACAATTACACAATAGGATATTTGACTGTCATAGGATACACAATAGGATATTTGACTGTCATAGGATACACAATAGGATATTTGACTGTCATAGGATACACAATAGGATGTTTGACTGTCTTAGGATACACTCCCGCACCCCGGCGCAGAATAGACTTAAGACGGCCCTGAATGTATCGTAATATAATAGCATAGGGTAGCGATTTCCAAACGGTGGGTCACGACCCGATACTGGGCCGCAAAACAAAAATGCCCACCTCGTCTCGCAGTTTTTCAGTCTCTTTGTTCGCACCAAACTAATGCAACCAATCACAAAGCCTCTCTTTGTTCGCACCAAACTAATGCAACCAATCACAAAGCCGCGCGCTCGCACTTCTTCCCCGTCCGTTGGCCAAACAGTCTCGTTTGCTTTAACTGCCCGCGCCCGCGGTTGATAGTTCCAGCAATCAAAATGTTTACATGTCGAATATATGATAAAAAAACAGGAGAACCAAGTAAATTTGCAGGCTCTGTCAAATAACACTGTGAAGCGCAGAATCGTGGATATGGCAGATAATGTTGAAGAGATGGTCGTAGGACACTCAGAGTGTATTTTTTTCTCCGCAATTTGATGAAAGTATTGACGTTGACGTTATCATGTGTTTTGTAAGATATGGTTTTGAAAATACAACTCACGAAGAGTTCCTATTTTTTTAACCTCTCACAACAAGAACAACTGTTAAAGAAATATTTAAATTGATTGATAGTTACATTAATCAAAATGACATTGAAGGGAAGAAATGTGTGGGACTGAGCAGCGTTGGAGCACGGGCAAAGGCGGGCGCTCGTAGTGGACTTTTTCCGAAGATCAAAGCCGTAGAGTGCATTGTAGTATCCACAGAGAGGCATTGGCTGTCAAAAAAATGCCTCTGTTTTTCATCGAAACGATGCAAGAACGTGTAAAATTTATAAACTTTATCAAATCTTGTCCATTATACTCAAGAATATTCTCTGCTCTATGCAAAAAACCACCAACCGCTGGAATGTAGAATGGCCGCCCTATTTTATGTTATGTCCATTTGTATTGTGTTATCAAAATCAAATCGATTTTAATTTAAATAATATGTACAATTGAATCAGATTTATTAGCATAAACTTGGAAACATTCTTATAATGTATTGTGTACCTAAGTGTTAAACTACACCCGGAGTGTCGTCGTCCCTGTCATCCAAGAATGTCAAAGATGTATCAGATTAGCTTACAGTACCTTCTGAGAGTCCAATAAAAGTCTTTTGAGCTTATATTTAAATACACCTACTGAACTCAGACTGCGGAATGGTCGAGCAATTGCTCAATTGAGCAACATCAACCGTCCCGTAATCAGTAGCGCACATAGGTACCTGCGTCAGCGGCGTAGGTACAATATAAATATGAAATAAAACGTCACGCATAATAACCCGGAGAATTCTGCTATCAATCCCATAATTCAAAATTTACATTCCAAATTACCTTGACGATGAAACCATAGGAGGCAAAGCAAATTCAGTTCTTTCCGACCTTGACAAAATTATAAACAATTTCCAAAGTATTGGTTTAGATCTAAATTTATGTAAATGCGAACTATATATTTCAGGCAACCTTTCTTTGTATTCAAAAACTGTAATAACACACAAGTTTAATTGTTTGGCTTGTAACATTAAAATAGTGAATAAGAAGCTTAGCCTCCTAGGATCCCCAATATACGACGAATGTAAGACATCATTCATTCAAGAAAAAATCTCTAAATTCAACAAACATTCAAATCGGTTGTATAGTGTTAACGGTCATTCAGCCATTTCTGTTCTTAAATTCTGCTCTTCTGTTCCATTTACTTACCTTCTTCGCTCTTGCCCTGTTTGGAAACATCAAAATTTAACTGTTAACATAGACAATCTGGTAACATTAAATTAGTTTTTTTTTTAAATATTAAACGAACGAACAGTCCTGGATACAAGTATCCCTGCCCATACGCTACGGAGAGCCAAGGATACGCAAAATCTCCAGTGTAACCTTACCGGCATTCCTGTCCTCCATCCATAGTACAATCAGCCTCACAGGAAAAAAAATAAAATCCGCCACAAACTGCGAAGTTGTGTGCTTGGTGGAGGCTAGGAATGTTTGGAAAATGGAAAATGAACCAATTCATCCTCAATTTCAAAGGAGCTGGGATGATGTATTATGCCAACAAACTTTCGATGCTTTATTAAAAAATAGCTCTGGTGCTGCCAAGGCCAGATTGAGGGCAGTCGCGCAAAAAGAGTCTGGGTATTGGCTTCAGGTTATTCCATCAGCAAACATGGGGACTTACTTTGATCTCAATACCCTTCGCCTGGCGATCAGCCTCCGTCTGGGAGCCGAGGTATGTGTCCAATATAAATGCTCCTGTGGCAAGGATGTCGACCAGTTAGGACACCACGGACTGTCTTGCCTCTCGAGTGCTGGCCGTTTCTCACGCCATGCCACACTTAATGACATCATACGTCGTTCTCTTGCCATCGTCAACGTACCGGCTTTACTGGAGTCGAATGGTATCTTGTCCGTGACGATGGTAAGAGACCCAACGGGATGTTATTGATGCCGTGGAGGATGGGTTGACACGCTAGCTCCGTTTCACCTCAACGGAACTAGTACGAAGGCTGGGGCAGCGGCAGAGGAGGCCGAGAAACGCAAGACAGTCAAATATAGAGATATCGGTCCCGAATACATTTTTGTTGTTGCCTTCAGTGTCGAAGCCGCAGGTCCGTGGAGTCCTAACGCGCTTTGTTTTTCAAAGATCTTTTTAAGCGCCTGGTCGACATCACTGGCGACCCCAGGGCTGGCCATTATCTCTCGCAACGTATTAGTCTTGTCATCCAGTGAGGTAATGCCGCCAGCATAAGGGGTACCTTGCCACAGGTACCAAATTTGTACAACATGATCAATATATAATCCTATATTTTGAGCATTTTGTATAATTAAACACTTCCATAATAAGCATTTTTAATACTACTAAGTTAGTTTTTAATTATTTTACAAATAAATTTAGATTAGTTTTTAGATTTAAATATTTTCTTTTCTTTGTATAATTTGTCAAGCCTATAAATAATAAAAAAAATATTTAATGTGTTAATAAACTTTATGTCAATTAAAAGAAATGGGAAGTGGACATGAACATCTTTTTTTACACTGCGAGGCGCGATGGCTATCAAGAGGAAATGTTTTGAGAAGACTTATTGAATTGAAGGAAGAAGTCTCAGTGTTCTTAGAACAACATTCACCAACAGCTAGAGATGTTACATTTCCATTCAAAGACAGTTTTTATGATGTCAATCGGTTAGTCAACGTAGCCTACCTTTGAAGAAGTGGAAGCTACGACGAAAAAACTTAATTTATGGTCACGTTGCGCGGTAGCAGGGAATTTCAATGCTTTTATAAAGTTAACACGGATTACAAAAAGAGTCGACTTTATTGCCAGATGAGATTTCCCCTGCTATTAAGGAACATTTGCTAGGACTGGAGGCTAGTCTGACCAAATATTTTCCTCCAATCAACAGCAACAAGTCTTGGATAAGAAATCAATGTACAGTAAATGTAGAATCTGTAATAGAATTGCCGGAATCAGATATTGAGTGTTTAATTGAACTATCGTGTGATACAGCACTCAAAGACGTATTCGATAGAATTCCGCTCATAAATTTTTTGCTGTTTTGTCGCTAGGAGTACCCAGTTTTAGCAGTAAACTTTGTCACGACCTATAAATGTGAAGCAGGGTTTTCAACATTGTTGTTCCCCAAAAATAAATACAGAAATCGATTGGAAGTCGAACCGGACCAAGAAATAAAGTCAACATGTTTTACTGCAAACTTGAAGTTTTTAGTTAACAAGAAACAGCTCTATATTTCTCACTAGCGACCCGCCCTCGCTTCGCGTCGATTTATAAGTTTCTTTTTTCAAAATTTAAAAATAAAATTTAGCCCATATTTGACACGAATAATGTAGCTTCCTATTTGTGAAAGAATTTTTGAAATCGGTTAAGTTGTTCCAGAGATTACCCACAAACACACAATTTTACCTCTTTATATATTAGTATAGATATAGATTAATAATTTAATATTTAATTCAGTTTTATTTCATTACATTATTGTAAAATATTTCTATAATAAATACCTTAAAATTATGTAGACATTAAAATATGTTTTGGTTTACATATACACCAGAATTAGACAAACTTGTTAGTGAGCCACGAACGAAAGGCATAAAAAACCGACTCATAGGAAAAAAGTTTCGGAAAGGATGGGCTAGGGTTTTTTGAACTTCAACTATAGTCGGATTTTTTATTCGAGTCAGGGATATGACATGTAGAATTGTCAAACGGAATGAAATTTGTACGGAGATGACACTTTATTGACAGTTCTACATGTCACATCCATGACTCGAATAAACAATCAGACTTTAATGTGGTTTGATAGTTGATACGATTACTGTTTTTGTATGAATTTATGTTGTGCTTAAATTTAAAATGAAATATTATTTAAGAGTACCTAGAGGTTGTTTAGCGCCGTTTCATATATTCAGTTTATTTATTTTTTTACTTTAATAATAGTAAATTTAATTGCCTAATAGACAGTGGGGAATTAAATGTATACCACGAATAGAACACTTAAATGAAATTTGGCGAACGTATTCGATTCGATTTCGAATTCTTCCTGTATATTGCAATAATTATTTCTTTGCTGGTAAAATATTTAAGTAGATACATGTTTGTAAGGAAATGTTGTGTTAGAACATCTTAAAGGCGACATTACCTTTATAATAGTAATACTATTAATAGTGCTGTAATATATTATGGCTTAACACACATATAGCCTATGGGCGTAGCCACGATGGGGCCGGGTGGCTCGCTTGCCTTATTCCTATTATTAAACGACTTTCTTCATTACACAATCTCTATTTAGAATTATAAGAAAATTGTTTGCTTTGCTCCTCCCTGGATAAAATCCTAACTACACCCTTAGTGTAGTCATATACATTGCTATCGAAGTCAAAAATATACGCACGATGTGTCATTATATTAAATTAATGATCACGTTTCTTCTGCATTTCCAGGTGGTGCCTTTTGGTTTCCGACGACTTCTCAAGTGGGTCTCAACAACTTACCAAGGTTACCCGATTGTAGTGACAGAGAATGGTTACGCTGACTTCGATGGTGTGGCAGACAAGGCCCGAGTATCTTACTATAGTCACTATTTGAATTCACTGCTTCACGCCATCCATGAGGATCGCTGCAATGTGACAGGGTACTTTGCATGGAGTTTAATGGACAATTTCGAGTGGGATGATGGCTATGCGTAAGCATTACCTACTTTATTTTTGTTATCATGATGATATCAGCTTATGATAGCCCACTGTAGTTCATAGGCATTTAGTTGCAGTCATGAAGAGGTTTTGGACCATAATCCTCTAAGCAGCTTGATCCCGATCTTTTTTTTTAATTTTCGAGTACGCCGAGTTCCTATCTGACTAGCTGTATCTATTCTAGAGTGACATTGGTCATGCTTATTCGATTTTTGTTATATTCATGCCATGTTACATCGTTCGGAGGTTCAAGGCTATTCAGACATCAAGTGATGTAGGTACTTTTAGCGGTAAATTGCCTTTTTTAGAAATAAGGCGGCAGGCCCGTCTGCCTGATGGTAAATCCACCGTCAGGTAAATCCTAAAGCCCACCTGATGGTAAATGGATACTGTCGTCCATAGACAACCGCGATACATGCTAACATCGGGCGAGAACGACAAACGTTGGCACACCCGCGGATGCGGTGCCTACCTTTGGAGATATAGGAATGTATTTGGAGAAAGGCTTGCCTGTTTTAAAGGAAGGGTTTACATATTACACTATATTAAATACATTGATGCAATTCTTCAATGTGAGGGCATGTAAATTCACACTGAGCAAAAATGAAAGGTTTGATCCTTCGTTACTTAATACATCGTTATTAAAACTAAACCCAATTTAGTTCAAATTCTTACGCAAACAGCTGTCGACCTTTAAGTACCTTGACATGCCTAACTAACTATAATTTTATAACCACAAATTTTATTTCTTGGGACAATAATATATCAAACAAAACTAAATAACGTCATGAACGCAATAACATAACTATTTATCTTGAGAAATAAGGACGTCATACTAATGTAATCATAAAAATATGTAACTTAAACGTGGTTATTATTGATGATGTAAATCAACATGGCCTAATGATCTAGCACCACTATGCTTTATTGTTCGATTATAATTTATATAGATCAAGTAATAACTAGGTTTATGTTTAACGTAGATAATTAATTGATATCGCATGGTATTTTTATTATAATATAAGTTTTTATATTTTAACGTAGATTTAGATATAGTCGGCAATATGCTAATGCTCCCAAAATCATCATATTCTTCGAATTATTAGTGCATTAACGAAACAAAGCTCTCTGTAGGTGCACGGGCTGCATACTCGTATAATATTTGTATACAAAATCTTACTGAGTTTTGCAGTGTATACTATATTAAACTATCGTCACTCCGATTCGTCGATCCTCGATTGTGCTTAGAGACTAAGCACGAATCATGTAGCTTACAGTTTTAGAAGTGAGTCGTGCTTTTCTATAAACATAACTTACTTGTCTATTTTCACTATGTTATGGTGTCTATGGATCGACGTGTTGCAGACTATAGATACCTGTGTATATATTCTGTTGTTCATTTTAGTTATCTTCGTGTATGTATCTACGTATATTTAGTAGAGAGTACAACTGTATTGAATGGTTTGTAAAATTGTAGAAAACTACATTTAGAATTTCTTTTTGATATCCTTATGTTCGTTTTATTGCTATTTCATATAATCAAAACACAGTTGCGACATCTATCACATTGACTGGAAAAGAAGTTTTGTATCAGCAGACCAAGCCTAATTCCCACTGCGCAAGTCGTCTATTGTCAAACAACGGCTTCAGATGGCGTGTCATGTCCTTGCACAAAGCAATAGAATTAATTCAACACTGGACTCATTGTAATGGAGTACCTATTGGTTGGATTCCTCCTATTGATTTACAATAATGTATTTCGAATAAGCAATGTCTACAAATTTAGTAAGAATAGGAAACCCCTAATGATTGAGGGTTTGACGCTGAATACGGTAATAAAGGTTTGCCATAGTGACTCATATCATACAAATAATCCCGGCTCTGTACTAAATTATTTCGTTTGGCAATCATTTATGAATGTCTTCTTTTTATTTGGAACCTTTTTAAGTTCGATGACCGCGGTGCCGATAATGTTATTACGAGACCGTGGCCAGCTGACCTCACTCCTCAATTCGCTTATTACTTGCTCCAATAAAGAAACGATATGAAAATGGCGTCCACTCGGGCGCTATCTCGCTCACACTATATCTCCATCTCACACACCACGGGACCGCATGCAAAAAAATACTCAGTCTGGATTGCTATTTCGACGCGCCCCGAATTTTTGAATACGTTCTCTTCTTTGGCTGTTGTTGTTATTATTTTGTTAGGTACTGTTGAGTTTTGTTTTTATTGTATTGCAATTATTGTTCTTCTGTTGAGCTATGAGTAAACGCGGGAAGATTCTTCACAGCGACACTCGTAAAATTGTATATCATCATCTCAGCCCTTGGACGTCCACTGCTGGACATAGGCCTCCCCCATTGTCCGCCATTTAGACCTATCGGCAGCGATCTACATCCAGCGGGTGTCCGCAACCTTTATGAGGTCGTCTGTCCATCTAGCAGATGGACGTCCTCGGCTTCGTCCGCCGGTACGTGGTCTCCACTCGAGAACCCCTCTGCCCCATCGGCCATCGGTTCTTCGAGCTATGTGCCCTGCCCACTGCCACTTCAGCTTGCTAACCCGAGAGGCTATGTCGGTGACTTTAGTTCGTCTACGGATCTCCTCATTCCTGATTCGATCACGTAGGGAAACCCCGAGCATAGCCCTCTCCATAGCTCGCTCTGCGACAGTGAGCTTATTTATGAGGCCCATAGTCAGAGACCACGTCTCGGTGCCGTAGGTCATCACTGGCAACACACACTGGTCGAAGACCTTCGTCTTCAAGCACGAAAAATACATCTTCAAAATTGTATATAATGTTATAAAATACTTCGAAGAAGAAAAGAATTTGGAACGTTATCATCCATTTCAACATAGCAACGCGCGCGCATCTGTGGCAACCGATTTATTACACAGCAGAATATCAACAATAAAAAAGAAGGTAAGTACGTTTGCTTTGACATGCTTATAAAAATATGATGTAAGTACTACAAATAGTGTTCTGCTATCCGGTCGCGCAGCTGTCATACCTGTCATGGATGACGTTACAGCTACTAACGTTTGTAAAGTAGATATGATTGAAATATAAAAAAAAAAAAAATTATGTTCACTGAATTATTATATATATTCCGTAAGCACTAAATTATAAAATAATTTCAGATGATATCCCGAGAATATTAAATTATTTTAAAACATATTCCATGTGTGGATTATGATTATGCCTGATTCGTTTTTTTTTTCATTCTAGGTAAACTTGCGGAGGAGTCTGCAAAAAAATACGGACTCCTAGTAAAGGAAAAAGAGGTCAGTATAACACGCGTGTCCCAATAGACGATTTTGATATTTGTGCGATTAGAAAAATCGTTGCTTCGATTTATGACGTACAGAAGGAAGTTCTGACGCTAAATAAAATAATGGCAATCGCAAAAACAGACTTGAATTACACAGGCTCTAAAACGACATTGTGCAGAATTTTGAAACTTAAACTGGGCTTTAGATTTTTAAAATATCGCCAGAAAAGAAGTGTCTTAATAGAGCGTGACAATATTAAAGCATGGCGAGTAAAATATTTACGCAGAATGCGACGCAATGATGCTTTAGGAGCATAAAAAAACCAGGGGTCTACATGGACGAATCATGGATCCATGCACATTATACTGTGAGTAAGTGCTGGCAGTCATCTAAGGATAAAGGAGTACGGAAGAATAATAGTCTCGGTCAAAGATGGGTAATGGTTCACGCCGGATATGAAAATGGGTTTGTAGAAGGTGCAGGCTTGCTTTTTAAAGCAAAGTCGAAGAAAGGAAGTTACCATGACGAGATAGATGGCTGTAATTTTCTAAAATATATTAAAGAGAAACTGATTCCGATTCTGCCAAACAATTGCGTACTAGTTATGAACAACGCATCCTATCATAGTATGCAATTAGATAAAGATCCCACTACTGCAACTCGTAAACGAGACCTACAAAAGTGGATGGAAGAGCATAACATCCCATATGAAATGTCGTGGACAAAATCAGAAATGCTGACGCATATGAGAAAAAATCTTCCTGAGAAACGGTAAGTGGTAGACGAATTGCTATTTGAGCATAGGCATGAGGTTGCCAGATTATAACTGCTCCTTATAACTGCGACCTCAATCCCATAGAGCATAATATATGGAACATAATAAAACAACGAGTCGCGGATAGGAATGTTGAGCAACGTGAAAATAAAATAGAGGAATTGTCCAAGTATGCGATAGCATCAATAACACAAGATGATTGGAAAAAATAAATTAACTATATAAAACGGTTGAACAGGAGTATGAATTAGAATGAAGATGAATTAGAGGAGTTCATAATAAGCGTCGGAATGACAAGTGACACTGATGACGAAAATCAAATGTCATTCAGCTCCAACGAGAGAGCATCCCTGGAGGTTGAACCCCTAATCGATTGTGATGACCCTAGTGAAGGACCAAGTGATACATAGCTTAACTTCCATGGTGACACGAATACGATGACGTTTACAACTCTCAACTATTTTATGTCAGTACATATATTTTAAATGTTTCTACTATATTAAGTTATTCTGCACCATCTGCCTCTTCATTATACAGCAGCTTTCCTCTACCCTAAGGTTCTCTGGAAGATATTGTTTTTAGCGATAAGATCACCTGTTGTACTTTATTATTGTTAACATTTAAAAAAAAATACAAAATAAAAATAGAATAGTAGTTAAATTTTTTGTACGATTCAAAACTTAATATCTTAATGTATTGCATTAAACACAACTTAAATTATTTATTATATAAACCCGTAAAAAAATTATAGAGGTAAGTTATTTTCGACAACTTTTTTGCCGACCGTACCATCACTACTCTTCGCCATGTGGCTGACATTTTCATATTGTTTCTTTATTGGCGCAAGTTATACCGTGTTTTTCGCGATTCACCCGTCTTATTTATTTTTTATCGGGTACATTTGTGACCTTGTATATACTTACGATTTTTAAGAAGAACTTTATATCGCTAAATGTCTGAATAGTGTAGCAACCGCAACCAGTCCCTTTAGTATTCAGTGCTGGACATGGGCCTCCTCGTACACAGGGAATGTATAGCTTTAAAACGGCACGCTGGCCTAGCGGATCGGCGAGTCCATTTCTTTTTTTACATTTATTTATTACCAAATTTACAAACATAAAGTATAAAACCACAATGGTCCAAAAAACAATAAAACATAATTATCTAATAAACCGTTATAAACCGTGAAGGTTCGTCTAACATACAAATTTTGCAGTATCAGTATCCAAGTTATAAAGACCTACCTGTGAACAGTCAAAAAAATATAATTTTAGAGGTGATAGAAGTTCCTCACAGCGTGTGGAAGCCGCTTTCTTTCCCTAAGTCGCCTTTTACGACACCCGCGGGATGAGATGGAGTGGGTGCTATTCTATAGCCGGCCCACACCACACGGATAATCTGGTGTAGATTAATCTAATTTTCTCTCTGGTTTACGTGACTGAGTGTGAGATTAATATTCTTTACTAATGTGGTTTTGATCTGATTTTTTAACAGTTTTACTATATTAGGAAGGTTATGAACGAAATAAGGTAGTCCAAACAACAACCAAGGATAACTGAGAGTACTTTGTAATTATTCAGTGGTTCAAGCCTGTCCTATGAATTGATACAGTGTTTTCCTGTAACATATTTACGTTTCGATAAAGTACAATTTTATTCATACATGTAATTATTTAATACATTCATAAGTCATACCATACCGTCAATCTGTTTATCTCCTGCCTAGGCATTATATCTAGATTATTGGTCTCTATCAAGGACCACCAACATATTCGGTCTTCCGTTTTTCTCGGTATTAAGTGACCGGAAGGCATCACACGTCATGTTTTGTACTTCTGTGCTATGTCTTGTACTTGCTCTCCATTCGAGGACACGCACCTTCATCAGCTGTGAAGATATGGTCAACTACTGCCATTTCAGCTTAATACAGCTTACTGCCAGCTTGAGTTGCGTCGATAACTTTGGTTTTGTTACGAATTCCTTCGTTCTACGATTTACGATTCTATTCATCAAAAAAACTCTCTGAGAGAACTAGTTCTTCATCTCTAACATTCATTCTTCATCTCAAACTAGTTCTCCTTCACTCGCTGAGCAATTTTGAACTTGTAAATTAGGCTCACTGTCTAGATGTATTTACTAAAAACAATACATATCAAATTATGTTTCAGTAGGTACATACTCTTTGTGCAGTTCTAAAGTAAATTCACCTCGTGGTGTAGGTACTTAGAGGTTATTTACAACTCCATTGTTAATACAAAGTAAAACTTTCTGATTACTTTAATGCATATTGTGACAATGCCATAGCTGTCTAGCACTTCATGTTTCTTATCTAATCAAAATGTATTTATATACGATGATATCTAATCATTCTGTCTGTAAATGCATTATACCTTTATGTAAAGACTGCAAAGGGAACAGTCTATAAAACTCTACAGATCTTAGATTAGTACTTTGAAGGCCTTTGTGTTAGATTTTGTCATCAGGATATTATTACATTGTCTAAAAGTATGAGGTCTTCGTTCACCGATTCGTTCCTTTTTTTCAAAGAAATGGTCCTTTCAAAGGATATCCGCTAGATATCTCTTGGAGAAGAAATGACTTAAAACATTTTACTCCTCCCTCCATACAAAATGACGTCTATCATAGTTGACTGTGTGTGAAGAAAACACAAAGACACGTGGGCCTGTCTATGAGTCTTTTTTTGTGTTTTTGAGTCTGAAACCTATCATTAGTCTTTGCATTTTTCATCTACGATAGGAGGCGAGTAATTGAATTGAAAAATTTTGAAATTCTGTTATCAAACTTTACACATACATACATGTCCAAAAAAACTATGACATCTTCTTATAATGTCAACTTATTGACTATGACCTACAGTTTTAAATTGTAAATCGGGTCTGAACGCATAAAATTAAAGGTCTTTGTTTAACTTATATTTCTACCCGACGTTTCGACACGGATTACACCCGCCGTGGTCACGAGTTGAGTGTACTGGCGTTACCATAAATAAATGAATACCTACAGTTATCATCAATAAACATTTTGTTACCCAGATTAACGGGGTATCTATAAAAATGGTTAAATGAAAAACTTAATATTAAAAATCGGACCCTAATAAGATACAGCCTATAACGGTTGGGATATGCCCGCTCTCATCTACACCTTTGGCGTGCTCAGATGGTCTCAGACCAAATTAGAGACCCTGGCTAGAAAAGTCCACTTAAGCATGTCTCTCCACAGGATGCATTACGCAGAGCCCTGTACCTCGACCGACTGTGCTTCCGCCGGTGCTTACCTACTTACATTATGTCGTATCTCCCTTATACATTTTTGAGATCCTTTTAAGGCAGATATCTCATTTCCCCGGTACTTTAAGGCCTCGTTGCTATAAAATTGAAGCTTTCATTTAATATTAATGTGGTTTTTATTAGATATACCGGCCAAAATGACACATCATTCTTTATTTATTTGCGTTTTAATTTCTGACGCCTTTATCAGTTCATTGACATCTTTCTTAGGTAGATACTCATCTCGATGTTCTTGTATGCTTCTTGCTGTTCCTATCTGTTCGATAGATATTCTGAATAATTAAGCATTATGAGAATATTACACTTGTAGAAATATTTAGCTATGAAATGGACAATAGACAAAAGTATTATTTTCGAAATTGGTTCAAAATTATTGTGAGACCATTCGTACAAGCAGTAGATGATGATGATGGCGATGATGGTAGTGATGATAATGATGACTATGTCAACGGCGACTCCCATAGATACACTATTATTGAATACCATTCATATCCTGTCAAACATACAATACACGAGAACACGAGAGCGGTGCAGGTTTGCAACTGTGGTTTTTATTTACCTAAACAATTTAACAATTTTTTAATTAATAAGATATTCAAAATTTTCAAAAAACTAATTCAAAACTTTCAGCGAATTTAGAGTGTTTTTGTATGGATAAATAATTTTAAACTAACTTTTGCTCGCGATTTCATTCTATGAATATTTTAGGATTATAATCTACATATTTGCTAAGTTTCAACGAGATGGGTTTAGCCGTTTCGACGTGATTGAGTAGCAAATATCCGAACTTTCGCATTGAAAATACATTTTAGCTGGATTCTAGAGTATTATTAGTTATTTGGTATAATATATAATTTGGTTACATCTGTGGCACACGACTCGACAAATTGTGCCTATTGTCTATGACAAGTCTATTAAAAGGCACTTGTGGCTGAGGCATGCAGATTGGAGATGCTTTGGTCAATTACACGGTCATGTCTATGTTGTTAGTTGCCTTAATTATACTTGCTGTAAACAGGTTTACTTTGATTGTGATTAGATGACCTGATGATTGCGATGTTGAGATTTACGTATTTATCTTACAATTAGTTGGATGATGAAATTAAGAGGAATTGCGTATTAAAATCTGTTAAGTGAATAATTAAAAGAAGTAAAGTTCTTTATGAATTATATTCTATCGTTTTCTTTTTTATACAAGTGATAGCAAACGTAACAAGATTCTGTGTAACAAGACGTGTTACAAGATATATCAAATGGCTTTGTATTACACAGAATATATATATCGATATGCCAGAGCCCATTCCCATCCTATCCCTCCCGTTTCTCCCAATGCATTCCTTAATCTGGAAAGGTAACCCGTAACTTAATCTGGAACCCGCCTTTTTTCTATATAAAAAAAGAATAATAAAAAAGGAATTGTTGTTAGCTAAAAGTTCCTATCATAATCACCGTTATATATTCCAATAAAGAATTTCAAATCGATTTTGTTGACGCCAATAAGACCCTATTGATAAATCAATAAGTTGACAGATGATCTCTATTTATAAAATTAGTTTCACAACAAGTTTATTTTAAGCCCCGTTCAAACTGGAGCTTTCAGTTGTAACAGAACATTAGATGTTTTAGAGCAGTCACTACTCTAAAATTGTTTATCGAACTAGCCATCGAGTACCGACCGCTTGACGTAAAATTGTCAATCTGATCATTTATTTCAGTATCATGCGCCGTAACGTAACCTTACACTATACAACTTAAGAGCTTTAAAATTAGCTTTTAAGTTATAAATATATTTTACAACTTTTACAATTTATGGTCACATTACACAGAAAGTTTGTAACGCAACTCTGTATTGTTTCTTGCAATTATAAAAAATATCTACGAGGGGCAATGCATATTAAAGCATCAATTATTCTACAGCAGATTTAAAGTCAAATATAATTTTCATTGCTCTTGAGGGAGTTGAGCCGTAAATAAATATGAAGGCGAAAAAAATTAATAATCTTCCTTTTGGATTTAATATTGTAATTTTTTATACTAATGGCTAATTGGGAAAATAGAGCACAAGATTTATAAATAGACTAAATTTACGGCTAAAAATATATATTTCCTTTACGTAGGTTAATAATACGTAAAATATTAAAAGCATTGTACAAACTTAGTGAATAATATTTGCAAGGTGGCAAGCATCGTATATCAAATTTGTACAGTGTTGTCAAGGCGCTTATCGGATGTTACCGCGTTGGATTGGTGAAAATATAGGTAAACAGTTTGCCTTGAACCTAACCGTTCTTACTCAAATTAGATCCTGTACATTGTTTGATGCTTCACAGTTATAAGGATTCAATAAAACAAAATATCAGTAGAAATTGTGATCAAATATATTTCACTCATCACTTTTGTAAATGCAATTGCAGGTCTCGCTTCGGTCTGTACTTGGTGGACTTCAAGAGCCCGAACAAGACGCGCACCCCGAAGCACTCGGCCAAGCTGTACGCCGACGTGGTGTCGTCGCGCAGCCTGCCCGCCAGCTATGACCCCGAGGATTTCTCTGCCTTCTCCGGGGCCGCCTTTCTAGCTCCAACCGTATTTCCCCTATTATTAACCATATACAGCCTTCTGCGGTCCTTATAAATACTTTCTGTATTATAAAAACTGTATTTTACGTGTAATATAACACTATCATTACATTAATGTTAAGTAACAATATCCTTAAGTTTCATTTCGTCTTGATCCCTAAATTACGCTTATGCTAGAGTACTTCCAAGTTACTTGTACGTTAATACTCGACGGTCATGACTTTGCTGGAGCTGTCGCGTTCGACATCTCTCTTCAGCTGCGCTTGGATGGATGCAAAGGACTTGCCCTTAGTCTCTGGTAGCATCACGAGCATAAATATCAGACCCAGCAAAGAGAAGACTGAGAAACCCCAGAACACCACGTGAACGCCATAAGCGTCACTGACGACCTGAAAAAAATGATAAATTAGCGTCACTACAGTACAAAACTTCAATCAATCGGTGGTTCTGTAGGTAAAGTTTTTTTTAATCTGATATAGGCCACGTATAGATTAATGTTCTTTATAGAGAGAATAGGTTGGAATGCCTCCAGGCATTAAGCTCACCTTTTGTACGATTAAATGCAATAAAGTTTTTAAATAAATGAATAAATATCGTTTTAGAGTTAGATCAAACATTCAAGGTTCATTTGAAATAACAGTATTTCAATGGACCAAAATGATGTTATTATAGTAAGTCACACAAGGAAAGACTCACAGAAGACTACCTTAAATGTACTGCATTTCCCACTAAAACCTATTTCCCAATGTACGTATGTGTTTCGGTAGTGATTGAAATATGCCAGAGCCCATTTCCATTCCTTCTTATCCTATCCCTCCCAATATTTCCTACATCTCCAAAGGTAAGCAGCGCATCCGGAGGGCGTGGGAATGTTAGTCATTTTGGACAATGTTGAATGTTGGCATGTACCGCGCATGTCCATGGACGACAGAGTCCACATACCACCAGGTGAATTGCATACTCTTCTGCCATCTTTTTTCTATAATCTATAATAAAAGTTGAAATTGCAGACATTGAGAATACCTTTAACAGCAGTTAACAGTTTATTTGGTTAGGAATATTAATAATATAATACAGGACTTATTTTAAAAGCCTATTCATAGACATTCCGTCACAACAGTGGCGTGCAAATCAATAACAGCTTATAACGTCCCACTACAGGTCACACGCATTCCTTTGTAATCACAAGGGGGTTTCACATTATACTCCACCACGCTATCCAGTATGGATTGGTGGATGTTACACATGCTGCAGATGTTATACAATTCTCGTGCACGTGAGTTTCCTCACGATGTTTTACTTCACCGCTGAGCTAGTGATAAATGAAAAATCCGTAATTTAACAGAAACTCGGTGATAATTAACAGAATCCAGAATAGATACCTTCAGGTTATCTGCAAATGTTGCCATTAAATTAGATACAATAAAAATTATGAATACAATTGATCCGTACAAATCGATGTTAATCATTTTAATAGAGTTTTTGAATAGACAAATATGATTTATTTACCTGAAAAAGTTTCTGAACCGAAAACATAGATATACCAGTGTAGATATGAGCAATGCAGGAGGCGTATAATTTGACGTTGGTCGGGAACATCTCCCCTATGATAACGTACGGCACAGTTGACAAGCCGATGGCGTAGCACACGATGTAAATGAGAATGGCGACCAAGGGCAGCCAGAGTATATTCTTCATCGTCTCATTTTCCGCATCATAGAAATAGAAGAATGTGCCAATGGTGCCGTTCATAAGGCCAACGCCGAGAGCAGAGAGTAGCAGGAGCGGCTTCCTTCCGACGCGATCAACGAGAATAACTGACAGAACGCATGTGGCCACTTGCACACATCCCACTATAATAGACTGTTGGTAGGGTGGTATATTGTTGCTGCTTTGACTTTTAGTGATCTCAAATATGGGCTGAGCGTAAGCAACAACCGCAGCACTGCCACATAACTGTTGTATAGTGAACACGCCCAAGCTGATCCACATAGCTTTTCTGTTAGTAGCTTCTGTGATCAAATCACTCCATGTACCTCTGTTTTTCATGTCCTCTTGGACGTTTATTTCTATGTTTTTAAGTTCAGTCCTTATATCACCAGTTCGTAAATTACTGAGTGAACGTTCCGCTCTCTCACTGCGGTCGAACTTCAGGTAGTAGTAGGGTGACTCCGGCAAGAAGATGAAAGTGATTATAAAAATAATGGGTAGGATCAAGTTGATGCCAGCTAGAGTTCGCATCGACACGAAGGGCCCGATGCAGTACTGGGCAAGAATACCGACCTGAAACACATAGACATTGCGCTTAAAATAGACATTAACTAAGATATAGAAATGTAGATTTTATAAGGAGGTATTTGGCTTATACGCTTTCTAGCCGTCTGCTTTAAATTTATTGTTATAGTGATAAACATTATATCTAAGTATGTTTGTGAATACGCAGAAAGCATGCAATGTGTAATTAAGGCAATGAGTCACGTTTCCCCGTCGGCTTGTGTATACGTCAACGTAATTATTTGCAGATAGAACAGACTGTGGGAATATTTGTAAAAATAAGTATGATAAAAATATAGTTTTATTAAATTTCCATTGACACAATGCAGTCTGCTTCTTGTTCATTGTTAATAATTTGAAGAATAAAGATTACTAGTAATTATCCAGAAAGCAAAAGTTTTGTCCATCATCAGACGTCAGGGGGCGCGTGAGCTCATCATTGTCTAGATAAATTTTAATTTACACAATAGATTTCAAATAAGTGCATTTTTGTTCGTAAGCACACGGTAGGGTAATATATATATATATATATGTGTAATTTATAGATTTGATACTTTTAAGTGAGTTCTCATATTTAATAGAGCTTAATCTACAAGATTAATCTAATGAATATAACCAGTATAATTTATAGGGACGTATTCGCAGTTATATGTCGTTAGTTTTATTTTTATATTGAACATTTTGTTTATAGGACATTATGCGAATTTAACATTATGCGTTGCGACGTTGACAAACGTGTTTCGGAGACTTTATTTTTACAATAATTTCATTTTAGACTCAAATCTACGTACGCTACAAAAAGGGTTTAAAACATCTTTTTGGACAGGTGACTCTAGTTGAGAATAAAAATATATTTAGTAGGTCATATTATAAATTTAAGTTAATAGTTCATCACGTTTCATCAAACAATAAATTGAGTCATGAAATTAGCAAATTAGTTTAATGAATGAAGACTTAAAGTAATCAAAAAAGTAATTGCCTAAACCTCAATCCTTTATTAATACGCTTTTAAACTACTTGTGTTGTTAATTAAATGTTCGTGTGTTTGTGTTACGTAACAGGATACTTACTTTATTCATTAGTGTAATGAGAGTGGAGAGGGCGCCCCTGACTTCGTTTGTAGCAATCTCTCCGGTGTACATAGGGGCGACGGTGTAAACAATGCCATAGCCGAGCCCGGAAAACATCCGAGCTACATAGAGAATAGGTACGGAGTTGGCGACGATGACCAGTATCCATCCAAGAATGAAGGGTATCGCTCCCACGAGTAGAGTTGTCTTTCTACCGAACCAGTCCGCGAAGTAAGCGGATGGGACTGGTGTGAGCGCTGAGCACAGAATCATGATGGAAACGATCCATGACTCCTGATCGTGAGTCGTTGGTATTCGACTTTCTTCTGACCGTAGATATGGCAGCGTCGGTGATGGCCAACCGTAGCAAGTTCCTGCTGTCGCAGTGATGAGTGTTGCTGAAACATAAACATGCAATATTTTAGAAAAAGGGGTCCTTCGAGAAATAGATATAACATTGTATATAGTATTAGTCAAATCTCTTGGTGTGTCCCTATAGATATAGTCTATATATGTATATGTCTAATAAAATCGGAACAAAACTGTGTCGGTACATGACACATTTTTTGAAAAACATCGTGGGTGCTTTACGTTCCCGGGGGAATTAAGGTAACCACGAAGTCGCGGGCACTGCTAGTTAATCAATAAGATTATGAAGTGCATCGCCCTATAATTTTCCAAGACGTTTGATGTCAGAATTTATCTATGTTAGTTGCGTTGGAAAAATATACACGTAAAATGTTTACATAGATAACGGTGTAGTTTAACTTCGAGGACAAGTCTGCGTTATCTATTGTTAATCGTCTGCAGTTAACAGACGATCAATAAAAGATATCGATGTCGTCGTCGGTGGAAAGGTAAATAAAATACAATTATCTATATGTCGATATACTATATATCAAAAATATAATTACTAATATTTGAAAAATTACCGCCATTAATCATTATAAAATAAATGCGATGTCATATGAGCAAAGGGACCATATTGTCGATATGGAATTAATGATTTTGCTTAAAATTTTTCAACACAAAATTTCGTTGTTTGATTTTTAAAACAAACCTTTTTGTTCAATATATTTTTAAAATCTGTGAAACTAGAACGAATGTGGCTTTTCAGACTCCTTTTTTCAGATAATGATATAAATTGATTATGGTACATTCTAAACCTAAACATCGATCTAAGGAAAATTAAATGTGCGAAGTAAATTTAAATGCAGCTTTAATATAAAAGACGAATTCCTCAATATATATTATCAAATTTATAACAGAAAAACAAGTTCCGCTGCGGTATGCGCCTGCGCATCCCGTCGAGTTTATCATAGAGCGCTCTTATCGCTACACTTATGGAAACTTCTGACCACTCTACAAATATACTTAGTATGTTTCCTGGATTACACTAATATTATTAATGTTAAAATAGGTACGTTTGCGTACGCGCCTTTTTTAATATGCCTAGAAAAGAGTTTACTAAAGCTTTGAATGTTCGGAGTACCTACCTATATAAACGATGTTTATCTCAACAACCTATCAGTCAAAAGAAAATAATTAATTAGACACTTATATAATCTTAAGTAAAGTGTATTGCTCTTCAATCTTCATTGATAAAAATATAATTAAACGTAGTAAGGTTAATGCGTCGATTTAAACATGATATTCGTAGGTGAAATGTGTATTTAGATCATAGATACAAAGGATAATGCAATCCGTCTGTTGCTACATGCCTGAAGTTGGCGCTAAGCTCCTGATGCTCGCGGTGCACTGCTCGTTCAGCTGTTACGATCCGAGTGGCTAGCGAAGCGTTTTTACAAATTGCAATAAATCGTCAAAAGTGGTGAACCGATCAAGGAAAATGTTTAGTTTCATCGGTTACTGGTTTCCCATCACTCAAATTTAATCACTAAAGGACACACTTGGTTTCTATTTAATTTCACCAACTTGTGTTGTCTATCCATGTCTATGATTTAGATACAGGTATGGGAAGTTTGGTTGCCAGTTGGCACGATGAAGACGTCGCAAAGTACTATAACGGGTACATGTTGAAAAACGCACACGTGCTGTTGTTGATGTCCGAAGTGTTGATCTTGTCCTGACAGTTTCAATGTCTTTTGAAATAGTTCGAATTAATTTCATGTTTATATTAATTGTTATCGTGTTTTCCGTTCTCCATGAATGCGGTTGAAGTAGCCAAAACAGTTATAAGTTCGACTTTCAATCAGGAATGGATAAAATTCCATGTAGATATTTAGATGAACTAATTTTGCTTATTCTAATCGGAGATAATAATAGTAAGAAATATATTTGGCTTACAAGGATATGTATATTATAATGTCATTGGTATCAGTGCAATGAAATAATATTCCTTTTATGCCAACTTATCCAAAAATTTAATGTTAAAACTAATGTTCACAATCCATAGATGGTGTTATTAAAATGAAAATGTTACACGAGATACGATTATAATTACGGTTATAAAAATGTATATAACTATTATATAATATAACAAATAAAATGTACCTATTGTTTATTAATGTAGGTGTGTCTGTGTGTATAAAATATGTTATATGTGAGTGTGACCTGAACGCGAGGTCGGAGCGGCGCGCGGCGCCCGCGGGCGGTGACGCAGGCACTGCTGAGTTGTCAACCGTTCGTACTTATTTACATTTTACGAAATGAAACAATACCATATAAACCGCGTTAATAATTATTGCCGATTGTAATAATAATGTGAGAGGATAAAACAACATTCGTTTGTATATATACATACATGCGAATGTTGAAATATGTCTAAAGTATAGAATTTAATAAGTAAGATACTCATGCGAGTAAGATACGAGTAGAACATAATTCGTTATTATTTCATTCGTATTAAATTCAAGCACTCTGCTGATTCATTGGTGTTTTGAGGAAATAATGTTAAAAAAATATAATGTATGAGTACCTACTTTTGCAAATTAACAACTGCGTATCCGCATTAAGCCCACGTGGTACTTCGAAATCTTGTAATCATAACGGGAGGCCTGTATCATAAAATATTAGATAAGTAAAACTCCGTTGTATCCAGCGGTAAGATAAAATAAAGGCTGTAACAGTGTGATTAACTTTTTAATCTCATAACAGTCATACTATATCGCAGTTCTATATCTTTTATAGTGTACCCAAGTTTCAAGAAAACGATAGTAACTACAGAGAATAGTTATTATTTACTGCTCTGCAATTGAATAAAAGGAATTTCTGTCTAGGAAAAATATTATAACAAAAGACTATAGTCAGGTTATGCTATAAATATCTAACTGTACGCACGTGCCTGTTGCACGTGGCACTCGAATGCTGTCTCCGCTTGTACATTCGCCCGCATCTCAAAATATATCACAAGTAAAGTTTTCTTATATGACAAAGCAGTTCTTATTACATCCACGTAGAGTTCACAGCTTTATCTGCATAAATGTGCGACATTTGTACTTTTTCTTATTTCATTGTTGTCTAAAAATTTTAATTATCAAAGCAGTTATTTTTTATGACGATTGAGCGCGTAATTGCTTACTTTTGTAAATAATAAACACTTGCAACGTGGCGTTCCTTGTTGTTTGCCAACTTTCAAAGAATTTGGGGCTACGTTTTTCTAACGAAAATGCCAATTGTGTGTTGTGGATTCGTTCAAGTTTTTGGCATAGCATTAGTGTATACGTCAAACAACGGCATCAGAAGAAGTACAAAATTAATTAAATAAGCAGTATCTATGAGCTATATCTATATTTTTAAGTTTTGTTTTAAGTACTTCAGATTTAGTACTTCAGATTTAAAATGAAATTCATCGCTAGACTGATCTTGATTATTCGGATATGCAATGAATTTTCAAATTACTGCGCACTGCTGTGATGCATGATAACGTCTACCTACCTGTACTTTAGGTTATTTCCTATTGATCTATATAGATAAGCCGATGAGATAGGGTTTTATCAGATGCAAGACCACTCGTTTTAATCCAGAAAATACGTTTAATTTTATTGATACTTTTACTGAAATCACCCGGTGTAGATAAAATTAAATGTAATTATTTATTACATTAATTACATCGACGGACACTTCATAGAATAATAATTTATTATATACTTAGTTAATCGTGAAACTTAATCGTATGATTAAATGATGTCGAAGGCGACAGAAATGGCTTTCTGAAACAGTTAACCGAAAAAAGTTTAGTTGGGGAATTGTAGCTTTTCACTAACTCATTATTTATCGGGAAAACATGGGTTAACACAGAAAACCCCAAATGTATCGGTGTTTAATCTCAATCTTCGAATAAAATTAAATCGAGTGAAACAAGTATGGATATATCGTCATTTTGCTGTCCACACTGTAGTATTTCTATATTTCAGTATTTTTTTTTTATTTTTGACGCTTTCTGTTATATATGGTGATTTACCGGTGATTTCAAAATTTGGTAAAAGAAACCAGATAAAAAATTGTACCCGGTAGGTATCCTATTCAAAGCTTTATTTCATCTTCATTCAAATTTAATCTTCAACATAACCCTACATTTTGATTTCAGAATCTGGTTTCAACAAATCAACATCATTAATTGAAAATATCAATATTTTTTTCCATTAATATAGCATAAAGCTTTATCAACACTTTTTAATTAAGTACATTTGCAGCCACAAGTGGATTGTTTTTAATCATCATTTCATCATCATTTCAGCCCTTGGACGTCCACTGCTGGACATAGGCCTCATAGGGACATAGGATTGTTTTTAATAATACCTAATAATTAAATCTAGACGCCTTGCCCTTTGTTATTTCCAATTATTATGTAATTCAAAATCGACCTTTGGCATGCTCAAATTTAGCTTGCGGCGTTCATACAATAAAGTAATGTCAATTGTTCTGTATGTGTCACCATGATCATTGATCGATCAATGCTTAACTGATCACTGATCGTTTGCACAATCATGATTGCTCTACAGTTTGTTTGGGCAGAAAGATTACTTTGATTGCTTTAGAACAGTTTCTCTTCCATCTTTTGGTTCTTTGTATGTTTGAATGTCAAGGTGCTGTTATCAAGTATTGTCGATGCAAGGTTTGGAAGCAACATGCGCTTTCCAAAGTGGAAGTGGTCTGTCTCTTCTTCATAGATGATTCGATATTCTTAGAACATGAGTCATGACATGACGCGCACTTCAATATTTTCTCATTAACTTACCATCACCCTGAGCAAAAACTTAAGGAGTAATAGTTTTTGTAGAAACAAAGAAATTATAGAAAGTCACATGTAAGAGATTTTCGTGATACGTCAAATTTGATATTGTGCGTTGTTTAGTATGTCTATGGGTTCCATGATGAATTCCCGTAAAATATTTGTTGACGCTGTGGTTTGTTTGAAGGTAACAAGCAATACTGAATTAGATGTGGCATAATTCGAATGCCTGTTGGGAGGATTTAAAAAATATATTCAATTATTAGTCATAGATGATATATTTTTAGTCTAAGATATTAATTAATCGTAGCCTGTATGAGTATATGCGCAGGTAGAAACCTTGCGTAAGTAAATAAAAATGTGAATTTACTCTCTTAATCACAGGATGCGCTGTCATGATTACTTACACTATAAGCGTTTCTTTTTAGATAAGGTACAACAAATTTGCGTACATACGTAGTATGTTTATGTTTTTTAATGGGTGTGCTTATGATAAGGTGACATTGATGTATGTACTACTCTTCAAATTGTACGAGCACAGCATCTTTTCTCAGTAGTGTATGTAACAGTGTGATTAGTACTACCACTGCTATCAACTGTGTCTCTCAACTGTTAGATATACACTTGGTCTTCAGTTCATCTCATCCAGCTACTATCGGCGACATACCATATTTTAAGTTATCGGTTTGCTTGGCCGTAGGTACGGTGTCCCACGTTACGTCTCTCCGTGCGCGAACTCCACTCGAGGACTGCTCTACTCCATTGTATGTTGGTCCTATCAGAGATGTGATCACTTCATCTTAATGATCCTTTGAGCTTTGTTGATTGATGACTTTGGTTCTTCTTTACGGTTCTCGGTCTACCTTCAGTAGCTGATATAAGCTGTGCTTCAGCCAAGAGGGCGATAAATTACACAAAGTAATTATTCTTACAGTAGAGACTTACGTAAATTATTTTTCTCTGCCGTCCTTTAGCTATTCTCCCCTTTCTAGGGGTTTGGACTACACTGCGACGATCTCTGGTGTCGAGTTGTCCTAATATTCTAATGCAATTATCTTCTGGTGCCAGTGGTGTGCGAACTCTCGCAGCTTAATTTTCCTTATAAGTCCCGGGTTAGGTGAGACGTTCTTAGGAATGAGACCTTAGCGACATCTGGCCAGTCCAAGGCTACTTCCGAGATTCGGGTTGTTGCCTGTTAAGAAAGGAGAATGCCCACGAAAGTATGTAGCTCAGGCCCCTTTTCGAAAATTTCGTATAGAGTTAAAATTTTCATAATATGTAGGTAGCACTATTTGCGTAATTTGAATATATATAAATATTTTTTTGAATCCCATGTGGGATTACGCAGAAAATATATAATATAGGAATTAATGACTTTTAGGTTAGTTTTTGCCGCTTTTTGTTGTTTTGACAAAACATGACAAAACATTTACGAAGTGTGCTATTTAGTTTATGTTTTTGTGTAATAAGAAAAAATCGTATCTAAATATTATCATGTAAGCAAGATATAATTAAATATGTACAAAACGAATAACGTTTTTATTCAACACTGTAAAATAATATTTGTCAAAATACGAGTACCTACAATAATCTCAAACAATATTAGTAAATGCTACTTTACGAGTCAAAGTCGACTTTATAATCTGTGTCAATACAATTACAAACATAATTAATTAAATATTATACCTATAACCAAATTTCACCTATAAGGAAACCTGTGGCAAATACTTCGCATTGGCCACAGATTTCCTTAAAATATGTATTGAATTTATATTATAGTTATCCTAATATAATAATACTCATTCGTAAAAGGCTTTATAATCTGTAGTCAAAGTAAAGTCAGTAGGATATTTTTGGCTGTTGTCGGATATGTTAATACAATTACTAACAAAATTAATGAAATATTATCCCCACAACCAAATTTCGTAAAACTTTCTTACATACTCCCTTAAAATATGTTTCGAATTTATATTATTAATACCCTACTATAATAATACTCCATCGTGAAATTAGGGGTAGGACCCTACGTGAATTAGGTTACATGAGCATTCTCCTGTCGGTACCAACTGCTAGGGGTCATTTTAATTGTATCAGAAGTTTATTGATTCCTATCAACTATCTTATCAATTTTATATCATTTGATTCCTATTAGTACGTGTATTATAGTTATGGTAGTGGTACTTGAACTTTGGAAATTGGAAAAATAAAGCCCATTTATTATAATAAGAGCCTAACTAATATATTTGATGAATAATTGTTCCAATAAACATGGTATATAGATTTTTCGCATAAGTTTCATTTAAGTAAATATATTCCAGTAATGTCACAACTTATTACAGAAAGTGCCGGACCAAATGTGGGTCATTCCTTTCTGTTCTGGGTTTACTTGTTTCATACTATTTCTGTTTAAGTTTTCCTTCCGCGTTTTCATTCCGTATTGTCCTTCAGATTAGCTTCCAGCTTGGCAGTCTATTGAAGATTCATTTTATTTCTACTTGGAAATATAATTACGTAAATTATGAATAGGTATTACGTTCGTGAAATATTAATTGCATACAAAGTTGTTACAGTAACAGTTTTGCGTTTTCCTGTAACATCCACAACGAGTACGAATACATTAATTCTGCACATGCCGTGTGGGATATTAACTCGTAAACATTGAGTTACAAAGCGTGTGAAACGGTGTTCTCATAAACATACATAATTCCTGAACAATCGATCCAGTTTTTCTCAGATGTGTTTTACGTGGGCACATATTTTATTTATTCATTTAATTATGCTAACTGAATAGTCAGTTAATTTTGTAGACTGTGCAGTTAATTAATTCTATATACTGTTGTACGTGGCTCAGCACCGCCTATGACATGCGTAGCTCATTGAAATAATAAATAGTACCTACTAATACACGATCTTATAGGGCTGTAAATATTCTAAAGATTTCGATTGCAATACTTTATGTTTATATCTGTTAAATAATGCAAACACAAGTGATTGAGGTATATCCACGATATATTGAATATCCACGACCAATTTCTTGAAATACATGGTCTGAAATATGTACATGATTCAGAAATCTGCTGAGGTATCGAATAAATAAAAAATCGATTCTTTACATTTTGTAACTAGAGACGAATTAGAGAAAGAGAGATCTCTGATCAATAGAGATTTAAATACATAAAATTATTAATAAAATCAAGATATCATCAGTTCAAATAATCAGTTGAAGATGGTTATTATCTTATGTTATCTGTAAATATTGATGATAAGATAAGCGACAGTCAAGTAGTCTAAAGCTTATTTATTTCTAGAAAAATGCTAAGTGATTTATATTTATCTGTGTAGTGCGTTATTTCTGAGAACAATAAGGCATATAATATAAGTCTCAAATTGTCGCTTTTGATGATACGATGATACTGGTGCTACGAAGAGGCCTTCTTGTCAAATGGCTGCCTCCAGTCGAACATGGTAAAATTGAGATGATATGTCTCGATTCGAGCAGCGTTGAGACAGTACCGTCGCAATATTGGTGATTCTAAAAAGTATTAATGAGAACGAAGTCACATAATTTATTCTGTACGATATTAAGATATCCTAAGGTGACTGCGATTTGCATTAAGACGTATAAAGACTGGGAAAGATCTATATACATACATGTTAGTTGATTATAGGGCGCAGTAGCGGACTAACCTAGGAGCTAGGGTGGGCTGTAGCCTTTTATATCTATCTATACTTCTATACTAATATAATAAAGAGGTAAAGTTGTGTGTTTGTGTGTATGTTGGAGGTAATCTCTGGAACTACTGAACCGATTTAAAAAATTCATTCACAAATAGGAAGCTACATTATCCGTGTCTAATATAGGCTATATTATATTTTGAAATTTTGAAAATAAAAAGAACTTATATACCGAAGCGAAGCGAGGGCGGGTAGCTATATTGTATAAAATAGGAAGGTTTTAAATTTTGAACGCTAGTTTTGATTCCATAAAAGGGTCCCGGGGCCCGCAAGATCTTAGTCCGCCACTGACAAGGCGTTCTTTACGAGCCCTGTAATTGTATCTAAATATTACGATGTAGCCTAAAAACGAATACGAATAATTAATAGATATTTCTGAAACAGAAGGGAATAATAGACTAAATTCAAGCTACGACAAACTCGGAAGAAGCTTGTCGTAGCTAATGAGCTTCCTCTTTTGTAAGTTTGAGTCGGGTTGGGAGAAAAGATGAGTTCTGATTCCTAGAAATTAAATAATTTCTAGGAATCAGACCGTATGTATATGTTTTAAAGAACTAAAGAATATGTCATTGTTTTGAAGAATTCTAAGACATTCGCGAGTAGAATAAGATAGGAAATCTTTATTTTATCATTAATGTGAATGTATGTAGCAAAGCTTTTCGTCAAATCTGTCTCTAAAGTAATTATATAGTGTTGTAAGGTATTTATAACAGTTCTATAGTAGCGGATTAGTTTAATGTTGAAATAATTCAAAAGTAATAATATTTTAGTAAGGTATAGAGGTTTATTTGCCTTTAGTAAGAAGTAATGATAAAACGTAGCCTGGACTGATGACTTAAAGAAAGTCAACGGTAGTCAGTGGTGACGACCGGGAATAATTTTGTGTCGTTTCTCAGCACTGGGGAACGATCGCGATTTTTTTTCCAGTCGTTGCCACTGGGGACGAAGCAGGTTCTCTCTACGTAATCGCGGCATGAGTTGAAGAAAATGATAACACGGCTGTATAGCACATATCATTGACATGTTTAAGCACAATCGTCGTAATAACTATGGGTATCGACCTACATACGCGATTATGGCTTTTATTGTGTCCTTGATAAGTATGATAAGGTACAATGTCAGCGAATTTTGTAATTGAATCAAATATATTAGAAAATGTTACAATTCGCGTGGACACACTGACCATTCTACGTTATCAGTTTTTTATTTTATATTACCAGGAAATTAGTGTATCTATAATAAAATAACAATGCAATACCAACTCTTTGCGTTTTGGTAATAAAATTGCCAAAAGTTATTTTTTTAAATGTAATGAAGTTATATATTTTCCCGATTAAAGAAATGTTTTAATTGAACGTGTATAATGAGCAGTGCCTTTCCGTCCATCATGCAGGATTAGATGCGGTTTTCAAAACAAAGTTGATTTTTACCAATAAGTGAGTAAAGAAAAAGAACATAATAGGTATGTATGGTAATATAAAAAATAATATAATTAAAGATAATGTAAGCGAAGGATACATCTGATTTTATTACTGTTCCCAAAGCAAGCTGAATGATAATGATAAACATGTTATTGCGGCATGGTCTTCACGTTATCAATTAAATAATTATTTTTAAGTCTTATATTACTACCATAAATTAATATTCTGCATTAATCAAGGTTCGTTCGTCTGTCTACAAACGCAACAATACAAATAAGTTACTGGTAAATTAGTGTATTAGGAGTATTAGGAGTAGTATTAGGAATAGTCCGATTGAAACTATGAAAAAAAATGTACTCATTGTCAGCGCGATCGTTATGTTATGCATTTAACTTTTTATTAGTATCTAAACGTCTCACTATTTTTTTATTTACCGTGGCCACAGAATAAATGACAAACTAATTTTGTATTTACCACAACGAGGACTGTTTATCTCTGGTTGGCCTCGTTTACAACTTTTATACCTGGACTTTAGCCTTCCGGGAATCGTATCTCGATAGTGACTCTCAGATATTCTTTACGGCTCAATAGACGCTTTGTTAGAAAATATGCCAACAGTTTTATAGTGATCAGTGTGATCAGATCACTATAAAATAGTTGGTATGTTGTGATAACTTTCACATTTTTACTTTTTTTACCACGTGTTAGTTATGTTATAAAAACGGAACTTAAAAAAGTATTTTGTATCTTGTATTTCATGATTCATGATGAGTGATACGAGTATATGAAGTGTAGTATGTATAGTATATAGTATATGAACGAAATCAATACCTATATTCTGATTTAAGATTTTAAAAATAGTAGATACGAACACATTTGCCAGAATATCTACACAAAATTTAAAAAACGAATTTGTGAATGTGTACGATTTTTACAAGATTCTCAGAAATACAACCAGCAACATGAATGACTCTACTTTCACGATTTCACGTTCACAACGAACCGCATGTGATAGTCACAGTTTTAAAAGTATTCGCATGTTTCACTTTATTTAATAAAAGATATTTATTTAACTTACTTAGTTTGGAGTGTTCTTGGTATGTTACTATGTTTTTACTCTGTAGGTACCTCTATCATACCTCTGTTGAACATTTTACATCATGTTCGTCGGTTGATAACCTCACATAACCTCCGTTTTAATGATTGCAACGATTCGTTTCTAATGCAATAGAATTTTAAGTATGTGATTTCTCTATCAAAAATGTATCTTATACGACTAAGGTTTTACCCGTTTCTGATAAGATATTTAATTTCAATGCACACAGATCCAAGACGACGTCTCGGTAGAGGTCAAGTGGTAATTAAACTAATAATTAAGTACTTAACATATTTTCCTAAGTCGCATAAAACTGTTTCTCATGAACAACTTCCTGTTGGAATTCTATTTAAGTGATAATGACAACCTCCAACAAAATCAATTACAAATAATACGAGTACCTATTGTATTAGGAGTGGCTGCCACACAAGTTGAACACAATAATGATAGGTTAAATCAACTTACCACATAGTGCTGTTCCATATTCCTTCCAATGTGAACGAGTTTTGGCTGTCATTGTAATTAATATAATATATACTTTCTGACTAATTTTCAATTACTGGGAGTTTTGGAATGAGATTATCTTGAGTACTGCTATGTTAAATATAAAATATACTATATAACATAATTCGAATCCATAATTATAAATAGGTATTAACGATATAATATGGAAACTAACTAAATATCACAATACTATATATTCGATCTAAAATTAATTGTGGTTTTTAACAAAACGTTATAACCGATTAGGCTTCATTTTGGAAAGTTTATGTGTTATTGGCTTGGGAGCTCATATTGAGACAAAAAGGCACGCGCGAAATGTCGTGTTAACGCGACGGCGACGAGTGAGCAACTGAACGAGTCGCATGAACGAATTAATCTTAGCGGACCGAGACGAATGGAATGAGGTAAAACTGCTCGGGCGCACGTTTTTGCTCCCTGTTTATCGGGGGCTTAGTTTGTCGGCCGTCGATTATTTCTTGTCAAGATAACAAGAAGGTTGATATCAGCGAGTGGCGGCGACAACGTGGGGCGCCGTGTGCGAACTTGTGATCGCGATGGTGGAACGACCGTGTCTTCGAACGATTGTGGAGACATTCGTATTTTTAGACAATATACGCTGACCAAAAATAATACTGACAATTGTTTGACCTGTGCATTACACTAGACTAGTTTTATTGGCACACACACACATACGAATTATTGGGCAATGGGAATGACCTATCATTGACGCAGATGTCGTATGAAAAATCTGTAAATATCTCGCCAACTAATACTGACTATATTACTTCACAGTGTAAATTGGGCGTTTTTTGCAGCATCACGTGTAAAAGCTGGGCTATTCCAGTCTTGTTATATTGTTCAAAGTTCTTTCTCTACGGGAATAGGTATGTACAGGATGCTCAAACACTTAATCAATTTGCATATAGGCAATGGAAAAATACAGGAAATATAGGCATATAGGAAAAATACATTTTAGGTAATGGAGTTTAATGGATGATTGAATTTGGAACGAAAAAGATTTTTTGAATAGTGCGGAAGTCGGTATATGTTTTAGCAGAAGCTTGCCAAATTACAATCTGTAAGCAGAGGCCAAGTACCTTATACATCAAAAATAAAATCATTTTCTTAAAATTATTTATTAGCTAATCCTATTTTAATTTAAGAAATTAGAATTACTGCGTTGGTTTCGGTACGATGAAAAATTATTTACGCGGATTTCATTTTAGTGAGAGATTTAATAGAAAATAGAACGGCGTTTTTAATTTGGTATTAAAGCCATTTTAACTCATTTATATCTTATACAAACAAACAGAAAGATAAATCTTATTTCCACGTTTGTTTAAAAAGATTAATTTCATTGTTTTTACTGTGCGATGTCCCTAGTAACATGCTATCCCATAATTGGTTTTTATAGTCTTTTTATCTAACTCTTGAGGATTATGGCTATTTTGTAATTTATATGTTATCAAAATTACGTGGTTTTTGCGTAAATTTTCGCAACTTCTATTAGATCATCCTACAAAGTATAAGTAACTTATATTTTACCGCCATGACTAATACATAAGTTTCACATATTTATGATGAATTTCGCGTTTGGTTCACATTCAATTGAGTATTGACACTACGAAAATTGATGTGGGAAACGAACACTCGCAGACAATGAAACCGTGCAACTGCAAGATTACAATTGTGGATGGTGGTATATTAGCAATAGTTTTGCAATATGATTTGTTGCTAGCAGCTTTGTCTACATGGAATTAAAATTCTTCTTTCTTCTTGTAGTGCTATCTTTTAATGAAGATCATTTTGACTATCTGTACTTTAGAAACTGCAGCATTGAATAGTGACTGAGTGCTCATGTTGTCTACACCTTTGCCTTTTCTCTGCAACACTATCGTATAAAAGACTCCATAAATCCACGAGATCCTTACCATTCGTCGATACATTTGCAAGCTTCTAGTTCCTTACACATGGCGTCTGTGAGTGTCCAGGTTTCGATTCGGAGAAAACACAGAAGGCTAGCAATGATCAGGAATTAGGATATACATATAAGGATATATAATAAAGCCAACAGGAAATATAACTCATTTTTCCGTTAGCAGACATAATATGTAATATGTATTAATACCCTGTTTTGAATTGAAAACAAGTTATTAAATACTTTAAAAACAAATAATATACTTAATAATGTTTATTTACGAGTATCAAACGATATTGAAAAAATGATGTCATGAAATAAATTATTAATCAAATTTTTGTTGTTCACCAAATGACTTAAAGAACCATAATAAACATTCAATAGAAGATGTAGAAGTTTAATATTACTTGAGTTATGACTGGTTTCATTGATCGCGAGTGTATTCTATTTTTAACTGAGTGACGGTTCCGGTGAAGTTACAAAGAAAGAATGGCTTTGAACGCCTAAAGAGTTTAAAATCTTCTTTTTGACCTTGCCATCTATTTACCTGTAAAAATCAACAATTATAAAAGATACAATTTTCCTTTTCAAATTTTACTGGAAGTTTTTTTATAACAAATATTTTTGTCTCAATAAAATATTCCAGCAATCTTCTAGTTGATAACGAAAATTGTTTACTAGTTGACTATGAAACAATATAAGTAAACAATTAATTTATCAACAAAGGTGCACGCCGTATGTTTAGTCTCGTAATATACTGTATTGTAATGGTTGTGCAACTTTGTACATAATTTATTCACGGAACCTAATATCATGCGACGTATTAGGTTGCTTCGTTGTTTTCAGGGAGAGATTCCAAGTGGAATTTGAATGTCCTCAAAAATTTGTACCTGTTTTATTAAGCAACAAATAACTACTCGTATGTTATGGACAATGTACGAGTATTCCGAATATGAAGGCAAAATGCATGTGTTTTTTACACTGTCCTGTAGAACGTAGGAATGCAAACGTGTGATCAGCAGTTCAACGCGTGAAGTCGAACGCTCGTATACATACGTTTGTATGCTGTTGTACACACACAGCTGGCATCTACATACGTGTGTCTTTTTTATAGAGGTTACACTCACACATATATGTATATTGAAATGCGGTCGCTTATTTTCAACGCGACTTTGTTGTCAGTACGGTTTTTTCTGATATGTTTAAAAAGGAAGCGCAGTAAGTAACGGTAACCAGCTCTTTTATCGTCTACCGCTGGACATGGGCCTCCTCGCGCACATTATCTTGTGCATGAGGGATGTATGGCCTTAAAGCGCCACGCTGGCCAAGCGGGTTGACGAGTTAAGTCTTTTAGAGATGGTGTACTTAGTTCCTCAGGGCTTGTGGTAGCAGCTTAATCACTTTTTACAACACTACTTACCTTATAGACTACCTAGAAATGCATTATGTTTACCACTTTAACCAACTTCCCCAATGTAAGTACGTGTTTCGGTAGAGAGTGACTCTACCTCCATTTTACCAAGAACTATACTGGGTGTGTCTGATCCTTTCTCGAAGCCTGAACCCATAGATTCCATTTACGATACTGAGTTCATACCTTAAAAAATCAGGAATCTTTTATGGAAATACATATTTTTTTTTTGGAGTATTGACACATTTCTCATACATGGGCAATACCTACATATAGTACGGGTAGAAATATAATGCGCATAGGTCTAAATTCTTTTGCCTTAATGGCCTTTCAAGAGTCACCATGTATGGTTTATTTAGGGTGAGAGCAGAAGGCGCTCAGCTGGGAGCAAAGAGTGTGTGCAGCAACGAGCCAAGGGCTCCCCCGTCGGTAGACCGGGGGAAGAACGGACCTCGGCTTAGGACATTGCTTTGGGAGGGTACCGCGCGATTGCAAGTCGGTGAGAAGCGCTCAGGCACGTGCCGATACCTAGTAAAAGTGTTGGTTGAAGACCGGTGTGTGTTCACGGTGTAGCGAAGGTGACGTCCTCTTCTCCTCCGGCGGGGACGGTGTATATGTGTTCTCCGTGAGTGTAGTGTAAGAACCGAATTGACAGCAGTAATTGGGTCCTCGGGGTCGTTTAAGGAGTGCCGAGAACGACAACGACGACGGCAACGTCGAGGGTTATTCCTATCCCCCTATGTCTATGTCCTATGTCCCCACATAGGCTGTCAACTACTAGGGGATTGGGATGGTGAGGGACTCTGTCATAGTAGCGTCGGGCGGAGTCTTTAATGTATTTGACGATGGAGGGAAATTCCAAGTCCTTGTGGAGGTCGACATTGCGAGAGTACCATTGGGCAGCCACGGCCTTACGCACGAATATATTTTGGAGGGTTTGGAGTATTTTAATGTTGGAGGGGGCTGCGTGTGCAAAGGCAACGCTAGCGAAGGTCATTATGGGCCGTACACATTTTTTGTATAATGTCAGCTTATTTCTAAGCGTCATTTTAGAATGCTCAATAAAATGATATATTTACAAAAAAACGACTTAAAATTTGATGTCCATAAACTCAGAATCATGAGTAAAATCCATATTATCAGACTTCGCTAAAGGTTTAGATACAGCATGTATATGAGTCGATACAATAACCTATAGGCTTACATAATTTCTTGTTAACTCATTCTAAGATAAAGAGAAACTTACTGCGAAATTGAAGACTAAATTATTTACTTACCCAAAAACAAATAGATTAAAACTTGGAATTGTATATAATTTAATTACTGTTATGATAGTAGGTAATAAACATACTAATCCAAAAATATCTTAATTAAGAGCATACCTTTTCGCATATTCGAGATAAATACTAGGAGATAGAGTGACCTAATGTATGATAAGACGCATTTTAAGTATGTACAGCAGATACATCTAGAAAAGTACTACAGTAATAGAAAAGCGCTGCTGTTTCTTTATTATAAAACTAGCGACCCGCCCTCGCTTCGCTTCGGTTTATAAGAGTTTTTTTTTTAATTTCAAAATAGAATATAGCCTTTATTAGACACGGATAATGTAGCTTCCTATTCGTGAAAGATTTTTTAAAATCGGTTTAGTAGTTCCAGATATTACCCCCAACATACCCACAAACACACAATTTTACCTCTTTATGTATTAGTATAGATATAGATAGATATAAATATATTATGTCATAATAAATGTTACAAATGTTTATTTATGCATAAATCCGGGAGACGAAGCGTGGGTCTCCCACCGGTCAGGTCGACTGACGACTTGAAGGAAATCGCCGTTAGAGTTGGTTAATGAGAGGAGCTGGAAACAGTGCGTAGTGGCGGTCCTTGGAGGAGGCCTATATACAGCAGTAGAGAGACTCGGGCTGATGATATGGTATGGTATGGATTACTTTATTTAAATAAAATGTGCGGCGATATTCTTACCTAAATAATGAATTTCACAATATCTATAGAAAGGCAAGCTCAGTGTTCGTCTCAGAGTTCCGTAGACTTTTCAGAATACCTTTCCTTTTGAATTTTATAGTAACGCACGATAAGACCTATTTTACTTTAAACAGCTATAATTTTAATTGAATGTACTTACTAAATAATATTGTCTTCCTTTTTTAATTAATAAGTAGTTTTAATTAAAAGTAATTTGACAATCCCATACGGATTAATTTTTGTGTCGAATTTTCTTATTTATTATCTATGAGAGTATATAAAAATGAGACAATACATACCTACTGAGACACTGACGGACGGACGGCTAACGTAATTATAACAGATAAAAAAACACAAAAAAAGATAGAGTAAAATGTTCACAAGAGAATACGACGAGGGCTGTGACCGATGTCACAAGGAAAGATGAAATACATGCTGGCAGCAAAGACATTTCCATACGTCATGTAACTGAGAAGAAGGTCCAAAACAGCTATTGTACATAGAGTCCCACAAAACCATTGAATGATTTTTACGAAATTTAATTTATGTCCTAGGTCCACTGATTTAATATATAATAGTATAATATATAATAGTATAATATATAAATAGTATAATATATAAATGGTATAATATATAATATAGAAATGGTACCTATGTCTATGACTGGGTCAATTTTTAGGAGTTTTATTTCGAACTACGAGTATTTCCCGCAGAAATAATATGTACGCCATTATACGCTCTGTTCGGGGGGATAGGGTGTGATCGGTTTATGGAATATAGGACGGGATGGAATGGGATTGAATTGAATATGGTAAGATGGAATCCGGTATATGGTATGTGGGAAAAGGGTTGGAACGGAATGGCAGGGAATGGGAATGAGCAGTATTTATTGGATGAGATGTGAGGGGATGGCCTATAGTAGGAATATAGTAGGAATAATATAATAAATTAACCCATACTCTTAAGTCCACGCGAACGAAGTCGCAGTACTTTACATTAAGAAAAAGAAAATTAAAGGCAAAGTACAGGACTGAATGGAATGGGATGGCGTGGGATTGAGTGGAATGGGATGAGATGCGATGGTTTGGCGTGTGTTGGGAGAAGGTAGGAGTATAGAAAAATTGTTAAACTAATTAACCATATTGTTCACGAAAAAGAAAGGGAACTTTAATCACTTCTAATAGTTTACCGATATAGTTCACTTCCGTCACTAGATGGCGCTTTACATTACTGAAAATCACGCTATTGAGATTAGTTTCTCTTAGCCTAAGTATGGTGATTTTTTGAAATGTGGTGTTTCTACAGACTCGTGATCCCGCGGTACCATCACAAAGCAACGCCCTAAGGTGAGGTCCATCCCATTCCTTCCGCCGGTTTACCGGCCTTAGTCTTCTGGAGCCCTTAAGCCAGACGGCACACATTTTTTACTCCTGGCTAGAGCACCTTCTGAGCTCGCCCTAACTCTACACTATACATCTGCGGTGACTCTTGAAAGGCCACTGGAACCACAAGAATTTAGCCATTCCAAATAAAACGCAATGCTGTTTTGTTCGAAGGCAATGATATTGTTTGAAGGGTTCAGTTGACAGCGTCCGGTTGAGAGCTCAGTAAGCCTTTGGGTTCAGTACATATAGTTCGGTTTTAGTTCAGTTTTTATTGTAGCAGTGAAATAGTGTTCCTAGTTAGGGTACCTAATAATAATAACTATATTAAAATAATAGCCAGTTCCTATAGTCTAAAATCCATGTGAACAAGGTCGCGCTCACTGGTAGTATAATATTATAAAATTATAAAAGAGATATTAATAATGTGTATGGCTAATGTCTATGACTTGTTATAATTAATGACGTTGGAGGGATTTAATATTATTAATTGTTTAATAATTAATCTAATCATTAAGCGAATTTATTTTGTCAAAACATAGAACAAATTGAATTTTATTGACCGCTTATCAAACCCTGCCAAGGTATGGTTCCTCTCCAGATATATAAAAATATATACAGACAGAGATTACTTTTAGATTATAACTAAGGAAGAAAATTCAAAGAAGGGAAGGCGTTCCCTCGGGGTCGGTGTAAAATGGATGTTTTATTTTCCTATAATGGCCCTGAATTTCTCAAAATAGGATGAGATGTTTTAAAAATTAATACTTACATTTAGATATTAGAAAGAAAAGAAATACGTAGAAGATATTGTTAAGACAGAGCGTAGTCTTGTTTTAAGACTAAATGTTTTCTAAAGAAAGTAAACTTTTTCACATTGCGAGAGTACCATTGGGCAGCCACGGCCTTACGCACGAATATATTTTGGAGGGTTGGGAGTATTTTAATGTTGGAGGGGGCTGCACCCCCTGCATTTTTTCACCTGCATTTTGTTTCCTGACATAAAATGCTTCTCGTACTTAGATACACGTATCGACGTAAATCGTTTATAGATACGTGCGTGAAACTACATATGCACAGTTCACGCATAAACAGAATCGGTAAAAAGTTGTTGATGACGCCACACCCACAGAGGCAAAGTCAAAAAAATATAGAGTACGTGGGTTACACTGAAAGTATTTAGAATCTCAAAAATTCAATTCAATCAGATATAAAGATGGAAGTTGTTTTATTGCTTTTCGAAGTATTCTCTGTGACAATCGATATACTTTTTCATGCGACGAAACCATTGTGTGAAGCATTCAGCCCACCTCTTCAACACCTCAAAACTTTAGGCACCTCTTCAACAGCCGTTTGGAAGGCTGTTACTTTTTTTTTTTTTATAGAGAAGAGGGCGGACGAGCAAGCGGTCTCACGTGATGGTAAGTGTTACCGCCGCCCATGGACACCTGCAACACCAGGGGGTATGCGGGCGCGCCGCCGACCTTGCAGAATCCTATTCACAGCTCTCTTGAAGAACCCCATGTCGTAGTTTAATGGGAAGACCTCTTGAGGCAGTTCGTTCCACAGCCTACGGGTTCGCGATATAAAATAATTTTTGGACCGAACAGTACGCGACACCTCCGTATTGTTGTAGAAACCCGAGGTGGGAATTATATTGAACAATTCTTCAGAGCATTCCCCATTATACAGGCGGTAGAACACACAGAGAGACGCAACGTCCCTCCGAACGCTGAGGGGTTCTAAACTGCCCGTGAGAGTGGGATCGTTGACAATACGAACAGCACGTCGTTGGATGGAGTCAAATGGGTCCAATTGGTATTTCGGAGCGCCGGCCCAGAGATGTGAGCAATACTCCATGTGGGGCCTCATCTGAGCTTTGTAAAGCATTAGGAGTTGCCCGGGGGTGAAGTATCGCTTCGCTCTGTTCAGCACACCGAGCTTTTTGGAGGCCATTTTGGCCTTACTTTCCAGATGACCCCTAAATTCGACTTTGCTGGAAATCTCGACACCAAGGATCCCAATACTCTCCGAGATCTTAAGAGGTATGCTCTGAAAGCGAGGTGCTACGACAAAAGGGTTTCTTTTAGCGGTGAATGCGCAGACTTGCGTCTTACTGGGGTTGAAATCCACTAGGTTCAGGGAACTCCAAATCGAGACTAGATTTAGGGAGTCTTCGATTTCAGACACAAGCCTGGCGCGACTCTCTTCCACTCCGACTCGAGGGATGTTGGCGCGGCCCCTGTACAAGGCGTCTCCAGTGCTGTCATCCGCATAGCAACGTATGTCACCAATTTGTAACAGGTCGTTGATATGCAGAAGGAACAGAGTTAGAGACAGCACGGAGCCTTGCGGGACGCCAGCGTTAATAGACATGGTGTCGGAGCAGCTACCATCGATAACGACTCTGATGCTCCGTCCAGTCAGGAAACTGGCAACCCATTCACATAGTCCCTCGGGTATCCCGAAAGATGGTAACTTGGAAAGCAGCGATTTGTGCCATACCCGGTCAAAAGCTTTCGCAATGTCTAGGCTTACAGCCAGAGCCTCGCCTCTACTCTCAATGGCGTCAGCCCAGCGATGTGTCAAATACGCTAAAAGATCACCAGCCGAGCGATGATGGCGAAATCCATATTGATGGTCGCTAATCAGCTGGTGATCCTCTAGATACCCAAGGAGCTGTGTGTTTATAACACGCTCCATCACTTTGGAGAGGATGGAGGTGATCGCTATTGGCCTGTAGTTGGCCGGGTCGGTGCGGTCACCTTTTTTAGGCAAAGGGTGAACATGAGCTACCTTTCATGCTGACGGGAAGCTTTTTGTGGAATATGAGAGCCTAAAGAGTCGCGTAAGCACCGGAGACAACTTGGGAGCGCAAAATTTGAGCACCACCGCAGGAATACCATCTGGCCCACTCGACTTTCGGATATCGAGAGATGCTAGAGCTCGCCGGACTTCACGCTGGGTGAAGCAGATTTCTGGCATGGAGCTTGTGCACCTCGAGGTGCACAGACGGTGGTGAGGCACCTCTATCGTCCAGAGTCGAGTTTGAGGCGAAGAGACTGCCCAGGAGATCGGCTTTCTCCTTCGCCCCATGGGCCAGTGAGCCATCGAGTTTCCGCAATGGTGGAAGTGACGACTGACAGAAGTTACCCTCGGTAGCCTTAGCGAGCGACCAGAAAGCCCGACTTCCAGAAGGATAGCTTGCTAGTCGATCGCCAATTCTGCGGATGTGCTCATTCCTTGCTCTGACAGTGATCCTCTTACTGCACCTCGAGGCAGCGTTAAATTTCTTCCTCAAGTCGGTGGTATTCTGATCTTCAGACACCTGCGCTTTGGCCCAGGCCCTGTATGCAGCCCGCTTATTACGGCGGGCCTCTCTACAGGACTGATTAAACCAAGGTTGGCTCCGTCCGCCTACGGGTATCACGGAACAAGGAATATAACATTCCATGCCGTGCAACACCACGTCGGCAACGGAGTCTGCACAGGTATCCGGATCACCCGATGAGAAACAGAGCTGCCCCCAGGAATAGGAAGCGTAAAATTCGCGCAACCCATCCCAATCTGCAGACTTGTAGTGCCAGACGTTGCGCGTTCCCTGAGAATAGGTCGGCGCGGATTGTTTAGCTGGCACAGCAGTTCGAACGATACAATGGTCTGATGATCCTAACGGAGCATCAACAACAACATTGTAGTCATTCGGCCGTGTAGTCAGCAGGAGGTCCAATAAGTATGGCTCTCGATATCAGGTATCCTCGTGGGTGAGGACACCAACTGCGAGAAACCATAGGCCAGGGCAAAGTTGTAGGCTGCTCTCCCTGCGCGGTCGGTTATTCGGGATCCCAACCACTCTTCGTGGTGAGCGTTGAAATCACCGAGGACCACCACTTCCGCGCAAGGGAACTGCTCGAGCACGCTGTCAGTCGTCTCTTGTAGACGCTCAAAAAAACGAGTCGTCTCCGTATCACCGCTGTGGGACCTGTAAAGGCAAGCGTAGACTTTAGTGGAACCTCCGTAGTCAATACGCGCCCAGAGAATCGACAGGTCCCCGTCTTCAAAATTGCTGAGGCGGCGGCAACAAATATCCTCCCGGACGTACATGCATACCCCAGCACGTCGCACAAAACAGTGCTCCAGTTTGTAACCGGGGTAATGAAGATATGATGTATCGGCCGGGCAGGAAATCTGTGTCTCCGTCAAGAAAAGTAAGGCCGGCTTTGCCGTCTCAAGGTGGTAGTGGACGGCGTCGATGTTACTATGCATCCCTCTGATGTTACTATGTTACTGCCTCTTCAGCATACATATAAATCACAATAAAAATTACAGGGCGCAAGGCGTATGACGGAATACGTATAAATACGCAAGGAATACGTATGTATGGCGGATGACCCATTAACTCTACCTTTACAGTACTCAAAAATTGCTTCTTATGTCTAGCGGAGTGAGCTCGGGCATTGTCGTGATGGAGGATCATTCTGCTTCGTGAGCGTCGTTCAATGACCAGTCCGCAGTTACTGTTCCTTTATTTTCTAAAGTTACAGTAGCAAAGTGGCTCGATCTGCCAAAGAAGGAGGCAATCATTTTCTTTTCAGCACTCCGTCCTTTCTTCAATTTCGTCGACAACTCTTCGATAGAAAAAACCCACTGCGCAGATTGCCTCTTAGTTTCAGGCTCATAGCAGTAGATCCAGCTTTTACCACCTGTTACTGTATCAAAAACAGCATTTGATTAACCATTGTCGATATTTCAAGCATTTGGAGACTCCATTCCACGCGGCAGTGTTTTTAAGCTTCGTTCAAATTACAAGGAATCCTTCTAAGACAAAGCTCCCTTACCCGTAGGTGATGGTGTAGCTGCTTCAATCATGAGCGGCACAGTTTTGATGTTTTCTTCAGTCGCCGCCGCCGCAGGCCGCCCTTCTCTAATGTCTTCACTGAGGTGGGTCAACGTCACCTTTTCTAGTCTAGGTGGTGTTGGGTGGGTATGACCACGTTTAAATTCACTGAATCAGTTATAAACTGTGGCACTGGATGAGGTTTCATCAGTAAAGGCTAACTTAAGTTTTTCATAACTTTGTTTCTGGTTTAGACCGCAACGTAAGTCATAAAAAATAATTTAACGAAAATGATCTCTTGTTAAATTAATTTTTTGGCAATCGTTTAATTTTCAAATTGCCGCCAGAAATAAAAAAAAACAAACGACAGCTTTGAAAATTTAGTGGCGTTTGACAAGCAAAGAGTTCCATTTTCGAACTTCAAGTCTGTTTCTTTCCATCGTATTGTACAGTAGCCAGTTCTATGAACTTTTAGTTTGACCTATCGTACGAGTATATATGAAAGAGAAGAGTAAAGTCGATGAGAGTATTATAAAGACTGGAAGTATGATCGATTGGTAAGCTACTAGGGATTTTAGGTAGTTTTGATGACATACGAGAATAAGTAATCAGCAATTAACGTTGGTTTAAATAAAAATAAAAATCAAGCGTCATTCTAGCATAATAGATAATAAAAATATAATGTACAAATGACTTCACAAGGTTTTACACGTTCGTATCTTATTTATTTATTTTTTATTTCTTAATGGCAGGATGTGTTCAGATAAAAAAACTTTCATCCACAATATTATCGTGTAAAACGATTTTACAGCGTTTTAGTTATCTTTATTGTCATCATATGTATTTATTTTTAATTTCGTAAAGGTAGAGCGTGTTCTGATAAAAAACACTACCGAGTCGCAACAAAATTTCTTTTTTTGATGACCTTTCAATATTTGTTTAGACAAAGTTTTAAAGGTTCAGAAATTAAATATTGATTCCAAAGTATTGAAACATGATTATATAGGTAATAATAATATTTTACTACTTCTTGAAGCTGCTATCTTTTTATAATACTGATTCTTTCATTTTGGAAATTTGGAAAAATACGTAAATATTGCGTCATGAAAGTACTTTAACATTTGAGATTTTCCCGTTTTTCACACATACATATTTATCTATTTAAACGGGTCTTAGCGCGAATGTTTACCCTATTTATATTACTCGACATTTCGGTTGGGTTGCACCAACCATGGTCATGATCTGACTGAAGAGGCGGGCAGTCCACTTCAAGAGTTACGAGTAGTTTCATCAACTACCCGCATTTGGTCTTCATAGACCGTAACGTTGCGGCACACAACACTCACAATATCAGAAGTAGCGTCAAAAATGAAAATGAAAAATCCCGAGGTTTAATTTTATTAAATTTATTAATCACTGGACTCTATATAGAGGACAATTTGTATCCATCTTCTCGATTGTAATTACTATGTCTTCTTATTTCGGAGAGGAGGAACACGGATGACCCACCTTCTCTACATAGATGACCTCAAGCTGTTCGCTCCCACAGCTAACGGACTGGGGGAACTGCTACAGATCACAGACGATTTTAGCAGCTCCATCAGTATGGTACTGAGGGTTGATAAGTGCTCGGTGATACGTGTGGATAGGGGACGGGTCGTTCGTTCCGATGGAGTTGATGTCGGCTCCAATCTGCTAAGGACCCCTCTCGCGAATCGTTATCTCACGGTGTGCATGAGAACTGATGAGAATTTAGAACTAATGAGTGTCTTGTATATAGTACAAAGACATGTAATGGGACATTTTTTAGATGGATCCGCAGTAGCTTCATTTCTCGGAGCTAAATGAGTGACCTTTGTAGTTACGAGGTCTGGGAGCGTCCAGTCTTCAAGGGCCCGCAGAAACTGTTGTGCGATGGTAGCATGGTATCGCAAGAACCCTTTAATCCAGTAATACTGCAGCCCCTCTGGACCCGGACTTTTCGTTTCGAGCCTTACGGACCGCAGTAGTTACGTCCTCTTCAGATATGCTTACGCGATTCATCGGCGCGATAACTTGCAACCATGAGCCTCTGAATGAGTGACAGGTTGCGAACACAGGCTTCGCCAAAAGGCGACGATATCAGCCTGCGTCGGTCTCGGGCTTGCCATTTTGTTTCCGGGACTCTATAAGTTCTTATAGAACTTCTTTTGGTCACTCATGAATAGGCGATTCTGTTGATATCTCTTTACCCTCTTTGAGTATCGCTGTATTTGCTTCCCCCAAGCAGCGATCTTCTGCTTCAGGTCGTCGATGTGCTCCGTCAGTTTTCGGGTGAAATCCGTGTCGGACATGTCAAAGTCCTCCTTCCGTTCTCTGGAACACTCCCCTAACAAAGCCCATGTTTCAGGGTCTCGTTTTACCCGATATGAAGCTGGTCAGTTTGCTGATAAGGAACCTGGCCTTGGTGATACGGCGTTCAATTCTTCTTTGCCAGGCTAGTACATCACTATTCCAGTGAGTAGTGTCCAGATCCCGGCATTCAGACGTCGACCGTCTAAATGTGAAGGACTAAATGGAATAAGCTATAACAATGCCAAGTTTCATTACAATCCCTTCGGTGGCTTTTGTGTGATACGCGTTCATGCCGATAGTATTTCCAAAGAAATGTTGTTTTGGGTATCTTTCGTAGTTACATAAAATTTAAGTCTTTTTTTTTAATTTAAGGAACAGTTACGCCTTTGCTACAATTTTATTATATGTCCTATAGATAATGCATATAAATATCACGAAATTATTTGAGGAATTGCGCAATAACCGTCAAATCTTGATTACAGTAAATACTTAATAAGATTTTTATCATTCAATTCTTTATCACGCTGAGTTTTGAGTTGATTCCTGTTATTTGCTTCATCTGTTTCATCAACATCTTATATCTTCATCTTCTGTTACACCACCACATTCTGTGTTTCATGTAGATGCCACAATCGATATCTTATATCTTCATCTTCTGCTGTTTTTTTATATAAAAAAAATTTAATAATGTAGATTCTGTGTTTAATGCAGATACCACGATCTCCATTCTATATCTTCATGTTAATTTTCTGCTTCATCATGCAAATTCTATTTTTAATGCAGATACCACGAACAACATAATAATCTTCTGCTTCATCATACAGATTATGTTTTTTATGCAGATGCCACGATCTTTCTTGAACGATGTTGTATAGGTATAGGTTGTATAGGTATATGCTGTATTTTTTATATTGTCTGAGAAAAGTCACGTCTAAAAAAGAACATAATATTTTTTATTGCTTTATAGAGGGTTAAATAAAAATACCTGTATCCCCTTAACACTAAATAATTCTTTGATAAAGAAACTAACAACTTGTTCTACGACATTTTAAAATTTAAAAATCAGATGGCTGATAATAATTCTATTTAAACACAATCTTGTAGCAACGAAACTTTAATTAAGAAAATCTTAACACTAAAGTCAATAAGTCCATATCGACAATAAGGTCCCTTTGCTCAGATAAGACTACTTTGAAATGTACTGCATTTCCTACTTTCCCAATGTACGTACGTGTTTCGGTAGTGAGGGAAATATGCCAGAATCCATTCCCATCCTATCCTATCCCTCCCCATTTCCCTAACCCTTCCTGCAAATCCATTCCTATATCTTCAAAAGGAAGACGGGGTATCCGGGGGCGGGCCAACATTATTGTCATTCTGGACTGATGTTGGCATGTATCGTGGATGTCAATGGGCAACAGTATACTTTCCATCAGGTGGACTGGACTGTATACCGCCTTACTTCGATAAAAATAAACATCGCAGTTTATTATTATGACCTTGACGCCTAGATCAACTGAATTTTTTATGCCCTTTGTTGCACTTTATATAGTGCCGTTATGCATTGTTATATCATTTGTTCAATAAGTAGCTTTTATAAAAAAAAAAACCGAAAGTAGTTGGCAGATTACTTATGCTGAAGGTATGCACCTAATAGGATCCACTGGGGTAATTATACTAAATATCCGATATTTTTACGGGATGTTTACAATTTACCATTGTTTATTCATGTGTACAAATACCCTACGTGATTCTAAAAGTAACACTAAAATATTACTCGATAAACTATTACTGGAATCTAATTTTATACATAATAATTATACCTACGTCTTAAAATAAGATGTACATGTACTCTTAGAGTATTATGTAATAAAAATACCTATGTGAAATATGATAGTGTGTACATATGCGCAGAAGTATATACTTTGTTTACAATAAACATCGGATGACACACTATGATACCATATCGCGTTCGAAGAAATTTCTACTTTATTTAACAAACAAAAACAACAACTTAGTTCCTATTTTAATGCACCAACTATATTTTATCCTATTCCTTATCAATATAAAATAAACAACACAGTCATTGAATCTGTTAATCTATTAGGGATCTCGGTGTTCGATTGGATTCCAAGATGAAATTGGCAGAGCATATTAACTTAATTAGTAATAAAGCATACAAGCAGCTAGGCTTTGTTAAACGAGTCTGTAAGCCCTTTGAGGACCTTGACTGCATCAAGACACTTTATTTCACTTATGTGCGCACTACATTTGAGTATGCTTGTAGCATTTGGTCACCTCAATATTTAATCTATATTGAATAGTAGAACATGTCCAAAAACAATTTATAAAAATGTTATGTTTTAAGGATAACAAATCAACTGATTGTTATTTAACTAACTGTAAACTTTTCCATGTTTAGGCTCTTCCATGTTTCCATGGAGCTTAGGCGTCGTCACCGTGGAATTTTACTTTTGCGCGCTAGTCAGGCGAAATCGACTATCCTCAGCTACTGACCGAAGTGTCCTTACGGGCACCGACTAGCCGTACTAAGCATACCGAGTTGTTTGATGTTTCTCTAGTCAAAACACGCAAAGGTCAAGCATCAAGGTACGCCCAAATTATTTAGTCCTCTCTAGCATTCTGCAAAATTACAATAAATACTACGCAGAGCTCGATATATTTTTATTAAGTAAGAAAAAATTAAAAAAGAAATAGAAAAGCATCAAAATCATTATAATATCTCCCAAAACCCAATTCCCCACAAATATTTTAAAGCTCATCTTAAATAAATACACAACCACACCCTCGCACTGGGGCACGCACACACGCATGAGCACATACACACACGGACACACCAATGCAAACACAAATCAACATGCATTATTAATAATAAAAAAATCACCTATTACTTGCGGATAATCTATTAAATACTGTATATAATGTCAGTGTAATCTGTATTTGGCCATTAGCACTAGCAATATATTTGTTAAATAAGTTACATAAAAGGCTGTAGATTACATAAAAATAAATAAATACAAATTATGATCGCTGCCACTGCCCGTGATCCAACACTAAAGATTATAATTATGTATAATTTAGTTGAATGTTGAATATGTACTAATTATTACTCTCAAAGACTAATAATTGTTACGCTAATACAAACTTTTTGTTACTGTAATTTTACCCTCTAACCCTGATTTATACTAAAACTGCACCCTCGTTCTGTTTTGTGTTTGATCTGGTGGTTGACTGCTAGAGAATGCAGCTAGGCATAAAGTCCGCCTTTTGTACATATCAAATACTTGGTGCAATGAATTTTAAATAAATAAATAAACAATTAGACCGCGCCAAAAGGTCCATTTTTCATTGCTATAATATCGAAACCGAATGTAATGAATCCGATTAAAGTGTGAGAAGTTGGCAAAGTGAAGGGTTCTGAGTACTCACTACTCACACTTAATTATTTTATTTGAAATGTCCATAGAAAAAATATTATTTTACTCGTAATTAGACAAATATAATGTATGATTATTTTTATGGTAAGAAGGTGGCAGACAACCCCCCGTTCCCGGATGCGCTGCCTACCTTTGGAGATTCAGAGATAGATTTGGAAAATGGATTGGGAAGTATGGGAAATAGTTTAATAAGACGATGAGTTCTCATCCCGTTCTTTCCATTTCTCATTGGGGTTGGGATGGTGAGTAAAGAGTTATAAAGGGATAATAAGGACATTCTTTCATACTATTGTACTTTCTACACAGTGAAACAGGAGGGGATGAGACGGGATAGAGAGCAGGGAAATAATGGTATGAGACCTCAATCAATGTGATGGACTCTGGCATATCTCACTCACACTCGAAACACGTACATTTTATAGTGAGAGAGTGGTAACTAATTCTTCCTGTCGGATGTGCCCAGTCGGCTGTAGGATTGCAGCATGCATCGTCCCCCTCAACTATTATTACTTGCATTAAAATTATTTACATTGTTGAAAATTATGAGCATATTTGTACTTAATGTTAAATTTGTGAAAACATTTGTAATTGCACGGCCATAGAGGTAGACACATTTGTACATCACATTTGTACATCACATTTGTTGTCGATGCTCTTGGAAAATAAAGATTTGATTTTATTTGGAAGAAGCCAGGAACTACGTTCGGTACTTAAACTATTTTCTGTAATAACAAAAAAATACTTACATCCGCAGCACAGTTGAAATTCAGTATATACAGTTCGTGTGAAGACAGGTAAAAAGTAGGTATACAATAACACTGTTAATAACGAAACAATAAAATTTATTGAAACACTTGTAACAACAATATTTAATTAAACTGTATTTTCTATACACTCCAAGACGGTTATAAAGTATGATAGTATTATAGCTAAATCACACCTAAAATTGTATGGTAGATATTCGAAATATTTTTCATATCACTATTTTGGACCTTACGAATGATTATAAATACATATTTACATAGTAAAAATTAATTTATAATTATATTTAATAACCTTCTATATTTTTCGCTACAGTTACTTGTAGTTAGACTACAGCAAATCCAGTGTCTGTACAGCATCCAATCGCACATTCGTATGATTATAACCTTTTGCAAGCGTTCAAGCAAGTCATACAAGCGTTCGAAAATGAATTATTAGAGCTATATCTCACTGGGCTGCTATGGCAACGTTGCCAGCAATATCGCTGTCGCTACTCTTGGCAACTATAGTACATATTATATTATTATTATATTATGTTTCGTTTCTCGACCTCTTTGGTCGGTATTTTCTGTCCCTTCCGCCCTAAGTCCCTCAAGGAAGAGAAGGATCGGTATTTGTTTTGTACTGATCCCGACTGCTTTGAGTCTAATATTGAATTGTCAAAATACTAGAGTAAAACAAAACAAACCAGTTAGTGTATGAAGCAATAGGGAATATGCACATAATTTAAAAAAAACGAATTATTTTGTTTGGTTGTGTAAGTATAATAAAACTTAAGGACTGGTATTTTTTGCATTTAATTTGTTTTTTGCGATGAAATATCAAAATATTTTACTGCAAAATTTCGATTGCTCAACGAAACCAGCAAAATGAAGGTGAAGGGATCCTATTGGTCAAGGCCTAGTCATGACGTAAGATGATATCAAGGGTAGTAGTCATTTTATTATAATTTGTGATTGTGATAGATACTAGTTTCCTCATTTATTTTTCAAGATTTCCCTAAATCGGAAATAACATTTACAAAAAAAAAAACTACAAACATCTATAACAATGACCGAGACAGGTTTTGTCTAAGGACAATCAGATAATTTACCGAAAATGAACGCATTTAAGATGACTAATTATATTATTTCATAAAAAATCATTATTACATCTGCAGAAATCAAAGGAGTAAAAGATTCAATGTAAAAATATGATAATGTTTCGATCTTAAGGTTCATGTGATAGTAATTAATATTTTTCTTTTACTCATGTGATTTGCATTGACTATTTGTTCAGAGACCTCAGTTGTTAAATGACGATCTCAACCAATACAATTTGTTTTATAATAAGTAAATATACTAGTTACTGCACTTGTATTGATTTTCTCCTTAGTTCCAAATAATGCATCAGTATTAATACCTAAGTGTCTGATTTTTGATTTTAAGTGGTTTGAATTTAAATATTATCAATTTGTTTACACGACAGAAGTTTATATTATAAAATTTAGTTGCATTTTTAAGCTCTGAGAGAGAATCTTACGGAGATAGTGCTATTAGTTGTGCGCAATTAAAAAGGGAAAGAGACACTTGTGCGGTTAAATGTTAAAAAATAAAACAAGTACATAGTATTAAAACGCGTGGAGATGGCGACTAGTGACTCTTTGAATTTCATTAGATAATACTGATTATTCAGATATTTTTTTGGTGTTTTAATAATTGTTTTATATATATATATATATATATATATATATATATATATATATATATATATATATATATATAGTGTTTATTAGGGTACAAACTAAAGTATTTGTTTCATTATATTTAGTTTATTTGAATACTTAGTTTGGCCATAAATACCATTACAAGGAAGAAAAATAAATAAATTACGTTTGAATAGAGAATCTCTCATTCTCACATGAAAAATAAAGGTTTTTTTCTCATTTCGGCGTCAATCGTTATTAAATATTTTACTAATATTAAAATGGAGTGGAGTGATAACGAAAACCGTATTACTGTAATTGCATTACACAGTAGGCATGGAGCCATGCAATTTTTAAAAGTCTCCATCAGCTTGGTATTAGCCGCAGTTTTGTGTACCGGCTATTGGTGCTATTGGTATTGGTACATTGAAACCTCCACTGTTTGTGACAGAAAAAGGTCTGGCCGTCCACGCACTATTCGTAGGTACTAAACAGACGATTAAAGCTGTGAAGGAGAGAAGCCGAAGAAATCCAGTCCGGTAGCAAAAGATTTTATCCAGAGAGATGAATATAGCACCCAGAACTATGTCACGTATTTTAAAAGATAACTTAGAACTTGCTGCTTCAAAAGACCTACTGGTCCATTTCTTAACTAATAATTTAAAGAAAAATAGGGTTGACAAATCAAAATAACTTCATCGGCGGTACGCAAAGGGAGCTCACAGACAAATCTTATTTACGGACGAGAAAATGTTCACCATTGAAGAACATTTTAACAAACAGAATGATCGAGTTTATGCTCATAACTTTAGAGAAGCCGCTCAATTGGTCAATAGGGTGCAATCCGGCCATTATCCGGCTTCAGTGATGGTTTGATCGAGTGTTAGCTATCAAGGAGTGATTGAACCATATTTTTGTGAAAAAGGTATTAAATCGTCTACTCAAGTGTGTCAAGGTACGATCCACAACTAAGAATGGTCCTTTCAGCAAGACTCAGCACCAGGTCATAAGGCTCGCTCAACACAAGCGTGGCTAGAAAGGAATATTCCCTACTTTAATAAAGTTGAAGACTGGCCGTCATCTAGTCTGGATCTAAATCCGCTCAAATAAGATTTATGGTCTGTTTTAGAGAGCATGGTATGCTCTAAACGCCATGATAATAATAGTTTCGTTCGCGGTAAGGATTCAGAACTGATTCGGGACTATACGCATGCGCAGTTCAAATAATGCCGTTCGCGGAACACACAATTCAGAATTTATAGTTACAGTTCTGTGTTCGCGGAACCGTCGAACTCGATTCAGGATCGGTTCAGAATCAGTTCTATCAGTTCTATAACTTTGGCAAGAATCGTAGTTCCAGACATGCGCAGTTTTTACCTAACGACATTTGACATACATGCTGCGGCTATTTTCAGTTGGTTAGAAACTAATAAACTGGTTAAATAGTTAAATAATAGATTAAATTTATTAATTTATTAAGGGTTAAATAAAATATGGTTAGTTTTGTTTGTTGTTTATATAAATAAGTTTATATAATACTCTAATAAGAGTAATGTGTTTTGGTGGGTCCACTTAAATACTTGCCAACTTAGGGGTTTTCCCCCCAAATTTAGGGAGTAAATAAGTGGGATGGGTTTTTTTTAGGGGTTTTATATTTTTAGGGGTATTTTTAGGGATTTTTTGACTCTTCATATATTTTTTTGAATATATATTTTTCATATATTATGTGAAAGTATAGGCCCTGGGACAATCCAAATTATAATAGCTAATTATATTTATTTGTTGACCTAGCGACTTAACGACATCTAGTACAAATATATTACAACTACTCTGTGGTGACTGGTGGTTATTGTGCCTATGCTTACTGGAAATACATATGTACGTTGATTATTGTTTACTTGTTTAATTCGATTTTATTGTTGTACTGCTGTGCCGACAAGCAATTTGTTAATGATGCCTAAAGAAACTAAAAATAAAAAAATGTAGTCAGAAGTACACGTAGATTTGGGAAACAGATTCAGATTTAAAAGGTAAAGAAATTTCATTGCATTTTTGTAATTTATATTTTTTCTGTTATTATATATTTTTTTGGGGGATTTCTAAGTAATTGGGGCGATTTTGGGGGTTTTTGACTTAAGCTTTAGGGATAAATATTTTTGAGAGTTGGTAACACTGCCGATGACAGTAGATCGTACGCAGTTTGGCTCCGAAATCGTTCGCGGAAATAAAAATCACGAATCGGTTTATAACAGAGCATGCGCTCTACTACGATTCCAAATTAGTTCAGTAATGGTCCAGAATCAGTTCTGAATCCTTACCGCGAACAAAGCTATTAGCTTCGTTCGCGGTAAGGATTCAGAACTGATTCGGAACTATACGCATGCGCAGTTCAAATAATGCCGTTCGCGGAACACACAATTCAGAATTTCTAGTTACAGTTCTGTGTTCGCGGAACCGTCGAACTCGGTTCAGGATCGGTTCAGAATCAGTTCTATCAGTTCTATAACTTTGGCAAGAATCGTAGTTCCAGACATGTGCAGTTTTTACCTAACGACATTTGACATACATGCTGCGGCTATATTCAGTTGGTTAGAAACTAATAAACTGATTAAATAGTTAAATAAAATATAAATTTTATTAATTTATTAAGGGTTAAATAAAATATGGTTAGTTTTGTTTGTTGTTTATATAAATAAGTTTATATAATACTCTAATAAGAGTAATGTGTTTTGGTGGGTCCACTTAAATACTTGCCAACTTAGGGGTTTTCCCCCCAAATTTAGGGGGTAAATAAGTGGGATGGGTTTTTTTTAGGGGTTTTATATTTTTAGGGGTATTTTTAGGGATTTTTTGACTCTTCATATATTTTTTTGAATATATATTTTTCATATATTATGTGAAAATATAGGCCCTGGGACAATCCAAACTATAATAGCTAATCATATTTATTTGTTGACCTATCGACTTAACGACATCTAGTACAAATATATTACAACTACTCTGTGGTGACTGGTGGTTATTGTGCCTATGCTTACTGGAAATACATATGTACGTTGATTATTGTTTACTTGTTTAATTCGATTTTGTTGTTGTACTGCTGTGCCGACAAGCAATTTGTTAATGATGCCTAAAGAAACTAAAAATAAAAAAATGTACAGTCAGAAGTACACGTAGATTTGGGAAACAGATCCAGATTTAAAAGGTAAAGAAATTTCATTGCATTTTTGTAATTTATATTTTTTCTTTTATTATATATTTTTTTGGGGGATTTCTAAGTAATTGGGGCGATTTTGGGGGTTTTTGACTTAAGCTTTAGGGATAAATATTTTTGAGAGTTGGTAACACTGCCGATGACAGTAGATCGTACGCAGTTTGGTTCCGAAATCGTTCGCGGAAATAAAAATCACGAATCGGTCTATAACCGCGCATGCGCTCTACTACGATTCCAAATTAGTTCAGTACTAGTTCCGAATTAGTTCTGAATCCTTACCGCGAACAAAGCTATTGAATCTCTAAAACATAAGGGTGGCAGTTTCCTGTTCGGGACAACCGGTTTAGTTTCGAACATTAGCGATAGATGGCGCTATAGCTTATTTAAAAGTCGCTATTAAGATTTTCCCAGATAATATAAATATGGACGCGGATGTTCATACATTCATTCGGACCGGTGACTCTTGAAAGGCCACTAGGGCCACAAGAACTTAGACATACACGATGTTGAGGCAATCAGGTTTTTAGCCGGTAGGAGTCCGGCACTACCTGGTACTACCTAGGCTGGCCCAGCTAGACTAGATGGTACCAGGTGTCCAATGCAGGATTTTCCTGATTGTCTCTCCTAACATAAAAAAAAAAAAAAAAAATACATTCATTCCGAGCCGTACAGCGATATAAGAAAACCAGAAAATAGAAGAAATATTGGCATCCTGAAGAAAAACCAGCAATATACACAGCAAGCAAGAACCGTACCGGCGCACAGTGGGACAGAACCGTGCGTACCGTCTCAAAAATAGCTTTTCGTAATGTTCTATATTGAATATTTTGTTAATGCATATGTCTAACTGAATGTTCAATGCATATTATATAGCAGTTGAAATACACTATTTCTCATTTTTTGTATTAGAATAAGGCTTGCAAGTTGACGCTCAAAATTATGTCAATTATGTAGAACACAATTCCACCAGTTTACATGGTCATATTTGCATTACTTTACCAGCAAATTTGTAAGTGTGATATATGGTTAGAATGGTGATGAAGTACTCTATTTAAAAATAATTTAAGTGAACCATTATGTGAAACCTGGGGAGGTAAAGAATTTTTATTTCAGGACCTAATATTCTATCCTTATTAGAAACTTTGCATAGACTTTTGACAGTTAGCGGTGTCTGCCCATGTCGTAATTTTGATAGCATCGTATAGAGCAGCTAATGTTAAAGGTAGGGCAAAAAAAATTGAGTGCCCGAATCTGCCCCCCTTGAAATGAAACTAAAAATGGCTAATGGGGAGAAAATACAAAATATTCCAAAAAATATTTTAGTTCTGATTAATGAGATTTTTGGATATTTAGATCACTTTTGACCTTTTTTTCTTAAACAATATTATCTATTTACTCAATCTTTAGGTAAAGTGGGAGTTTTGGGTAATGTATTAGTATGTAGTATATTTTTTTTATCGTGCGGTCAGATGTGGTTAATGTTTTGTTATCACTGTGTGAATTACATGTTTCTCATATAGTTTATGTATTTCTCTATCGCGGTGAAGGAAAAGGGAGCAAGTGGTATCTAGTTATAGTTGTTAGTGTACATTATCAGTACCTACCTACTACTAACCACCTTCATAGATAGTGGTTAGGAACTTGATAATGACACTAGATAGTAATATTTTTTCACACGAAATTTCAGTATAAAAGTTATTGATTTACGTTGTCATTTACCAGTACTTTAGTGTGCTTTAACATAATATAGTCTTCACCAACCTCGGTAAAAAAAAAGTAGTTAAAAATAAAAACAAAATGAGTGAATTTGTTGTGCCTCGACGAGTATTATGCGAATTTTTTATCGGCCATGTAACAAAATCAGAAGATATTCAAAAATACTTAGAACAACACCACCATTTGTCGTCTGAAAAAAGTGAATTAATTGTGAAACGTATTCAAAAAACGCTTATAACAGCGTTTAACGATCGGTGGACCAAATCTAACCGAACTAAAGAACGTTTCTTTAGTAATAATATATCGTGGTTAGACGGTGAATTTAAGGTACAATTCGAAGAAGCACCGATGGATATTACACCTACAACATCTGAAAAACGTGGACGTCCACCAAAGTCTTATGAAGATCTATCAGAGAAATCGAAAAAAAGAAAGAATATGGAATTGGTACAAGAATATGGACTCGAGTATATACATAATGCATACGTTCAAGGATTGCGGGCTGAAGGAGAAATCGAAGAAGCTACTGTTGTTTCAATGATGCGGAATTGTGAAAGAAATGAAAAAAGGATCATGAAGGAAAAATTATTGCATGAAAGTCGCAATGGAACAGATTTTACGGTGGATGAAGCTTTAAGTATGTTTGCAGATTTAGATCTTTCGAAATCACAATACGGATTTCTTCGAGCAAGTTTGATTAACAAAAACTTCGACATATTGCCATCATATAATATACTGACGAACGCCAAAAAACTGTGTTATCCTCCACTATCCAGCATTCAAATAACCGATATAAGTGCTAAAGTAAATCTACAAGATTTGCTGGATCACACTTGTGCTCGCATCTTAAAGATTGAAAATGTTTACAACCCAAGAAGAAAATCTCTTAAATTGTTTACCAAGTGGGGATGTGATGGTTCATCGGGGCAAAGCGAATATAAACAAGTTTTAACAGATGAGAGTGACTTAGTCTCAGATACAAACTTATTTATAGCGTCTTTGGTACCAATAAAGCTGACTGACACAGAAACACATGAGATAATTTGGCAAAATCCGGCTTGTTCTTCTATTCGTTATTGCCGACCAATCCTGATGGAACTTGCAAAAGAAACGCCCGAGAAAACCCGATCAGTGGTTGGTGATATTCGGGGTCAAATTAATAATTTGCAAACATCAAAGATACACAAGGAGACGCAGGTAATTGAAATAAGTCACGATCTATTTCTAACTATGGTGGATGGAAAAGTTACACAAGTTCTTACTGACACAAGTTCTGGAGCTGTATGTACAGTGTGTGGGGCTAAGCCAAGTGAAATGAATAATTTGGAGAAGATTGCATCAAAGCCAGATAATATAAATGCTTACGAATACGGTTTGTCTACGTTACACGCGTGGATCAGGTGCATGGAGCTAATTTTACATATTTCATATAACCTTTCATTTCAAAAATGGGCTGCGAGAACTTCGGAAGATAAAAAAAGTAAAGAAGACAAGAAAAAGCTTGTACAAAGTTTGTTTCGAAGCCGGATGGGATTGCACGTTGATAAGCCCCGACAAGGAAGTGGAAACAGTAATGACGGCAATACAGCTCGGCGTTTTTTTGAGAACTACTACTGCGCTTCAGAAATTACAGGGGTTGACGAGGAACTTATTAAAAGGTTCTATGTTATTCTGCAAACCATGGCATCCGGTATTGCTGTAAATCCAGAAAAATTTGGTGAATATACTCGTGCAACCGCACAACTGTACGTAACAAAATATATGTGGTATAATATGCCTTCTTCAGTACATAAAATCTTAATACATGGGGAAAGTATAATAAGACATTTTGCTGTTCTGCCCATTGGTCATTTATCTGAGGATGCCCAAGAATCGCGTAATAAAGATTACAAAAAATTCAGATTGCATCATGCTAGAAAATGCTCTAGGTCCGCAACAAACGAAGACGTATTTCATGGTCTTCTATTTACGTCAGATCCTTATATATCAAGTATCAGAAAACCATCAGTCACTATATCCAAGAAATTGTTAGAGGAAGCTAAGAACCTCTTAGCTATTTAAATCGAAATAATTTCGTACATTATTTGTAAAACATATTTTTGGAGTGGGTTATTATATATTTGTCATTTATTTAAATGTAAGATTCATATGTAATATAAAATAACATAAAATAGGTTTATTAATATCATAAAACTGTAAAATTATAATTCAATAAGTTAACCAAACCATGGTTTAATATTAAAATAATACATTTTTATTTTGTTTTATTTTATTTTATATTATTTATTAAACATTTGACAATGATACATTCATTATTGGATTGTATGTACTCTGGAGACACTACATACCAAATTTCAGCGATTTACTTCAATCAACAAAAAAGTTACAGATTTTTGAGACGGTACGCACGGTTCTGTCCCACTGTGCGGCGACCACATCGTTAAATACAGTCCGCTAATAGGAAGCCGGTGTGCGGGGTACATGGAAAAGGGTGCGTGTTTCAATCGAAAACTGTCTACAACATCTGAAAGATTGTATTAAAGCAAATGGCGAGCATTTCGATTAGCGTTATATTTTTAAAATGCTTGCCTATTTATTTATAAAATAACATAATTTCTCGCATAAAATGAGAATGTAAAAATAAAAATATCAACGTTTTCTTTGTAACAATATTTATGGCTAGACTAAGTAGGTATATGTGTTCATAAAGGAGTTGGGCGCGGACGTGTTTTTTGTTCATAAAATAATTAACATAAATTTAAGTTTTTAGTTATTGCAAAGAATCTATTTTTGCTAATTGATCTTGGCAATAAAATTTTTTACAACCATTTAACCATAATGTCGAAACGTAAATACCATGTCATACCCGGCCCGTTTTTACTCTGCTGGATATCGGCCTCACGCAATGCTGCCCGCCACATACGACTCTTTACTTAACTCTTCTCATCCAGTTAGTTACCGTAACTATAACTATAACCAGCCCTTTCATTATCCACTGCTACGTCCTCATGCACATTGTCCTAAGCATCAGAGATGTATAGCCTTAAAATACACGGGTGCCACTTGGGTTAGCATTTTATCAGTTAAATTTTGTACGGCGGCCATCTTAAAAAAATATATTTCGATTTATTTCGCACTCTTGAAAGATTGCTGGAGGTTTTCTATATCATTTGTTCGAGTTAACCCGGCTAAGTGAAATCGTTGATGCGAGCTTTCGAAATTTTGTACACGATCTGATGATATTCGAAATTTCGGATTTTTATAGTATTCATGGAGGACTCTGTACGATCTTATAGGTATATAAATTTCAGTACCATCTGAATCAAATGGTCTTTTTCCAGTGCAAGTTTTATGTCAATCAAGAAGTCGGCCTAAATACTAGTACTTACACATTATTATATATATTTTCGGAAGGGCCTTTTCAAGACCTTTAATTTGGTATTCGACTCGATGAGTTTCATAAACTTTATTTTTTTTAAGCAAACAATATGGCGCCTAAAATCCGTCTTTTTGATTTTTTCAAGAAATCGAATACGCCAGTAGCACTCGCGACAGCAAGACGAATCTAATGTCATCTCGTTCATTAAAATCATCATCGAAAGAGGCCATTTAAAAAAGCTCAATAGATCTTTTTTAATGTCTGATTGGGGTCTGCAGAGTGCCCACTGCCGAGTGAGGGCTTCCAAGATTATATACGCGCTTATGGTGAGTGAGTGCTTCCAAATTGGCGACATTGCCAAGCCGTCATCGCCAGGTCAAATACCCGCCATACAATTATACATGTTTTGTTTGGCGACGCTATTGGCGACGTCGCCGTTACATCCCAGTGAGATATAGCCCTTAAAGTGACTTTAAAGATCATATTCGTTGCTCTAACTGAAAGAACCGGTTTATTATACAATATTGTATTTCCGTTGGCGCCACCTAGCCGCCTAGCCCCCACCTAGGTTGTTAATGAACCGATATTAAGTTTGTATTTGTTTTGCTACTTTAATTCATTATATTACATTGTCAGAAGGACATATTAATTACAAAGGTGAATTTATTTGCAATGGAAGTAAGGTATGACATTTTTATTTGTTATATTTATTTAGAGGTAGCTATTATTTAGACCAAAATTGGCCGACACCTCACGGCCAAGCTCTCTTCCACTAGCACTACCACATCTTTTACCGTGGATGTCGTAAAAGGCGACTAAGGGATATCAAAGCCGCTACCACAAGTCCTGACCAACTACATCATCTCTAAAAGAGTGGACTAGCCATCCCGTTTGACCAGTGTGGAGTTTTAAGGCTATACCCACATCCCTCGTGCGGCACAATGTGCACGAGGGTGGCTCCTAAAAAAAGGTTACGTTTACGGTTATTAGGATTTGAAAAATATAAATATTATTTATGCAGTTTAATAAGAAGTTATCCTGAAATAGTAACAGTCAACATATGATCAATATTTGCAAATTATCGTAGGTTCTATCCTAGAACTGGCCCAAAAGCATCTTTGTGTATTAAAAAAGATCTTTCGTAAATAAGGTTGAAATTACGTTTTACGCGTAATCATCTCAAGGCGTTACTGGCCGAGATCTTGGACTTTCTTTCGACTCCCTAAGTGTAAACATGAGGGTTATTAATTGTTTACGGCATAATATAACCAACATCATAAGTGACCCAATATTCTTTAATTAACTACGCAAGGCGGTTGCGGCAGCAATTGCGCTCAGATTGCTGAGTCGTAGTTACACAATGTCAATTGGGCCTAATTCGTACGTACACTTAGGTACAAATATTTACTAGTAGGTACATATCATTATTGTTAATGTACGTTCTATTCCTTTGTGCGAATTTCTTATATTGTAGATACCCATCTACAATATAAGAAAATCTTGATAAAGAAGTCTTAAACTACAGCGACGAGGAAATCTTCTAATCTTTAACTTTTACTTATGGCAAATTATTTGAACTATATGAATTACCGCCGCCCATGGACACCTGCAACCTGCAATGGACCTGTTTGTCTGCTGGACAAAATAACTTCATTGATTAAATACGTAATGGAAGACTTAACAACTAAATATCAGATTTCCCATTATGATATAACATTTATAAATAGTATTCGCATTATTATTAATAAAATAAGTACATGCACCTAACTAAATGGACCCAACACCCTAGACTAAGGCACCCCTTTGATGTAAGCTCAACATTATATAATGGTGTTTAGGTATGAGCTAATACATAATTCGGATTAGGTATCACATTATATCTAAAAACAAAACCTATAGGCTGCCTAACCAACGACAAACCCAATCGAATTTTATGGCACCAAGATGTTTTCTGTATATGCAAATATAAATGTGTAAAACATACAATAAACAAATAACGTATAAATAAATTATAAGTTAACTCCTTCAAAAATACGTAATAAAATATGTAATTTACAATATATTTTTGACGTATCAAATACTGAAATTTACTCAGTGTTAACAGTACGTATAATAATATAACAACACACTCTATAAAATACAAATTTATATCTCCTCTACTCTGGTATCAATAAATAATTCTTAATTGTATCTAATAGTATCAGCATGGACATACACCTAATAGGGCAATGACCTGTATTTTACCAACACAACTATGAAATGACAATGATTAATAATTATGGAATTAGTAAAATAATTCAAGAAACTTGATTATAATATTCATTGCCTCAACGATAACAATAAGTTTATACGTAGCGGTTCCAACATACGTCCGGACGTATATTGTCAGTAAGTACCTACTAAATAGAATATTATTCTGTTTTAGTAAACAACATGACATTACTATTAAATTATAATGTTACAATTTGTTTACATAAGTAGCTTATGTTTAATTTTGTCTAGTTTCTTTATAATGAAGATAGTGTTGTCAGAGATTGATCCTCACGCTACCCACGTTATCGCTACGTTTTTCAAACAAAACCTTTTCATTTGAATACAATCTTTCTTGTATAGCGGCAAATGACTGTCCTTTTGTCTCTGGAAGTAATACTAATATAAATATTACACCGGCCACAGATAGGCAACCGAAGCCCCAAAATGCAACATAGTTACCTAAATTGTCTGCAATCACTTGGTATAATTTCGTAACAGCGAACGTCATGAGAGCCACAAATATTTGTATAACGCACGTGGCTTTAGCCTTAATATTTGTCGGGAATATTTCTGAAGTTATAGCAAAAGGTACAGTAGCTAAACCTATAGTGTAAGAAAATATAAATATCGGTATCACAACGATAGGAATGAATCTTATACTAACGACATATTCACTATTTTCATATTTGATAAAAAAGTATGCACCTATAATTATGTTGGCTAGAGCGACGCCGCAAGCCGATACTAGGAGAAGTGGTTTTCTTCCTAAACGGTCCACTAACTGCGAGGAGATGGCAGAGGTCAGTAATTGCACCGTGCCGAACAAAATGCACGATTCTTTAGCACCTAACCCTCCTTCCGCGGCTCCGAATATTTGTTGAGCGTAGGATATTATGGCGGTACTCCCGCAGAACTGCTGAGTGAAGTATATTCCAAGGAGAATTATGAGGCCCTTCTTATTACCTCCTATTATTAATAGATCTTTCCATCGACTTTTTTCTTTCATATTCTCATTGACTAAATGAGCCATACTGTCCAATTCTCCTCTAATGTATCCTCTCCCGCGAAGTTGTTTTAAGGACGATTCGGCTCGTTCTGGCTGTCCTGATTTAAGGTGGTAGTATGGAGACTCCGGCATTGCACTGAACGTTACCACGAATAAGATTGGTATTGAAATGTTGAAGCTTGCTAGTCCCAACATGGATACGTAGGGTCCGATGCAATACTGTGACAGGATCCCGAACTGTAAAATAATAAATAAAGTTGTTAGTAAGAAAAGATATGCTTGAAAGTGTGTACGAGGGTGAATCACAAACCTCTTCGAAACGCATTTAATAAAACCTTTTTGAGGGTAGTTGAATTTTTATTTTAAAGAGGCACTATCTAACAATATTTATGTCAAATGTCACTTGATTCGGTCATACCTATTACTCCTTAGCAATTAATTATTTTGTGTAACGAGTTGATAAAAACATCAAATTATGGAAAGAAACGAGTTACGCGCAGTAATGAAGTACCTGTGCCTGAAAAAAATGGCCACGAAAGATATTTCTTTTGACATCCAGCAGACATTAGGAGCTGATGCTTTACCATATTCCACGCTCGAGCTGTGAATATGATCCCCGTTCTGGTCGGCCTTCCATCTCAGTCACGGAAGAAAGCGTCAGAAAAGTGGAGAAATTGGTTTTAGAAGACAGAAGAATCACGATAAAATATTTAGCAGAGACTAAAGATTTGATTTGACAATGTTCAATCCATGTTAACGGACACTTTAGGATTAAAAAAGTATCGGCAAGATACCCATGCAAATATTAACTGAAGAAAACAAAAAACCGACGTTTAGAAGTTTCAAAGCGGAATCCCGAAACCTTTCAGCAGGATTAGCAGGTAAATTTTGATAGGCAGGTTGGTCCACCATATTGATCCTGAAACGAAGGAACAAAGCATGTCTTGGAAACGGCCATCTTCTGCACTCATGAAAAAATTTAGCAAAGTTACGGCTTCTGTGTTCTGGGATTTTGAAGGAATCATTTTTGCCTTCATGCCGAAACGAAAATCGATAACAGGTGCGGTGCCTATTACGCAGATTTTATCCCAAAAGTGCGTAAAGCGATTATAGAAAAACGTCAAGGAAAATTTTCATAAGGCGTGTAGTTTCAACACGATAATGCTCCTAAGCTTATCGATCCGTAGTTGCACTCACGGCAATCCGCAAAGATAGCTTCGAAATTTTTAATCACCACTATATTCACCGGACTTAGCCACTGGTGATTTTCACTTATTTCCAAAATTAAAGGAGCATATCCGTGGAACAAAATTTGATGATGATGACGCCTATGTAGGCTGCCTATGTATGGTGGTATGTTATGTATAGCGGTTATGGTCTTTCGACACTCAAGATAATAATTTTTTTTCGGAAGGAATAAGGAAATTAGAAAAACGTTATACATACTTACTAAATGTATCGAGTTACAAGGATATTACGTAGAAAAATAAAATGATTTTATTTGAACTTCTTTGTGCTTTAGTGAACATTCTCAGAACTTTTTAATTCACCGTTGTGAATTATTATCAAAATATTAAATAATTAAAAGTGATCAACAGTTAGAAGAAAATCGCTCTACTGTATGATATCGCTGGCATAGTGGGAGCTACAATTACAACCCCGCATGAATAACAAATTAGTGATATTTTCCCACCTCTAACATTCTTCAGTTCACCTTCTTATTTATTAATTAATTGAAAAAAAAAATGTTTTTATATCCGTAGGTTTGTTTTCTGTTCATCAATTTCGGGAACAGTCAAATACTGTATTATAAGTATATTAATCATACTTTAGATTACTACTTACATTATATTCTTAGATTACATTATAATAACAAGGTAATTTTTATTCTATGTTCGGTTTAGTTTTTAATAGGTTTCAACGTGTCCCACCGCAGAGCGGAGGCCTCCTTCATTCTCCATCTTTCTTCCATTACTTTCCCTTTCTGGCTGTAATTAACTTCGGCCATCTTTTAAGAAAGACATCGAAATCAAAAGGTTTATTTTGTATATCTCTTTAAATGCAAACAGCACACGTGCCCTGATTATTTCTACTTAAGTTTTAAGGTCTATTCAATCCGCACTGGGCCCTGTGGATATTTACATTAGTTACTTGAGTTCTGGAGCGTTGAATAGCGACACGAACGCTATCTACTCTTTTAACACCCGTGTGATAAGCTGCGTTAATAGGGCAATATTACACTGGGAGACTGATCTTCATAAGCTCCTTCATGAACCAGGAGATTTTCCAGTCAATTTGAATACGACTTTTACCTCTTTGGCTTGCCTACTCTGGTAAGAGAGTACTTGGCTAAAACAACCAAAATCTATGTTTAACGGCATATTGTCTACTTTAATATTTAAGAATATATGTTTCAATAAATGCAAAAACTAATGTTTTTTTTCTGAATTAAATCCGGCGCTCAATCCGGGACAACCTTTATTAGGCCATATCTATGAAATTGCTGTTTGTTCATAGTGGCCACTTTGATGTTAGTTGTCTTGCGTTTAGCTTGGAATTCAAAATTCAAATTAATTTCAATTTAAAGCTATGCCATTCTTTTTCAAAATCAGTTAAACATTTGTTTTTCCGTTAAACGATTTATTGCTAAGATATCGTTGTGTATGTTAATTGTATGTGTATGTTAATGGAAAAGTAAAAAATTCGTGTTATTTTTTAATATGAGTTCCGTCGTGGCAGCAACGCAGCACAGACGGCACCCAATATCAACGATGTGTACGGACCAAACACCGCAAACGAACACACGGTGCGTTTTTGATTAGATCGTTTTCGTTTTGGAAAATTCGACCTCAAGAATAAACCCCGTAGACGACTGGAGACTAAAGTCGATAATAACGAATTGAAAGCAATAGTGGAAGCGAATTCATCTCAAACCGCGTGTGAGTTAGCAGCAGCCTTCGTCGTACGTGACAAAACGATATTGATTTATTTGCGTCAAATCGGGAAGTGAAGATGCTCGGTAACTGGGTTCCGTATGAGTTTAATGAAATTCAACTGAAAACTCGCGTCGAAGCTCGCCTTACTTTGCTGAACCGTCTCAAAAATGAAGGGATTTTAAATGGTATTGTTACTTGTGATGAGAAGTGGATCCTGTATGATAATGGTAAACGTTCGTCATAATGGTTGAACCCAGAGACACAGGACAACAAAGCTGAGTCAAACATAACAAACATAAGCTGAGTCAAAAGAAGCTCATGGTGACTGTATTATGGTATTATCCATGACAGCTTCTAGAAATCTGGCACAGCAATTAATGCAGATGTGTACTGTGAAGAACTGCAAACGGTGATGGACTCTCCGTCACCCACCGAACTCGTCAGACCGTGTCCCTACTGATTTTAATTTTTTCGGAAGTTTTTACAGGAAAAGATTAACTCCAATGAGGCAGTGAAGAACGCCTTCAGAGAATTCCTATCGATTGAAGTTCTAAATAAAAAAATATATAGCGGTACCGATTATACAATTTGTTTTATTTATATTTAAAACTAGAGCGCACTTATTGAAAGACCTTTAGTGTATTTACAATCGTTTATTGCATGGTTAACACGTGACTGTTTAATAATGCACAATATTAGGTCCAGAGCCTTCTCCGTCGTTCCTTTTATGACCACCTGACATCCTGTCAGCACATTGACACCCTCTCGCGATTGGCCGAGAGGAGAACCAATGGGTATTCAGTTACGGTGCAGCGGCGAAGCAAAGTGTTGCCACCACAGACCCTTTATATGTAAAGAAAATGTTATTTCCATTTAAATTTCGTCTCGTCATCGCGTGCATCACTACAAACGTAATATTTATAGCTAATTGAAACAACAGAGTTTAATTTAATTAAATGTTCCTTAATAAAACAATATGTACAAGTCAATATCAGCCACACTTCGGCTTTTAGCTGTAACATATATATAGTAAATACGCAAATAATCCACCTCACCTTCGACATGACAGTGATAAGCGTGGCCATGGCACCACGTACTTCATCCGAGGCAATCTCTCCGAGGTACATAGGCGCTGCTGTATACGCGATACCGTAGCCTAGGCCCGAGATAAGGCGCGACGCGTAGATGGTGGGAACGTTGCCGGCGAACATGACAAGGATCCATCCGATGATGTACGGCACGGCGGCAAGGAGCAAGGTCTTCTTGGTGCCGATCCTGTCGGCGAGGTAGGAAGCCGGGATGGGACTTGCAGCTGAAAATGTTATTTGTACGATTTATGGTAATTGGTTAACAGTAGTTGAGGGACTCAGGTTGATGGTACAAACTCTCTAATTATCTTTTCGTGCCGTAACTATTCTTTATCGATTTTCTGTGAAAACGGTTAGTGTATGATATTCACACCTGAAATTTGCTTATCTAATCTATCTGAATTTGCTTATATACACTATACATTGAAAAGTATTTGCTGGAATTATTTATAATAATGAGGTGTAGCAACATATACTTATTAGTACTAATCTATGTTTTTATATTAAAAGTATATTTTAATGTATAAAATATTATAATATAATGAAAACAGCAAAGTTACGTTACATATGTTAGCCACATTATCACGGCGGTGATAATAAAATCAGTCAACAACGTAGGTGGAATTCAATTATTTGCGATAATATATTTTTAACTCGCTTTGATGTTACTAAGTTAACGTGGTTTTGAGATAAAAGGTAATATAATGCTTGAACTAATTGTAAAAGTGACTCAAAATCTAATTGGAATAAATAAGAACAAATATTAATAAACGAACGTGAATTCGTACGTAAATTTCAAAATCTATACAGTTGCTGCTAGCGTGTGATTTTCAATGACGGTTTATATTTTCCTGTTAATGTTATTGACAAACGGCCTTATGGTAATAATTTGTAGTTGTACTTCTGAAGTTCAAAAGCGAGAGTACCTATGTACTTTTGAAGTTAAGAGCGCGATAAGAGAGGGCTTTGTTATGTCATTTTATCAGGTAATAATAACCTATTACTTTAGATTACCTAAGCACTACTACGTAACAATAATAGCCAATTCAGTAAATAATTATACTCTTTGTAACTAGTTTGAATACGAATGTGCAGTGCCACCACAAACCTTCCAGGTTTAAGAGCACAAAGTATAAATAATGTCATGTAATGTTTTTTTGGTATATGAATCAATAAATAAAAAAAGTAAGTTATATAGTAATCCTCTTCTGATTGCAAGCGGAGTTCTGTCCGTGCCATGCAGGTGGGATGTAATAGGCAGACATCGATTCGAATAAAAAAATATCACTATGAACTAGTTTTCGTTTCACATCGTTACTTGATTGCGATCTTGAGAAAGTTTTGTGTTTACTTGGTGCTCAATTGGTGTGGGAGTTGTAAGTTGGAGGGAGGCATATACTAAAAAATAGAGTTGTTTTTTTGACATATTGAGAAAACAATAATAAAATGTAATAATAAACACAGAAAGAATAACATTTATATGAAGAGAAATGGCCTGATTGACTCAACAAGGAGCCGACTGCGCTGAAGTGGTTTCGACCTCCAAATAGTCAGTCCAAATATAAAATTTAGACTGTATCCTTTTATGACGTAAAAATTTAGTAAGAAAAATTTCCCTAAAGGGATGAAAAAAGTTTATATGAAAAAAAAAAACAAATAATTTACAATACAAAATGTTATATTGTATGCTCGTCTGCCGCTTCTTTTCCGTAAACATATATAAAGTATATATTTACCTGAACACAGTATCATAAGGGAGACAATCCATGAGCTCTGGTCGGCGGAGATCTCTATTGGCGAGTCTGGTGCCAGAAGAATTGGGAGCGTGGGTGAGGTCCAGCCTACTGTTGTTCCCGCCGCCGCCGTGATCAGAGTCGCTGAAATTTGTATAATGAATAAAAAGTAATTTGAAACTAGCGCGCTATTAGGCACACGTCATTTCCCTTTGCCGTATCCGTAACTGTGTATAACTGACACTACATACACTAACTGTGTGTACGGTAACTGCGTAAGAGGTCCCCTGGACGATCAATTATATTATGCAATTTTACGGATTTAAGATTGAAAACTCGTTTGGGTGCAAGGCGTGATTCAATAATATTATGCAATGACATTATTGTTTAATTTTATTATAAGTTTTCAACAAGAATGTTTCTGACATTGACATATATCACCTGTCAAAAATGGCCTTCAAAACATGTATTGCTCTCCCTACATTAATTAAAAATGAATTAATCTTACTGCACAACTCGCACACAACAGTACCTTCGATCATCGTATTGTTGATCGAAGCATACTACTCACACTATCACACGCATACTCAAATGACACACACTGCTTACCTATCACACAAACCAAACTCATCTTTTACATATTACCGTAGCATACCCTAACATCATCATCAGCCTATGTCTCTCCACAGCTGGATATAGGCCTCCCTCAAAACTTGCCACAATACACGATCCTCGGCTGTTCTCATCTAACTACCACCGGCGAACCGGTGGACCTGGTCAGAGCGCGTCTCACAGTGCGCTTCCCGGGACGTGACCTCCACTCGTCTACCTCATCGGTTATCGGTCCTGCGGTAACTATGACTTGCTCACTGCCACTTTTACACATTATTCTCAATAAATTATGAACCTTCCATACACATTAATAAGATTAGTTCATAAATTTATTAGTTCTTAGAATTACCTGTATGTATTTAAAAATCTAACTATGTTATTTATACGCAATAGCTGTGAACTTTTTAAAATAAAAAATAATTTATTTATGGATTTATAAATCTTATGAAATCGATTTATTTAGCAAGTGTTTTATGGGCCACATTGAACAAACGCTCAGATATATATATATCTAATATATTATTAATGTTAAATTAATGATAATTAATGCTATTAATATTAATATAATAACTAAAATAATTAATATAGTAATTAATTAATGCTTAAATTTACATAAGTAGGGACTTAAAAGGGTATTATATGCCTCAATTCTATTAATAATACTCTTCCTTCTACCTACCTACTTTCTGCCTCTCTTGGACGACTGACTAATTCAATCGGTAGTCCACCATGTAAAAATTTTAAGTACAATTTTCAGTCGGGATAACATTTCTTTAAAACAAAGTCTGTACTATAATTATTACATTATTAGTAACTATAAATATGTTAAACATTTTTTGTAGGGAATCTGTGTAGTTTGCTTAAACTAATGAGTAATGACACAAGGATTAATTTAAAATGACATTCGGGTAATTAGTATGATAATTAGCGTAGAAATTCATAGGAGTACACTTGTGTCCTCTATAAATTGTGACCATGCATCTGGAATGATGTGATGTGGAATTAAGATTTCTTTAAAGTGATTTCGTAAAAAAGCGTTTTCTTGCACTTGCACAAATCAGTTAGTCCACATAGCTCGTTAGTCGCCTTCCATTTTATATTTGCCAGTAGGTAGCAGTTAGGTCCAAAAGTTTCTGGCTTGATATATTTCTAGATGTCTAAAGAAAACAAATTATAAGGCATTGTAATTGTCATTTATCCTGCTAATTTGTGTACAATTTTTAGAGTTCAACCCTCGATAGTGTTGATTCCTCGACTCTTAAAACAACAGGAAGTCGCCAAATCCGATATCAAACAATCTGCTTTCCGCAAATCGACCGATACCAAACAAAGGTTGGATAATGTGTACGGGGATTCTTCTCCGTCATTTTCCACCATCAAAGATTGGTGAAAGCAATTTCAATTAGGACGGGAGTCCATCGAAGACGATCCTCGCTCCGGTCGACCCGTTGAGGCACTCACTCCAAACAATATCAAATTAGTGGAAGAAGTTCTGAGCGACCGACGGCTTAAGACGAGAGAAATAGTAGCAAGGACAGGGCTTTTAAAAACTACAGTCCATAGGATTCTTCATGAACATCTTCATATGAATAAAGTTAGTGAGAAGTGGGTGCCAAAACTTCTTTCCATTGTGCAGCGCAGTGAACGAGCGAGTGAGTAGCTTGCTCTAAGGAACATTTGGAGGCCTTATAGATAAACGGAAACGATTTTTTGGAATCCATTGTTACTGGGGATGAAACTATGATTTTTTACTATGATAACCTTTTCAAAAGGGAGTCGATGGAGTGGCGTCGTTCTGGTGAAGTACCGCCTAGAAAGGCAAAAGTGACTCTGTTCACCAAAAAGATTATGGCTTCGATATTCTGGGATTGTCAAGGAATATTGCACGACATAAAAGAACGCAATACTACGGTGACTCGAAGCTATTACGCTAACCTTATAGAGCAATTACGAGAAGCAATCAAGCAGAAACGTCGTGGAAAACTAAGAAGAGGTGTGCGACTTCTCACATGACAATGCACTGGTCCATGCCGCCGCAGTTGCGAAAGCTGCTGTTTCAAAGTGTGGCTTCATGGAAATTCGCCACCCACCCTATAGTCCTGACTTGGGAAACTCAAGGCGGACTCAAGGGTAGAAGATTTCCCACTTATGATGAAGTGACCGCTGCAGTTTACGCCTATTTTGAAGACAAAACTTCTGACTATTTTATACTGGGATAGAAATGCTAATTAAACGACCCGAAATGTCTGTTCAAATAGACGGAGACTATATTGAAAAATAAAAGTAGTTTCATGAATTTGAGTGTCCTTTTTCTTTGTCAGACCGGAAACTTTTGGACGTCCCCTCGTACTTTAAATTTCAGGCATTGTATTTTGTAGAGATTTTGTCCGTATTATGGTGCACCACTTTATGAATGCCATAAAATAATAGTATGTACACCTAAACTAATCAATTTTTATTCGATTTTGTATGCCGATTATACTCGTATCACAGAAATCTTTTTCCTCATAACAACGCCGCTGTGACTAATGCGAATTTATGAAATATTTGCATCAGAAAATGAGTCGCATATTATGTAGGATATGAAATGAACTTCATTTACATGATACAGTAATTTGTAAACACTGTCTGTAAGTACCTACTTATAATACCTAAATACCTATATAGTATATTAGTAATGTTATTTGCACAGACGCTAACTTTTCTTTTTATTCTTCTTTTTATTCGTTGCAACAATTAGTCATGTTCGCAACAAGCGTGTGTTGTTGCAACCAACGAAAGGTATTTTTCATATAGAATAATTATTACTTACTCATTTTATGTACTTTGAGATCATAAAACAAAATTACAGCCTCAATAGAAAAAATAGCCTTTATTATTTTTAGTAACCCAGTGTTGAGTAAAGAAAAGTTTAGTTCCCCTACAAAAAAAAACAATATAATAGACATCCAGTTCATACAAAAACGAAAATGGAGATGGATGGACTATTTAAAGATTATGATTGTATAGAATATTTATGCGATAAGCGTTCTTATGGCTAAAGTATTATAGAAGATCCAAAGTAATCACACTAAGTTTTTATGAAGATAAATTAGACACTCAACTAGTGTTCTAAAAAAACCATTCGGCGTTAGCGCTGAGTGAGCGCGCTAAACCTTTAAAATTCGAGTGAACTTTTATAATCTTTGATGTTCTTTAACCCTTAAAGTTAAAAGCTTGAGTGTTAAATAATTAATGTTTTTAAAGTTCATAAGCGCTGACTTAGCGCCTACCAAAGAAACCAACCTGCAATGGTGTCTGCTAGTTTAGAACATTTAGAAACAGAAGGAGGTGAAATAGGAAGAAGGAACGAACATTGTAAATGGTAGATAATCGTGACACTTATTGCAAGTAATGACATAAGGTAACTACAGTGGAAAATGCAAGTATTGTCAAGAAGAATAACCTTTACCGTGTTGCAATTGAGTTAGATATTTCCTTTTTTTGTTGCGCAAATAATTGTGTTTAGAATAACAATTGTTTTACTTAGCATTAATATTAGTATTGTAATACCAGGTAAATAAGTAGCTACATATGTGTTTTTTTTTGGGAATGACTAAATTCTTGTGGCCCTAATGGCCTTTAAAGAGTCGCCGAACATGTATAGTTTAGGGCGAGCGCGGAAACCTAGAGTGTAAGCTAACATAAATTAACATAAATAAATATTTAACATAACATAACATGGTTAACATAAATATTTCAGAAAATTAATGTATTTATAAATTTTAAATGTATTAATATTGTCAAATATAGCTGAGATAATAATTATTCACAAGCTTTTCGTGAAATTAAATTTTAATTATGCATTCGGCAATTCTGCGAAACTCTATAAATACTCGTATGTTTATTTTACATTGTAATCATTGTAAAAGCGATACCATGAAAACCTTTTTATGGTTTGTTTACATTTAGTCCTTTGCTTCCCTGAATAGAATATAGTTATCTACATTATTGACTATAGTGTACTACGAGTATGACGACCGTTATAAATTTATCTATTTAGTTTCCCAATAGGGAAACAAGTTGTACTGTGTTAATATATACATACTCGTACAAATGCAGTTTTAACGAGTGAATACCAATTAATTTATTTTCGCTTAATATGTTCCAGTAATTGGCTTTATTAAATTATTTATCAATCTGCGACAAACTGTATTTACATCACTTTAATTATGGAAATTTACCAATACAAACATAACATGTAAAGATAGGAGAAGAAGCAAAAATATACAAGGGGAGAGCGCGTGCTGTGCTCCACAGTTAACTGGGCACAGGCGACTGGCCGAGTTTACTCCTTTGTTACAAAAGACCGCCATGAAACCTACTGACGCGATTCAGATTTGAGTGCGATTAACCAGAGCCATCGACCGGTGTCCATTTTCTTTACCAACGCATTCGGTTGAGAGTACATAAGGACAGTTTCTCAATCTATATATTCCTTACTCACCAACCCATCCAATCTCACCGAATAGGTTTTATAATGGGATAAGGAAATCTCTCATTCCATTATATTCCTTATTCCCGTTCCCATTCAATCCTGTTCTATCTCGTTGAATAGATGGATATTGCCATAAAGGAAATCCTTTAACCTATCATACTTTGTTCGCCTCATTCCATTTCCCCAAGTAAGAATGAGGAAAGAAAATTGTGTGCCACTACTTTTCGGAATATGAAAAACAAATATGGGTAGTTGAAAAAACTGCTCGCAGCTCCATGTGGTCCCACTTCTCCAGTCAGCATATGACTGTAGTTGATGTGACTCAGCCGAAACCTCATCTATCTTCCCAATTGTTTTTCCAAATCCATTCCTAAATTTCCAAAAGGAGGTTGCGTTTCCAGGGGTCAACGTTCTTCATTCTTTTTTGACTGACCGAAACCTCATTTATCTTCCCAATTGTTTTTCCAAATCCATTCCTAAATTTCCAAAAGCAGGTCGCGTTTCCTGGGGTCAACGTTCTTCATTCTTTTTTTGACTGACTGTTGTTGGCATGTATCGCGATTGTCCTTAACCGGCAGTATCCACTTACAACCAAACTGGACTGTCTGCTCGTCTGCTGCCTTCTTCTATTAAAAAATCGTCATACTCTCGGCACTCTTTATAGGGAGAGAGTGCACGTTGCATTCCTACAGCCGATGGGCGCATTCGACTAGTCACGGTACCCCTCTCACAGAAGACTACCTTAAAATGTACTGCATTTCCTACTTTTTCGTATTTCCCCAATGTACATACGTGTTTCGGTAGTGAGTGAGATATGCCAGAGCCCATTCCTATCCTATCCCTCCCCATTTTCTCAACCCTTTCTCCAAATCCATTCCTATATCTTCAAAAGTAGGCAGCGCATCCGGGGGCGTGCCAACATTTGTCATTTTGGATTAATGTTGGCATGTATCACGGATTTCTATGGGCGACAGTATCCACTTCACATCAGGTGGAGTGTAGGCTCGTCTGCCGCCTTCGTCCATAAAAAAAAAATTAGATATTACGAGTAACTTAATATCAAAGTATGTAAAGAATATACGCGAACCCGTAGGCTGTGGAACAAACTGCCTCAAGAGGTCTTCCCATTAAGCTACGATATGGGGTTCTTCAAGAGAGCCCTATATTATACCTTTCCATTTTCCCAATCCTTTTTCACAATTCATTCCTTAATCTGCAAAGGTGGGGCAGCGGATCCGGGGCCGTGTCAACGTTTGTCATTCTAGACTGATGTTGGATGTTGGGATGTCCATGGACTACAGTTTCCATTTATCATCGGGTGGACTGTATGCTCGTCTGCCGCCCTTTTTCTATTAAAAAAAAACGATTTAATCCGGTTTTTTAATTTTGAGGACTATCTCTCACCAAATCTACATTTTTTTTAATTAATATTCTATTTGATTAAATTGAATGTAACGAAAAATTACATAAGTACAATTTATAAGAATGTTCTGAACTTAATTAGCTTAAAATTAGCTTGAGATTAAAACTTTCAATAAAATCACAGCAAAATTTTCTGACATTAACGTGATTAAACAGACAAGCGTTGCCATTCGACCTCATTCATAAATATCGTCATTTAAATTGGGGTGAATGTTCGTCCTTCCACCTCATTTGCGGTCAAATACCTAATTTATTTAAAAGGTTTAATTTTAATTAAAAGGTCTATAGGCACACCTACGTTTATTACTTGCTACATAGGTCACACTGCAAATTTCCGGAACTGGTCACTTACATAAACAATATTTAAAAAGTAATTACAATATTTGAAAATGGAACTCTTTGGCTGTAGAATAAAGTTTGTTTCATCTAACAGTCATTTACTTTTTCATTGCGGCGTCATTTTAAAAATTACGTGTCTGCATTACAATTGATTTTATTTGTGAAATTTTTCGCTATATAATTTTCTACGATTTTAAGTGTAATTTGACAGCTCAGCAGAGCCTCGCTCCGCTTCAAATCGCTTTTGGCGATGAAGCACCATGCAGGACTACAATTGGTATAATGCCATGCTTACTAGATTCAACGAAATGGCGTCAAATTTGGTGTAGAACCTGTGTTCTACACCAAATTTAACTAACTAACAGGTGACGAAACATGGATTTACAGCTACGATCCCGTAACAAAGCAGAAATCGACCATTTGGGTCTTTTAATATGAGCCAAACCCCACCAGTGGCGCGTGTGCAAAGTGCCGCGAAGCAGATGATAGCTTCTTTTTTTTAGAAAAGCTAGACACGTGGCTACTGTTGCTTCGGAGAATCATCATACCGTGAACCATTTGCTTGCCAGAAGTTATTGACGAACTCCGTAGAAACAACCGTAAACGCCGCATAATCTTGCACCATAACAATGCCAGCTTTCACACGGCCAAACAGCCAAACGACTTTTTGAAGGCAAAAAACGTAGAACTCATGAGCCATCCTCTATACAGTGCCGACTTGGCACCTTGTGACTTCTTCTTGTTTCCAAAAATGAAGAACCAAAACGCGGTCAACCATGTTAATCGCCAGAAAAGGCAGTCGAAGAGTATGAAAAACATGAAAAACATGGTTTCGAAGTCACCACGGAGCAGTGGAATAAATGTTATGGAAATTGGATTATTCGTATGAAAAAGTGTATTGACGCTCACGGAGAATATTTTGAGAAACAATAAATTGATTTTTGGCCATTCAATTTTTTTTTTTTTATTCATTCCGGAAACTTTCAGTGTGGCCCTCGTATAACTTCTTTCACTTCATTTTCTTAATTATTTACCATATGTTTTATTTTATTTCGTATTTCACTTCATTCTACTTGTAATCTGTATTTGCTGTCAATGCTTTATTTTTATTTTATATCGGATAATAAACAATTGTACACTACAATATTACTAAATAGCCACAAATAAACATGAAAGTGTTAATTGTACAATCAACTACATTATCCACGTATTACCACAAGTGTTGTTGCTGTTATTTAGTACAATGACATAAAATGCAACGTACAACGATTATTTAATAAATATAAGTTGTTGTAAGTGTAAATCTTAGTGATGACGTGTTTATTATTATATTATTAGTGTGTAGTATAATGTATATTATTGTTTATGTATTTATTTAAATACTACAGTAGAATCTCGTTAATCCGCTACTTCACTATAACGGCATGTCCAGTAAACCGGCCTAAAACAGGGACGCGGGCGTTTGACATGCGGCAAAATTGTAAATAACAACTGTCGCGAATTGTTTTTATTTTCTTGTGGTTTCGTACGTGAAATCAAGTCAAAATGTCTAATTAAGCGAATTTTTAATATGTATGCGTAAGTTTATATGAGTTTTCTTTTTACTCATTTCAGCTAAATTCTAGTAATCAGAATTTTCCGGTAATCCAGCATTCCTAGGCCTGCATTGGTGCCGGATTACCGAGATTCTATTGTATTCATTACATACTCGTAACTGCTTGCACTTTTATTCCTTCATCCATCTCTCCATCCATTGATTGCATGCAAGAGATCGCTTAAGCGATAATACCGCCAATTGTACAACATTGTGGAAAGTACGAGTAGGTACTTGTATACTATGTTCATGTTTGTGGTGTATGCGGTAAAGAGTCGTGTATTACTTTCTTTTTGAGCGTAGTTAAGGATCTGAAATGGATGGCTGTTTGAAATGGAAAATGGTATTTGAATTGGAAAAGCCGATGGGATAAACATTTCCACACATTTAAATCGGGAACGATTTACTAAAAACGCCGATACCTAAAAGTAGTAACTAGATGCGTATGCGTAATGAAATTGTATCTGAATGTGTTAACAAAATATTTGAATAAACTTATTTTCTTTTGTTTGGAGTCGAGCTCTTTTGCATTCACAACACATATTTTCGAGTAACATCAAGGATTATATATACATAGTTATGGTGACCTTTGCCCGTCAATTGTATTTTTTGTATTTATTAGTGGTCCTATTGGGCCACGTTGCGCTTGATTAGTCGTGTATTATTGGCTTATTAAGTTATCACTGCGTATAAGTTGACCTGTTGCCAATTGTAGGTTCTTATAATATTTAATTAAAAATGTATTTGATATCAGCATTGCAATCACTTAGGGGCGATTGGGACACAAACCATTACGCGGGTGGATTTTGTTATAATCGCCCCATTTTTTCGAATTCTTCGGTTTTCTCACGATATTCCCCTTTACAGTCATGCTAGTAATCATTGGAAAATTCGTATTTATGAAGGATCTTAGAGGTATGGTTATCCATACCTCTAAGATCCTACATATGGATATATGAATTCATATTCATATTTCATATGGCCCCTACGGATATGAGTCGAGAATAGATGGACTATTAAAATTTATTACCGTAAGCAGCCCTTTTTGTTCGTCTTTTACTGAGCATGGACCTCCTCATGCCGAATGTCCTATACATGAAGGATTTATGACCTTAAAACACCACGCTGGCCAAGCATGTTTGTGAGTCCACTCTTTTAGAGGTGGTGTACTTTCTCAACGCTTGTGGAAGCGGCTTTGTTATCCCTTAATCGCCTTTTACGACACCCGCGGGAAGGGATGGGGTGGTGCTGTATTAAAGTCGACACCACACGCTCAATAAAAAAATCCATTATTAATTTCAATTATCAGTAATTGACATTCACCAATATGTTCTTTAGAATCTCAGAATCAATATTAAAATAAATAATTAAATATATGCAGTATTAGTATATTAAACATACCTACTCCTATATTTTTACACATGTATTTTAGATTGAAAAGGATTTAACTTTAAGGATTTAAGGACAACTAGAAATGTTCATAGGAAATCGTGAGAAATAATCAGAAGGGAGTTAAAAGACGAAAAATGTGGAGTGATAATGCACAACAATGGATCGTGTGGAAAGCAATAATGTCGACGTCATTTCGGGCGACAGACGCGGGTCACTGTGATATCCAGCCTCTAATGAAGCGGCATGACGGGCGTCAGCTTTTGTACGAAAACATTATCATGTCTCTAGTGACATCGCAAGACGCGAGATGACGTGCTAACTGATTTTATTATTTTTCTATTATCTCTTGGAAAAAATAAAAAGGCACGACGAAACCAAGAACTTCGCCAAGAACCTCGGGATTAGCTGATTAAAATTGAGAGAAACTTCCCGACTGTCCTGGATTTATGTAGAATGACTGTTTTTTGTAAGAGTATATGTCTCTTCCTCTTCATCTCTTTTCGTGAGTTCGTTCTTTTGGTTCTTAAAAGGCGACTAAAGGATAACGAGCCATAGGCCCGAGGAACCACCTCTGAAAGATTGGATCCGCCAACCCGCTTGACCAGCAGCGTGGCGTTTTAAGGCCTCATACATATTATCTTGTGTCTTGTTATGTCCAGCAGCAGATATTAAAAGGGCTGGTGACAATGACGTTATGTATATGTGGATGGATGCATGTTGAGTGCTTCGAGAGTGCAATGGAGTGTTTTAGGAATAATGCCTGTACTGGAAAGGATTATAGGGCACTGACATGACTATGTGGTCTTACAGTTGCGTTATGATTTTTATTATTATTATCACTTTTATGTTGGTACAAAAAATAATAACAACTTGTGCTGCTGATAAGTGCTGTGGTTGACAGTTTCATAATGATGGCGCTCTAATGAAAAATATTGGAAAAGAGTCCTTTTAAATTTAAGCATCCAACTTTATTACTCCTAATACAAAGCGCGTTTGTCTCCCGTGTTTTATCGGTTTTCTGTCCGTATGTCCGTGACATGTCATTGGTGGCCCCGGCATAATATCAGCATTGCGGTCGCAACAATATGCTAACTAGGTGTCCATTTTGTTATTGTGTAATTTTATCATAGGGGGAGAGTGTATGATGCATTCTCACAGCAGCTAGGCGCACTCGATTGGCCACGTTACCTCTCTCTCACAGAAGACTGCCTTGAAATATACTGGCATTTTCCACTTTATCGTATTTTCCCAATGTACGTACGTGTTTCAGGAGTGAGTGAGATATGCCAGAGCCCATTCCCATCCCATTCTCTCCCTCCCCATTTTCCCAATCCTTTCCTTAATCTACAATCTACATCTACACGTGGATGTATCCACTTACCATCAGGTGGACTGTATGCTCGTCTATCGCTTTTTTTCTATAAAAAATAATGTGACACATGATTTCATACTCATATCATTTTGTTACTCGTTGCATGAAAATTTTAGCGCCTCCGCGCATTAATTTTTTATTTTTGTTATTTCAACCCAAAAGTTAAAAGTTGTTATAACAAATAAACCATTTATTCATTCTTTATTTTCAGTTTTCACCATCTTTTTATTTGTGTGTACAAGAGATGTTATTATTATGTTTTGTGTTATTATTAGTATATTTCAGTTAGTTCAATTTAAATTATATTTCCATCTGTACTATTTTAGAAAGTATTTATGAATGGCGGATAAGGCAGGTTTAATACACTCGTATTATAAAATTAGATTATAGGGACAAATCTTGAGGACCCAATATCGATGGGCGACTAAGCTAGTCGGTACATGTCGATGTTAGGAAGAATACGAACTTGATATTGCAATTATTTTAATATAAACGTCTAAATCATTACTCGGCGTTTCGAGATAAGGAGAAGCTCTATTCTATTCAGGACGACCGTTTATTAGTCAATTTAGACAATGCGGTCCATATCTTATTGTTCGGACTGTTTAATCAGTGTGACATGCCATTATTAACACGCCATTTGACGTAATTGATATCGTCCTGTCAACAAGAATAATCTCAGGATGCAACGCAACTAACGTTGTATTTGCGGTTTTTAGCATTGTGAAGTTTATTCAATGGTATAATGGGAAAATAATCATAGCAGAACATTTGTATAATGTTAATTATTTATTTTTTTATATGAAAAAAAAAACGGCGGTAGACGAGCATACAGTCCACCTGATGGTAAGTGGATACTGTCCTCCATAGATATCCACGATACATGCCAACATCAGTCCAGAATGACAAGCGTTGGTATGCTCCCGAATGCTACCTTGGAGATAAAGGAATGGATTTAGAGAAAGGAATGGGAAAGCGGGGAGGGATAGGAATGGGTTCTGACATAATAATATCTCACTCACTACGTACATTGGAAGAATTGTTTAATACAATTCCCACCTCGGGTTTCTACAACCGCACCTCCCGTCACAGAATTGCGGTCCATCCGCATTTCCTCGATACGGAGGTGTCGCGCACTGTTCGGTCCAAAAATCATTTTATACCGCGAACCCGTAAGCTGTGGAACGAACTGCCTCAAGAGCTCTTTCCATTATGCTACGATATGGGGTTCTTCAAGAGAGCGGTGAATAGGATTTTGCAAGGTCGGCGACGCGCCCGCATATCCTCTGGTGTTGCAGGTGTCCATGGGCGGCGGTAACACTTACCATCACGTGGGACCTCTTGCTCGTCCGCCCACTAGTCTATAAAAAGAAATGGAGTAATAGTGGGAAATGCAGTGCATTTCTTTTTTTTTTTTTTTTTTTAATTCTATATACTTAATTTGGGACTTTGGCCAACACTGGCATGTCAGTCCCATCGTAACCTAAACAAAATTTCACTTACTAAACTAAACACTCAAAAAACACAACGACGGCTTAGACATATCCACCAGTGCCACCGCCCAAAAGCGGCTCCGCCGTGCGGCCGGTTTACGACTCAAATTCAAGACAGCCCCACTCCAGGATAGACCTAAGATGGAGCTGATCCAAATCCAAACATCTTATACACCTGAATAGCAGCCTCAGATGCAGGAACCGCTAGGATATGAGTGAACACACCCATATCATAGGAGTTCAAATCCCAGCGCTGCATCAATGAGGCCCTTTGCCTTTGGTTTCGGGCACATTCCATCAACAAGTGGTACGTATCTTCTACGGCTCCACAAATTTCACAATCTGGTGATTCATCTATTTTCATTCGGAAGCTAAAACTTTTTGATGGAAAGTGTCCAGATCTTAACCTATGCGCTAGGACAACCATTCGTCTTCCCATCTTGGTCATACCAAACCATGGTATTGGAGGAGGCTGACACTGGATTATTTTGTACCAAATGCCCTTTTCCTTACTTCTCTCGTCAAAATATTCTTTATATTTAGACGAGCACTTTTTTCTTAATTTATATAGTACTTCGGTATAATTTGGTTTTATAGAAATTTCCATCCCTTCAGTCACTGCTAATTTGGCTAATCTGTCAGCCTCCTCATTACCTCTAATACCTATGTGTGATGGAATCCATTGCAATTTCAACCCTATTTCCTTCTCAACAAGGTTCCTAATCTTGTTAAGGATACCGTAGGCTACGGAGACACATATGACACCAAAAGAGCATCGAGACAAATGTTGCAGAGCGCTTTTACTGTCTGTCAGAATTACGACATACCGGTCAGTGCATTTCAAGATAGTCTTAGTTCAATGTAGTGAGAGAGAGGTAACGCGACTGTGAGAACTCAGTGTGCACTTTCCCCCTCCAACATGTCTAAATCCATATTTAAAACCCATATGACTTTTAATATGAAATTGCCTTTTTAAGTATTAGCGACTTTAATCATTTATATCACAGACATAAATCATAATTAAAATTATGATATTATGTCTGCGGTGTAAGATACTAAATTCGTTAATTAAAAGTCGATCCATTTTTATTTAATTTAAAATCATTTCGCTGTTCTATGAATATTATTTACGCTTCATTTGCTTTAAAAATTGCATTCATATTTAATACATCAAATTAAAAATTCATTTAGATATTGAACACGAAATTCGCCGTGGCACATATATTTTACAAACATGTTGTGTTTGGGGAGAATACTACGAGTACTAACGAATGCATCACACGTTTTGGTTAAATCGTTTTTGTAGTTTAGTCTATTCAGATTAAATTTGCTGAAAATAAAACTAAATCAATGAAATAGGTATTTCAACATTTAGCTTTAAATCTAGGGCAAACTTCAGTCTCGATGAATCAAATTATGGATATGTAAACATTATCACTTCAATATTGAATTTAGGATCGTGTCAGTCAAATCAGGCCTCCGTGTTTGTTTACATTTTGGATAAATTGAATTGGAACGAGGTATAGGAATTTTGATCTATGGAATAATCTCCGTGTTGCCTTGCTCAGCTTAAAACGCAATAACATTAATTTCAACGTTTTTAGTTGGATAATTATTCAATTCCATATCAACAAAAATACTTTTTTTTCTATCTATGTCTCGTTTGTTTGTGATATCGGGATTGAGATCAGTGACTCGAGAAAAAATCAATTTATAAGTGATCCATCGATATAAAAAAGAAATTTGTTGTTGTGTTTTATTTTCAAACCATCTTAAGTTGAATAGGACAGCGTGGAAGAATTGAGATCAAGGTTGATACTAATGAATTAAGAGAGATCTTAAAAGTTGGAATAAAATATGAAAATAAAAAAAAATGTCTGTCGCATGATTTAACCGATCGCCAGAGAAACGTGTGTTGAAACTTGCCTTTCACTCTTAATTGACACATAATTAAGTGAACTTTTGTATCGGCTTGTCACTTAATATTTTCTTAGGTTTTCGCGATTACAGTCACCCCGTGACCACGTCCACTGCAAAGTGTTCGAAACGTCGGGATATAAATAATGTCAAATATACGCGATTTAAACCGTTCAAAGTTGTTTAATGGCTTGTCACTTGTTATGAAAAGTGAATTGTTGCCGACAGCCGTAAACACACAATTCTGGACCCAGGGGCGAGGCACGAAAAGCTTCAAGAGAGCTGTGAATAGGATTTTGCAAGGTCGGCGGCGCGCCCGCATACCCCCTGGCGGCCGTAACACTTACCATCACGTAGGACCGCTTGCTCGTCCGCCCACAAGTCTATAAAAAAAAATGCACAAAAATGATTTCAGTCTCATCTACAGGAAAGTGTTGGTGACTATTTGTGGAAAATTACGAGTGGAAACAATTATATCAATTTGCCAATCTAACAATATCAATTTTCCGTCTAACATCTAACTTTTTCCCAATTTTAAACGACGAAAAAATTTAATTTCCGTGAAGCAGTAGAAATTTTGTTGATTTCCGTTCCGAAGAGTTCCGCAATAGCACAAAGCATCTCCCTAAAATGACAGAAGTGAATAAATAATATCAGTCGTTACATTGATATATTTATAGTATATCTTTACATATAAAATATTTTTGTCAATTTTTATCATGAAAAGGAAATTTCGAACTTAAACCCCTGGTAATAAGACGGTTTTATATATTATTATAAATTGTTACAGTTCTAAAATTATAAACAGACATACCATCAACATTTCTAATAGATTTTATGAGAGTATAAAGTTAAAATAATAATCATTTTACGTATTTTAATAATTATCACAGTATCTATTAATATCACAATTGTTCTGCTTGAGTCTTGTGTTTTTGAGCAGTACCTACTTCATGACTTTCATAGACACATTACAGTGTTTTGTAATCTTTATCTATTTAAAAAGGTTTGGTCAAAAAGGTTATGCCACCCTCATATTTACAAGTCCAAATATACATAACTTCCGATTTATCACTGTATCTTAATACGATTATTACAAGGTTATAAATATATACATTAACAGCAATAACAAGATATTTACTATTCATATTATTAGTAGTTATATATATTATACATACAATTCCATGACAGCAATTATGTATTTAGTACCAGTATATTAACAGGTACATGTATACATGAAAGTTCGTACATTGTCGTGCAAGCACGAATCGATCTCGTCGCGTTATTTGTTAGAATGTAGTGCAAAAGGGAACTCAACAAGCCCAGTTTTAGTAATTTTGGATAGCATTTGCTGTAATAATTGAAAAAAATGCGAGTGTGTTAAGTTAGTTGGAAATTGAGTTTCATAAAAGAAAACTAACTACTAAATACGATTTCGGTCAATCATACATAACTCATAAGAGACTTGCTGCTTTGTCACCATAAATATGATTATTTATTTTGTCATTTATTTATTTAAGACATTTAGGTACATATTTTCTATACGGTAATTGTCATTTATAATGTAGTTTTAAAACATCAAATTTACAAGTAGGTATTCATAAGGACAATGTGTGCTGACATCTGTACTAGAATAATCTGTTTTACAGCAGTCAAGTCCTATTCTTAATATTAAGTTACAGTAATTTAAGAACACAGTTTAATCAGGTGGTAATAATAATTGTTTGGAATATGTACGTTGTGTGTGTTTTATGTAAGTATGTCCGCATATGAATGTATGGGAGTGTGGTTTGGGATATCCGATTTTTGAAATTTAGCTTAGAGTTATTAATATTTGTAATTGAGTTGATGTATGGATGTATGTGTCAATAAGAGTTACAGATGCTAAAAATGTTAAGTACAGGTTCTTAAGAATAATTTAGCGCATTGGCATAAGTAAGTATTTAGTGTTATTATAATCATTATAATCATAGTTTGGCGTTTGGCTTTAAGCTCCCCAGATAAATAAAATAAAAAAATCTTTGCAGCTTATATGCCTTATTAGCTGTACTTTTTTGATTTTATTAATAATGATTTTCATTTTGGAGTTTTAGTAAACATTCGGGTAAAGTGTTTTCATCTCACGAAGGCGCGTTACACTTAGTAGTGGCTGTGCTAGTACATGTACATTGTATTAGTATGTGCCGGGATCCGCGGTATCAACAATCCAACTGAGTGTTCTCAAGTTTACGCACATAACAGCCTACATATATAACAACCTCATAATATCCTTACAAGTAAGATAAAAAACAATTACATAATAATATTGTTCGGCATTCTTATTAAAGTTACACACGGTTACATCAAGGCCCAGGCCTAGTTGCATGGTTAATATGAAACTAGGTCGATAGATGTTAACAACGGTAACCTTTAAGCGATTGAATATGTGTGAAATAAAAGTAAGAGCATTAACTGACAGTACAGAAGTCTAATCAATCACTGAACATTAAGCCAGCTCCTCTCCACACGAAGCATAAGATGTCGTGTTGTTTTTGTGAATTCGTCAATTTATGATATACATATCTAGTGTGAACATTAATTGTATTGAAACACAGATGCAAGTTGTATAAAGTCTCATCAATTCTCAATATTACTGACGATGTATTGGGAAAATCATAGTATGCCGATAAGAGCGTCTACACTTTTCCCTTTTAACACTTTTCTAAAATGTCCTCGAGAGGAATTGGGCAACTAGAGCAGCAAAAACAACATACCGGAAGAAAAATAAATTAAAAAAAATCGATTAGGGACGAGAAGTGTACTAGAAGATAATGCTTTTCCGTTATTTGAATGTTATCTAACATTGCTTTATTTAAATGTTTGTGAATTTTAAACGAAACTTGAGATAAATTCATAAAAGTGAATTTATCTAATAAAGATGCATGTCACCGATTTGGAAGATTGAACACGTGAGCCCTACTGTATAGACTCATAGTTTCCATTTTAACAACGACGTTTCTGATAAATAGATTAGATAAAACATCTACTATTAATGTTTAGCGTCGCTAGAGCAAACGATATACGTACTGGTATTACATTAGATAAAGTATTAGGATGAAGTATCACAATATCATGACCACAATGCTAAATATAAGGTTTTGTATTCTAGATGCATTTGTGATTGAAGACGATGTTATCATCGATATCGTTATCGATTAACTAGACCAGCATGTAATAGCTCTGCCTGCTATGCAGACGGTCACAGATTTATTTATTCTTTTCAACGACAATTGTCTTAATTGTCTATAAAAAAAGGACATCCTGGCTAAAGAACTTACGCCAGTGGTATCTTCTAAACTACAAATAGCCATAATGATGACCAACCTGCATTAGAAGACGGTACTGCAAGAAGAAAAAGAAAGACAATTATTTGATTCAATCTGGGTAGTTTGGATTTCTAAAAAGTTTGACCAATTGGTGCAAAGTGAGTACCGTGGGTTAGTGGTTAGTGGGTTAGTTTTGAAATTTTGTAACTAGGTAGTAGCGTGGCGGTATGCGTGAACTTATGTGAAGATTTTTTAACCGACTGGAAGGTGTCAGAAGCAATAATAACACTAGCGACGTTCACGGTTCGCTCATGTTTACGTAGGTTTAAAGTATCGTAGATAAAGAATAGTTAAATAGTAAGCTTTACTTGTGTGCTGATATAAATTGCACGCCTTTATCGTGAGCAACGAAAAATCTCCAAACTTAGACAATCTTTTGTTTGCGGTATAGGGCGTGGTCGATCATGGTTATGTAGAAGAAATTGGAAAACGATTGACTAGACTTGGTTGTTAAACAGCGAGTTTTTTAATCATTTTTTATAGCTTATAGCTTGTATAGTTGGTAGTTGGCTAACGCTTGATAAACACCAAATTTAAAAAATATATATTAATAGCTACAACTGTTTCAAAAGTAAATAACTTCTTTGTAACTTCATTGACAGTATCCGTTATTGACAGTGACGTACATCTCTGCCTTGTATTGTGATTGTTTTGCTCCGATTAACACTGATTGGATAAATGCAATGCGAGGATAATAGGGTGAAGGTAAATTACGACGCATATGCGGTTTACATGCAGTAGTCTCCTTACAGAGTCGTTCCTTTGAATATGCATCAATGACAAGACGCAGGTGCTTTAACAAAGTCAATTTTATGGAACGAATTATGTGTTTACGGTCGTGAGAAATAGTAGTGTGGAGTAAAATAGAGATGGCACGTCAACAAAAGCGGGTAACAAAAGCGTGTGGCAAATTTCTATGTCATGCGCTGGCTTCGCACATCAAAGATGGAAATGTTTTGCGTCATATATTTCCAAGTGTTCATGTCCTGTGTTTTAATATTCCTGTGCCGTAAATTAGATAAATATCTCTAAAAGTTAAAATCCGTCTTTTTTGCAAAACGTCTTAAATAATAATCATACGTGGGACGAAACGACGTACGAGTATATCTATTCATTTTATATTAGAACCTATGAAATTGCCGTTTGTTTATAGTGGTCACTTTGAACTTAGTTATCTTGCGTTTGGCTTGAAATTACAAATTCAAGTTAAAATCAATTTAAAGCTCTGCCATTCTTCTTCAATCCAGTAATTCAATTGTTTTTCCATTAAACGACTTTTTGCTTAGATACCGTTGTGTTTACGACCATTAAAAGTTATAAAATCGTGTTATTTTCGGACATGAGTTCCGTCGTGGCAGCAACGCAGCACAGACGGCACGCAATATCAACGATAAGTACGGACGAAACACCGCAAGCGAACGCACGGTGCGTTTTTGGTTTGATCGTTTCGGTTCTGGAACTTTCGACCTCAAGAACAAGTCCCGTGGACGACCGGAGACTACAGTTGATAATAACGAATTGAAAGCAACAGTGGAAGTGGATTCATCTCAACCCACGTCAGAGTTAGAAGCAACTTTCGTCATAGGTGACAATACGATATTGATTCATTTGCGTCAAATCGGGAAAGTGAAGAAGCTAGGAAACTGGGTACCGTATGAGCTTAACGAAAGTCAGCTGCAAACACGCGTCGAAGCTTGCTTTACTTTGCTGAACCGGCACAAAAATGAAGAGAATCTGAATCGTATTGTCACTTGGATGAGAAATGGATCCTATATGATAATCGTAAACGTTCGTCACAACCCACGTGTTGAACCCAGGAGACATAGCCAAACAATGTCGCAAACGTAAATTGAGTTAAAAGAAGCTCATGGTGACTGTATGGTGGTCCTATGCCAGTATTATCTACTATAGCTTCTTGAGATGTGGCACAACAATTACATAATACAGATGTGTGTGTACTGTGAAGAACTGCAAACGATGATGGACAAGCTCGTTATCAAACAACCGTGTCCACTCCGCAATCACTTTAATCCACTGCTTCTCCATGATAACACTCGCCCATACACTGCACGACAGACAGTCTCAAAGTTACAGGAGCTTCGATTGGAAACTCTGCGTCATTCACCGTACTCTCCAAACCTTGCCCCGATTCCACTACTGATTTCCACTTTCTTCGGAATTTGAATAACTCTTTACAGGGGAAAAAATTCAACTATGACGAAGCAGTGAATAGCAGAGGCATCAATCAACTTCCATTAATATGGCAAAAATGCATTGATAATAATGGACAATACTTCGACTAATTAAATATGTAATTTTAATAGAAAAAAGTATTTGAAAATTTCCATATACGAGTAAAACGGCAATTTCATAGGTAAAGTACTAATAGTTTGGTTTATACCAATCCAACACAAAAACAAAATGTACATTGTACAAATAATGTACCGTTAAAATAGACACAAAAATTAGGAATTTGTAAAGATACGTTTATCTCTTTTTAGGTGTACCCTTATAGACAGCGGGGTAATTCTTTTCTCCTTTCAAGTTATAATAGTGTACTAATAAAAAAAAGACCAAGTGACTGTGAGATGATGTTGTGAATTTAAAGAAATCTTCAGAACTCTTATTTAGTGCGTGTCTCGAAGACATGAACGGTTTAAATATTCTGTGAAAAATAGAAATAGGGATGTGATATTGGTACGAGTACATAGATGAGAACATTACAAATAAAAAAAACGTGTGCGGTCAGGGGACCCCCGTCAGGAACGAAGAACCTCACGCATTTTTTTTAAAACTCCGAATGTAATTCGATATAAAATCTGTATAGATCATGTATTTTTTTTATTTTGTATCATATTTTCATTGCAAATAATTTAAAATAACACTGACACTGAGACACTGACACTGAGCTTGTGATTGCACTATATAATGTATATAAATATAGTAAATAGCAAACACTCGAATCACATGTGTGATAAACGTATGTAAGCAGTAAGCAATTGCTTCAAGTTATACAATTTTATTAACTTACTTTTCTAAATCTGTATTTTGCATACTTTCTTGAGTTTCCATTTCTCAAAACCTTATTACAATAATGAGACAATATTATAACTCACGTCTGATTTAAAACAAACAAAAACAACAAATACAATTTAACGAAATTTTTTCTTGTTTAGTATTTAGGTTATACAACCGGCCACGCACTAGTCTGCACGTCCGAGTCTGTTATTCTGCTTGAGTCTCGCTCTCGATACTCGCACGCACACACACAGAGAGAAAGAGAAAGGCGTATGGAGGAGGTAAAAATCTTATGTGACATTACATTTTCTCTCGAATCACACCTACCGCAAGCCGCGGAAAGGAACTTCGTTCCAAAAAGGATTTCATTGGGTGTATTTCTCAAGTATTGTACTTCGATTACATCATTCGAAAATAAGATTAAATTGAACAACTAGTAATTCAGAATAGGCTGTGAATAATTGTAGGTCAAAAGATTACGTGATATCAACCGAAAACTTCCACATTGCACGGATTTCATGAAATTGGTGATGGGATGTTTCATAATTGAGTGTTTACGCAGAGTCATCAGCAGAACCCTAGAACTGGTGACGCAATGTTAGCATCAAGCGAGACAATGGCGGTTTTAAATTTACAAATGACGACAAGAGACACAATAATATTTTATTAGGTTTTCGCGGTTACTATACATAGCAATTAAACAACTTTGAACGGTTTAAATCGCGTATATGTAACATTATTTTTATCGCGACGTTTCGAACACTTTGCAGTGGACGTGGTCACGGGGTGACCAATTGATTTTATTTGTCACTTGAGTTATTAAGAAATTATTTGAACTATTTGAAATTTTTCAGACGGTAGTTCAAATAATTTAATATAATAATATAATTAATGTTAAATATACGCGATTTAAACCGTTCAAAGTTGTTTAATTGCTAAGAGGCACAATGTCAAAAACAAGTCATAAGAAAATTTTACTTGATCGTTACCTTACCTTATTTGTTATTATATATATTTTTTCCTTATCGTCCAAAGATTGCCTGGATTAAACCGCTCTGGTGATCAGGCCACCAGTTGTACGTTTCGTGTTACATATTTTATAATATGTAAATTTGTAATTTTGCAACATTTGTTGGTGTACAATAAAGTATTTATCTATCTTATTTCAGTGTTTTTTTTTTTTTTATATAGATTAGTGGGCGGACGAGCAAGCGGTCCCACGTGATGGTAAGTGTTACCGCCGCCCATGGGCACCTGCAACACCAGGTGGTATGCGGGTGCGCCGCCGACCTTGCAAAATCCTATTCACAGCTCTCTTGAAGAACCCCATATCGTAGCTCAATGGAAAGACCTCTTGAGGCAGTTCGTTCCACAGCCTACGGGTTCGCGGTATAAAATAATTTTTGGACCGAACAGTGCGCGACACCTCCGTATCGAGGAAATGCGGATGGACCGCACTCCTGTGACGGGAGGTGCGATTGTAGAAACCCGAGGTAGGAATTATATTAAACAATTCTTCAGAGCATTCCCCATTGTACAGGCGGTAGAACACACAGAGAGACGCAACGTCTCTCCGAATGCTGAGGGATTCTAAACCGCCCGTGAGAGTGGGATCGTCGACAATACGAACAGCACGTCGTTGGATGGAGTCAAATGGGTCCAATTGGTATTTCGGTGCGCCGGCCCAGAGATTAGAGCAGTACTCCATATGGGGCCTCACCTGACCTTTGTAAAGCATAAGGAGTTGCCCAGGTTTGAAGTACCGCTTCGCTCTGTTCAGCACACCGAGCTTTTTGGAGGCCATTTTGGCCTTATTTTCCAGATGACCCCTAAATTCGACTTTGCTGGAGATGTCGATACCAAGGATCCCGATACTCTCCAAGATGTTAAGAGGTATGCTCTGAAAGCGAGGTGCTACAACAAAAGGGGCAAAAGTGTACATAATTTGTCATATAGTGTCAACTCTAGTAAAACATTGTAAGCCATTTCGTATGACACATATATGGAAGGACTCCGTACCTCTCGGACTAATTGAAATAGCGTGTCATTTGAGAGATGGTTCTGTTTAAGGTTCTCTATCTTGTTTAAGATAAGTGTGGATTTGAATTTACGCTTGCATGCTTTTTTGATTTTTGCGGTTAAGGAAACGTTTGCGGAAAGGGATAATGCATTACCAATATCATCATGACCATGATTATCATGGTCATGATGCTATCGGTAATAGATTATGCACACATGATACACATACAAATGTATAGTTATGATGACCAATAAAATGTCAGTGAAAAAATGAAAGAATCATAATTCACACAATTGACCCAAATCATTTGCATATTATTGTAGTGTATTGTCAGTTTATAGTGATAGGAGCTTTGGGGCATCTATTTTATCAGTGTGCCTGTTATGACGTATGGTGCCGAAACGTGCCATCTGACGGTGGACTCGATTCACAATCAAAATCGTTCAGCGAGCGATGGAAAGACCTATGCCGAACAAAATCTGTAACGAAGTATTAAATTTGCTGATAACATAATTCAAAATCTCAGCAAGCTGAAGTGGCAGTGGGTAGTCAAATTTATCACAGGACCGATAACCGATAGGGGAGATTAGTCCCTCGAATGGTCAAGAGCAAGAGAATTAACGCCAGTCAAGAGTACTGACTTGAAGAAAGTCTCTGGTAGTCACTGTATGAAACAAGCAGAATACCGTGTGTGATGGCGGCTCTTGGGAGTGGCCTCACTATCCAGCAGTGGATAGACTCGGGCTAATGGTATGGTGTGATATGTTATCTATTTTCACTCACATTCGTGAGGTTGTGTTTACTAATGTAGGAATTTTTTATTTATCTCTAGCTCGTCAGTGAACAAAAATATTCAAGAAGCCCGCATGAGGAAAAACGCGAGGAAGAAAAATAGTAAAGAAAAATGGTTGTTTTTCCGCATCGATTTGAGAATACTCGAAATTTTCCAATCATGCATCCCTGATATTTTAAAGGTAGACTCCGCATCTGCTTCGTCATTTTTGATTGATACTGCTATATATCACAGATGTCAACAGTCACCATTTACCTGCTGATATGTCTACTCGTTTTCCACCTGAACAACAGATTATTATTATAAAATCACCTATAAAATGGCCTTATAACCTTTCGGAAGCACGCCACACAACAGTCAAAACTGCATCGAAATGGGCTCGATAGATTCCGAGATAAGCTCCAATGGACACGTTGTTTATATGCAGAAAATTAATCTCAATACGATCTGTACATTAAATCGAATAGTATATTAAAAAATACGCAGCAAAAAGTAGATTTACGTTAAAATGGCTGTTAAAATGAATACATATAGAATTACAATCGCTTGAATGGAATACCGCAAAGTGACATTGTGAAAGCATTGTTAGACGAATGAATGCAACATTTTTTGATGTGATATTGATGACTCAACCCAACGGTAACCCAATACCTAAAATCTACGTACGGTCGCGCGGTCTCGTGTGTGGCTTTTAAGTATTCATAGCCGTGACAACAATGATAGTCGCTTGTTTATGAACATGACACATTTTTCATAGTCATTGTCAAGAATCTCCACCTTTTATTTCCTTGATTTCTTTGCGAATTAAAAAAAATTTGAACTTAGAAAGGAGAAAGAAAATTATCAAGTGTTGGTTTACATTCTGTTTACGTTTAGTTCAGTACTTTTCGATAATACAGTTATTTTTACGAGAACAAATTATTTTACTTTTTATTTATTTATATATTTTATTATACACACAAAACAATTTAGCTATACATGATTAAATGAGAGAAGATAGTTAAATAAAACTCTTTATTGGACAACAAAACTAAAACAAAACAATAACACACATTGTAGACACAAAATGCACAAGAAGCGGTTAAGACTTTTAGACCATTTTTATAGAAGAGATGGAAGAGGATGGGGCGGGACACGTGGAGGTTATTAGAAACGGTAGTTAACGAAACTAATGAAACTGTTTTCTTCATTTTGAATATTGCATACTATGTTTTATAATTTAATTATTTTCATTAGGTTGACTAAATGTTTAAAAAAGGGATACTTTTTTAAATTACACGTTAAGCTATTACTAGTGAATAATATTTGTTGTTTTATGCATTGTAATTTTTTGTCTGGCTAATATAACCTTGTTTAACTATATTATGATAGTACATAATAGTACGTATCTATATTTTTTTTTATAGACTAGTGGGCGGCTGAGCAAGCAGTCCCACGTGATGGTAAGTGTTACCGGCGCCCATGGACACCTGCAACACCAGGGAGAGTATGCGGGCGCGCCACCGACCTTGCAAAATCCTATTCACAGCTCTCTTGAAGAACCCTATATATAAACATATAGAGATTAATAAAATGTTACGATTTGATATTAAATAATAAATTACAGTTATTTGCTGTACGTGCACAGAAGAAGCTTGTTTACTATATTATTTTGTTATTGAGAAAAGCGTTATTTGTATCACAGTTGTAAACAACCTTTCATGTTATATTCATACAGTGTTATCATTGCTCTACGTTTAAACCGCAGAACAACAGCGGTTTGAACTCCGCAAACCTTTATTCAGCTTGTTATCGAGCGGTTTTGACCGCGAACGCGTGAATGTTAAAATATCCACTATTGCTTGATAAATATGTATTAAAAAGTTTACTTGTTTGTTGTTTTTTTTATAGAAAGAAAGGAGCAGACAGTTCACCTGTTGGTAAGTGGATTGTTGCCCATGGACATCCGTAATACATGCCAACCTCCCTGTATGTACTGCTTACTTTGGAGATTTGGGAGGGGATTCGGAAGAAGTTTTGTATGATAAATTTTCCCTATTACATTCCCCATTCTTGTTTGGGGGATGGAGAGTAGAAGGTGTATCGGGACAAGTAATTGATTTTAATCCATTATACTGTACTCCACTGAGTCCCACTGATCCCTCTGGATGAGACGGGGAATATAATGGAATGGGAGACTTCCTTTTCTCTATATAATTCCTGCTCGATGGTATGAGGTGGGATAGAAAATGGGCTCTGGAAAATTGCACGGGTAAACCGTACATGTACATGTGTACATCCGGCTGGAAGGACCATTAAATGTAGTGGTTGTTTCCTACGTTCCTACATGGTAAATGTTATGTTTGTTGGTGTCCTAGGGAAGTGTACTCCCAGGATCCAGTGTTATGTTGAGGAGCGGCGAGTGTTAAGTAAAACCGTCCATATTGAGTGCTAGTGCGACACTAGCACTATTATCGATATAAGTACAACTTGCACCGCGACTACTAACTTAAGACTTAGTACATGTTCTCGATAAAACTGTGAACACATGTACGGTTTACCTGTACACAAATAGTGTTGTAAAAAACGCTAAGTGCTAAAGCTCTCGAACGTAAAGTCAGCGCTCGAGAGCTTAAGAACCCTTAGCCATTTTAACCTTGAACTTTTAACTTCTTTTAACCGTCAAACATTAATTTAGAATTAATTGGAATCAAACATTAATTGTCTTGAAGATTCCTTAGCGCTAACTCAGCGCTGACTGTCGAGCGCTCGGCGCACATTTTTACCGTGGTGTTGCACCTGCAACACCTCGGGGCTTGCACGTGCGCGCCGACCTTGATACGACTTTGATTGCTGAGTTACGATCAGAATACCTATATGATTGTCTGCCGCCTTCTTTCCCTTCGTAACTTCTTCGTAACTGTTTATACCTATTATTTCTATACAGTGTGCGCACGGACTATTCCTGAAGCCTGAAATCATGGATTCTTCTCATGATTCCGTTCAATGATATGTTTTTTTTAAATAACTGGTTTTTGGGCTTTATATTTATATTTGGCAAATATAATGAAAAATTGTGAAAAATTATTATCGACTTGTAAGTCAATGCGTCATATAGAAAATGTGTTACAGTATGCAATAATAATACCATACACTACTTGAAGCCGTCGCCAGCGTAAATGTGGGCTAAACCTAGTTTTGTATTTAAATCTAAGAACGGATACATAAATGGATGTTAATAATTATTGCAAGGAATAATAGCCCAACATAAATCAATTAATTCTTCTCAATTTTATCACAATTATCTAAAAATAAAAAGTTGTTCATTCACATTATTATAAGTATTATATAAGTTGAATTCCAAAACCTGATCAAAAAGCTTTAATTTTTCCGCTGAACCCCAAGACCAGTGTGCGATACCCTCCGGCCAAGGTGACAGACGACTTGAAGGAGTTCGCCGTTGGGGGCTGGATGATTAAATAGAAAGACCCTGCGTGGTGTCGAGCCTTGAGAGAGCCTTGACAGATTCAGCAGTGGAGAGACAGAAGCTGATGGTATGATAACACTATATGATATATATGATAACCTTAAATTAACACGAGTGAAGTCACTGGCAGTCGCTAATTGATAAATAAAGCGATTGACCGCGTTCACATTATTATAGGCGCGTCTTTGCACTAGCAGTCGATCCCTAGTTGCTACCAGCCGATTTGCCACTAGACTGCCCACGTCTTAGGGTGTGGCTTCGACATGATACGATGTAGGCACAGTAAAAACATGAATAGCGTACCGTAAACTTAAAGTGAATTTCGTTGACTAAAATAACAATATCTGTGTTCTCCACCTCTTTTTAAGCAATACTAAGTAACTGTAAAATATTTTAATAGGTAAATCACGACAGTATTCACGATGTTTATGGAGGTTGCGAAGAAATCTACCTATGGCTGTAATCACGCGACTTGACTAAGAATATATCAAAATACTAATCTGTTTCGAAGATAAGCGTTTTGGATTTATTTTATTAAAAACTGGTCCAGTCTGATCGAATTTTCAAATCGGTTCAATAGGTCCAAAATTATGACGATGTATACATTTCAATAATATGCCGAAATAAAATTCAACGAACGAGATGTCTTCATCTTGTCTTCATTACATATAGTTATGTATGCTTAGGGGCTAAATCAGTACCCATTGAAGGTGGTTTTGTATGCACTGTAGTTATAGATCGAAACGCTCTCATTGAAGTTTCACTGAGATGTTATCTGGTATATGTAAAAGCGATATTGTTGAATAGGGCTATAACTTAAAACTCTATAACTTTTGCCTATCATTTTTTTCAAAAACGTATGGATAATACCGAAAACTCCCTTTTAACCGGCGCTTGTCATTGGCCTTATAATTTTGTCATTAAATTAGGGTTCTCTAGATTGAGAATCCTAATCTAATGCGTATACTGTTGTACCCCTTTTAAAGGGTTTAAAGGGTTCAAAGGCTCTTGTAACCATAATCAATGTTAACTATTGCATACCTATTTACTATGTAAAGCGAGCTACATATTAATGTACTACATTAATAGCTACATACATATTAATGTAGGTACCAGTCGATGCTAGTCCCTAATATTAACGTATTAAAGTACCGATTTTAAATGGTTGACTACGTACAATTATAACAACTAGTATAAATATTTTATTTGCATAAAAAGGTTAATTTCTTCATGATTAATCAAATCATATTTACATTTAGATATCAGCAATACCGAGTAGTCAGTGATTAATTAAACTAATGATGCTAGCAGATTAAAAACTTTATGTTCCTATTACGATGGCTGCATAACCCGCTTCGACAATTATTTTTAATTGCCCTATTTAAAAACCACGATTAAAATGCTTTGTGATTCATAAAGAAACAATACTATATGCTGTAATATTGCAATCCTTGTCCATGGAAGAATCTTAATATTAATAATTTAATTCCTTTTGTTTCTTATCTTATAAGGCAATAGCGCAATTACCGCATTGTGCCAATGTTAAGATTTCTTCGTAATTATGTAACAACTCGTCTATGTCCAGTACTGTTGAAGTAAGTCAGGAGTCGCTCAGTACAGTGATAGTAGGTTTACTGAGAGTAGAAGAGTTGGACTCCTTGGAAGCACGTAGTCTTATGATTCTATTTGATTATCGCATATATTAGGCACTTTGAAGTTTATTAATCGATCACCATTAAACCACAAAACCCACAATACACAATTTTTATCATAATCAAATAAAAATTCGACTTCACCTCTCGAGTTTCCGCCAAAAAGTCCCTCCTTAAGGGTCGTAAGATCAAATAAATAACACTATCAAATCGTAAAGTTACACAGGATATTATATAAACAATATTATGTCTCGAATCTTATGTCGTCAATTGGCATTTAAACCATCTATCTAAATGTTATTAAAACGCCTTGCAAACGGAGAAATCCTTCAAAAATAAATAACAAAACATACTACTCGCATTTATATGTATGTATGTATGAATATATGTAAATATCTATAGATGTAAAGGGAAATGTCCTGACTGACTGACTCATGAACCGAGCCAAAATCACTGAAATAGGAACATGAAATTTGAACAATAGCTAGGATTCCTCTTATGATGTGAAGACTTACTAAGAAGGGATTTCTTGAAATTCAATTCTTACCATTATCACAAGCCGAAAGGGGTGAGACGTGGTGTCAAAATTTGTATGGAAAAAAAATATTTGATGGTGGTTCCATTTATTTGAAACTTGGTGCAAAAATTCGACAATACAAATAATAAAATACGAGTTCTATCATTTTTGAAAATTATGTCAGCGGCTAAAATACAGGCAGTCAAATTTTGTATGGAATTCAAGGCGGGATATTTTAATTCAAATTCAGTAAATGTACTACTAAATGGGTGAATAAATTAATAAGCTTTTTACCGTATTTTAAAATTGATACATTGATACGCAAATAAATTCCCTTTATGCTACATGTTTTTTTTTAAGAAAGCTGTGAATAGATTTCTGCTAACCCCCAGGTGTTGCAGGTGTCCACGGGCGGCGGTATCACTCGTCATCATGTGGGCCGCTTGCCCGTCTGCCTTCATTATAATATAAAAAAAACGTAACCGAAATTGTGGGCAACAGCTAGTGTATTTTATCTATACTCATATTATGAATACTATGAGCACAGGTACCATTTTCCTGAAAGGGACGAAAAAAAGAACATCAAATTGATATGATGTTTAGTGATAATTTGTCAAACAAATGTTAAACGGGCAGCTTTTGAGTGTCATTGGACAGTCAAAGTGATAAGATACAGGTTGCAGATCAGATAGGTACAGAATAAATAGATACAGATTTGATTAATGCAGATTGTTAGTTATTTAAACTCATTTTAATTCTCACAAGTATATAATCCACCTGCAGAATAGACATTGGATAGATTTCATCCATATTCATACTAATAATAATAATTGTGTAGAATCCTTGTTTTATTAGAAATAATCGTCAGGTAGGTATTTTTTATTTTTTTTAACAACAAATCTGAAAAGGTAAAAGTAAATGAATTAACTTTCTAAGGATGAAATGTTACATAGCTGTAGTGTTTCCAGTGTACTATGAACCACTAACAGTGGGTTACCAGTGCTTTTTATCTCGGTCACCGATAAAATAATAAATTGTTCCCTCAGAAATACACGATCTAAAAATATTTTTTTTTGTCTTTCAAGTCCAGCAGCAATGAAATTATACATTTTTAATAATATTGTTATGGTATTTAATTTATTTTCATTTATAATGGACAGCTACGCAAAAAAAACTTAGGTATCATAAATTTGTATTTGAGTACAAAATGCGTATATTATTATTGCTAATGCTAATTCATACATTTTGACGAGTAAACTGTACAGAATAGGACGACTCTAAAATTAGGTAATTAAGTTCCTTACAAGATTCAGCCTCATCATGTTTAAAAAGTACGATAATACGTACACATACCAGTAAATCGCAAGGAATTTTGTTTGCTTTATCAATTATTAAACACAGATTATTATAATTAATTAATGAATCACACCAATACCAGATATGCATAGTTTAAGAATTAAGAAAATTGGAAAAAGATAAGAAAAATTGACAACAACGCTCGTATCCCAGTCACGCGTTTGCAATTTCTATGCATAGGATAGAAAACCATGGAGCTGTGGATAAAGACACGTGATAGATGTATTTCTTCATTGTATGTAACGCCTGAATTGTTTCATTCAGATAAGTGATTCAGCTGTTCTTATTGAACTTATGTGATTAAATATTGAACCAGTGTGTGCAAGGTTACAACAACTTATAGAAATAAATTACGAAATTCATGAACAACAATTAATAGATAAATTAAAATAGCTAGTCATAATGTTTTTGTCCGTTGTCAGTGAAATAGGTTGTATAATATTTTTTATAGAATATGTGGGTATTTTGTACACAAGAGCATTTAGGCGTCTTTTGTTTTATTAACACAAAGTTGGTTCAACGAAATATGAATTCGAAAATAAATTAAATTCGCATTGTTATATAAAATAGGTCATAATTAATGGTAGGTAAACAGATAATCCTCCGGTCAAAAATACGCCAGGACGTAAAAAAATATTATGAAAACATGGGATTGTTAACTTTTTACGCCGAACATTGTGAAAGCAAGTGAGTTTCAAAACAAAATTAAAATGACAATGGAAAACTGGAGCTTGTTATCACACAAAAAAACCGGCGGTTGTCTTTGAACGAATAAAATAAATAAAAATAAACACTAACCACTGAGTGCTGCCATATACTCCCTCCACTTTCGTCTGATACTCATCGCTGACGTTCACGAAGTTTTTTGGAATAAACATTTATGCTTGGTTAATGTTAAGTGCAGGACATGTGGCTAAACACGGCGTTGTGTACTGGAAACCGATTATGACGTTCTAATATTAGATCGCCACGTGTAGTGCGCGTTTCGTCGAAAGCGTGAATGGTGAAGTGAAGTAGCGTGTTCATGCAGACAATGTTGCCGATTTGTTGACGGTTTCAGCTGTCAACGTGCGCGACTCGCGAGTACTGGCCGGTATCCGCGGCGGGGCGCCACCAGTACGATTGTGTATCCGTTTCGCCTCAACAGATAAACTCCATACTTCACTATTTGCATTATCATTCACCACGTTGTGTGTCGAACCAGTACAGATAACGTCGTGAGTGACGTTATCACTGCCAATTTGTGTCGTTTGCTATACTAACCCTTTGGAGCGTTAAACCGAGTTTCCATTTTAGATTTATGTTGCTGGCTACTGTGTATTTTTCCGTGCTAATTTCTTTGTAAATGAAATTAGCATACACTTTGTACATAGGTAACATAAGATTTCTTTGTAAAATCAAATTAATATTCACATGAAGAATGAACACATGAAATAATGTAGTCGCCAACTGAAGTTATAATTGTTATTAATAACAACATAATCAACAATCATCATTAATCTCGATTATGGAATCAATGACTAATTGATTCTTAAAGTTTGTTTAAAATAGGATTAAATAAATTAGGTTCAAAATAAATACGTAGGTAATTACTTTAATAATTCTATGTCAAAAGTGGTGAAGGAAAAACCTAAATCAAAATAATTCTGAATGGTGGCGAACCTCGAGGGAGGGAGGGGAGGCATATACTCAACAGAACTGAGTACAATGGTACAATGGTACTAGGTAATGGTACCTAGTAACTTTGAATCTTATTTTTTATGTTAATAGGTACATAATGACATTATTAAATGTTACAAGTTTGTAGTTGTTTAAACAAGTGTGAGCTAATTTGTTTTTACATTTGCGCGTCAAATAATGTTTTTATATGAGTATTTATGTGTAATAAATAAATAAGTCAAATCGTGTCTTAAGCTGCTTACTTTTTACTTTCAGTAGTTTTCCAGTTCCAAGTTCAGTTTTATTCGAGGTTAGAAATTGGGACTGTTATAATGATAAAAAAAATATTTAATTTTAACTTATAATTAATTTTTAGTTCATAATGAGATTTACTGACCTAATTATGAAATATCCTCTTGAAAGTTAAAGTATATATCCATGTATGTACTTGATAGTTTTTAGGATTCATCTTTCTACCACCGTTGTCCGCACTGTAGTTGTTACGAAAGAATGAGCATGAGAGTAAAATAATTTCCGATCATATTTACTAAAATTATAGTTTAGTCCAAACTTAATCGATTTTTTTTATTTTGGTCTTACTTACGGACGTAACAAATATAATGGAGACAACGAAAATTCAAACCCAAAACTAATTCCGTTATTTACAATTCATTCAACGTAATAATTTTGTATAAAATTCCTGTTGTCCCCTTTAGTGGGGAATGTCAGTGGGGACAACGGTACCAATACCTGCTGAGGTTTTGACTAGTGAAGCGCGGCTTGAGGTCCAATATGTTAAAAGATTAATAAGTAGCTTGATAGTTTAAAAGGTATACCATAATTTGAAGTTAGTTGATTTATTTGCTTCTTCTTTGTGTCGCGGGTGTCTTGTTCCAGAGATATACACATGATTTGAAATTTCCTGAACAAATGTTTATCTGATAGGGAATCGAACATAGAATCATTCGCACAGCAACTAGAGGTACTTAAACGGCATTAAACAGTCGTCAAATATTTCTATATTATTACTTTATTAATTATTATTGCAGAGTGTGACAAAAGGCAAACTTAATGCTTTGAAGCATTATCTCCTAATCAACCTTTGGGATATAATAATTGTTATGTAAACGGGTTATTCACGATTTATTATTTATTTATTATAGCCGATATTTCGGTCCAATTGCATGAGCCGTGGGTCGCGACGAGACTGCCGAGGCGGGTGAAGGTGTTGCTGCTATTGACAGACAGATCTGTCTACCCTCCGTCGTGTTCGCTTTTGATTCACCTGCCCACACTGAACTTGTTTTTGTTGATAAGTTCCTTGCACATTATACTAACAATATCACCACACACATGCGTGTTTGAAAACGCATCTACTTTTCTAAGTTTGCAAAGTTCAATGACTGGGTCCCACGTACGTGCCAAGTTAAATACATCCTCGCGATAGAAATTTCGGCATTTCTAAATTTCTATTGGCTCTTGAACCAAACGCGGTGGTTACTTTTGGTTTGTGTAATTCAACCCAATGATTGGTTCGTGCCTCTAATAGGTGCTCTGCCATTGCCGACCTGTGTTGGTTATTATTTTTTAAGGCGATTATGTGTTCCTTTAGATCACTTACCAATCGTGCCTATGAACTATGCGATGAAATACAACTGTCAGATGAGTTAGAACATGTAGATGGAGTGTTACAGTCTCGCCGTGACCACGGTTCATGTATCTGGACCGAAATATCGGCTATAATAGATAAATAACATATCGTGAGTAACCCGTTTACATAAAAATTATTAAGTTCAACCACGATAACAAAAGTTTGTAACCTTTGGGATAATCTGTGCTATGGGTTACTATTCGTAGACTTTCGTAGACTTCAATATTTTTATGATGGGAACATTTACAATTTATAATTTCTATACAATCGAATAGCATAGATCAATTATTCTTATCAAAATATACCTATGTAAACAGATAAAATAGTTAAAATTACATGAAAATTGGTTTAACCGTTAGAAGATACGAAACTAGAGGGTAGAAAAGTAGACTTACCCGTTTTATCAATAACAATATTCTTGTCTCGCATATAATAATTTATTTTGTGTTGTTTACAGAAAGAATGTGGCAGTATGAGCAGACAGTCCACCTGGTGGTAAGTGGATACTATCATCTATGGACTTAAGCAATGTCGTGATTTTGCGCGAAAATTACGGAAACATCACCGATTTTGTGTGACAGATGACAATGTGACACAATAAATAATTCCCGATTTTGTGTGCCAGCGCCTACTGTTATTTTACCTCTGACATTTGTCTTTCGTCTCTGCTCGTTATGTTAGCATTACTTGCTGTCAAGTACTTCAGTCATATCATGAACCGTTTCGCAGTTTTTGCATTGTATCGTTGATATTAATCTCTAATCATGCCAAAAAGAATACAAAGTAGTGGTAGAAAAATTGTGCCAGCAGTGTGTAATTTTTGTTAAAGAGAAAAAGCAAATAATGGCTCAATAATTCTATTTGGAAATGTTCGTCAACGGGTTGCCGCCACGACAGGTAAGCAAAATAGCCTGCCATGTATATATTCCCCATTCTTTTTTAAATAGAATGTCGAAGGACCGCGACTTGGTCGCGTAATACTTATAAAACTATCCTGTGCTATTCTTGCTTATATTTCCCATAAATATACGCAGTCAGAAATTTAAAACGTCCTAATAAATTTAATGCGTTCTTTTTTAAAAGTTTAGGCATATGTGAAAAAACTGTCAGCCCCATAACTAGAGAAGGTGAAGTTGCTGCAAACAAGAAATTAACTGAGGAAGCCTTTCAATTTATCACTGCAGAAGACTGGTAGAAGTAATGTGAACATGTACGTCACATTGAAGACAAGTTTCACGAAACTAATGGACATATGGACGACGAAATGGATAAATTTATTCTAGAATTAAATGATAGTGTGATACAGAATCTGATAGCAGTTTTTATGATTCATGTTCGACTGACAGTGATTTTTCATCATTTGTACGTCTGAATCACTCGTATTCTAAAATATAAATAAATTGATTTTATTTTTTTAAAGCTCCTTTTTTCGTCAACACCCACAGTAATTAATTTTCTCAATCTGTATTGTAATTCATGTCAATTGACGGATTCTAAACCAGTACACTGAATGATTCCGTTTCAAGGATCATACCTCAGTCATTCTCAGTCATATCAGTACACAACTAATTTGATCTTCCTTTTCTCATCCTACCTTATCATCATCATCATAATATATCTTTTTATACTCTAAAAAATTATAACTGTGAGTAATCACAAAGACGTATAAGTGCCTTACCATTTGCTGATTGATTATCTGGCAGACAATTCATAGAAATGTCTTTGAACTATCTTCCAAATAGTCTATCAACAAATGGTGAGAAAGACCCTAACCGTTGTAATTATTATTAGTAATAAAATATATTAAAGCCCACAGTTAAAATATTTTGTGGGGAATGCTACAAACTAAATATGGCAACCCAGTGTACAATCTTGCAACTGTTTAGCTAGAGGTAAAATAACTGTGAACGCACAGTAGATGCCTGTAACAAAATTACGATTAGTACGAACGCAATGAAACTCAAGTCGAGACGAAAGATAGTAAGTATTACATTTGGTACATATTTGGAATAGTCTTTAACGTTCTTTATACAACATGAAACATTTTCATGACATTTCATTCCCTTTTCATGACAAATGATTAATTTGACATTTATATTTCACCATTTTGACGTCATTACGTTTTTATATAGCTACGATAAACACTTGCGAGATCAATATGAATTCGACGATACTTCAGTTCCTTCATCTTCCCCATAATAGACCCAAAAACGTCATAATATTTTCTGATGACTTTAATTTTGAGGAAAGTCATAAGGCAATGATTTGTTCTTAAATACATTCCCGATAAAATATTTTATCTAATGAAAAATCGCATGAAAATCCCACCAGCCATTATAGAGACACGAAACCATACAGAGACTTACTTATCAGCAAATATATGTGTCATAGTTATTATAACATCCCTCTTTCTTGTGTAGAGATATTTAAAAAAGTAAAATGTATTTTTCTTTGGTGTATTCTTTACTTTCAATCGAAGCTACGAATAAATTTAATGCAAAGATTTTTATTACCAATCCAGAAAATAACTGCTTCCAGTTTCTGGATCACATAAATTTTAGGGAGGTCGAAATTGGCCATTCATAGTTTTTATTGGCCGACATACATCTAAGGCGACACCCATAAAGATTCAATAAGATTTCGCTGATGCGGATATTCATCGTTGTCAGATCAAATATTTAGCTAACTTTTACGACTATTTGCAAATCTAAGTACTTGCCTATCCAAATTGCTGTGGCAGAGAATTCATCTAACAAGATGTTGCTAAAGTTAGTTAAACAGAACATTCCAAGGGAACGCTATTGACTTAATACCAATTTAGTCAACAGTTAAAGTAAATTGTAGATACGAATTGTATAAATTCGAGGAAAATGACATAATTGTGTAGAGGTTTTTCGTTACATTTCCAATTAGTATTAAGGTGTTTACGTTGCGGGTGCTTCCCAATTTTCTAAAAGTAATTTTTTTTGAAGATTCGTTTGTCCCGACAAGAACACCGTGTTTATAAAATAATAATATAATTAAATATTTTTATTTCTTTGAAGTACGGTAAGTACATCAATTGGTCGGTTAGTATAAACATACTATATCGTCCATGTCTCCAATATACGAGTACAAATTAATAATTATCACATCAAATTTACAAAATTATCATATTGTGTGATACAAATAATCACACAATCCACAAGTGTTTACAATTATTATTTACAAATTATATTATGCATTTATATAACGATTGCGAAATTAAAAAGATTTAAAAAATGCTATGATTTACAGATAATACATTGTATAAGTAGTATAATTGTCATATGATTTATTTATTTTATCTAAATATACTTATTTGTGTATCATGAATTAATTACTTGGATAATAGCAATTGTCAAGCAGTCATTTACGTTTTAAATGATCTTAGTAAAGCCTCTGATATCATTAGGAATTTTGTTCAATAATTGTACACACAGAGCAACCATTTTACCCATTACATATTTTACTTATTTCGACACATTTTTACCCTTTTAAGTAAAATTTAGTTTTAGGAACTTTAGAAATGCAAGCAACAGAACTATTTTGTGAAAACATAGTTGAAGGCAAATCTGTAATAATAGATATGTGTTTCAGCGATAATAGCTGGTCTGTGGTTATTCTAGATTTACGTTTGTGAAGTCGTGAGTTTGAATCCCTGCGAGTATCATTGAGTTTTTAATGTTTAACAATGCAATGAAATCAATGAAATTTATCAATTTACTTATCAATAATGACTGGGCGGTGAAGGTAAACGTCGTAAAAACCTATGTGCCCGGGAATTTAAAAAAATAGGGCCATGAGTAAAATCTACCAATCTGTACTGGGTTCGCGTGGTTGATTATGAACCGAAGGCCCTACGCACTGTAAACGGTTTCCCTTAACTTGCAATGGAAGATTGCAAGTCATATTGAAATTGAAACCTATTGATACGCTGATATTGAAAAATCTTGCTTTGAACGTGTTTGTGCTTAAAACGCAGTAAGTAAAGAAAAGGTTGTTTGGAGAAAAACGCGTCATTTTTTTTATACGGACTTTATATACTTATAAATTGATTTTTTTCTCGAATCACGCATCTCACAATCCCGACATCGCAAAGAAACGAGAGATAGATTCAAAAAAAAATTCATAATGTTCTGGTGATCGAATCGAATAATTATACAACTAAAGACGATGAAATTGTTATTACTGCGTTTTAAGCTGAACAAGGCAGTATAGGTGTGTACCTTCCGACGTCCGTGGATAATACGTATGTAGAGACATATAAAAATGTATATACGAGTATGTAGAGAAAGCGGTTTTCGCGCTCGTGTTATTCCGTTTTAATATCGTGAAAGGGCACCAATGTTTTTATTTTTATTTTTCTCGTATAAAACACAATGGACGATCCATCTCCGCGTTCGTCGTGGGAATAGGTACGTTTATCAAGACTGATTACTGACATTGTTCACTTTACTTCTAATCCTATTACCTTCTCTACACAATAGCTTTTTAAGTAATCCATTTATTTTTGGAAAATAGTTTAACTTTCTAATATTTTCCTATTTACTTGGAGGAAAATTTTCATTTGCAACATCGTTTTACCCTTTTATTTTTCTTTATCCCAAGGTTGCCTGGAAGAGATCGCCTTAGCGGTAAGCTCGCCCATTGTATTCTGTCATTTATTATTTGTGCACATGTAATAACTATTTGTATGCAATAAAGAGTATTTATTACTATTATTATTATCGTTTTTATTATATATTTAATCAAACAATTTTATTTTCGTGAATTTCAAATAAAGTAAAACAGCCGCCAGGTTTTTAACGGTGAAACAATACCAGAGAGCACGATTATAAAAAAAAATACATGCCTAATACATGTTTTTGCCGCCGAGCCAACCATCACTTCATCCGGTGACTCTGGAAAGGCCATTAGGGCCACAAGAATTTAATCATTCCGTAAAAAAAACAACCTTGACATGGACATTTTATTTCGTTTTGATTAGTGGCTTTGAATGATTTAATTCTTTGAGTTACAAAGTTTTGTTATCGTTATATCTAAATACCTGTAAGAATAAAATAAAGTTCATAAGCACTTTATTTTTTTCTCTCTAAAGGAACTTAAAATTTTACATCATTGAAAATGGTCCCTTTGGTTTTCTACAGAAAACGTTAGGCAACAACATAGGTTTCCTACTTCTTTTGACGATAATGTTCAATTCAATTTTATTTTAAAAATATGAGTATTTAAGTTTTATTTGTAGGTGTACTTATTTATAACGTCTAATGAAATTTCTTCGTATACAAAAACTAGCATCACTCTGGTGTTGAACAATATCGAATCGAATAAACAAGACCTTTTTTTTATTAGTAATGTTTTCTGTATAGGTAGCTGGCAGTGAATTGTAATTGTTTTGTGTAATTGTGAATTGTAAAAGATTGTTTTCGGATTATTATGAAAGTTTTTCCAATGAAAAGCTAATTACAATAATGTATCTATTATATTATACAGGGTGTTAGTGACATGCAGGGCCGTCTTAAGTCTATTCTGCGCCGGGGTGCGGGAGTGTATCCTAAGACAGTCAAACATCCTATTGTGTATCCTATGACAGTCAAATATCCTATTGTGTATCCTATGACAGTCAAATATCCTATTGTGTATCCTATGACAGTCAAATATCCTATTGTGTAATTGTTTACTATAGCGTTATATTTTTTCATTACCTTTAAAAGGTGAGCGCCCGGGGTGCACCGCACCCCTTGCACCCCCTGGTAAAGACGGCCCTGGTGACATGCTATCGAAAATTAAAACCAGGAGTTCAGTACATGATACTGAGTCCCCTGGCGTTGGAATTTTCCGTCGGTCTTTTCATGATTTTCACGATTTTTTTTGTGCATTTTATTACTCATTACAGCATGGTATCACTTATGTAGTCGTCTCAATTCGAATTAAAAGAAAAAAAAAACAAATGACGATATTTAACATAAATCAGCAATGTAGGTAATTCATATCTCAATACACACGCGATTTGACGCGATCATTTGTTTTGCGGCCGAGTTCAAAAACAGGTCAACAAACTCAGTCTAGTAATACCTACGTTACTAAACATGGAGTTACTAAACATAAACATGGAGGCGGGCGCGCAAGGGGTGCTAGAGTGACGTAGGTACGTATTACGGCACGTGTAATAGATCAATTAAATAAACTGTTGATGTGCACCTGTTGAATACTACAAGTTACTTATTAGACTTTCAATAATAAGTAATAGGAATGTTATTTTCTTTACATCCATCGCATTCCAAAAAAAATATTATAATTACACTACCAAACGTTTTAAATAAAAATAGTTTACAATTTACAAGTAAAGTATGATATCTTTTTTATTTTTAAGTCTTCCTTAGTCAGTATTTTTGCAATATTTTTATTCACTCTACTTACAGGAAAAACGGTTATCGTACCTACATTTAATTGCAAAACACCAACGATATTTATTTGGTGGAATTTAGTCTGTATTACTTTTTAACATGTCACATCTACATTTTCTAGTTTTTGACAATTTCTTAGTCCTTTGATATTTGCCGCTTCGAGCGCAATTTAGTAGTCAATTTCTTAATTTTCATTTTTAGTTCTCGTTTGTCAGTTGACAAATTCAAACGTTTACTAAAAAAAAGAGTGCTCGAGTGTTATTAGGTAGTGAAATTGAGTGTAAAATGTCTCGTATTGGAAATGGATTAAATTTTAGTGCTCGTGAATTTTTAGATATGATTATGTGATTATGATTATTATCTTACAAATGCACGAAATGGCGAAGGACGTGGGAACGCACAACGAGCCCTCAGCCTTTACAGGAGCGTTTTCCTACTGCTCGCCACCCAGCAGACAGTCGTGTGATAACTAGTGCATACCAACGTATCCGTTGGACTATTTTCTTTGGGATTATGTGAAAGACAGAGTGTTTGTGAGTGAGTGCCATTATGTACCTGTACGTACGTACCTATGTTGATAGTGGAGCCGCGTTGTCTGCACATCGTTCGCAATACATTGCGCGCTCTAAAACCACATCATCGGTAACCCATCATTGTCGACATCAGGGGTACGTGTGATTTAATAATAGATATTATTTGTAAGCTTTCATAAAGTTATCGATAGTATGTCCCTTACACCCTGTATATGTCGGAGATAGACGGAAGATGTCGCTAGTTATCGTGTTTGTGTCATTATTTTACTATCTTGTAAAATCACAATTGAATGATCAGTAATAAATAGTTTGTGAATTTTTGGTCAACTTGTGACGAGTATAATTAAGGTTTTAAATTAGTAAACACGCCTTACGCTAGAGGACGCTTGTGTCGAAGGAAATAGATGGAGCTGGGGTGATATCCAAGTGGCGCGCAAAATTCTGTCAAGCTCATTTTATTCCCGCTCGTTAGCAGCTCTATAAAACACGAAGGTAGGAAGTAGGCAGTCTTCATTAAGTTAACATCATACCAGCATTGTTAGTGATAGAAGTGTACTGTGTGTGTACCTATAACGAATTATGGTGAGTTATTTATTTATACTTCATTGGCACACATTCACTGTACAAAAGGCGGGCTTAATGCCAGTCAATCTCTGGGTAAACGGAGAAACACAAAAGGGGCGCATTCATCGATATTAAAATACATACATACGTACATGTATTATAAAAGAAAGTTAATGATATATAAAATATATACCTACATATAACACTAAATAAAGTAACAAGACAATAAATATCTATATTTACATAAATATATGTGAATATTACTACATATTAATAATAAATATATGAAATAATAAATAAAAGCCAGTAATTAGGAAACCTTTAGTCGCCTTTGAAAAAAAACGGAAATAGTCGTAGAGAGTAGTGAAGAGATGTGAAATAGAAAATACAACAGGAAGTAAATAAAGTATTATGATATTGAGTTGTAATGATCGCGTAGCAACCTTTTGAACGAATGCATGTTAGGAGCTTTTCTAATGTCAGTAGGAAGCGCGCTCCATAGTTTTGCAGCCTGAATGTCTAAAGATTGGGCCATAAAGCCAGTACGGCAAGAGGAGACAAGCAAAGAGGAATTTTCATTCGGTCGAAGGTGAAAATCACGAGGGCTTCCTAGAAAGTGAAATTTGCATTTCAGGGTCAAGGACAAGTTATTATATCCCGTCATTGAAATTAAAGTAAAGATTATACTAGATACATATTATATTAGATACTTTGGTAAAGATTATACTTACAAGTGAGCTTCTTGATTGTAGGTACTAACTATTAATATCTTTTGACTTGAGGAGGAACGGCCCGGTCAACAAGAGGTGATGTGGAGGTTGACCCAGAGACGGCAAGGTCTCCATATTTTTTTTTTTTATAGATTAGTGGGCGGACGAGCAAGCGGTCCCACGTGATGGTAAGTGTTACCGCCGCCCATGGACACCTGCAACACCAGGGGGTAGGCGGTATCTAAATTCTTTGCTATGAATGTTTGCTAAATACCGATTAGTACCGATAAGTAACAGTTAAAATAAACTAATGAGATCCTACCCTTCTGTTTTTCCATCCTCGACATATACATATACGAGTACCTACAATTCGCGTTATGGTTCCCATTCGGAATGCGTAAAACGTCCTTTTTTGAAACATTCGCAATAATTGAGCACGCGTTCGTAACACGATTGAATTGGGAAGCAAATTTTACAATTTGGCTACTGGTGAAATTTTATTACGAATACGTTGTAAAAACCTATGCATAAAACTAGATTCCTCTTAAAAAAGATGTTAACTCCAGTCAACATTTATATGGCTTGTTATGAAATAATATCTTTAAAATTAGTTGTCTGTCCTATCAAGAACAGCTAGACAGATTTTAATGATATTTATCTAAAGGATCTCTCGAGGAGCGTTTTTGTGTAAAAAGCCATTAAGCTATGACAAATGAAAACCGTGAAGAAACGAATTTTGCGAATCGAGAACGAAATCAGTATTTCCACGCGGCCCTAATTTCGGCCTAAGGGCCATAAGTAAATAGACAAAATAAATAAATTTTAGCTATTCCCTTCCCCTACCCGATGCATAAACGTGGCAATTTGGTAAAATTATACGCCCAGTGTACTCGTATTTCAGCGAGTTATGATTTTTGCGGCCGTTCTTGGCTGGAACTGGTTTAATTAAAGTGCTAAGCGAGTTTATTTTCTAAGAGAATTCGAACTCTGTATTTTCCCGGCACAGTTTAAGCAGCAGAGTATAGAATAATTTCGATTGTATTGATTGTGATAAATAATTAAATGGGCAGCAAATCGATGGCAGCAAATTTAAAGATAGGTTAGGTTTAGGTACTGTAGTGTCGCTGAGATAACGATAGATACGGAGTTTTCTATAGTAAAAATTAGCGTTGAGCGCTCGATGTCGACGCTGAGTAAACGCTATTGCACCTTTCGAGCGTTAAACGCTTGTTTGTGTACGTGATAGTCCAAGTTTTTAAGGTTTGATGATCTTACACCTTTGAGGTTAAAAGCTCGAGTCTAAAACAGTTAAGCTTACTGTTCTTAAGTTGAGCTTTGCAGCATGATGTGGGCAAGCGGGGAAGATGCCCGCTCGTTCACCGCCAGCTACCTGATTAAATATATTTGTGTATTTTTCATATTGTATAATGTCAATCGATATCGACATAATTTTCTTACACGCCTAACCCTAATTCTTCTTCTTCTTCTTCTCAGCCCTTGGACGTCCACTGCTGGACATAGGCCTCCCCCATTGTCCGCCATTTAGACCTATCGGCAGCGACCTGCATCCAGCGGGTGCCCGCAACTAACCCTAATTAGTGCTCGCTTATCGCATTCCTTCCGAAGCTCCACTGCTCGTGCGCCGCGTGTATATGTTACAAGTTTCATAACTGTTCTGTTTTATAGTTATACCAACGTGGACGTGGACATTATGTACATGGACATCCGTTATATATATATATATATATAGGAGTCAACATGACTCGAGAATGACAAACGTTGGCACATCCGCGAATGCGTTACCTACTATTGAAGATACAGGAATGGTTTTTGGATAAAGGGTTAGGAAAATAGGACATAAGACATAGGAACAGGACGAGGAAATTCTCTCAGCGCATTATACGTCCTAATATTCTTTGGATGGATAGGGTGGGATAAGGAGTCAAGAATATAATGGCGTAAGTAAAAGGTTTTGTTTATTCTATTATATTCCCAATTTAATAGCATAGAAAGGGATAAAATAGGGTGGGATGTGATGGAATGGGAAATGGACTCTGGTATATCTCACTCACGTACATTGATTGGAAGGAATATGATCTCCGCCCTCACCATCTCAACCCCCTAGTAGTTAACAGCCTAAGCTGTGTCCCCGATACGAATGACTCCCCCCCCCCCCCCCCCCCCGTTGCCGTCGTCGTTGTCGTCTAATACGACCCCCACGACCCAATTACTGCTGCTAATGCAGTTCTTACACTACTATCACAGACTACACATATACACCGCCCCGCCGGCGGGGACGAGGACGTCACTCTCGCTACACCGTGAACACACACCGGCCTTCTGCTAACACCTTTACCAGTTATGCCTGGGCGCTTCTCATCGACGCGCGATACCGCGGTACCCTCCCAAAGCAATACCCTAAGCCGAGGTCCGTTCCTTCCGCCGGTCTACGGGCGGGGGAGCCCTTAGGCTCGTTGCTGCACACACTCTTTACTCCTGGCTGAGCGTCTTCTGCTCTCGCCCTAAACCATACATGTCCGGTGACTCTTGAAAGGCCATTAGGGCCACAAGAATTTAGCGATTAAAAAAAAGGAAGGAATATGATAAACATTTTACAGTAGTCTTCTGTGAGAGAGGGGAACCTTGACCAATCGGGTGCGCCCAGCGGCTGTGGGATTGCAGCGTACACCCTCCCCCGCCAATTAAATAATGCCGGGCGACCATCTTCGTATTCCGAACGAACACGAAGAGATTACGCTGAGTAAAGAAACAAAAAGCATGCTTTCATCGTTCATTAAGTTTCGTTGTAACCACTCTATGTTTATACATCTCTCAAGGTTCGGCCACGGTCGGAATTACGAAGATGTCTGACCGGCATTATTTAATTAGTGGTGTTGTATTTCCCACTGTTGGAACTAATTTAAATAAGTTACCTAGGAGTATAAACTCCAGTCTGCGTGATATTTTCATTTGAATGAATTCACTATGACTAACACTAAACTTCAGTGCAGGCATCCGAACTGGGTAAACGTACTTAATTAGTTTATAGCTTACAAGCACGCCAGTAGAATAAATAATAAATTTTATGACAAACCTATGAATTTATTCAATTGTAAAAATAATATTTTTGCTTTCGTGTGACCGCAATACCAATTTACCAGGAATCCAAATGTACCAGATTTTTTCCCTCCAGTATTCCAAAATTGCTTTTAAACGGAATTAAAGTGGAAAATCCCGAGCGTTGTTGTACTAGTTACTTTTTAAAGCAATAATGGAGAATAAAAAACTGTGACAGGGGAATCGGGAAGGCAAAGTCCTGGCGGGACACTTAATTTTGCCGCTTGTGTTTCTGCAGTGATGTATCTACATATTACTGTTTAATTTTAAACTGTAATCATGAGATATCTCGGCTTGCTTCCTTTATGTTTTTGATTCTCTGCTTTCCTTCTAGTTTTCTGTGTCGTTAGTTGATATTATGACAGATAGTTTATTTATTACAACTATACCTAGTATTCGTCCGGTGTCAACAAAAATAATACATTTAATTATATGTTAGTGACAAATGCATATGTACTATATTCCGCTTTTACCTAAATGAATTTACCAACATCATTTCTTACTTTCCTTTATCGCATGTAATGGTTAATAATAGTAATCAATTTAAAAAATATATGATTTCTATACTTATGAGAAAAGTTTCTTCCTAGTTAATTATTGAGTCTTGATTAACCTTATTTTCATTATTTTATTTAATATTAATTATCATTTGTGAAGAAGATGAAAGAAACCGCTCGTCATTTAATATTCATTTAGGTATTTAAATCAGTTGAATTTATTTTAATAAGCATAATTTTTTAACTTTCCCATTATGATATGTCAATAGTCGTCGAAATTGAAGCAAATGCTTGTACAAATTTTGTTGAAAGTTGTAAAGAGATTTATAATCCATATGAGAGTAACTATGTGACACGGTATCAAAGTTTACAGTTTGTGAGATAAACCTGGTATCGTATCTGTTGAATTTATCCTTAAATAAAGCAAACAACGAGATGAACCTGAACCGTACGCTTACAAATCATCCTCTACAAACGCTGACTGTAGTAAATTTTCTGCTTATCTACCTAAAAGGTAGCTGACGCGTCGGTCGTTGGGTACGTTATATGGACGTTCGTATCTCTACTCAATTTCACTAAAAATGTTGCAAATTTTGCCAGAAACTTAATGCTTGTAATTCTTTATAATTTATAATTATTCTGTTCTATTTATAGAATCACTTTTTTACGTGTGTTGACCAGGGAAGGGCGGTGTAATATAAAACAGAACAATTGAAGTTCATATATCTTGATAGATTAACCTTAGCTTATCCTATAAACCTTCTAAGATATCCGCACGGATACATCGCTCGTGTTCATATATGTTCATATCTTTATAATAAGTACATATGTATATATATGCCTTTAATATATTGTTTAGATGTGCAACTTCTATGTTGTTTTTACAATAGTTACTATTTTACCCAAAGATTGTTCCAAAGCGATAAGAACGTCTTTTGCGAGTATGTTTCGGTGAGTAATAAATAGTACTTTATATTGTATTCATTCATATGTTCTAAGTAAAGTATGCAACAGCTTTCTAACATGTGATACATGGGCGAGTGAGATTTATTCGTATAATATTATATAGAAACGTTATTTGCTTAAATTAATGGATGCTACTATGGATGGATGTAACAAGCTTAAGTATTACGGACGTAGGTAGGTATACATTCAAATCGGCTTAGGACCAGACTGAATGTGTACTTCGGGAATGGTTTGAGTTGGTCCAAATTCAATAGTGGGAATAAATGCAAGATGCGTCGCTCCACTACTACATCGCTTTCGGCAACTAACTTCGTTTGAGCAAATACTCCGCTCGAGAACTCTTACCCACTTGGCTCTCGCTTCCACTTGATTTGCAGGACTTCCGTATAAAAATATTGCGCTGCCGTTTTAGTACTCTCAACCTTAATTAAAAACTCCGGGCTTATAAGAGGTTTTTCAATTACTTTTCATAATGTTGGATTCTTTGTTTAGATCGTACAGACGCTTCAAATTTTATGAATTGTTTCGATAACACAAAGATCTTTAGAAAGTCATCAACACAGGATGAAGAAATTCACTGCTACAATTCAGTTCGGTTAAATAGTCGTGTATTGTAAAACGTCCAGGTTATCTGGAGGGTAGCAGAACCAAAGTTCGGTTTATAGACGTACTCATAGCACAATTTATATGCAATACAGCGGCGCTAGAACCTGAACTTTAGAGCTCGAAAGGACGAGGGGCTTCTAAGTTTGTTAATTTCACATAGTGGTTAGCGTGCAACAAACTTTATCAATCTATGTGCTGCTAACTTCATAAACCGTGTAGAGCTATATTCGTATAATGTTTTGAGAATATGATAACTTTTATGACCATTTGCAGCAAGTTTAGATATGTCTTATTTTTATATCTCTATTCTATGAATACTACGATATAGTAAACACTTTCAAAATTACAGTCTCAAGACCTCTTGCATCAGATACTCGTAGCTCGCTTATTTATAAGAGAAATTACAGTCAAAAGCTACTTCAGGTGCCTTTTGCAGCAATATGAAATAAAAATGTCAATCGTCTTCTGGAACTGGACATTTAATTAATGCTTATAAAAATTTGACCAAAACAAAAGTATTTATGAAATTGAATTTTTAAAGTTTCTTAAATTACCTGGTCTAGTCCAACAAGAGTATATTTATTTACAATAATATTATAGTTACCTAACTGTTTAGTTCGATGAGGGTATTACCTACTTACCAATTGTGGTTGAATTTTTAATTAAAGTTTCTTAAATTACCTGGTCTAGTCCAACAAGAGTAAGGTAACTAAACAGTTAGGTAACTATAATATTATTGTAAATACTATAATAATATACTATGTAATATACTATAATATAATATGTAATACTATAATATTATTTGTAATACAATTGTATTATTGTAATACAATAATATTATAGTTACCTAACCGATGAGGATATTACCTACTTACACTATTTTCTCTTTTACTTACAACATTTAGTACCTACGTCGATAGTACATATTTGTATATATAAGTATATGCCCTTTATCCTGTTATATCGGGCCTATCTGTTGCGAAGTGTCCCAAATTCTACCTCCTATTAGACAAGTATTTGTTAAAGTTCAATGTTGTAAGTTTATGTTCGTCTTTGAGTCTATTTCTGGACACTCGAATTTTGCGTTAATATTTATAATTATTCGTTGAGTTCCACAATTTCGATGAATAAATAATTGACATGCCAAACATTCGATAGGATCCCGTGTCTGTCGTGAGTGACACTGAGAGTGGATGAAAATATCGCGAGCCACAGAAGTGATTGACACGATTCCCCGTGGTGTCCAAATCGAATTATGTCAAATAACGAACAAATTGAAGCTGTCAATGAGAACTCCAATATCAGTAACTTGGTGGAAAGACACAGTGTAGGACACAGAGCCTTTTTTCATATATGGCAATGGTGCAATTAGCACATTTCAACAGTGTATACGTTTATTACGTACTGTTTCTTACGTAGTGTGTACTGTTTATTACGAAGATAACTATCTTCGTAATAAACAGTTTCAAAAACTTATCCCATCAATGTCGAGTCTCGACGAAGAAAGTCACGAGTAGGTTAAATCGATTGTAGTTTTACTGAGGACAGAAGAGGACTCCTTAGAATCAAAAGAAAAACGCAGTCCCATGCTTTTATTTGATTATCACAAACACCACGCACGACGAACACTTTGATAAACTATCACCACTAATTAACCACAAAACGCCTAATACACAATTTATACAATAATCAAACAAAAATTCAACTTCATTTCTTGAGTTCCCGCCAAAAAGTCCGACACGGAGCCTTACTATATATACTTTTTGTGTTCTCCAGTCGTCTCCCGTGCTTATTATACTTTACCGTTATAGTTAATTATTAAGTACCTAATTCTTAAAATTGATTTTGCCAAAAATTTGAATGTACGATCTCTGTGTACTATGAACACGCAATGCAAGTTCGAAAAAAGATTAAAAGTGAAGGCAATATTTTTATAATTTTAAGTAAACGTACATTTACAATTTGTATCAATATCCGCATATTTGACATTAATTTAAATTATTTATGTATAGTAAATAAATAAGTTGCAGAAGATAACTAGCACCATGACTGTATACTTTTTGCCAAAAATGCGTTTATATTGTATCTACTTTGGTTAAGTGACGATGAAGAAGAACACGATAAAAGGGAGATTTACGACACGAACCTTTTTACATACGATACCGGATCTGCTTACGAAAATGGAGTAACGTATTTGCATATTCCAAACGATACGAACCCGTCTTATGCAGAGGAAGTTTCCCTTTTACGTGCTCCTTTGTACTCTCGAATATAATGACCTTCAGCTTAAGTGTGCTCAGTATAAAGGGCTTGATGACCTGCCGTGAAACGGACAGTTTTCAATGGAAATGTTTAGTTAAGTTTGTATTAATGGCGTGTTAGCAGTGTCAAAGTACTTTGTAAGAGCGGTACACCCCCGCCACGTCCTCTTCGTCACCCATGGGATTATTCTCACAATTTATCTCTCCCCGTGACGCCGGGACTTTTATTCTGTATACTCCTCGACTATCTCCAATCCCATTTCGGTCGCGTGAAGCGTAAACTTTATTCCCTGGCCCGAAACATGAAATAGTCAGTCAACGAAATGTGAAAAGATTCCAAACTTATCTTTTCCTTTTCCCGCATAAAGCCACGACGTTTTTTTTAGACGAGTTTATTGATATTGTCTGTGCGACGGGCGACTGTAACGACGCCGCTGCTTTGACTCGGTTAAACGAAGGCAAAGATCAGAAATAAAACCCCAGTGGTTACGTACATTTTAAAGTAGGTTTTATTTATTTCAGAATCTTTTCAGAATTCAGAATTATTTATTTATTCTTGTAAATATTTATTGTCTACATATTAGTAAAAGATTGACAAAAATGAAAGGCATTCGAAAACAACAAGACAAACTGAATATTTAGATAAATATTTGATACACGCCAATTTGTAGGAAAAATGTATGTAGTGTCACTTGTATGTATATGCGTGGAGGCTGTTTTGATTTTCGGCTTATCGGAGCTAGAAAACGATTGGTCAAAATAACAAATGAAATAAAGTTTTGAACCTGATCGTTCACTATATTCTAGCAAACTTAATGAATAATGACAGTCAGTTCACTGCCAAAACTTAACTTTAGGCTGAAGCAAAGGAAGAGCATTGGTAGTTATCATAACTTATGATATAGATCTGGTGATACCATAGTAGGAAAAAGGAGTACTTGCCTGCGATACACGTATGTTAAGTCTGTTTACGTCGTTGATAATGTGCGCCGTTTGCACCTCATTACTGCCACGATGGAATTCGTATTTAAAAATAAAACGCAAATTTTCAATTTATTCATGATGTTGATGACTAATATAAAAATATTTAAACAAATACGAAAAACAAATGAATAAGTGATTTTGAAAGAGATAACGTGACATTATATGAATTCGAACTTGAAGCAAAAATCATATTTTAAGTGTCTAAGACGAAAAAGTTACTCTATATGATAAAAACTTAGGTACAAATGAAATCAATGAGTGGGCTCAATTGCATTTCGGTACGCGTTTCTGAATACAAGATAGCATTACAATGTATCGGTTTGCTGTGATTTACTTATTAGGGATGTGCAATTTGAGTATCTCACTTGAATATATGTATCTCACTAGAATTATTGCGCTATTAGGTGACATCTGTAAGTTTGTTGACCTCATAGTTAACGGTTCTATGAAAAGTAGGTAGATACTGTATTTTAATTACACATAGAAGGAATACGAAGAAAAATGCAACCGCACATGTTTTGCTACCACTAAATTCACTCGAATTTCGAAATTCGAATATGAGTTCGTATATTTTAAGAGTTTGCGGGTAAATTGAAATGCATTGTGAGCACTTTGAAGCATAAACTAAAAAATATTTCCAAGCTGTTTCCTGTTATGTTATTACTACGTTCCAAGTTACGTAGGTAAAGAAAGTTCAATAAATTGCGGTCCCGGAGGCCGCCATCAACAACTTCACGGCTTTGTTTATCACATTTGAAAACGGTGGAGAAATAAGGTTCGTTGAGAAATACACGTAGCATCAGCAGATTGTAGTGGAAAGTTGATTGGTTTTACTTAATATTCTCTTTTTCGATTGCAGAAAATGTACTTGTATTTATACATATGCAATTATATTTTTTTTAAATATCCATATAATAAATGATTTTGTTGTTAATCCTGGAATTAACAATTTCTCTACTGCGCCGACTAATATGCTAACAAATCCTATTATCCTCGTAAGGCCCAATGTAATATACATAATAATGTACAACGTGTATGTAGTGAGTGACTATACCGGCCAAGCATTACTATAACAATGCTCGCGTAAACGCCCAGTGTACACTACAATGTACAAAATATTCAAAATTAGTCAAAATTTCACGCTAACCATCATATTGTTGAAACAATCTGATTGGTGGATCTTGAAGGTGGATATTTGTCACGTGACGCCCGTCATAAACCGTAAACAACGTGTCAAAATCTTCCACATGTTCCACTGAAGATGACACACATATGGTGGTCAAGTAAATATAATCTAGATTTTTTAATAGAACCCTAACTGAATTTGTATTGGAATTCAATAAAAATAAACAAGTGATTAATAAATTTTAACAAACAATTCTCATTTTAGCCTTATCAGATAGTAATATCGTAGGTCTCAAAGATGCTGAATAATATTTTCTTAGGTTTTCGCGATTACTATACATAGTAATTAAACAACTTGAACGGTTTAAATCGCGTATATTTGACATTATTTATATCCCGACGTTTCGAACACTTTGCAGTGGACGTGGTCACGGGGTGACTAATTGATTTTATTTGTCACTTGAGTTATTAAGAAATTATTTGGACTACCGTCTGAAATTTTTTGAACTACCGTCTGGATTTTTTAATCATAACATTCCCTATCCACGCAGTATTCACTCACGGTGTCCAGAGGTCTTGCAGTATTGCGTTGGCCTTGGGATTTAATTAATTTAATGACTGGATCCCAAGCCGGTGGTACTTGCCAACCATCTTCTCTATTGAAATTTGGGTGTTTCTTGATTTCAATAGCCTCGCGTAACATTCTTGGCATGAATCGGGTCTCTCTAGCGAAGATTTGTGGATTATACTGCAAGACCTCTGGACACCGTGAGTGAATACTGCGTGCATAGGGAATGTTATGATTAAAAAATCCAGACGGTAGTTCAAAAAATTTCAGACGGTAGTCCAAATAATTTCTTAATAACTCAAGTGACAAATAAAATCAATTAGTCACCCCGTGACCAAGTCCACTGCAAAGTGTTCGAAACGTCGGGATATAAATAATGTCAAATATACGCGATTTAAACCGTTCAAAGTTGTTTAATGCTGTATAATTATGAGATAAAGGTCTTCGTACCCCCCGATGAAAACGTTTGAGACCCGAAGTACCCCTCTGCCGGCTTTGCCAGAATGTGATCAAAGAGAAAAAATTTGGAATGAAAAAATGAAACTGTAGTTTTTCGTGACCGATGTAAAGAACTGGGCGGAAGAAGTGAACGTGAGGTTTACCTTTGAAGTTTACGTCCACTTCTTCCGCTCCTAGGTCACCCTTAGTTACCCTTAGGATAACATGACAGGTACAAGGACGAGAGAGAGGAAGAGAAAAAAACAAAGAATGGGGAGAAGAAAGAAAGAGGGACATGAAAGGAAGAGGAACATGAAGAAGGTGACAGTGGAACAGACGAAGTCGACCCATTTTCAAATGGATAAATACCAACAAATAAATCGGAACAGTAAAAGATTTTTATCCCTATTTTTCAGAATTCATGAATACGGGATATTTCTTTTTCTTAAAATTCCATAACAGTAACGCCGAATGTGCATTTTGTACGATAATGTGAAATGAATTAAATAAATTATGTTACTTAGGCTTTTGTTAAAAATGTTACCCTTTCTTTTCAGGAGGGCAATATAGGCGCCATTCTTCTCCTGCAAGCCCTACTGAGACGTATACTTTTATTTACGTCATGAGATCAGTCAATAATGTAATCGTATGGATTGTAGTTTAATTCCGCATCTTGTTGATGGTGCTCAACACACTTAAATCATGTACGAGTACCTCCAACCGTTCGGAAGTGCTCCTTAACTTTGTACTTACTTAAATATAGATCGTGTACATAGCAAGCCAACCGTAATCCCAGTGTAAAATGGAATTGGTAATGAGAAAACAGTCGCAGGGCAGGCGATTACTTCTCTAAGATCCGATAATGCCGCCGTTTTTCTCCGATAATCCTGAAAAACTGATGTAGCCCGCATTACCGGCGGATGGCTGTAAAAACGCTTCCTTTACTAATAAAAATAAAAACCTCTCGGATTCGTGCTGTGAATTCGCAATATTTTAGATTTACACGGAACACTTGTACAATTATTAAAAAGTTTTGTATTAGAAACTGTAGAAAAATAATATCGTTTTTATTTCGAATTATAAGAAAACCAATGATATTTGGAAGTCTACAAAGTTAATATTGTGACTATATATATTATTCCTCTATGTACAAGAAACTTTTCTTCATATGGATCTCTTGTCGAGAAAGGGTTTCATTTTTGTTTTGGTTTCAAATTAATATAGTATGCTTAAGCAATTAGTATTGCAATTCTATAAGAATGATTGTGATTTACGAAACCTATTTAGAAGTGAAATAAGTAATTTATAATAACCGGGACACGTCGGCAATCGTTGGTAAATTTAATTATCTATCTACAATAATACATTTCTAGTTACTATAGAAAATGTTTTATTTGTATTGACGTTGTTCTCGCCTTGATCTTGTTTAATATTAACAGATTTGGCTTTTAAATTAATTAGAAACTTGTAGTACACATTGTAAATAACTAGATATTAATTTCAAGCGATAATGTTGTAATTTTTAAACTTATGTTTCTTACCGTCCTTCTACAAATCGAAACGAACATTGAGAATAACGAAATCATCTTTTGAGTGAAACGTAAAATATATATCCCACAACAAACCATACTATACCGTACTACACCATGCCCTGTGCACCATAAAATACTATTAACCTGTGTCTCTCAACTGATTGTGTAGATGAGCAGAAGATGGCTTGAATGGTGCGCCTTATGAGAAGAGGTCCAAAGCTCGCCACCACCCACTCTTCCCCCTTTTCCCATCCACCTACTATCGGTAAACTAGGTGATTTTGTCCGGAAAGACATTGCGTTCATCATCATCATCATTTCAGCCCTAGGACGTCCACTGCTGGACATAGGCCCCATTGTCCGCCATTTAGACCTATCGGCAGCGACCTGCATCCAGCGGGTGCCCGCAACCTTTATGAGGTCGTCTGTCCATCCAGCAGATGGACGTCCTCGGCTTCGTCTGCCGGTACGTGGTCTCCACTCGAGATCCCTTCTGCCCCATTGGCCATCGATTCTTCGAGCTATGTGCCCTGCCCACTGCCACTTAGTTTAGTTCGTCTACGGATCTCCTCATTCCTGATTCGATCACGTAGGTAAACCCCGAGCATAGTCGTCTCCATAGCTCGCTGTGCGACAGTGAGCTTATTTATGAGGCCCATAGTCAGAGACCACGTCTCCGTGCCGTGGGTCATCACTGGCAACACACACTGGTCGAAGACCTTCGTCTTCAAGCACTGAGGTATTTTGGACGAGAAGACGCTGCGTAGCTTCCCGAACGCTGCCCAGCCGAGTTGGATTCGTCGATTGACCTCTTTCTCGAAGTTGGACCTACCTAGTTGGACCGTTTGGCCTAGGTAGACGTACTCGTCAACAACTTCGAGAATCGAGCTCCCAACTGAAACTGGGGTGGGCACGACATGGACATTCGACATGATTTTCGTCTTGTCCATGTTTATTTTAAGGCCCACCTGTTGGGAAACTCGATTGATTGAGGTCTCCGAGCATTGTGCTAAGATCCTCCAGCGATTCTGCCATGACCACGATATCGTCGGCAAATCGAAGGTGAGTGATGCATTCGCCATCAACGTTGATGCCGAGTCCTTTCCATTCCACGAGCTTGAAAGCGTCTTCCATCGCATTGGTGAAGAGCTTCGGAGAGATGACATCTCCTTGTCTCACACCCCTCTGCAATGGAATCGGCTCCGTGCTCCCTTCCTGCACTCGGACTGACATGGTGGCGTTGTTATACAAACACTTCAACACTTCGATATACCGATAGTCAATATGGCACCGCTGGAGGGACTGTAGCACTGCCCAAGTCTCGATCGAATCAAAGGCTTTCTCATAGTCCACAAACGCTAAGCATAATGGCAAGTTATACTCCTCGGTCTTCTGTATAGCTTGCCGCAGCGTATGGATGTGGTCTATGGTACTATAGCCTTTTCGGAAACCGGCTTGTTCGGGAGGCTGGAAGTCATCAAACCTGCGCTCGAGACGATTCGTGATAACCCTCGAAAACAGCTTATAAACATGGCTCAGGAGCGAGATGGGCCTATAGTTCTTCAACAAGGTCTTGTCACCTTTCTTGAAGAAGAGCACCACCACGCTTCTGTTCCATGCCTCCGGCGTAATACCTTCGAGCAAGACGGAATTAAAGAGCTTCTGAAGGACTTTCAGTACCGGTGTTCCACCCGCTTTCAGAAGCTCTGAAGTGATTCCGTCTTCACCCGGCGCTTTGTTGTTTCTAAGCTGTTTGAGGGCCATCCTAATCTCGTACAGGCTGATGTCCGGGATGTCTTCGGTATAGTGTCGGGTCAACTTGGCTCTTGGGTCTTTGGCCAAGTTGCCAACAGGTTTAGCGACCGAGGTATACAACTGTCCATAGATCTTCTCGATCTCCCTCAGTACCTCTCGTTTGTCGGAAGTGACACTGCCGTCCTCCCTCTTCAGCTTCGTCAACTGGCTCTGCCCAATAGATAAGTCTCTTGCGAACACTTTGGAGCCTTTATTCCGCTCTATCGTCTCCTTAATACGATTAGTATTAAAGAGACGGATGTCGTGTCGCAAGGACTGGTGAATCCGTCTATTGAGCTGCCGATATGCTTCCGCGTCATCAGGAGTCTGCAGTGTCATCGAACGTCGTTCCGCCAAGAGGTCGAGGGTGTGGTCGGTGAGCTTTTGGGGTCCATCTCTTCGACGATGTCTGAAGAATTTGGACCCCACCGTATGGACAGTTTCTACCAACCTGTTGTTGATATCGTCCACTGCAACGCAATCCTCTAGGCAATCGAAGCGATTTGACAATTCAAGCTGAAAGCTTTCGGGGTTTTGTATGTGGGCAGCAGTAGGTCGGAGCGTAGACTTCATCAGGCGGGACCTTTCCAACTTGACGTTTATATTCAATGTGCCTCTAACCATTCGGTGATCACTACCGGTTTTCACCCTGTGGATCACGGAGACATCATTGAATATTTGTCTCTTTGTGGCCATAATGAAGTCTATCTCATTTTTAACGGAACCGTCGGGGCTCATCCAGGTCCACTTCCTATGAGGCGGCTTCTTGAAGAAAGAGTTCATCATAAAGAGTCCCTCTTTCTCAAGAAAGTCGGCCAGCCTCTGGCCCCTCTGGTTCCGGTGCCCACATCCAAATTGCCCCACTCTCAACTCATCGTCGCCTCTTTTGCCCAGTTTCGCGTTGAAATCCCCCATAACAATATTGTAGTGTGTTTTCGAAGCATGTATGGCTCTACTAATGTCCTCATACATTGCTTCCACTTCATTATCCGGGTGTGCCGAGGTCGGTGCGTAGACCTGTATGACCTTCAACGAATATCTCTTGGATATTTTGAGTATAAGGTACGCGACCCTGCTCGACACACTCGTGATGGCTACAACATTGTTTACGAGGGATTTGTGGACGATAAACCCGACACCACCTTGGGACTGCTGGTCGCCCTCCCGGTAATAGAACAAGTTGCCGGATTTCAGGGTTATCGTGTCCTCCCCCTCTCTTCGGATTTCTGATAACCCCAAGATATCCCAGTGCAACTTGCCTATCTCCTCTTCCAGCTCAGAGATCTTCTCGTCTGTCCTCAAAGTGCGCGTGTTGTAAGTCACCAGTGACAACCTACGTTGGTAATCCGTGTTAAAAGCCCTGGTCGTTTGACGGTGGAATCCCGCCCGGAGATTCTTAGCACCCCTGGCTCCAGCGCTCGACCAGCGCCAGTCCACGCTGGTGTTGCGACTGGAGCCGCCGGGAACTTGGGGCCGTTTTACTTTTTATGCCATAGGGGGGGGGGGGGACCGTAACCCGCCGCGCTGGTCCAGTGCGTGGTGGCGGGTCGCCAGAGCCTCGTTCGTTGGTCGGCAGGGTGCACCACGAGCCGGTGAGGTTGGCTTGGGTCCCAGAGATGTAGGTTGGGACCTCTTACACCCCTTACACATTGCGTTAGTTGGTGTATTATACCGCCTGTACAACGAGGAGTGTTTTGAAGAAGAGTTCGATTCTGCAACCATATCTCCCATCACCGAATACGATGCATCTGCATTTGCTCTAAAATGAAGGGTCACATGCTGTACGATCCTTCCTAAATTGCTTTCTAAGGTCTTTCTGCGACAAGAGGATCTCCAAGAAAGCCGTGAATAATCGTCAGAAGGTCAGCAACATATCCATATCCTTCCCAGCACAGATATATAATAGTAATAACATGCGATACTTCGCTCCCTGGTAAAATCTATAAACACCTACAATAAGTATGTTTATTAAAACGTGTTGCTGTTCCATGCGAGCTAAATTGAATCTAAAAGTCAACAGGGAGTACTCGTATTTTAGCAGAGATTTTTATGAAACCCTTATGGTGCGCCGACAATGTTGATTTCGGTAGGCATATATATACCTACTCGTAGCTGTGCCCGAGGTGGCCGAGTGAATCAGGCATGTCTCTAGTGTTGCAGGTATCATTAGACGGCGGCAACTACTTACCGTCATGTGGACCTTATATCCGTCTGCCACCGTATCTATAAAGAAGCAGTTGTGTGGCGGCTTGGTGGATTATGACCGGAATTTCCATAACTATCATATCAGCCTATAACGTCTCCCTGCAGGATACAGGCTTCCGCTAATAATTCACAAGGGGGTTTCGGGCCGTAAATCACTACGCGGGCCCAGGGTGGACTGTTGGATATATTTTTCAATTATCGAGATCGCTCACGATGTTTTCCTTCACCGCTGAGGTTTAGTGGTAAAGCTGTACTTGAGTAGAAATTTAGTGGCACGGGCTGAAGATTTGAACTCGCGACGTTACGAATTAGAGTCCGAGACCTTTAGTAATTATGATGATGGTTACTAGAGAAGATTTTTTTACATTCCCTATAGAATTTCCTCTAATGATTATTAGGCCTATTGCACTCTGACGTATAGTAAAGACAAATCAAATATTATATATATAATATAATATAATATGCAGATGCATCCCCTGTATAACTGATGGATGTTGACATGCACCGGACGGAACTAATAAAGGAAGACTGACTGTTAATCAATATAGAGGAAACTTAGCCGAGTACACGAATAGTGAATTAGTTTTCATAGTCGAAACATGTTGGATTTAATGTATTTACTGTTACAATTTGTCAATGTTGTATAATGAATGTGTTCTCTGATAACTACTTAATTAACCTGAATTGATCAGCCAAGTGCGGTCTGGCTTAATAGGGCCACTAATACAAAGAAGAACAATTTAAGACCTAAGGTCATAAACATAGCTTGATAGATCAACGATTGGGTTCTTAGTAATATAAATTTTTATACCTCTTTCGGCACCAATTACACGAGCGAGTCTCGTGCGGCGATATTCTGGACCGTGTCACTAAATCTACACACGGCGATGTCCGCCGATATCCGCCGTGTGTAGATGGGCTCGGCGATAGCTCATATTATTATAGTTACTATTGAAGTTAGTGGCACTAGCGATAATATCGCCGCGTGAGACTCGCTCGTGTAGTTGGCGAGTTCAACCACAATCCGATTTCACCCACTGAGATTACTGGGAATATATGGTAAAGACTATCATGTATACCATCCTTAACATCCATCTAACTTAATCATCCAAAAAAGATTAGTTGGCAACTCCCTGTGCAGTGCAATGGCGGATTTACATAAGGGCACCTTGGGCACGTGCCCGGGGGCCCCCACAAGCCAGGGGCCCCCACAAATAGAATATCCCATTTTTTTGTCTCCTACATTTTCGAAAAATCAAAGAACGTGGAACATACACATTGATCAAATAATAAAACTTCTTTGAGAAAATATAATATTTAATAACCGTTGAAACAAATTGAAACGCTTTATTTAATGTTGTAAAATGTTTATGTATCACTTATTGTATGTATTATTTATTTATCTTGATACTGTTTCATTTTTTTGTATGATTAAAACTTTTAGAGAAAAATGGAAATATATAGAATATATTGATCAATTCGCTTTTGATTTCCTTACAAGGGGGCCCCCACAGCCTTCGTGCCCAAGGGCCCGTTAAGTATAAATCCGGCGTTGGTGCAGTGCAAGGATTTTACAAATTGTTTGTAAATTATCAGTAGCCAAAACTTTCTTTTGCCAGTGCAAATTTATGTAACGATTACCAATAAATTTTCAATGTAATAATAACGCTACGATAAATTAGTTCGATAGCCCGCGGTGGTTTACCTAACGACCGGATGGCAAGCGTGCCCCAATGTGCCGCGAACCTCTATTTTATCACATAATAAATATATTCAAATTCATTTGCAATTTTAATTGTATGATCTAATTCACGTTATATCCCGAACATATTCACGTAAGTTCTATATATTATTGTATGGGTTGTATCTTCGCATCAAATTAATGCGCTCTGTTTGCCGTGATTGATAATGTACTTATCTGGGATTTAATTGGTTTCGATTGCCGGGTTGGGGCTACAATGTAATGTAGGGCGTATATTCATGGATCCATGTTTGTTTTGTGAATATATTTGGGAATATAATGTTGAGGATATTGTACTTTTTATTATTAGGAATCCTTATTTACGAAGAGAAGATATTTGCATTTCATTTCGACCTCTTAAAACATTTGGGGCGTTCACAAATGTCTATATTAGGTGGTAATATTTATGACCTAACAAAATGTCTGTTTACAAAACTTCTGAAAGCCAAAGTTAGAAAGAATCAGTTAACGTTCAAGTTAGAAGATAAGAAAAGTCTTATAGGATTATCTTATCCAAACCTTCATCCACAGCTCAGTGTGTTAAGAAACAATTCAAAATAGTTTTTTTCTTCATATATTGCAATAGTGCAATTAGCACATTCTGCCAGTGTTAAGTTTACTTCGTAATAAACAATTTCAAAGTCTAAAACTTATCATATCAATGTCCAATCCTGTCGAAGTAAGTTAGGAGTCGCTCAGTAAAATGATAGTAGGTTTACTGAGGACAGAAGAGGACTCCTTGGAAGCACACGAAAAACGCAGTCCCACGCTTTTATTTGATTATCACAAACACCGCACGCAAAACACGTTGAAGTTTAATAAACTATCACTATTAACCACAAAACGCCGAATATACAATTTTTCCAATAATCAAACGAAAACTTAACATCACTTCCCGAGTTCCCGCCACTTTGTTGTATTAAAAAGTCTTCAAAATAGTTTGTTGTGTTATTTGGTGTAAGCGGTGTGTTATTATGAGGTAAGCGGAAACCCCCTAAAATGATCTTTAAGTGCCCATGCTTTTTCATGTTCAACACGCTCTCAGTCTCAGTCAACGCGCAACAATCTCTCAGACAATTATGGATAATTCATTTTAAAATTTTAACTGGACAGTCTTTATACCATTCTGAAGAAAACAAGACCTGCCCGGACTTTCTAAACACTTATTTGCCCGAGTGATGAATTGATGAAAATTTCCCATACGATATTACATAGGTACAAAGTTGAATGACGAAAATTCGAATTTCGTGTTATCACCTATACAGTATTAACATATAATATATAAGTAATTTTTAAAAAGATTTAGATCAGTATGAAATAGAAGAAAAAAGATTGTTAACACCGAGCGTGGTAATAGTCTTTTTCATAAATTCACCACTCAGACAAATAAGTGTTTAGAAAGTCTAGATAGGAACATGCCTAAATGACATATCAGGAAATTCCATGGGACTCACACAGGTTATAGCAATATCTAGTAAAATATTTTAGAGCATGATCTCCCGAGTACTGGTAAGTACCGGCAGTAGGTGAAAATCGGTTAGTAGTTCTCGAGATATTTAAAGGTAAAGAACAGCATCGGCGGTCATCTTGATGACATCACGACTTTAGAAATGAAGGCGCCTCGTCACAAAAAATAACATATCTCTGTTTTATATGTACTTTCATATTTTATGTGATACTTGCTGTGCCCGCGACTTCGTACGTGTGGAATTTTAACTTTTAAACTCTAAATTGGGATATTTTTTCTTCCTGTCCGTCGATTTCGAAGATATAAAGCTTATTCGAAGCGCCAAGCTAAACTTAATTAACCCGTGGAAACCCCATGAAAATTCGTTCAGTAGTTTTGGAGATTAGCATGTTCGAACACACAGACAGACAAAAATTTTCAAAATCATCTTTTTGTATTCTGTTCCTTCATCGCCCGCAATCAGTTTTTGGTAAATATATTGAATGTACAGACACGCTGGTTCTACAGTTTTATTATACAGTAGAATCCGTTTACTATGACTCCGGCTATATTGACCAACCGCTTAATATGATGTATTGCAGTGCGAAGTTTTGGTTTCCATATAAACTTGTATGAAACAAAGTTCGGATATAATGACTTCGCTTATAGTGACGTACCGCTTATTATGACCTATTTATAAGAAATTATGTCCGGTTATAGTGACTAATAAAAAGGACAATGTCTTCTTTGCACAATAGTGTTAGAGACTGTTCTAAAGAAAAAACAAAAGCAGATAAAAATTCTTGATTTCTTATGTACATAAAAAGTAAAGAAATATGTAATGTACATACATTACAATACATAATTTTATGTTTAACCGGTTCATATGTTTCTATTTCTGATTAAGTTAAAAAATGTTACATGTTGTATAGATACATACATTTTGTAGTCATTTTTCCCTCTATTAAACTAAATACCTAACAATGATAGGAAGTTTTTTATTTTAAAAGATTATGCTTTGTATGACGTTCGCTTAGTATGACGTATTTGTCATTTTCCTTCGATGTCATTATAAGCGGATTCCACTGTATGTATAGATTGTTATGATTTAAAATTTATTAGAGAGTGCAATAATATATCAACCATAGCCATGGATAGCAGGATGTCCGGCACACGCTATTGCATATTCGCTATTGCAACGAAACAAAAAAGTATACTATTGCAAACGAGTTAGACTTACTCGTATGTATATTATTTGAAAATTGTTCGAATTAAAGAAATCTTTACACTTGACGGTCAGCTAACTCCGGTTTTTCCCAACCATGCTCTAAACTCTAAACGATTATGCCTAGGTGTTGGTATATCCCTGATGAGTCCGACCAAAATCGTTATATGATGACTTTTTGTAATTGGTCCTTTTAAAGGTACTATTAGAATATGGTAGTTTGAAGATTATTCGGTTAAAATATCAAAAGGTGATACAATGAGTTGAACATTAAAGAGACACTTGTTTTAATATTTTTCACTTGGACACCGTTCAATGTTCCAAATTAAAAAAAAACTTTAGATTCGAATTCAACGATTCCAAAAACATGAAACTAAAGATTAGAACGACGTTGTCACATTTTGCTATTTATAAGCGACTTTTTGAAAAGTTCCCGTTCACAGACCTATATAGCTACAGGTCGAAGTGATGCGGAATGTAGCTACTGCAAGTATCCAGTACGTTACAAATGCATAAGACATAAAATAACCTTCAAGTATATTTTGTCCTTTAATTGCCCTTTCACCAAGCCGATGGATTGTGTTCATAATTCCGAGTTTATTTCAATGAAAAAGTTTATGGATTTTATTTTGCAAAAACATATATTTCTTTTTTAGTATTTTTAAATTTTACTAAAAAAAACGACGTAACACTAGCTTTTATCCTCGGTTTAGCTGGTATGGATTTTTTTAGAAGTAATTGCCTCCCTTTGGAAAAGCTAATGAGTTTGCTTAGGAAAGACTAATCAAAACGTATCCTATGTCCTTATCCGGATTTCAGGCTACCTCTCTACCAAATTTCATTGAAATTGTTTCAGTGGTTCAGTAATAGTGAACACAGTTGTTCAGAGTAATTCAAGCAGGTGGTTCAGGTAGGCAGTACAGGTAGATCAGGTTCACGTAATTCAGCAGTACTGAAGACATAACGAGACAGACAAACACAATTTCGGATGTATAATATTAGTGTAGATTATAATGTCAAATAACTCACAATCATGAGTAGAATCCAAAGCTTTAGGCCCCGGAAAAGGTTTGGACACACCAATATATACGTAGCTATTACCCGTAAATAAAGGCGTAAATATCGACAAAAAATATTTCGTTGTTTCTGTAAATTAGACAATTTTATTCAAGCTATTATTGAAAGTAGATAAATGGGTAAGTGGTATTGGGTAATGGGTAAAACGAGAGCTGAACGCTTGGGCGCTCGAGCTCTGGCGCGGTAAATTACTGCTATTGAACCTCAATCTTAAATGTTTTAGACTCGAGCTTTTAACTATAAAAGTTACAATGTTAAAGACTAGTTGGAATCTCAAAGCTTTATTAGCGCTCACTCAGTGCTCGAGCGTCGAGCGCTCCACGCTCGTTTTTACAATACTAGTCGCACTTACCTACATTAATTCTGTAATCCTGTTTAAAAGTTAATTCGTTGAGTGGTGGTAGGAAATGAATGTGCAGAAAATTCGAGAACGACACTTTTATAAGAAGACTCCAATGAAATCGAATTTATATTAAGAGCCATTTCACAAAAATGACTAAAGCAAGTTTAGGTAATTACAACGCAACGTGAGTGGCGATAGTTCATGTCCCCGTCTCTATAGTGTAGCTGTGGAAAAAAAGTTTTGATACTTTGAATAAGCCGAACTTTTCTCCGTGTGCTTCTATAGACAATAATTGACTCCAAAAATATTGAAAATCAATTATTATATTTATATTAATGACGAAATGTTCCTAAAACAAATAAAAATAAGAGACGTAAAGCATTTGTAAATAAATAGTTATGTGTGCATGTATGCATTTTTTTTACTGAAACCAACAGCTTATTACAAAAAACATTTATTCATACTTTATAAAGCCAATTACAAGTTTCAATCTTATTACTAAAATGAGAAGAGAAAAAAATATTGTGAATCGAGAGGAAACATGAATTGTTGCATTAAAAGTACCTACATATGTACATAATTATGTCATGTACGAACTCATTGTCATTAATTAGTACAGCATCACGAATGTCATTTCCCAACACAGCAATAGCGTCAGATTGCAGGACCGGCAGCGCATCAGTGACCCTTCTGATTTTGCAGTTATCTATGAGCGGTAACAACCACTTTTGTGTAACAACACGGTAACAACAATCAAGTAGACGGTCTGTATAATAAAATAAAAAAAATATATTTATAAATGAGGAGTGTCATTTCAAATGGGCTTATTTCCACTTCCAGGAAAAAAATATTTAATTTTTTTTAACGATTTTTAGCATTCGTTTACATTTCCATGTAATATAATTTTCATCAAAAACGCTTATTTCTTCCAGAAAAATGACCTTAAATTTACTAGTTCACGACAAATCCTCTTATTTCTTTATATTAAACACACAGAAATCGTTAAAGGTTCCATACAAAACGACTTAATTCCAATATAACTAAACATAAAGTCACGTCTTCTCTAACAAACCAACTTAAATTTATTTCATAGATCTATTGTTTTATTTTAGTTAATATACCAGATGGGATACGCAATAATATAACGAAAGAAAATGATAGTGGTCCAGCTGGTGTGATGTTATAGTGTGAGGAAGAGGAAGATTGTAATTGCTTAGATTTAGATGTAGGTGAAATTCGAGTTTAAACTTTTTAACCGACTTTATTTATTAAAGTAATATGCAAATCAAAATCCCTATTATTTATTTCATAGTACAAATCAAAATGTCTTATTTCCAGCACTGAACTACTGATAGGTACTATAGGTACTGAACAAAGGTACTTATTTCCAAATTTGATATATTAATCATCTTCTCATATAATTAGTTTAAAAATAAATAATTTAATGCTAAATGTAGCTCATGCGAGTTACTTTGCAGTCCGGGCAGAAAAGTATTTGTGCATTATTGATAGAATTCTAATATATTGTAATATTTTCCAATTATTGAAAAACCTGATAAGAAAGAAATAAATCCTTTTGAAATGACACTATTTTAATGACAAATAATTTTAAATACTAACGATTTTTTCAGATTCACGATCTTCCGATTCTATTGCGTGAGACAATCCTTCTAAAAAATGGCGTCATCACAGGATAATAATTTGAAAATGCCGTATAAAGATACGGCATTGTCAAATTATTACACAAGTTATCTTAACTCACCACGCTTTCGGTACTATTGGAACTTATTTGATGCTCAATCAGATTTTGTCGCTTTTCATCCTGAAATTAAAAACTAATTAAAAGGCAGTGACAAAATGAAATTAATGGTTATATCGCAAAAAAAATACTTGGATTCTGTTGTTTTTTTCAACGCTGCATAGTTATGACGTTTTTTTCTATTCACATTGGTAAACGGAATCTTTTCTCCCCATTGCCAAAAATTATCATTTTGTTAAATACTATTACGCAATATTTTAAAAAATATCAAACACTAGCGACCCGCCCTCGCTTCGCTTCGTATATAGTTTTTTTTTTCAAAATTTAAAAATAAAATTTAGCCTATATTAGACACGGATAATGTAGCTTCCTATTTGTAAAATAATTTTTGAAATCGGTTCAGTAGTGTCAGAGATTACTCCCAACATTCCTACAAACACACAATTTTACCTCTTTATTATATTAGTATAGATGTGCAAAAAACCAAATAATTCAAAGACTTCAAAAACCAAATAATACCAACCACTATAATATTTTTGTATGTCAACTAAACAAAACAATAAGAAACTCAATTGATCAAGACGTTGCAATCCTTGTATAATGTTTCGTAAACACGTGCGATCGGAGCGCGGTGACATAGGTCTTACCTCGATGGGGTGGCGTGGCCGGGAAACCTCTTCGTGTGCCCGGACTGTCGCTGGTCCATTTGTCCCTCTGGATACGTCCGCAGGGAACGATGGCTCAACGACAGATCAGGGACGGTGCACCCTGGGCAACAGTCAGCAACTTTTCTTTGCTTCAGAGATCTATCTTGGTGGCTGTTGGCTAATATCCTGGCGAGAGGTGGGGAGGCGGAGTCTTATTGATTGGTCTGTCGCCTCCAAGAAGGTGGCGTTTCTTTGTGTGCCCCGGGTGTTGTGGGTCGCATGGAGAGGCAGTGACGGTTTCCGCGTATCCCTCTGTATGGAGGGCACAGCGGAGAACAGGGACCCTGGGATGCCTCCCGGCATTCCAGTGGTGGAGGGTGAGGAGGCGGAGACCAAATTGACGATATATTTGTTCTCACGCCTCCAAGAAGGTAGCGTTTCTCTGTGTGCTCCTGTTGGGGGAGCGAATGGAAAGAAAGGGACGGTCTCCGGGTGTCCCTCGGGTGAACCCGAGGGACACCCGGAGACGGGTGTTCTGAGGGCACAGCGGAGAACAAGGAGGTCGTATTACCCGGGTACAGGGGCTCTGCCTGGGTGGACGGTTTTTCCCCCCTTACGTTTCTCTGCGTGTCCCTCTGTATGAGCAGAGGGCACGGTGGAGAAAAAGTAGGTGGATGGTCCTGGAATGCCTGAGATATCCCAGTGAAAATAGGGTTATCCAGGTACAGAGGCACTGCCTGGGTGGACAGCGTTTCTTTCCCCATGGGCCGGTGAACATCAGTCCGGGGCCCGCACTGAGGGGTCGCTACCGCCGGCGTCGCGGACGAGTGCTGAAGCGTTACCGTAACCTCCGCACTAGGTGGAGATATGGTAGTCGTGGGGTTTTAGTCGGTAAGAGTCTGGCATGCTCTCCCGCCCAGGTGTAGGCGGGGGCGTATCTCATGATGGATTTCCCCACGATAAAAAAAAGGTCTTACCTCGATGAGCGCTCGCTATGGTTTAAAGTAAAGCTATGGTTTAAGATTATAATATTTGGAAAAATCAAATGTATTAGATACAATAATGAAATTAACATTTATGGGTAGGTATTACTAATTATGTCCACCAATATAATAAAGAATAAGAAATAGGGAAATCTCATATCTGTGGATAAGACAGTATACCCGTGAATCGTTATTTATAATACTACGATAGGATATTTGAACTCAATTTCGGTGTCGATAGTTTGTTGTAGTTAATTCCGAAGTTTCCTAACTGGAGCAATGAGTATTCTATTGGTTTAATTGAGTAAGTAGGCAAGTAAATTATGTTTGAGAACTCATTTAATATCCATTTTCTTAAAGTCAAGGTGTTAATTACGACATGTTAATGAGAATATGATTTCCATGAAATTGATTAGAGCTGAAACCCTAAGGTAAATGGTTATAGAAAAATACTAAATAAATAGATAGGTATAGGATAGATAGATAAAATCCTTTATTGCACACCAAAACAAACAAGACAGTAACAGACATTGTAACGTATACAATGCACAAAAGGCGGTTTGGCGGTTTTATCGCTATTGGCGACCTCTGCCAGACAACCTTTGGGTAGAGATAAAATAAATGAGTAGTAGTTACAATACTAATAGTGTTATAGTGGAGTGTAGGCTTTCACGGCCGGTGTCCATATTAATTGAATTTTCCGGGCTACTTGGCCGAGGTCTTCTGGAATCTCTTCTCTTTCTTCCAGAAAGAGTTCCCTTCTCTTTCTTCCAGAAAGAGTTCCCTTCTCTTCTTGGAAGAAAGAGAAGAGATTTCAGAAGACCTCGGCCAAGTAGCCCGGAAAATTCAATTAATAATAACTAATGGTGTTACTAACAATAATACAAATTTCATCGCTATAGTTCTTGTAATTAATAAGCGCGTGTAGACAGTATCTACCTTGCTTGTAGTGGTGAATGTCAGTACGCGTAAAATTGGACCTTATTCCCGTCACAATATAAAAGAATTTAAATGTTTAATGTTCATTTCATTATATTTTAACATTAATACTAGTATGTAACACGGCAAATTGCAAGCACAATTATGTAATCTGTGACAATACATAGCAATGAACCACAGAGTAATATAGTGGATGTCCGGTGACACTTGAAAGGCCATTAGGGCCACAAGTATTTAGCCATTCCGAAAATAAGAGTAATATGGTTGCGTAATTGCATTATAGAGGGCGCCTGAGTCGATTCAGTGAATCAAAGAATCTTGATTTTTCTTCAAAAATTGTAGAATATTTCTGAAAGTAAAGTCCGTCTTTCCATATAAAATTATTTTGGTTCATTTTACTTCATAAACAGGTCAAAAATGGGCGTTCCCCTTTTTACAGCATACCATAAGTTGTAAAGTACAAGCACGTTATAAAATTGAGCGAGCAGGACAGTATTACAGGAAAATGTGGACCATGCATCAGTTATTAAAGCCAGAGCGTCGTAAATTTGGCGGGACCGACGGCGCTGCTTCCTTCCGGCCGTGCTTTCGCTGTGCAGCCCCGGTCGCTGAAAATTTTTGTTCCAATTAACCAGTTTTATTGCACATAAATTATGAGTGAAAACCTTGAGTAGTTCGTATTAAACGTGAAAGATTAGATATCGTAATTTAATTTAGTATAATATGCTTACTAACAAGAATAAATTTGCAATATGTAAAAACTGGTCCGCCACACGAGGTCGATTGCTTTTTATGCTATTTTTATTATATCGAAGATGGATTCCTTGACAGTTCATTTATGCGGGTATAAGCGATAGGGAATAATTTATCTGTTAGAAAAAGCAAATGAAATCGTTCAACATAGACATACAGACTTAGTATATTATTTTACTTGAATATTATTTTACTTATCTGTCACTGAATGTGTGGTGTCGTTTAGAATAGCACCATCCCATTTGTTCCTTTGGATGTCGTCAAAATCGACTAAACTACACCCCCTCTAAAAGAGTGGACGCGTCAACTCGCTTGGCCATGGTGATATATAAAGGCCATAGATTCCTCATGTAGAAGACAATGTGCATGAGTAAACTCGTGTTAAATAGTGAACGATTAACTAGCCGGTGTCGTCGTTGTTGTATTTTTTGCTTAAAATTAATGCATGTCAAACAAATACCCTTTTACCACAAAAGACAGACATGCATTTTAACAAGCCTCTTACGAATCTGGACTGTTTGATAACTAGCATTAAATTATTATTCAAATTGTTGTAATAGTTTTCAAAGTTTTTGTGTTTTTTTATAGAGAAAACGCGGCAGACGAGCAGACAGCCCACCTAATGGTAAGTAGATACTGTCGCCCGTGGATACCTGCGATACATGCCAAAATCTGTCCAGAAATGTTATTTTTCTACTAGGTAGGTTCTGTAGATACTTTATAGACGTACGAGAGAACGAAATATGAGTCTCTATCTGAAAAAGTTTAACATAAAAACGCTGCGTTGTTTTATTCTGTCATTACTTTTGGTTTGTTTGCATTCATTTTACGTCTGCAGCGATCTCTCCCCTGCGGCGGGATAAAATTATATAACGGATAAACAACTACAGCTTCGAACTTGTTTGCATGCGCACGGAAATATCCATTAAAAGTTGCAATTGACTCGAATGGCAATTCCTGAAGTTAAGATTAGTTTCGTGCACTAAATCATTAATCTTTCGTAGGAAGTCTTGCACTTCTTCGGGTGTTCTAGTTTCCATTGCAAGTCGCAAATTTAGTAGGTATTGCGTCTTTATTCGAATGTGGGTACCTTGTACTGTATTGTTTCAATATCAACCTGTACGTCTCACTGCAGGGCAAAGGCTCCCTCTGGTAAATTGTTAGTAAATAATCTATCACGCGGGCCTAGCGCTTGGTGGATACATATGCATCAGATTGTTATTTAATACTTGAGCATGCGAGTTTCCTCACGATGTTTTGCTTCACCGCGCGGAGCTATTGATAATTTTTAAAAATCCGTACTTAAGTAGAAACTTTGTGGCATATATATCAAAGATTTGAACTGACGACCTCACTAATGGGAGTAGAGTGTATGTATATCTACACTCTACTCCCCTTGGCTATCACCACTCTTTTAGGAAAAAATGGATTTCGATTTTGATGATGGATGAAGTTCGATTCGATATGTTTCGAATTAACTCAAGAATAAATAAATCTATTAAGATTCTGTTCGAATCAATCAATATGTTTTAAATATTAAAATCGCCATTAAATATTAAATATTAATCTACTCTACAAAATTGACTGTTCAAGAAAAGATGTAGAAAACGTTGAATTTATGGGCTAAGGAGTATCAGTAGGTACATTGTTGCCAGACGTACCTGTGAACGTTCAAATACTCTACAAAATATGTCTGAGAAGTGCAACGTTTTATTGTCCATATATCGATATGGACAATAAAACGTTTTCCCTGTAACATTTTTACTGTTTCTCTATTTTATTGGAGTAAAAGATATGTGTAAAAGACCTTTGAGCCTTTTTCAGAGCGACCTTTAGTCGGATTTCAATTTTTGAACAACCTATTAAATTTTAACGCCTTCAATTGTTTTTATTTTTTATTGGTGGCCTTATTGGGCTAAACCGCGCTGGTTGGTCAATCGTCATACTTTTCTAAAGAATAATTTGTAATATCACAATCTGCGTAAACTGCCAGTGGAAATCATTTTTTATCTTTTCATTGTTTAAGTAATACTTAAATACATAATAAAAAGATAAAGAACATATCGTCATCAACATACCTACATTTTTAGATTCTAACTCTTATTCCCTTTAATATGATATGATACCTCACACATGTATAGACTACTTTTTATTTTTTAGACAAAAATGTATCTGTAACTTTCTCTATAGGGGAGACAGACATAAAGCACCCCTTGTATAAGTGCTAAGCGGCTCCCGCTGCGAATGGACACCTCTCAGAATTCTATTCACAGTTTTCTTGAACAACTTCTTGCAGGTACGCAATACGGTTTCATACTCACAACGTCGAGACGCAAACAGACATCTTCAAAAAGACTGTGAAGGTCTGCAGGGTCCGGAGCGCACCCGCATCCTCCGTGGTGTTGCAGGTGTCCATGGGCGACGATGATCATTTATCACTCCGTCGTCGGCCACCCGCCCATTTGTTATTTTTTTTTGAAAAAGCACATTATACATATTGTTATATACTGTTAATATAAAAAATATTTTTACTTATTCTCTTTACCCAGTTTGGTAATAGGAACTTAGAATCTAACCGACGATCTACATATTTAGATAAATTAACTTAATGCCATGACTTTACATGAAATTTAGTATTGACACCCGACTGGCTTTTGTTTGAAAATGTCTCTAGGTTTAGTTACACCATAATCAAATACATTTGTATACAAGAAGAACAGTAATGTGAAGTCGGCGTGGATACTGGCCGCTGTTATCCACAAAGAGTAGTTGCAAGTCCCTTTTTTAAGGAATTGTGGACTGGAAATCCTATTAGCCCTTTAGCCGTCCCTCCATTCAATTACGTAACCTAAGTATGCCAAGTTTGAGATCTGCAGTATCAAAATTGTATTTGCTCCTACTTTAAAAAGTGCAGAAAATGAATTTCGCCATAATCGCTCGGCTGGTGAGCTTTTAGCGTATTAAACACCGCTGCATGTGGATGCAGCGGAAAATTTGGAAAATCTCGGTCTGTTTCGGATCAAAAATCAATAACTTTTTTGTTTCTAAAGATAAACTCTTGAAATTTTGTACAAGTATAAATGAATATATTATACTTTAAATACATATATTTTAATTTAATTATGTTAAAACGTTTTTTATAAGTAACATTATAAAAATTCAAATACGTAAAAAATATGGGTTTAACATGTTTATTTTTTATTTAATTTCAAAATACAATCTATAATTTGATTCTTAATTAAATATTAGACTAAACATATTATAAAAAAACATTAAAATAGAAGAATAAACCCAAAATAATAACGTGAATACCTATTAACTATAGATTTCGATGACATATTGTATTTTGTCAATTTTGTAGGACTATTTCAGTGGTTTTAATACAGGTGTACAAGTATGAAATGCGGATTTGAATTGTATTGCGGAAGATGTAGAATTGCAAGCGTTATTGGACGAAGACCATTCACAAACACAAAAACAACTCGCAGAGCAATTGAACGTTAGTCAACAAGCTGTTTCCAATCGCCAACGAGAGATGGGAAAGATTCAGAAGGTCGGCAGATGGGTACCACATGAGTTGAACGAGAGGTAAATGGAGAGGCGAAAAAACACATGTGACATTTTGCTCGAACGATACAAAAGAAAGTCGTTCTTGCATCGTATCGTTACTGGGGATGAAAAGTGGATATATTTTGAATCCCAAGCGCAAAAAATCATGGGTAGACCCAGGCGCACCATCCACATCGACCGCAAGACCGAATCGCTTTGGCAGGAAGACGATGCTCTGTGTTTGGTGGGACCAGAAGGGTGTGATTTATTATGAGTTATTAAAGCCCGGTGAAACGGTTAATACCAAACGCTACCAACAACAATTGATTGATTTGAACCGTTCGCTACTCGAAAAACGAACAGAATATCGAAAAAGGCAACACAAGGTCATTTTTCTCCATGACAATGCTCCATCACATACGGCAAAACTCGTTCGCGGCACGTTGGAAACACTCAGCTGGGAAGTGCTACCCCATGCGGCTTACTCACCAGACTTGGCTCCTTCCGACTACCACTTGTTTGCATCGATGGGTCACGCACTTGCTGAGCAGCGCTTTGGTTCGTACGAAGATGTGAAAAAATGGCTCGATGAATGGTTCGCGGCAAAAGGGGAAGATTTTTACTGGCGTGGTATCCACAAATTACCCGAAAGATGGGAAAAATGTGTAACTAGCAATGGAACATACTTTGAATAAACCACTTTTTATCATTCTTCCGAATTTGCAACTAGAATTTGGAAAAAAAATCCGCATTTCATACTTGTACACCTGTGTATTTGTCGTGTGAAAATAAGCATCTCGGACAACAATTCAACCCGACATATATATACTTAGGTATATATACATATATATTTAATCAATTTTACATCCGAGTGGTAATAAATTTATTCTAAAAAAAACAAATCTTAGCGGTAATTGGACAAACATTTAATTATTTTAATTACATAATTCTTCTTAGTTGTTAGTTACTCTTAGTTAGTACACAGAGTACACATTCATGTTAATCACAAGTGAGTATACCTACTATATTTCTATGACTGCAGGATCTGAAATAAGTTCGTTTACTTTCAATAAGTTTAGGGTGTCTTCGTCAAGTTCCTTTACATCTTTCACATAAGGTTTTCTTAAACTTGTTATGTATGGATCAGATGTATATAGAAGAATATGAAACACATCCTCATTAGTATCAGCTCGTGAGCATGTCCAAGCATGATGCAAACGAAATTTTTTATAATCCTTGTTTCGGGTTCTTGTGCATCTTCCGAAAGCTGCCCGATAGGTAGCACGCCAAAATGTTTTATAACACTCTCCGTGTAGTAATATTTTGTGAACTGAAGATGGCATGTAGTACCAATCAGTTTTTCTTCTTTTTTTGCTGGATTCGGAAGAGTCTCCATACGCTACACATGGTGTTCCTCGTTTCCTAGTAGAAGTTGAAGGTGAAGAGTCGGTTATTTCATTCTCGGTTATTTATTTCATTAAGCTACGACATGGGGTTCTTCAAGAAAGCTGTGAATAGGATTTTGCAAGGTCGGCGGCCCCCCCGCATACACCCTGGTGTTTGCTATAAAGCACCTGGTGTATCTATAAAAAAAAGAATTCAAGGAATAATGTATAATTATGGCGGATTTAAAAAAGTATCTTACACTTTTAAAAAATTGGAAACATAAATATTCTATGTATATACTTACAAGTTAAACTAGTGTACATTTAAATATGTATCTTTGCCTTACATTATACTAGAATGAACAGAAAAATACCTACCTAAAACCCAATATTCCAAGCCTGTGATTATAAAATATATCATATTCCATTGTTTAGCGATAGGTATCCATGTTAGAATAAAAATAACATCGTAAATCAAAAGTTGTCCAGCGGAGGCCCGCGCCGGTGATTCCTCAATACGTCCCAGAGGTACCTACGCGTATCGCATAGGTAAGTGGGTAATTCGATAAAAAGCGAGCGCGAATGTCTCTTAGGTATTTCACATGTCCAGGGCTGTTTGCCGGTGAACAAGCTATGTTTCGGATCTATTTGTCCTATACGATACCAATCCATAAGTTGAATTGCAGGGCGCAGGCCTGCCTTTCTTTGCAATCGCAGAATTAGCAAGCTGAAGTGGCAATAGGCGGGCAGGGCCATATATACCGCAGGACCGATAACGTATTGGCAAACGAGTCCTTGAATGGAGACTTCGTACCAGTAAGCGCCGTGTGGCGTTGGTCGGGTTTAGAATAACACCATCCCATCTCTTCCCATGAGGAGGCCCATTTCCAGCAATGGACGATAAATGGGCCGGTACGGTACCGGAAAGCGCAGTAAGGAGCGCCCTCCGGCTAGCCAGATGGACCGACGAGGAGGTGGTACCGAGTCAAAGTCCATCATGCAGACGTATTGTGGATTGATACTACTTTACTTATTTGTCCCTTAATGAATACGATTATTTACTTTTCATGTTCAGTAAACGAGACACATTGAAACAGAAGACACATGCCGCATGGAATGTTGTATTCGGATTGTCGGAGATAGCACAAAGCTTGTCGTCAACATGCGACAGTGTAACCTTATAGTTCCTTTATTTTCTTGTAAAAATAAAGACTAATCGTTGAAAATACTGAACCGGGAGGAGAGGAAGTAAAGGCGGGAAGGTCTTTGGTCAACAGAGGGACAGTTATAATGAGAGGGTTTAATACGTGTAAATTTATTGAGTATTATATTTTCTATGACATTTTTGCAGCTTGTGAGAATAGTCGGTACAACCGAGGTGTATGTATCCCGAGCGAAACGACGAGAAAATTAAGTCAGGTTTACATAAACTACATGTCATACTTAATGCCTTGATAATTTAATCAAGTAAGTAAATTTAAAAGAATTAAGGTCCGAACATATTTTATAGGTCTATATGTGGAGGAGGAAAGTGCACGCTGCAATTCCGCAACCGCTGAGCGCACTCGACTGACCACGTTACCCCTCTCCTACAGAAGACTACCGTAAAATGTACAGCATTTCTCACTTTATCCTATTCCCCTAATGTACGTACGTTTTTTGGTAGTGAATAAGATATACCAGAATCCATAATCATGCCATGTTCCACTTCCATCCCATCCTATCTATCCCTTTTAATTTTCCTGACCTTTTCTCCACATCCATTTCTAAATCTTCAAACGTAAATAGGTCAGGGGCGTGCCAATGTTTGTCATTCTGGACTGATGTTGACCTGAATTGCGACAGTGTCCACTTACCATCAGGTGAACTGTATGCTCGCAGCCATCTTTCAATAAATAAAAATTAAGACTTTTGTGCCAAAGCCAGTTTTTCCTAATTGTTTTTAAGTTTTGTTCACTTTTATGAAAGTTAAGACTGGATTTGTTAATTATTTATTAATTTATAGGTCGATATCTAATTTCTAGAAAGTTAATTTAAAATGGGGTCAAAAATCACCCTTCAAGCGGTTGACGCCGTCAATGCCTTTATAAGCTAGAGTAACTTTGTTTTGTAAATGATCGATGGACTGTCACCAACTGCTTTTGTCGAAATATCATATTGTTTTAGTTTAGCGACGCGGGAACTGACTATATCAAATTTACCATGACAACAATTTAATGTATAAAATAAACAATTTTAAAAAACAACAAATTATATTGCGATTACAGAAAAATTCAAAACGTTCATATTTTTTTAATATACTATGTATTTTATATTCCGAGTTCAAGAAGTGCGAAGTAATTATATACATATAAATAGATAACTAACTTGTCCAATTGAAGTGATTACAAAGTTATTTCTAAGTTCTAAAACTATTACGCATGCATCAATAGGTAGGTCGCAGTAGGATCGACTTAAAAATACTCATAAATAATAAAAAAAAATTTTACTTAAAGAAAAATCATAGTTAATAAATAATATTTTCAGTTGTATTCGAAATAATATAATGACAAGAAAAAAATATTTTCAAGTCATATATATATATATATATATATAAATCAAATATGTCTGTTTGTTTGTTTGTTCGTCCTCTATGCGTTCCTAAACCGTTCATTCGATTTCGATGAAAAATGACGCTAGCTAGCACCTAAAACCTACCTATTGACGCATGCGTAATAGTTTTAGAACGACAGTTAGCTGGACACTGCGTCCTTGTCTGATAGACGGTGTGGTGCGCTAACTCTCTTTCGCTCTTATGTATCTTTAACAGTAGGCAAAAGTGCCCGCAAATAGGGGAAATACCCCTAAATGCAAATGCGGGCACTTTTACATAAGCAACCGTATCCCATCGTGTAAAGATAAAAATTAGCTTCAATTTGATATATAATTTATTAAGATACGTTATGAACATATAAATTTAACGAAGTTATACCTGTGTACACCTGGCTGACAAGGGGTTGCGGCCAAATGAGAAACAGCAACCCAAACTTTTTAAGTTCTAAAGAACTATGTAATGTACCTACAATTTATTTTGAAATTTTGATTTTGAATTTTGAAAATGTGTTTCGTTCTTTGTTTTTTTACTCATTAGCTCTTCGTTTTTTACTTATCATATTTGTTTTTAGTAATCATGATAAGTGCACCATCGACTTACCTATTAATTTTGTGTTGCCGTACATCTCCTCCGCCCAAAGGTTGCATGCAAGAGATCGCTTTAGAGATAAGGCCGACCTTTTGTATACATACTTATTTATTTAAACTTTTGTGTCACTCACTGTATACTTTGGTGTGCAATAAAATGTACTTACTTACTCTTCGCGTTTCTTCGTTAGAATGATTAAATTTTAAATATAAAAATAGTTTCTAATGTTATTTTCGAATTATTATCCGAAATAAATACATATACATTTCATATATAAATACATATAAATAAATACATTTCAGTGTGTGTTTGTTTAGGGATATTCGCGTTGGTTCACTCAATTTGCATTGCCCTATATTGTTGGGTTCGAACGACAAACTATCCTAACGGCTACCCTTTTTATTCCCAAGTTATGTGATTGAGCTCATCGGTATTCCTCCCAAAGATTTTCAAGTTTTATACCTAATAAAAAACAGCGCACTGCACAAATAATATAAGGTATATTTCGCTATCGATTTAATAAGGCTTTTTATTCTGTAACCGACGAAGTGATCTACTCAAATTTCCGTGAAATGTTCACATAAATGTTATTATGTGACATTCATTTTCGTTGCCTTAAATGGATGTCACATGTCACGCAATAATTTTTCACAAAGGGAAGGATTTTCGGGTAACGTGCCGGATAATCAATTTGAGGTTGCATACAACGAACGTAAAATGTTATCTACTGTGTTTTTTCAAACAGCGGAAAACAAAAATAAATCTGACAGTATGCAATCAGGCTTTGTAAAACTGGGTGAGATTTAGTATTGCACTCTACAGTATCCCGCACTGCGTCGAAACAACAGTCCGTTTCATTTAAATAATATGGAATTTTAAATCCATATATCAATATTTTTATCTGACCGTATTCCGAAATATTTTTGTGCGAGAAGGATTTTATATCTACTGAATATTTATAGGGGATTTGATGGCAATAGAGTGTAACAACACTTAAATGATAAATGGATAACTCTAAAACAGACCTAAAATATATTATTGGAAAGTAAACAAGTGCATTATTACTTTTATACTACTAGCATCCACTCTTTCTAATGTTAAGCGAAACATGTTAATATATAAAATATAAATTGTAAAGTAAAAACGAGCCAATTTAAATTTTACGCAACGCTCGCGCTGAAAACGCTGCCCCGGACATGAGTTCCCTTTCTGCGAGCGTCATACGAATGCGCGTAAAAGGAAATTACATAGTAAAACGATGCTTACTCTTTTACGGCCCAAAGATCGGGAAAATAAAGTTCTTTTATTGCTCTCAGTTTTACAACCCTGGTAATAGGTGAATTCCGTGAACTCGACGCCAGGAAATTCCTGAAGTTAATGCAGCGCTCGTGCCGCTTCGAGGTAGCCCTTTGTTGTTCGACGCGTGGTAATACCGAGACCGCAAGCTTGCGCTGTTTTTATTTTATCACAACCCGGAATGCCTTCTACGGAATAATAGATGGTGCTGCCTCTTAGGATTCCGTGTTAATGAATAGTTTCACTACCTACTTTACTTCATTTGACGGCTGAATTTAGTTCTTTTTATTAATGGAATTTGAGACGAGTGATTTATCCTTTATGGTTTTGTGTTATTTTACTCCGTGCCATTTAGCATGGCAATAGCGGTCATTGCCTCGACGTTCACCCCCGTACTTGTATTGACAGCGACACTTGCCAAAGTTCTCCCGTAATGAGCGAAAATAGGTATCGCCACTGTATCGTGGTCAGGGTTCGCAAAAATCCGATATTTATAATAAATATCAAAGTACCTGATATTTGTATATATCCATATTGTATATATGGATAAAAAAAATATATTGTATATATCCATATCAAAAAAAGACGCGAATTTCATTCTGTAAGTCATAATGCGTCAAAATTGTTAAATGAAACTTTGCGTTTGATTGATAGACTTATTTTTATTTATTATAAAACAAAACAAAAAATAAGAGTAAAATTAGAGTAACAAAAAATAGTCTTTGCGATTAATCAGTCTACTTAATCAACATTCAACTAAATTATAATTATAATCTTTAGTGTTGGATCATTGGTGGTGGCAGTGATCATAATTTTTAAATATGTCAGTACCTATAACAATTTAAAAGCATGGGATCTGACAAAATTCTAGATTTAACGATTAATATCAATTGATATACGAGTATATCAATATAAATATCAATTGATATATATCCGCTGATATATATCAGCGAACCCTGATCGTGGTAGCAACCACGATCGATATCAACACGAGTACATTAGTGGGGAGGTGTGAATGCTCACTATTGCCATGCTAAATGGCAACAACTATATTTTACTTTATGTACTTGGCTTGGCCGTGTGGTGTCGGATAGCTTTAGCACCACCCTATCTCTTCCTGTGAGTGTCGTAAAAGGCTACTAAGAGATAACAAAGTGGGTACCACATAACTCTGTGGAACTACACCTCTAAAATAATTGACACGTCAACCGGTATGACCAGTGTGGCGTTTTAAGATTAGCTATACATCCCTCATGCACAAAACAATGTGCATGAGAAGGTCCAGTTCAGCGATATGGGAATAGATGTCACAGCATACGTTTTTATCAAAGAATCCTGGTTGGCAACTACTTCTTTGAAGCAGATAAAGAGGGGTTTATTAAAAACTCAAATTAAAACTCCTACTAAATTAAATTAATAAGAATGTTCCATTTTCAAAACACATATCAATTAACGAATTGGAGAGCTACCGAACATAGAACACTATTAGTAACGTAGTGGACACCCTAGAGTGCTTGTATAACATATCTGGTATGTATTCTCAAATAGATGGTTCATGTCCAGCAGCGAAAAACATTTCTGGTTACGCTTAATTTGTACTTTATTTTGCTTGTATATTAATTTACTTTAAGTCACCAATTTAGTTTCATATCGAAGACTGGAATATTAGTTCAATAAAGATGGAGGTATAAACAGAGGCGTCGATATATAACGTTAATCCAACAATGTTGTTCCAAATTACATCGCTGTCAGACTTCCTTGCGGTTGCCCTGAGCGTAACATTGAAATCTAATTTTGATACGAAGTTTCGAATTCTCGTAATAATTTAATCAATACAATAGATTACAAATTCACTTAAAACATTGTGGGTAGAGAGTAACAAAGGGTGGGGTAGCATTATCTGCATTATGTATAGGTAAATTGCGGTCTATAACGTCCCACTGCAGAGCACAGGTCTCTCCTAGTGAGTCACTGGGGGATTTCATAATTCATCTGTAATGTATACCCAACTAAAGCGCATGCCACGAGCAGGAAGAATCACCGACCACTTTACACTATATAATTGAACCTTAATAGTAATCTAAAACAATGGTCCGTTATCGACGATTTCATACAAATTCCTTTACCGTTCAGTTCTAGTTGACCTGATGTTAATGACCGAAATTCTTCCTGGTCGTGGCGCGCGCTTTAACAAAAATGCGTTTTTGCTAATTTTTTCTGGAGGCCGCGCGTGCAGTGGCGCCAGCCCCCTGATATGGCAGAGGCGCGACGCATTAGCGCGGGCAAACATTGTGGAGGCAAGGCGTGTGATGAACTCTTTTAGGCTCTCCATTTGCAAGTCCCTCTGGATTGTGGCGTTCCTCATGTGGCGAGGAGCGCGGATGATGGTACGCAAGGTTATTGATTGCTCAATGTGTAAAGTCTTCCTGTTGGTACTGCGCACAAGAGCGTACCACGTCGGTGCGGCGCGCGGCGTACGTGAGGCGGGATCTAATGTATAGAATAGCACCATCCTATCTCCTCCCGTGGGTGTAATAAAAGGCGACCAAGGGATAACAAAGCGGCTACCACAAGTCCCGAGGAACTACACCACCTCTAAAAGAGTGGACTCGCCAACCCCCATGGTCAGTGTGGCGTTTTAAGGCCTTACATCCCTCTTGCACGAGTCAATGTGCATGAGGAGGCCCATGTCCAGCAGTGGATACTGAAACAGCTGGTTGCATTAGAAATGAATAGGTAACTTTTTAAAAATTAGCGTTTAACCGGAATGGTCACCATATGCTTTATACAATCTTTCAAACGTTACGGCCAGTTTTCGATTGAAACACTCACCCTTTCTATGGGAAAAATGGCAACTGCCACCCTTATGGAGTTTTGGGGATTCAATATTATCATGGCGTTTAGAGAATACTGTGCTCTCTAAAACAGACCATAAGATATAATCGAGCGGATTAAGATCGGGACTAGATGACGACTAGTCTTCGGCTCTAATGAAGTCGGGAATATTCCTTTCTAGCGATGTCTGAGCTGAGTCTTGCTGTAAGTACCATTGTTGGTTATGAAACAGGGTCTTGTTAAGAGGCTTTACGACCTTCTCAATAATCGTATCTACACTTGATCCGACGTTTTAATATATTTTTCACAAAAATATGGTTCATTCATTCCTTGATAGCTAATAATACCCCCACCAACCATCACTGAAGCCGGATAATGGCTACGTTGTACCCTATTGATCAATTGAGTAGCTTCTCTAGAGTTATGAGTATAAACTCGATCGTTTTGCTTGTTATGATTAACATTTTCTCGTCCGTAAATAAGATTTGTCTGTGCGTACCGCCGAAGAAGTTTGATTTTTCACACCTATTTTTCTTTAAATTATCTGTTAAGAAACGACCAGTACATCTTTTGAAGCAGAAAGTCCCAAATCATCTATTAAAATACGTGATATGGTTCTGGGTGCTATATTCGTCTCTTTTGATAAAGTCTTTTGTTTCCGGATTTCTTCGGATTCTCTCCTTCACAGTTACAATAATCTGTTTTGTACGAATAGTGCGTGGAAGGCCAGACCATTTTCTGTCACAAACAGAGTACGTTTCAATGCCTACCAAGTACCTACCAATAGCCTGGTACACAAACATTTCATACATACCGTTCATACATACATTCATACCGTATGGTGATAATTGAAAAATTAGTGCTTAAGTAGAAACTCAGTGGTAGGCTAATCAGCGTTCCTTCTATTTAACTGGAGAACTAATGATTGAATAGAATTATGAAACCGATGGCTGCACGTAACAATAACTGTTGTGAGATTGACCAGTCAAGTGCGGCTGGGCTCGATAGTGCTACTAATATAGAGCAGAACCATTAAACGTCAATGTTCATATAATATCTTGATAGATTGATACACAAATTCGTGAATGAAACCCTGATCCACGCGTATTTCCGAAGAAAACGCAGCCAAGCGAGGGAGTTTCAAAAGACGGAGTTACAAGTTTGACGCGCTCTCTCACGTATTTGCTCTTACGATTAAGTCAACTGGAAAACGTGTTAGGGTCAGGAATTTTGCGACTCGTCGTGCCTACGCATAATTCAAATAATGCATGACTACATCCCTAAATGGTGATAATACACGACTACGAAGTATATGGGGAAAACGAATCGATAGTGTTAACTCTTAAGGTGAAATTTAATCCAAGCGCTCCGAGTTGTTTTAAGTTTTAAGCAAATACAAATCCTTTAATTCCCTGGGAGTTTATCTTCCCTTAATCTCTCAGAACAAAATTCAGTTCAAACAACTTCCGTTAAGTAGGAACTTAGTTAAGAGACAAGGTCGAGTACTAAAAGGGTTTACTTTGTAACTTCTCTCCATGTGGCTTTGTGTGTAGATTGACGTATAATGTCGAAGTGCGAGTACATTTAAATAAACCTGCCAAAGAAAGGTTTGAAAAGAAAATGAGAAACCTTATAGGAAAGAAAAGAGGACTCTTATGAAAATGTTAATACAGAATATAATAAAGAATAAATAGAATTAGGAGCCTAAAGGTCTTTAGAAACTTTAAGCGATTAAAGCGATTTAAAGTTTTTAAAATGTTAAAAGGCTTATGGGAAGGCTTACACTATAAGTATATAACTGTAGACGTGAATGTTGGATGGCTCAAGTCGGCTTATATTTTAAAGAATAACGTCTACTTCACCGAGCCTCCTTTGATTTCCCAGGAGCGTGGACTTAGAGGAAACCTGTCGGTTTGTTATGAGTTAGGACTTTGTTGTTATACTTCATTCCACAAATACTTACGTTAAAATTAGGTACTCGCACACGTGTAATGTAGGTATTTTATATATGCATATTTTTTTGGTTTAGAAAGAACATGACAACTGAATTGAATTGAACTTCTCTGATCAATCCAAAGGTTGGCTAGTAGAGAATGTCTTAAGGTATCAAGCTCGCCTTTTGCAATGAAGTGTAAAAATAAATAAATAAAATCAAGAAGCAAAATATACTTATTCACTATCACTACACAACAATTAAAGAAATACACAATAGTAACAAGTGTAGGTAAGTATATATATATATCTAAGTAGCGTACAATACCTCGGCTCTCATGATCCTAAATCTATACATACTCGTGTAATAAAATCGCAATAAAAGAGCCGTGTCTAGACATGAAATATTTGCGAACGAAATTGTTGCAGTGTTCTCTATGAACGATACAGAAGCCAAAATAGCTACTTTTAGATTTTATGTCTGTCTGTCTGTCTGAACGAGCATCACGCAAAACTACTAGACAGAATTTAATAAAATTTAGCACATAGCTCATGACCTGGGTTAACATTTAAGGCCCATTTTATCCCGATCCGTTAAAGAGTTCCCACGGGAATCACCAAAGACGCAATCGAAAATATACTGGTAAAAACTGCTGGTAATAAAATATACTTGGTAAAAAAACATATACTTGGTCGCGATAATAAAATGAAATGTGGCTCAGTAAACGCTCCAGCACTGATATTATGTGAACAGGTGTTCTCAGGTGTACACATAATATCACATAACACCAGAACACGCTCTGTTTAACTGTTTTTTTTTTGTAAGGAAAATAATTAGGTCGACATATATATCATAATGAATAAATCAATGCATTTGCTGTTTCAGAATAATATAATTTTCATTATTTTGTAGCTGTGTATCGATGCCCGTGATTTCGATAATGTGGCTTTTAGATTATGTGCAGCATTATACTCCTACGTATCCCATCCCATCGAATTTCCAGCCCAACCTTTCGAATAGGGTGTAAAATGGGTTGAAACAAAACAAAACAAAACATGAAATATTTTTTTTTTAGAGAAATTCTAGTTTATATTCAGGAAATACTATTCGAATATCATTCGTCTCACTTGGCTGCCCACGCCTATTTTTCTTTTGGAGAACGCTTACGTCACTGAAGTGACTGGGTGTGTTTGTATCAGCTGTCCCGTGAGTCCTTTACTTCGCTAGGCGGTTTGCGCAAATGCCATTACATCTTACCTGAAATAATAACGTGCGCTTCCAAAAGTGACACGTTAAACCCCGTTTTGGGTCACGGGTCGGGTTCAAGGAATGTTATCCAAGGGTTTGTAATGCTTAATTATTCAAAGGTTGAGAGCAATTAAAATTTTCATTATACTGTGAAATGTAAAGAAATATAATATCAAAAGAAAGAGGCGCTTCAAAGATTTTGCTTCTAAAAATATTAGAAAGTAAAGTCTAGGTTTTTGATGAAGTCGAGCGGGAGCTGCCGCTACCATCATTAGCAAGCAATGCCAAATCCTTTAGTTGATTGCTCAAAAGCACTTTGAAAGTAGAAATAAGCCTCGAGTGGTAATAAAGATAAAAAATTTACTACCGTTCGTAAAGAATGTAGGTACCTAGAAATAACGTTTTCCAAGAAGGAAATGCTTGGTTTAAACTTTAAGGTTACCGTAGCCAACTGGGAACCCTAGGAACACTCACGTCTATCGTCTGTTTATAAGTCATGGTGCAAATAAGATACTTTCACATTTTTTCACAATTTTTATATTGTTTTTTTTTGTAATTTTTGTTACGGTAAAATAGCTCTGCTGTTATCACAAAATCAAATGAATATATTCTACACAAAATTAAAGAAAATGCTGAAACGGCTACGGAACCCTCCATGAGGGCGCCAAATGGCACATGGTCCACTTCATGGTAAGTGGTTACTGTCGGTCACAGACATTTGCAAGACTTGAACAAAATCAGGTGCGCTTTTTGTGAAGAACACCATTTTGTAAATCAGCGAAATTCCAGGAAGTGTCAACAATACGATACCTGTATTAGCATATATATATCTGTATTAGGTATGAGTATGTTCCGAATACCAAAAAAACATTTTTCGCGAATACAAATACGAATGCGAATAGCACGAATCTACTATACCAGGGGTGCTCAAACTTGAACTGCTGGCGATCTACCTCAATATTGTTAGACTACGATCGATCGACTCTGAGAGGCTGCAAGTATGTGTGATGCAGGATTGTCGTCTAGCTAGGATAGATATGCATATGCATTTTTTTAGTCAAGGTAAGTGTAGGTCTGCTCTAAAATGTCAATGAAAAAACTCATAATTATTCAAAATTGCGAGTTTATTGGTTCTTACAAAACAAACGAGTTCTAGTGTCTAAACTTAACTAAAGAGTGACTTTGGATGATGAAGCGTGGCACTGCATGTCCTCAGCTACTTTTCATAAGATGGTACGTAATTACCGAGTGCTAATCGCAAGCATGATGACATATGTTCGTCAGTTAGTCGATTGCGATATTTTGACTTAATTATCTTCATTTCAGAAAATGCAGACTCGCACAAGTAAGTTGACCCAAACATTGCCGTCAGCTGAAGGGCGATTTGCATTAGATTCGGATATTTATCTTCAGATATAAAACACCAGAATTTTGTATCAGATGTTGTGGCTTTCAGATGTATATCTGATATATAATCTGCACTAACTCATTTTCAACAGAACATGAGTCCATGTTAAACTGACTTGCTATTTCAGTAGCTAATTCCTCAATGTTTTTACACGAAAAAGGATAACTCATAAATGATGCGATATTTGCCAATTTACTGAAATCATAAAAACGTATTTCGAATTGGCCCAAAATATTTGATAATTCTGCCTCATAAATATCATAATTCAATTGAGAAATCCTTGCTTTCAAAGACGGAAAATGTTTCAGATCCTTTCTTTTCAGTTGATCTATCATAAGTTGCAATTTACTTTTGAGTGCGTTTATTGCGCTAATCATCTCAATAATAGTTTTTCCTTTACCTTGAAGCTAATGGTTAATAGTTAAGCCAAGTTAATGGTGTTTAAATGCATTGTGATGTCTGTCAAAAATGCCAAATCAGTCAGCCATTTTCCGTTTTTCAGCATCTGAGTGTCATCACCTCTTTCGTCCAGAAAAGCTGTTATCTCTAGCAATAATTTTGAAACCTTTCTAGGAATTTTCCGCGAGTCAACCACCTGACGTCCGTGTGAAGAACTAAATCAGTGTGTTCAGCTGACTCACTATCTTCCAACAGCAATTTAAAGAGCCGTCGTTGCAAGCTACGTACACGGATGGAATTCACAATCTCCTTCATGTTTAGAACTTTTGAACACAAAACTTGTTGATGTATGGGAGGAGATGGAATGGAAGGAGAAAAATGAAGGGAAATCGTCATTAGCTCGACACAATGCCACAAAACCGTTTTTGTTTCCAGTCATTGCTGGTGCTATATCGGTTGTAATGCACACTAGTTTATATATTGGTAGCTTGTAGTTTGTTACAAAATTGAAGAAAACGTCATATATATCTTCGCCACGGGTCTTTCCTTTCAGAGGAATCATTGTCAAAAACTCTTCCTTAGCCGACATGTCATTGAATACCATTCGAATAAAAATACACAGCTGGGCAGTGTCTGTCATATCGGTGGATTCATCGAACTGTAAAGAAAAGTATGTACATTTCATGATATCATGTTTTAGTTTATCTGCCATGTCCTGACTCATGACTTCAACACGCCTTGTGACAGTCGGACGAGATAACTGAAGTTCTGTAATAGCAGACATAATCTCTGTTTTATTTTTAAAATCTCCAAATAAAGTCTCACCCGCTTCAATAAATGCTTCCTTCACAACCGATCCATCTTCAAATGGTTTCTTGTGTTTCGCCAATATATGAGATATTTTAAATGACGCGATCGTTGCAGCTTTTGATTGTTTGGCTGGTCTTGTGAACATGGTTTGTTCTTTTTTCAAACAAGTTATCAAATAACGTACTTTTCGTTTTCTTAATTCACTCTGTGACGGAAAATCCTTTTCATAGTTTTTATGAACCGTTTTATGATGCCTCTCTAAGTTCCCACGCTTAGGTATTGCAACTGACGCACGGCAAATGAGACAAATGCACTTATCCTTTACCATACAAAAGAAAAATTCTTCCTCCCAATCGTTATTAAAATGATACGTTTCACTTTTCTTCGCCGCACTCATTTTGTACTATTTATTAATAAACTTTGTATCGACGAATCGCCTTCAAGTTACAACTCAGACTGACTCCTATTCCTGCAGACGCAACTCGAATGTCTCGAATGTTCCCGCCAAACACGCCGCCCGAAGTTTCTAGAAAATTCGGCGGGAATAAAAAACGCGGCTTCTCTTCTTTGATAAGTACCGCGCGTTCCTTTGGTAAAGCCGCCTTTTGCCCCTAGTAGGGGGTTATTACGATAAAAGAAAGTGATGAAGGGGTTATTCTGGCCTAATTGTGGATCGAATAACTTTTAGTTGTTTATTCATTACATTTTGTTTTAATTACCTATCCACTAAAACAAAATCTGTGAATAGTTCTATATCGGATATTTTTTCTCTAGATCGACTCAAAAAGCACTCGCGATCGATTTATCGATCGCGATCGACCGTTTGAGCACCCCTGTGCTATACACTCACTTGTAAAATTTGTAAGTAGGTACTTTTTAGTCCAATTTAAAGTTAGTGCTACAAGATTCTTTTTTTGGGTTTGGTCAATGGTTTTGGTTTCTACGGATAGGCATCTACCTAACTTTAAATTAAACAAACAAATAACTTACTAATTAAACTAAAACTAAAACTATAAAAATTAAACTAAAACAAACAGCTACAAAATTTAAAATGAACGTTTAATCTTATAAGCATTTCTTTATGTAGAAATTCAGTCCTTTCTCGCATTATGCAGAATTACAATAAATGTTACGCAGACCTTGATATATTTTTATTAAGTAAGAAAAAATTAAAAACGGAAATCATAAAAAAGCATCAAAATCATTATAATATATCCTGAAACCCATTTCCTCACAAATATTTTACAGTTCATCTTAAACAAATACACACACACACTACACACCCTCACACTGAGTACACACACACGCACAACACACACAAACGGACACACCAATGTAAACATTATTAATAATAAAGAATCATCCTTTACTTGCCCACAATCTATTAAATACTGTACTTAATGTCAGGGTAATCTGTACTGGCCATTAGCATTGGCAACATAATTGTTAAACAACATTAAAATTACATAAAAGGCTGTAGATTACATAAATAAATAAATAAATAAATAAAACTTCTTTCACCTACTATTAACATTGGGCTTTTACTATACGATTAGTATTCGAGTATAAGTTTAGGAAATCGCTAATACAAATTCAAAATTGGCGAATATTCTCCAAAACGAATACAAATATTCGGAACATCCCTAGTATGTACTCGTATATACTTTTATATGGGAATGTCCTTCAACCTGGAGGACTGATTATATTTACTTATCGAAAGTCACTGCGCCGCGTGTCGGTCTCGTAGAAAATCATGTATGGGGGCGGACCATAGCAGAGGCCTTAGTAGACTCAGTATCCAGCAGTAGAAAGGCAGGCTGATGGTATGGTGTAGTACTTTTATAGACAACGCACATACAACCGAGTTCAGCATTTCTTTCTTTTCGGTTGCACTTTAACCCCTGGAAAATTAAGTCAAACATTCTATCTTCGCTTAAAATCAAAGTATTAAGGGTTGAAAGTAGATAAATTAAATTACTACGTAGATCTGCATGTGTCAGGTCAATGTCTCTCAGATTTAGGTTCCTTTTGTGCAGGTCCGAAGGCGACAATTACCAGTAGTTAATTGTAGCTACCAATTGGTGGAACAATTATGTAATTGCAGGCTGCTGGTGTGGATTTAAAATTGACTGAAATGTACAATACGATTTCTTATCGTGATTAATTGATTATTAATTAACGGCTTAATTTTGATATATAGGTATTGGGGGCTTCATATAACATGGCTCTGTATTGGAAACGAGAAAACTTAACACTAGCGAGAGTTTTATTTATTGTTGTCCGAAATTACATACACATTGTGTTTATGTCCTTTTAATTAGTTCACAGATGTTGCAAACGTTCGAATCGTATTTGGTTGGGATAAATAAAAGTGGAGATGGGATTGCCCATTGGCGGTCCCGACGTAAAATTCACAGGGCAATAAATAATAGTGTGGGGTTTACGGACCACATCGTAACTGCATTTTAATGTGACCATATGTCGTGAGACTATTTCATTTTATATTAGTGCGAGGATACTACAGAACATTTTTATTCATTAATTTAAACTTTATTGAACATACAAAATGTACAAACGCGGCCTTAATGTCTTATGGCATTCTCTACCTTTTGGGCAAGGGGAGTGTACTATAAAGTTGGTATTATTCCCGTAAGAATTAAACAACATATAACCGTATGTTTATGTTCACATATGTGTATATGTCAACATAAACATATACGAAACAGTATAGGTACAACAATAAATTTATTATCATTGTTAAATTTATACATTTATACACATATATTTATACATTTTATCGCACCTTTCAACGTACTTGTTTGTTCAACCCAAAGGTTGGTTGGTACAAAATACCTCCAGGCATTAAGCTAGCCTTTTGTACGATTAAGTGCAATAAAGTTTTTTAAATAAAACACATATAAATATTTATACATGTATATACGACGGGAGGTACAAAAGTTTCCGACCTGACAAAGAAAAAGGACATTCAAGTTCATGAACTATTTTTATTTTTCAATATAGTCTCCGTCTATTTGAACATATTTCAATATTCGTATTCAATATAACTTTTCGGATGATTTAAGTAGCATTTCTATCCCAGTATAAAAATAGCAGTTTTGTCTTCAAAATGGGTGTCACTTCATCTTCAGTGGAAAACCTTCTACTACTTATCACTAATCATTAATCAGTATTATGGGAGCCAAGTCAGGACCAAGTGGGTGGTGAATTTCCGTGAAGCCACACTTTGAAACCGCAGCTATCGCAACTGCGCGGCGTAGACGGGATGCATTGTCATGAAAGAAGCCACACACCTTTGCTTAGTTTTCCACGACGTTTCTGCTTGATTGCTTCTCGTATTTGCTCTATAAGGTTAGCATAATAGTTTCGAGTCACCGTGGTATTGCGTTCTTTTACGTCGTGCAATATTCCTTGACAATCCCAGGATATCGAAGCCATAATCTTTTTGGTGAACTGAGTCACTTTTACCTTTCTAGGCAGTTCATAGTAAAGACCCACAGTATCATCCCCAGTAACAATTGACTCCAAAAAATTCTTTCCGTTTCTTGGAAAAGCCTCCAAAAGTTCCCTAGAGCATGGCACTCGTTCACTTCGTCGCACACATGAAAGAACCCACCTCGCACTCACTTTATTTATTTGAAGATGTTCATGAAGAATCCTAAGACTGTAGTTTTTAAAACCTTGTCCTTGCTGCTATTTCTTTCGTCTGTCGCCGTCGGTCGCTCAGAACTTCTCCTTCTACTAATTCGAGGATAAATGACAATTACAATGATATGTCATTGATATGTCAGTATAATGTATAATGTGTATGTATGTGATTGAGTACATAGACCCATTTCGCCCCAAATTAATTTGTCAAATGGCAAGTGGTGTAAGGGTCGGGGAGACAGCCCGACTCGATTGCTCGGTAACAATACTACGCTGTTACTTAGCTGCCCTAGTTAACTGACACGTCAAACAGCAACGTGTTAAGTTAAACAAAGCCGAGTACAAACTAGACTATTCATTTGTAACAGAATATTCATTAATCTAGCTTAACGAATTGGACATCTAGTAGAGAATACATGAGATAAAATTATCAATACTAGCATTTACTTTTATATTATTCACTGGAAGTTATATTACATGAAGTGTTCTGGACAAACGAACATTTACTTGTGTCCAAAACTATACCACTAGGGAAGGAGCGAGGCATGAGGGTGCAACATACTTGCGCCCGCGCCAGCGTCGGCTGGCACGACAGTCGTCACACCTCACTTAGCCGCTTAAAGACATGAACGCGCGCCTCATACATTAATTAATTGATACTTGTAAAACTTAAAATATACTAGTTGAAAGTATCTATCTACGTTTTCTATCGTAACAGCCGTTAAAGTGCGACCGTCTCTTCGTCGGCTAAACTTAGTCGACCACGCTTAATTTCATTGTACCAATATTATACAGTTGCCTTAGAAGGGCACTTATTTGCAAACACCATTTGAAGTCTACGAAAATAATTTAAAAGATAATTTAATTTAAATACGAAAAGGTTTTAAATAATATTTAAATCATAAAATCTTAATCATCGAAATCAAAATCAAATCAAAATCATAGCGCGGAAATGTTCCCGTCGAATATCCATTGTATAATGAAACACGATATTTTGATTCAGCTCGTAAAAAATATGAAGGAAAAAATTAAATTTGGAATGTTTTGTTTTTATGTTATAGATAGTCATAGTTTTAGTTAACTTCAAAACCATCCAATGTTCCATAGATAAAAACTTTTTGTCCCAAAACTTTCTGAGTAACCTGGTATACGCAGTTTTTTTAATTGAACTGTATACATACTGTCAAATAAGTATCGGGAATTGTGAAAAGAATGCCCGTGTAAAATGCTTGCGTAAATATATATTGCTAAAGTAGTTAATTTTCATGTAAAGTTTTGAAGCGATCTCTCAAATAGCTGATTGAAAATTTTGTTATTTGCTAGATGACCTCAAGCGTACTTTGCGAATTTTACAATGGATAAAACTATCGAACAAAGAATTCACCCCAAATTTTGTGTTGTCAATAATATTTCTTGTGCAGAATCATTAAAATGTTAGAGAAGGCCTACGGAGAGTCGACTTTATCAAAAACAAGAGCATATATGAGTGGTACAAAGTATTCAGAGAAGGTCGAGAAGTGGTTGAAGACTTGCTTCGTTCTGGTCGACCGTCAACGTCTTCGATTGAAAAAAATATCAACAAGGTGAAGCACATGGTGATGGTAAATCTTCGCGCTAGCTTAAGAGAGATAGCTCAGGAAGTTGACATGTGTCACGAATCGTTCGCACCATTTTGGTTGATGTTTTAAGTATGAAACGCGTCGCGGCACTGCTCCGAAGGAACTGAATTTTCTTCAATACGATACCCGCCAACAGAATGCTACAGACATGCTTGAACGAGCCAATGCCGATCCCATATTCATTAAAAGCATCATAACGGGTGCCGAAACGTGGATTTATGAGTTTGACGTGCAAACCAGCCAACAAGCTTCGGGATGGCGCTTCGATAGCGAACCGAAACCGAAAAAAACACGCCAAAGCCACTCAAAATTCAAACTCATGATTTTCTTTGATTATCATAGTGTCGTCCACTCAGAATTCCTTCCGGAGAGTCAAACAGTCAATAAACATTATTATCTGGGTGTTATGAGGCGATTCGTTTCGACGAATGAATTATTCGCTGGCGAAAGTGTATTGCGTCAAATGTCAATATTTCGAGTGCGACACAGTAAATTTAGACGATTGAAGCAATATTTTTTTGTTTTATTAAAAAAATCCCGTAACTTATTTGAGAAGTCCCGTTCAGAAACTTTCAGAAAATAAGCATGGGTACAAAAACAGATGTTGAGTTTGTTATGACAATAATTTCAAATTGAGTCCCTAAGCCTCTTGAGTGATACCAGTTGCTGTCGATACCCGATTTCTTTGTACATTTTTCGCATCATAAATCATAACAGGAATACTTTTGCAGAATACAAGAATTCAGGATTATGTGTTTTTGTACGTCAAGAACTTTTGCGGATAAAACAAAAGTTTTCTTGTTAAACAGAGAACAACATTTATTACAAAGTATTTTCATGTTATTATGTGTGTAAATTTATTTGAAAATTCTCACGAAATGCTAACTCTGATTGACTAATTGTGTAAAAGGGGCTGACAACAGCACAACGAGCCTGAAAATTATATTATTTGATGCCATATTTAGAGGCAAATTACTGTAAGGATGACAATTTAATGTAAGGATTAACTCCACATTTATTTTACAGCAGTTGAAACGAATTAAACTTACGTCACATGATTTGCAATGTTCAAATAAATAAACACGTGCATACATATGTTTCCTTAAAAATTTACTGGAAGGGCTTGAGCATAACTTAACTTAGGTACCTACTCTAATAGAACGTATAGTTACGTAGACCCATAGTTACATCTGTTTTGCACAGTGTGATTATCACGCTTAGTTGTTCATGAATTAAATTTATTAGAATGAACTTTATTAGAGCTGTGAGAGTCTAGGGGTATTACTCGACTTACATTCCTATGATGGTGAGTTCAAATCCTCGACCCGCACTACTGAGTTTCTACTTAAGTACGGATATTAAATCAAAAATGTCATAGCTCAGAGGTGAAGGAAAACATATATATAAATGCCTAATATATAAATAAATATATGAATACCTACCTATATTCAAATAAAAATACGAAATGTTAAACATTTAGGTTGCTGCACTTGTCTCAGGGTCATAGACATCATAAATTACGTTATACGTTATGTCAAAATAAAGTAGATAAAACTATAGGTATATAATTCATATATTTTATCGTAGGTACAAGTAAACTATCAATGTATTAATATATTGTTATATATTAGATGAATTAAGCTTTGCTGTATAATTTCTTCTCCAGCCGCTTAAATTTTTCATTTTTAACCAACGGTCGACTGGTTGAGAATGCCTTAAAGCATTATGTCCGCCTCTGTACAATATAGTGCAAAAATAGTAAACAAATAAATAAAATAAAAACATATCACGTAGAACTTCGCAAATGTTTGTATAATGGATTTTTTAAAGTATTGAAATATTAGTATCTGTTTCCACAAAAGATGCGAATTTTATAAACTGTGCTAGTTATTATACGAGCATCTATGTGCTTAGTAAAATGTATAAATAGCTTATCGAGGTCTGGTTTTATCTGAGAGAGAATCGTTACGTTAACTTTGAATACTTGTATTAACCTCCGGCTAATTTTCAAAACTACTGGAATGATTTTGACAAAATACGTACAAAAAATTAAATTAAATTAAACTTAACTCGAATCCCAAACCGAATTAACCTTGATTTTCCGCACATCACAAGGTTATCGATATGAAGGCAATCCGGGAAGTAGTATTCGTGGGTAAACCGGCAAAGTTGAGGGGTCAGGCGGGAGTCTTATCTCAGTTGCGTGGACGTGCGTAACGACAGGGCGCCACGCCCCCCACGATGTCTTCCTCAGACCGTCTGAAAGATGCGCGCGCATTCCAGCTCACGGCTAAGGGGGAGATACATCGCAAGAGATTTTCGATCGATTCGTTGTTTTTGGTTTGTGCAGGGCTTCAGCGCCTTTATAAAAAGCTTTATATAGTATAATATATATTTGTTTAAACACGACAAGTATGTAGGAAGTTATTGCATTTAAGATTGCAATAAAATTGAATATTAGCAACGATATACTTTAATTTACCTAACATGCATAATAATAATAGTAATAACTTGAAGTTATGGTTTAATGAGAAGGTTCTTGAAATTATAATGGGATAATAGGTAGGTAGGTACTACTAGAAAATGCCATGCCCACACAGCAGCATTGATTATAATATGAATGATCAGATTTATGATACATTGCAGTATTCGCAGAAAATGCATTACTGTATTGGTACTATTAGCTCGTGACAACTTTTATGAATAAAATAGGTAACACATATTGTTAATAGATATTGTCGTGAAATAGTCTTGTCATATACCTACATACATAGATGTTAACTAATTATAATATTTAGCTATTAGGTATATTTAAACATAATTGAAATTTGTTACTAAGCTGATTGGTATCATTGATTTAAAATTTTGAGTTGTCAAATAACCCGATAGAAAAATTACAGTTCATATTACGTCAAGCATTCTTCGGAATAACCACTCGTAGTTCTAGCATAAAAAGGCATTTAATACCAATAAGGCTCGCGCTAGATTTATTGTTATAAGAAGAAGTATCATGTGAATGTTACCTAATATTGTGTCGTTCGTGCGATGCGTTGGAAAAATCTCTAGCTAGAATCATCAGCGCAGCGTCGCGGTTCGGTCGCCGAAACTAAACGAACGTCACGCGAACCTACCGCCATCTAGTGGCACAACCTTCAAGTGTTCCTCTCGCACCTGCCAGCTGCCTACCTCGCGCGACATTCTCCGTCGCGCTCGCACCAGTAGCACGTAAAAATAACCTCAAAACGGCTGATCGTGGACCAACCAATCACCAAAATATTGTTCTCCCGCACTTTATTAACAGTGACAACGTTATTGAGACAAATATCAGTGTAATGAACATGACTTAACCCCCAGGTGATGCTAATTTTACGGTAAAGTGTTGGTTTACAGTGAATTTGGCAAGATCGAAAGTTTCCAAAGGACAAAAATGTTCGTTTTGGTGGGCTGTCATCGGGCAGCCCCCAAATATTGTGCCAATATGTGGTGGTTAATGATATTTGTGTGTGTTTTAAACTTTAAAACATTTGGTGTGTTTGCTACTAATAGCACTGGAGCGCTTTCTGGCAGTAAGTACCGGATATAAATTTTCTTGTGTAATTATTTTGCTGTTAGTGTGAAAAGTTGATGAAGTTCATTCATCAATTTCTTGAACTTGAAATTGAAGATGAACTTTTTTAATTTATGGTGTTTCTGCAAAGTAAGTTTAATATTACCATTGTTTACTTCTTGTTGTCTATAGATAGCACATAGTTAAAGGAAGTTATCTATAGTCACGAATTGTTGTTGTTGTGAACACCTTTTACTCAATGGTTCCTATTATCATTCTTCGTCAAAACAGGTTTGTTACGTATACACGTGACCCGCGTTTATGCATAACTTATAATTCTTGTTTACAGTTTACTAGTCTCAAGCAATTGATGCAGGTAAATAAAGAACGTATTATCTATCAAAAGTATGATACAAATCAGATAAGATAGGTAAGTGGAATGTCACGCCACCATGGCGCAGAAGGAAAAATGACAGTAAACATACTTGCCTCAGCCTGAGTCATTCTGTCTGAATCAAAAGTTTAGCCACTGACGTAAGTAATTGAATGAAAAAGATTAAAAAACTTGACATTAGTTTTCAAAAGACAATTTTTTATTAAATTCTGTTTATATTGTGATAAATTGATAATGCTGTAATCTGTTAATTATTGCTTTTAATTTTTTCATGAAATTGTCTAAACCGATTGAAATAATTATGATATAGAATTCTTATTGAAAATATTGATGATAGGGTATACATACATATATAAGGACATGAGAATTTTGAAGAAGAAAGATAGTTTATCGATCTATGACATGTTTATCTATGACACGAGATAATATAATGCTTAGTCTTTTATACAGTTTTCCAGTGATTGAACAATCTTCCAATTAGATCTGAAGATCAGCAGGACTACAATTCTCTGGTAAAATATAGTATTTAGTTATATCAATTTTTAATGAAATGATCATTTACTACTACATTATAAACATTGCTACAGTATTATATAGTTAAGCAGATAGTAGTATGAGTAGATTACAAATTTCATATTAATACAGTTGATAGACATTATTATGATTCAATTTAAATCGCTTTATATTCTTGAATAAGATGTAGTAAATATTAATAATTTGGTACGGTAGGTATTCAATTATAGTAAACTTGTGGGTAGTTAGAGGTAGTAGTTTTCCAAATAGTATTCAGTAATTTTCAGCTCTATTATGACCAGGACGATATATCTATTACTAATTTCACATAAAGAAGACAAAAAATGAAATTAATAAATGTCCTATTAAAAACAGAAAAAAAACGTATAATTTATACACTTCGACATCAACCTATAACGTCCCACTGCAAAGCTCCAATAGTAAATCTCTAGGACCGGGCGTTTTGGGTCATAAATTCATAATCCACCATGCAGGCTCATTGTGGGTTGTTAACACCAATAGTAAAAACAAGGCAATCGTTCGAAGCATAAGAGACATCGAAAGAAATTGTTCCAAACTTTCCAAAGGCATTTAAAATAAGTTATTTTGACTTTAATAGAATTTAAAAACGACACCAAGAGTGAGCAAAGACACGGACTCGTTACTAGATTTCATAATAAAATAAACAAATGGTCGTAAAAGTGTGTAACACGATTCAAGGCCTCATATTGTTTCAGTCAACAAGGACCTACGTGTCGGATATATAACTACGTCATGTCTAGATAATGTTATGTCATTCTAATTCCAGTCATAATTTATACATGTTTCCAGTTTCGTGTTGACTTGCACTCTTGATTGCAAACCATATCGTTGAAATATGCATTTACGTAGCCGTGGGATGTGCCAACAGACGAAAATAGAGGCGCAATCAACATAAATAGACATACAAACAAAAGTGACCGAAGACACTACATTATTTTCCTGAAACAGTACAAAGTTCAATATTTATGGCGAAAGGCCAATACTAAGGCACCTAAAATATTACAGATATTTTAGGTAAGCTCGCTAAAAAATTTTACTTGGTTTTCTTGCGAAATGATAAATAAGTTTTTATAATATATGAAAATTGTATGAATTTAAGAAGTACAATTTTCATATAATAACGAAAACACAGAAATGAGTCTAGTGCTGCGTGGGATGAAAAAACAAACCGAATCGCTTACAACTTCAATGAAGATTTGTTTGGTTCCCTATTAAATCGAATACGTTACAGAAACCGTTAACGCAAAATGTTTCATAAGTTTATGTTGTGAAATAAAATCTCCCCATCAATAATTGACGAGAACAAAACCGTCTGGTGGCGAAAAAAAAATAGAAATGATACTAGCATAATGAGATGCAAAAACAACATATATTTTTGCTGTTATCCTTCCGTGGTATCCTTCGGTTAAAATGACTTCACAACAAACACAACCCTTGTATTATGCATTCAGTGATAATAATTATATTCCAAACCAATTTCTTTTTAATTAAGTGATGGCAGTATTACGAACAATTAGGGAAAGTGTTCGTTTCCTCATGAATTTACGAGAATAAAAAAACCGCGGGTGCCGAAAATAATAAATTAAATTATACTATTATAATGAGATGCAAAAATAATATGAATTATTTTTATTAGTTGTGTGGTATCTTGTGTGTGGTTTATTAGATAAAATGATCTCACAACAAACGCAACCCTTGTATTTTGCATTCGACGATAAGTTCAAAAATAAGTTCTTTTTATTTCAATGACTGCAGTAGTACGCATAATTAAGAAGAAAAGTTTGTTTAATGATTTCTTGATATACCGTGTAGAAGAAAATCCTTCATTCGGAAACCGAATTGTAAAACGCAATATCCGTAATATCTCAGTCGAGTTATAAATGATTCAAAGATGTTCTACTAACAGATGAAACAGAGGTGTACCCAAAGGATCACAATGAGTAAGACATTAATAATAGCCAGGTAGTTAGACAAATAGCTGTAACAGAGTGGGTGGGCCATAGTACCCAGTTATAACTGTCTCAATTTTGGCGTCCCACAGCTGGCGCGACGACTATAAAAGTCCCGCTGATGAAAAGAGCACAATCCCATTGTGATGGCCATAAAACGGGCTTTGTGCCTGAAGAGGCGTCATTATGTGAAAAATGAAAAACGAATCGCACTTGTCATATTCAGACCTATCTTATTAGAGACACAGCCTTTTTGGTGAATTGTCAATTGATTCATTGCCTATTTATTGGTGTTGACGTCTCCCTTCTCTGAAAGGTAATTTGGTGTAGAACAAATTGCCTGCCACGGGAAGTTGCGAGGTGGTCAAATCCCTGTCAATGTTTACATATATATATAGTAGTAAGACATGATCTAACGATTTTACATGAGGATAAATTATTATTAGCAAAAAATCGTTATCCTTATTGACGCAATAATCATCTATGCACAATAGCGGTTCGTATTGTTTCATATCGTAATATATGCAGAATATACAAAAGTTCCGTATATTGACAAAAATAAGTCAATTAAGCGAAAGGAAAGTCAAAGAGTCTACTAGTTTGCAAAAATGTTGGAAGTGAAAAACGTCATTGAATAGGACACCAGCTGCAGACCTCTAGCCGGAGAGGACAACTATAGATTAGATAGGACCGTCTGACATTTTGCCTTTCAGTTTATTAAGGACTACTGCAATATTGGATGTGCCCTTATACAAAGCGAATCCATTTACTTTTACTGCTAGATATTGTCAACTTGTTATATCATATAAGAAGCTTGGAGAAAGTTTAGTTAGTTTTATCAACAAAAACAATTTTAGGCTGAGTAATAAACATGAGATGTAATTAAGTAATAAAACAAATCAAGAGAAATAAATAGGGACCGAAATTTTAAATCAATGTACCTAAAAATATTTGAAATACGAAACAAATACAAACGATATAGGTAGGTAGTGTTGAGTTTTAAACAATTAAAAAAATTACTAGCATTCCGTTTGCTGCATTAATTAATTAATACATTTAAGATGAAGTGAATTCGACTATCTATGTTCGTTAATAAATGTCGCACTTTAAATTCTTTAACATTACACACGTTAATTTTTTTAACACTTTACGAAGGAGGGATATATTTCCGTATGTTATCAACTCGTCAGTCTATGTGTATGTGAAGTACGTTATGCCAGTTTTTCCTTTTCCCTCCGGCGCGGGTGTCCAATATCATCGTAGCAGTCAGGTCAGCGCCATCCATTACCAAGGTGACGTACGATGAGGGTCCCCAAATTGGTTATTCTACAGACTGTGTAATAACATTTTTGTCCGTACAAACTTACACCAGCTTTAAGTGGTTTTACGATAGGTAGCCCCGTCATATGAGTTCACTGTGATTTACTCCTATCAATATATTTGTACATTGTTCCAAACAAAAATTTGACAATTAACAACTTTATTAAATGTTTTGACTAAGATGTCCGTCTGATTTAGGTTTGGTGACAATAAAAAATATTCATGACCGTTATCTTCGTTCTCCTGAAAACTCCACACTATATCTCTTCTCATCGCACTCGTTTCATGACTAATTCCTTCGTCGCTCTGACAGTGGACTCGCTCCCCACTGACATAAGGAAGGCTACTAATAAAAACAGCTTCAAGAGGAAGCTTTGGGAACACTACCTCCGTAATTTACTGAGCTAATGGTATTTTTCTCCTTTTTTCTCTATATTTATATTATTTGTGTGTATGTATTATGTATTTATATTAGCTTATTCATATGTATGGTCTATAATTCTATATATTTAATATAAATTTTTTAGTACGTATATTTATATATTTCATGGTATAAGTATATTATCAATGTATTATTATATTATTATTGTTACTTATAGAGATTAATTAAGGTTTACTATTTGAATTCTTCCCGCTTAAATGTGTCACATTTAATCAACATTTAACCAACGGTCAACTGGTAGAGAATGCCTAAGGCATTAAGTCCGCCTCTGTACAATATAGTGCAGAGCAAATAAATACAAACTATAACGAATATATTAGGTAGTCACATTTCACAGAAGTGTTATGCGTTTTACAATACTTTAACAAATTGAGTTTATGAACTATTTTGCTTTGATGTATTTGAACACCTCAAACATACTCATAGTTATAACAGAGTTACCAACGTCTCAAGTTCTCCATTAATTGTAAGCTAGTTCTACAAGAACTTCGGTTCGTAGTTATATACGTGTGGTTGCTTCAGTACTTTACTTATAGTACGAATTCCTCTTACCTTGTATGAAACTTATTCAGAATTCTCTACGCGAGACTTGTTGTGAACAATAAAGTAGATAAGTAGAATGAGGAAATTTATTGCTTTTTAGGTTGCACGTATGTACCAGTCGTTGCTATATATATGTGCGATTTATATGCGTGAGAAATATAATAATACTTAATTGTAATTAATATAAGTTGTTAATTAATATTTTTGGGTTAGTTTGAGATGGTCGCAATCGCAACTAGCAACTGGTCTAAGGCGTTGGCTACACGAGCGAGTCTCTTGCGGCGATATTCTCGCCCGTGCCACTAATTTCAATAGTACGAGTAACTATATGAGCCATCCGTGCCCATCTACACACGGCGATAATATCGTTCGTGTGGTACTCGCCTTAAAATCGTATCGTCTACTGTTATGTTTATCAATTCAGGACAAAGTTGCTTTTATGGAAACATACTACTTCGACAACCTGCATAATACACGTACAACATAACAGACTAAATGCTTTTTAAATGAATTGATAAATTATATAACACTAGCAAAACCCCGCAGACGTTGTCCTGTCATAGAAGTTGATGTGCTGCAGCGCCATCTAGTGGCGAGTTATAATAAAGTCGATAGCTCGAAAATATTCTCCGTGCTCAAATACCTATGTATACTAATTTTCATGGCGATCGGTTGAACGGTATAGAAAGAAGTTGATTTGTTGCAGCGCCGTCTAGTGGTGAATTACAAATTGATAGCATAAAAACTTTTTCCATCAAAAGATACATATATGTGCCAACTTTCATGGTGATCGGTCAAACGGTGTCGAAGTCTATTAATCTCCAATATACCAACATCCTCTTTTATATGTAGACCAGTGGTTCTCAAACTTTTTAAATGACGGAACCCTTTTGGGAAGCAAAATACTTGATGGAACCCTACAATAAAACAATTATTTTTATAAGTGTATTCTATATTAATCAGCATAATAAAAGTACAATGTATCAGTTACTAATTATTATTTACTTCACCACTTGGTAAGGACAATAATAGAAAACATTAAAAAAGAAAAAATCTAACTAGTGGGAGGTATGAAACTGTTTTTTATTTTTCATCAATTGCTTGATATCAGGTTTGATGGAAGAAAGTTGGAGTCTCATATCAGCTTCGGCGTCCAGTCTATTGCGATATTTTGTTTTCGTGGCTGCGTAGGTAGAGAATCCTGTTTCGCACAAATATGTAGTTGGGAACGGGAGAAGAATATCCAGAGCCATTTGGCCAAGCATTGCATATTCATCTTGGATTCTGCACCAAAAATCATTAAGAGGCGTCGTTTTGAACAATGACTCCATACTTGTGTCTGATGACATTTCTAAAAGAGATTCATATATCTCATTTGACATGTTTTCAGGCTTTTCCAAGTTGGGTAAAAAAGGATTATGAATCCAGGAGTTCACTTTAATTTTTGTATTGTGTTCTTCGGGAAAATACTTTTCAAAAGATGCGCGCATCGAACTGAGATATTGGACCAATTCTTCAAACACATTATCTTCAAACATTTCTGAGTCGTTTTCGCTAACAAACTCACTGAGTAACGTAAAACTTTCTATTTCTTTCTTACCAATGCAAATGATCCAAAAATCTAATTTTCTTTTAAAAGCAGTTATTATACTATATATTTTATTATAGGCCTGAAACACTGTTGTCTGTTTACCTTGCAACGATAAATTTAATTCGTTAAGTTTTTGAAAGATATCCGCCATAAAAGACAATCGGAACAACCAAGTTTTATCATACAAACGGTCCTTCAAATTAAAAGAAGTATCTGCTGAAAGAAACATTTGTAACTCGGCTCTAAGTTCAAATAGCCTTGTTAAAGTTTTTCCCCGAGACAGCCATCGCACTTCTGTATGGAGCAGCAGTGTTTTATGTTTGCTGCCATAATCTTCACACAATAATGAGAACAATCGGGATTGTAGTGGTCGTGATTTGATAAAATTAATTATTTTTACCGCTTCATCCATAACTAATTTTAGATTAGACGGCATTTGCTTCATCGCAAGTGCTTGTCTATGCAGAATACAATGACTGGAACTACAATTAGGCGCTTTATTTTTCATTCGTGACACTGCTCCTGCTGTTTTACCTGTCATCGCCTTGGCCCCATCTGTACAAATGTCAATGCAATTGTTCCAACTGAGATTATGTTCTTCAAAAAATATATTTATTTTATTAAAAATTTCTTCCCCGGTAGTGTTTGTAAGCAGCGATGAACACATAAGCATGTCTTCTTCAAAAGAACTTTTATATGGATATCTCACAATAACCAGCAGGATAGCCAAACCAGCGACATCAGTCGACTCGTCCATTTGCAAAGCGAATCGTGTATTTTGTAGACGTGTAACTAGTTCTTGTTTGACGTAGCTTGCCAGATCATGGATTCGTCGTGAAACAGTATCGTTTGATAGCGGAACAGTAGAAAGATGCTTTGCAGATTTTTCATCAAGCATACATTTTGTTATGTCTAATACACATGGTTTTATTAATTTCTCAGCGATAGTGTGCGCTTCACCTGCTTGTGCAATGCGATAGCTAACTAAGTATGATGCCTCCGTGGCCTTTTCGTTGGTAGTTTGTGTTACATGCATCATATTTTTTTGACTTTCTAATAACTGATCTTTTTTGCGAACAAAAAATTCTTTATTCTTGTCTTTAGTCTCGGGGTGTACGGTTTCTAAATGTCGACGCAATTTGGCAGGTGCCATGGAACTATTAGGAAGCAGTTTACTACAGAGCATGCAGAGAGGTGAGCCGTTGGAATCAACAAATCCGAAACTGATATAAGATTCATCATACTTCCTTTTTTTCGTCTTTGAAACCGTCGAGCTTGACGTCGTGGCACTCGTGGCATCATCTTCTGGATCGGTGATTGCTAAATTCTCCGCGCGCATTGCTTTTGAACATTCAGCGTCATTAGAAGATGTTGTTGGAACACGTTTAACACCTTTAAGCCAACGTTCCATTCTTCTTTATTTATAATGTTACAAGTCAGGATAGTGGGGTTTAAATAATGCACAATCGTTACTGCGTATAAGAGACTAAATTTAGAACCTACAGGGAAGAAATGTATAAAACTGAGACAACAGAATACAGCAGGCAGTAAAACAATGAACACTAGTTTCTCGCTAGCGAGCTTGTAAGTAGGTAGTAACTTATCGCTCCGAACGCTAATCATCAACTGACGACGCCAACGCGCGATCGCCGCTTTTATACTTAGTCCTAGACTCGATCTCAAATATTCTCGAAAATACTCGAGTCGGCACCTTTGATAAAAAGCAAAAATAAAAACAGAAATTTAAAAATAGCGTTGTAAACAATATCGACTTTATCCTTTGAAGTTAGAGACGAAAGTCGCTAGTTGACAACTATAGCGTCTAATTCAGAGGCGGCTTTTATCAAAGAGACTGAGCGCTTACAAGTATACTACCCGCTCGTTTTAAGTTTGCCGCTGGCGATAGGTATGAGTGTATGACGTTCGAAATTTTTTATTTAATTGTAACAATAAAAATTGTGTACGTTAGATATTTGGGTAAAACTATGACACATTATAAGTTTTGTTGTCACGTGGGGGAGGGTACGCGCATTCCACAGACCGGCAAACTTAGAGCGAACGCGTTGTACAAGTATAAAATTGTTGAGACCAAACTTATGAGATATTGTACCAGCTAATGTAACACAAGCTTATACAAATACAAATAAATAAATAAATAACATTCATAGCGTTTTGTCTCCGCGCGGCCGCGGAGTCCGCACAGCCGCGGAGCGACCAGAGAGAGGTGTTTTGATTTTTTTATTTCTAAATTCTTGCGGAACCCCGACAGAGGTATCACGGAACCCTAGGGTTCCGCGGAACACACTTAGAGTATAGCTGATGTAGACGATTTAATTTTTAGACTAGTTGCTATCATAGACTTCTTGCATTTCTGACCACCTCATTAAACCCATATTTTTAATAATTATTAGGTGTGTTCCTTCATTACATATGATAACCGCTCAATTGAGATCCGATGCCAAGTCCAATGCGACACTTAACGTTGACCTCGATCCTGTATTGGACCGTTGTCATTAAGCGTTACGCTACTGCTCTGTGCCGATGATATACATAGATAGACAGTCGTTCGATAAACAGGGGTTAGATCGGGAGCTGGAAGCCATTTCGTTGTCTGACACACGATTCTCGCTTTTGATTCTATATACTAAGCTCTGTTTTTGGCTGATTATGCCCCCTGCATAAGCTACTTCGTGTTAACCGGCAATTGGATTCGAATGTGTATTAATTGTGAGTGCTCCGGATATTGAAGTCACCGCGTTCCAATTGTACTCGGTACCGTATTTTTGGCAGTCCAATTCCACCCGATACATACCTACAGATATCTAATTTTACTGAAAACCAACAACGTTCGAGTACATTTAAGTGTACGGCGGCTATTTCTGAAATTTCTAATGACTCGTACAAAGATATTTGTTTATTTATTTACACTTTATTGTTTTAACAAAAGGCGGACTTTATCCTATAAAGTATTTTCTCCCAGCCAATCTTGGGGCTATTTAGTAACGGTATGGTAGATGCGAGTGCAACAGTATTGTAGAAAACATAAATTGGAATATATAAAATATACAAATAAATATGGTAATAAATACTTAAAATAAAATATACATTCATAAACATATGGTATACATATATAGATATATACCCCATATACACACTAGAATTATGTATATATAAAAAAAACGAATGCTGTTTAAAGTCACGTTATTTATTGGAGATGGATTAAACAAATGTATTTGAGACAACACGAGTGAAATGAAAATTGAAGGGCTGATTTGTATAATTCTGGTCGATTTAGCACTTGGTATTGTAACTGGTATCTGGTGTCTCGGTTAATAAAGAAATTAGGTACTTGTTATTAGAACAGTGGAGGCATGGAGGCGCGCAATGTTCTACAACTCCTGTTAATACAGTTCCGAGGGAGTTATTCATACCTATTATTAAGCTAACTCGCAATACATTTCTCTCGGCATCTGCTCAATTATGTTTCAATTGTAACGACGCTTACGGCGCTTCCAATTGTCGTAGTTCAGCCTCGGTGGAGTTGTGAGTAATGAATAATGATATATCACTATTCTAGTTACTATCTGTTTATATACATTTATATATAAAACTATAGACTAGCTACACTACAGAGTAAAAATACACGTGAATGCAATATAAATACGTAGTCCTAATGTATCGTTATATTTTCATTGTACTTCTTGTAGTCTTAAAATCGTTATAAATAGTTTCTGTGTTACCTCTGACATATTATTATTCATAATTAGACGCCTTTTAGGTCATTAAATTTTATTAAAGCCCTTTATTTTTATTAGTAAGCCTTGTTATATTTATTAACTTAAAACAACACAATTTTTTATATACGAGTATCTACATTATATCAAATATAGTGCTATATTGAAGCGCAATATATTACAGGAAACTAAATTTTATGATTGTCCTGTTGCTTATATTTATTGTTAAAATGAGGTTTTCAATACTACCTCTTAATTATCACTACAAAATTTGCCTATTTGATAATGGAAATAAATATTTACATCAACGTACATACGTTATTAAATTGAATGAAGCAATAAGTGTTGAGTTTTGATGTTTGATTCAAGACATTCAACATTTTAAACTTAGATTGGGAATAGTTAGGAAAGATTTGTATTCGCTCACTAAATTGCGAAGAGATGAAGGAATAAAATAAAATTGTAAATTTGATTTTGATTCTTCTACCTACTTCGAAGAAGTTGATGAATCTTTTTGCGAGCACTTGCGGACTTTCATGAAATTTTAAGCACGTCTTTGTGCTAGGCGTGCCAAAGAAACTGACGCGGAAAGTTTGCGCATTAGCGCTGTTAAAAAGTCGACGAACAAGTTGATTCAAACTTTGTATTGAACATTATTTAAAAAATGTATCGAAGTATGTCGACGTCATATGGTTCAACATTTCACTTCAATTAGCAGTTCTGCAGGAAGCCAATGTGTTTGATTGTTGATGTTTTATTGAAACTTATTTTTATTGACTTTATCGCAATAGTCAAATTTTAAACAGACTGATAATGCAGACGTTTCGAAAATGAGCAACTAACGAGAATAGTTAAACGGACCCGTAATTTGCATACAAATTGGCTTTCAGGGATAAACGCTCCATTTGTATTCAAACACAGAATCCCAGTTCAGTGGCTGAAGAGCATTTATCCAGTTTAGGATTTAAATCGACCGCAATATCATCTGCTTATCGATATTACCTTTGTAAGGACTGACTTCACTTGGCTATCGCGAACACTAAAATATTGAAATATCTTGGGACCACTCCGTTGTCTTGGGTTCTATGAAACGGTTTAATCTACTGATTAGACAAATCAATGCAGAGTAAGTGTTAAAATTGAAGACACTAATTTAATTCCATCACTCTCGTATTACTGCTCAATAGCTAACGACTCAAATTCCTTAAAATTACAATGTTTGCGTACCTTAAGTTAAAAATTTAAGATACTTAGACTAGTACTTAAGATTGCACTTTTCGTGTAATAGAAATACTTAAATTTAAATTAATGGTAAATGTAAAGGGGGGACTTATAAAGTGTGCTATACACATCACATATACGAGTATGCACTGGGTTTAATATAATTTATGGCGTGGTAATATAAGCGTACAGGGAACAATAATTTTGGACCAGATAATGATATTGAGCTGCTTTTATTAAAATTGGATATTTTAATAAAAGGATATTTCGTATATTCTGTATATTCATATATTAATTTTGAAGGTAGATGGTGGATATTGTAAATTATTGAAGATTAATCATAAATATGGAGACATATCTTTCCATATTTGGTATGCATTGTTTTTCCGAATAAGTAGAAAACTTTATGACAATCAAAAAAAGTTCCGACTTTGATGATTGGTACCTAATTAACTAACGGCTTTTGTAATCTTCTTTATCAGTCTTGTGAGATTCTTAATATCAGCTATTATAGTGCTGAAAGGGCCAATACTATGTACGCAAAAAAAAAAAGACATGCCGTTCTGTTACAAGTTGCTAAAAGATCCTTAAAGCACTTGAATTATCAATAAAAATAATGAAATTGAGACTTGGTTACCTCATACAGTCGAGATGATATATGCCAGAGGTGGAAATTTAATCTCAATATATTCCTATCTTGTTTGTAGTAATTTAATATTCTCAATAAATTAGGTATGGTCTTGGGACGAGTTCGGTGTACTCGTACTCACTGCTTTACGAATGTGTATATGTATAAATTATGATGCGTAATATAATTTCGTACAAAAACAAGTTCAAAGGCTTTTGTGTTCAAAAATATGGTAAAGGCATTCGTAGAGAAAGCTTTATTATTTTATTCGCAGACAATCAAAATAGCGAAGATTTAATCTTACAAAAACAAAATGAATGTTTAACCCATGTTGTACCTGTAACACATTGCTATGGTAACAGACGCAGTTATAAGATAGTTTACCGATGATAAAAAGACAATGTTTGTGAGGTGAATGACATGCGCGTCTGGCGAGACGGGAAGGATGAGCGAGGGGAAGCTGCCGCTAAAATAGAGCAATTGACGAGTTGTGTATTATTTTATTTTAATATTTAATTTAAGGACGTAAGAACTGATGTAAGAAGCACACAGAGAAGATCAAAACTCATATTCAGTTGTACCTCCAAAAAAATTTGATTAATTTTGAATAGTCAAATTGCTTATTTATCCATTTAAACGGGTCTCACTTTACTCGACGTTTCGGTTGGGTTGCACCAATCATGGCCACGAGCTGACTGAAGAGGCGGGTAGTCCACGTCGAGAATTGCGAGCAGTTACATCAAATACTTACCCCCATTTGGTCTTCATAGTCCGGAATGTTGCGGCACACAACGCTCACAATATCTGAAGTAGCGTCAGATGAAACTTGTGAGGTTTAATTTTATGAAATTTATTAATCACTGGATTTCATGACAATTTTTATTCATCTTCTCGATTGAAATTTCTATGTTTTTTTTTATTTCAACTGCTTCGTAAATAAACGTATTTTCTCATTTTGATGCTAATCTTTATTAAATTTTGTACTAATATTTAAATGGAGTGGGGTGAAAAGCCGTATTGCTGTAATTGCATTACACAAAGTAGGCATTGAGTCAAATGAAATTTTTAAAACCCTCCATCCGCTTGGTATTAGCCGAATGTTTGTGTACCCCGGGCTATTGGTATGTACATTGACACATCCTCTGTTTGTGACAGAAAAAGTATTGGCCGTCCACCACTATTCGTACTAAACAGACGATTAAAGCTGTGAAGGAGAGAATCCAAAGAAATCCCGTCCGGAAACAAATGATTTTGCCCAGAGAGATGATATATAGCACCCAGAACCATGTCACTTTCAAAGATGATTTAGGACTTGCTGCTTACAAAAGACGTACTGCTCATTTCTTAACTGATAATTTAAAGAAAAATAGGGTTGACAAATCAAAACAATGTCTTCGGCGATACGCAAAGGGAGCTCACAGACAAATCTATTTACGAACGAGAAAATAATTTTAATGTGGATCATTTTAATAAGCAGAATGATTGGGTTTATGCTTATAACTCTAGAGAAGCTGTGAAGTTGGTCAATAGGGTGCAACGTTGCCATTATCCGGTTCAATGATGGTTTGGTGGGGTGTTAGCTATCAACCTGACTGGTTAAAATATGGTGACTGAACTGAAAAAGGTATTAACATCGGCTGAAGTGTATCAAGATAGGATTCTTGAGAAGGTTCTAAAGCCTTTTAACAACACACTGTTCCATAACCAAGTATGGTCCTTTCAGCAAGACTCAGCACCGGGTCATAAGGCTCGCTCAACACAGGCGTGGCTAGAAAGGAATATTCCTGACTTCATTAGAGATGAATGCTGGCCGTCATCTAGTCCTGATCTTAATCCGCTCGATTATGAATTATGGTCTGTTTTAGAAAGCATGGCATCATCTAAACGCCATGATAATATTAAATCCCTAAACATTCCACAATGGTGGCAGTTGCCAATTTACCCTAGGTAGGTTAGACTACGTATACCGACGAATGATAGATCTTCTTCTTTACCTTTTCAACTTGGGCGCTCAACTCTGCATATTTGTTTCTATCCTTGTCTTCTCTTTGTAAGGCCTCTTCTTTACCATCTTGACATTTTGAGATCTTGGCTATAGGTATGATTCAGACAGGAAATAACCGGGTAGCAGTCCTTTAACTTACAAGCTTGCCTATCATGATTAGTTAGTTACCGGAGCTATTATACCTCATCGCTTGCCCTATATATGTATTCTTTTAAAACGTACTACGGAGGTTGTTAAACAATGCAAAGTAGAACACTAAATTGGAGCACGTTAATTGCACACGTGTTCAATTTTAAGTTGCATGTTAGATCCGGCCCTGCATGTACCTAAATTATTATAAACTTTAGACTTACGACGCACGTCGCTCACGCCCACATGACGCCTTCCAGCAACTACGAAAAGTGGTCTCCAGACCAAACTTTAGCTTTAATTACTTGCTAATTTAATATACCTCAAGGAGTAATTTGCTAAAACGCCCGGTAAGTAATATTTTTTAAATGCCCACTTGCCCCGCTGAGTTGGATAATTAGATATATATTTTATCGTAAATTTCTCTTTATTTTCTGGTGAAATTGTCACCAGAAATCTAATCAATATTATCATTAGTCTAAATTTATTAAAAGACAGAATTATTAAAACACATAAAATACGGGCCAAAGCCTACGTCACAGCACATCGAGATGCTGTGAATTGTTTCTGGGTAGAAAGGATTTTCGCATTGTTTAAAAAAAATATCCTCGAAGTCTGAGGCGATCGCGAAGCGTAGCGGAGCCTTCTTAACCTAACCTAATGAAGCCTAATTGTTTCTGGGTTAGCGATTTGTCCGGGCACATCTCGACGTGCTGTTAATTCGACTTTAGCCCGTAACTTATATATAACAAAAATTGAAAATCAGTGCTCTCCGGGTGTTTTTGTCACTTAAAACATCTTCAAAACTGCCTTGTATCATGTTTTCATTGTTTTTTTTAAAAAAACTTCGCTGCTTAAATATTCTAAACTCCGAATAATCATTCTATTGATTATTATTCAATTGAATATAATGCATATTTTGCCGTAAAATATGTAATGCTCGTTTCCAATAACGCGTCGTTGCGAAGTACGTATAAAATTTGCCGTGCCAGCACCCCTGGGTTCGAGCGATTTGCTCTCAATGAGACATACAGGAGGGTGCTTCACCCAGATTGGATGTCATGCCGTCCTCGTCACTACGCCGACAACTTTTACAACAAGTGCCCTCCACCTAATGTATTAAATTAATTTAGTGACCCTTATGGCCGCACCACTAAATGTACCTACCAAATATCTCCAAATAAATTATAAATGGAATATTATTTTTTTAAAAGAAGCTCTATTTTCAAGTTAATTGAGCACCCTCATTTACATATAAATTGAATGTTATATTTCAATAAACTCCCAGCGTTCGCAATAGTCACTTAAGTATTTTTCATTTTTATTATGATTGAAAATACATATATTAATTAAATATCGCATTAACAATAAAGCTTTTACGATATTTGACATCGGTTTTCAAATAAAGGAAAGTAATTAAATACAGGTACTATCGTTTCACAATAAACAGACATGAACAACTGTCTACCACCCTACCAATTCACGTCCTGCATAGCCCACAGGTTGACCGGGAGATAATGTTGTAAGCCTTACACTGTAAGGCATTAAGTATGCCTTTTGTAACAATTTACAAAAAAGAGTACATAAATAAATAAAAACATTTTCAATACCAATTCAATTCTTATTTTTATTTTAGTTTATTTAATTTAATTTATATAAGGTACACCAACAGTATACATATAACATTATTGTAATTTAAGACTAATCTTATTGGAGCTTATACAAACACTCATTACAGGTGTACACAACATTTGTAACATAACTATAAATTGATGTCTTCGACAGAGATACATGCAATAATACATTGCATGTATTCACATACATGCAATCATCGATAAATATATATTAACTTGTAGTAATTATATTAACGTTTGATCGTTTTTGTGAATTTATTACAGGATTTATTTCATAAGGATGATAACTTAATGTTCTTCATGTCGAATTAATTTTAATACAAAGAATTTCTTGTGTAAGTATTATTGTAATATTTATTTATACTTATTTGTACACACAAATAATTAACATGAAAGATTCTTACAATAGAAAATAAGTACAAAAGGCGTGCTTATCCCCTTAGGGGATTTCTATCAGCAAACCTATTAAGGTGCATTATATGCATATGTGTAATTTATAACATGATATTTGTAAAAATGTACCCAAATGTGATAACTAAAGTTTACTAGTAAAGTTTCACTTGACTCTTGTAATAAAATTGTTGTCGTAGCTAGTGTCTGTTTGTACTCTCTTTCACTATACTCGTTTGGGTGTAAACCATTGCTATATTTCAAGTTACATACACTAGAATTGGAGCGGTTTTTCTTGAAAATATTGCCTTATAAATCAGGCGGTAATACGCCAAAGATAGTCTCAACGATTGTATTGGCCATTCTGACTTCTTGTGCCCACTACGTAATGGACTTACAAAGGCTGTTAAGGATCATGGAAATATACGTCCAATCGTATTCTTCTTGAAGATAGGCTCGCGTGAGTTATATGCCAAGTTTCGATAGGCGATTTACTCCTATTGTGTGTTTATCTTTTGAAATATATTATGGGATATCGTCCTTACGAGTCTTTTGAAATATTTACGTAATCGCGTTTACGAGAACCTATTTGGTTTGAATGCAGTTATATTTGAATAAAAGGAATTAACATGTTTTTTTTTTCATAGTAGCGGCGCCAGTGACTTCGTTCGCGTGAACTTGCTATTCCCGTGAAATTCATAATAATTAACTGGATAAAAAGTACCCTAAATGTTAACCCGGCATATAAGCAATAACTATGCCAGGTTCCATTAAAATCCGTCCAGTGGTTTTTGCATGATGCGCGTACACACACATAGACACACGCACAGAGAGACAGACAGGAATTCCAAAAATGTTGTACTTTATAACTGCAATCAATTTTAAAACAAAAATATTTAATGTACAGACACGAGCCGTGTTACAATTTTATTATATGTATAGATTATAATTTTATCATTTCTTATAAATGTCGCTTTTGTGAAGATCATGAATACCCACCCTATTTACTTCTTTTATTAATTCGTTTAATTCATTAACATACAATGCGGCATTTACTGGTATCTATTGGTATAATAGGTCATTCCCTACCTCAATGGTCTCCTTTGAAACAACACAGTCACTGTCAAATTTTTGTCAGTTATGTATTATATACATACACTTAGGTCCTCCTCGTCCCATTATACATCCTATTTCTCATTTTCCTAAACCATACCTAAGTTTCCAGTGCCCCGGGGCGTGACGGCGTTTGTCATTATGGACCGATGTTGATATTTATCGCGGATGTCCATGGGCGACAGTATCCATTTACCACCAAGTAGACTGTCTGCTCATCTGCCGTCTTCTTTGTATAAAAAAGGTAAATACTCTAATCATGTGGTCGCTACCTGTAAAAATCTAGCAGATTTACTGTATTATTTGTACATTTATCTGGAAATTTGTAAACAAACGTTTTTACTTTTGTTTCAGATGTATGCTCGCTGAAACAGTTCCAGTGCGCGAATGGGAAGTGTATACCGCTGTCTTGGGTGTGCGAGGGAGACGACGACTGTGGTGATAACTCCGACGAGACAATTGAGGAGTGTAAGAAAGGTAAGTGCCAAGTACTGTAGGGCACTTCGAAAATTAATTCGCTTACGTGATGCGAAACTACGTCGAGCGTTATTCACTATATGTATACATATATTAAAATGTCGATGTAATGGAGTAGACCAGTGGTTCTCAAACTTTTTAAATGACGGAACCCTTTTGGGAAGCAAAATACTTGATGGAACCCTACAATAAAACAATTATTTTTATAAGTGTATTCTATATTAATCAGCATAATAAAAGTACAATGTATCAGTTACTAATTATTATTTACTTCACCACTTGGTAAGGACAATAATAGAAAACATTAAAAAAGAAAAAATCTAACTAGTGGGAGGTATGAAACTGTTTTTTTATTTTTCATCAATTGCTTGATATCAGGTTTGATGGAAGAAAGTTGGAGTCTCATATCAGCTTCGGCGTCCAGTCTATTGCGATATTTTGTTTTCGTGGCTGCGTAGGTAGAGAATCCTGTTTCGCACAAATATGTAGTTGGGAACGGGAGAAGAATATCCAGAGCCATTTGGCCAAGCATTGCATATTCATCTTGGATTCTGCACCAAAAATCATTAAGAGGCGTCGTTTTGAACAATGACTCCATACTTGTGTCTGATGACATTTCTAAAAGAGATTCATATATCTCATTTGACATGTTTTCAGGCTTTTCCAAGTTGGGTAAAAAAGGATTATGAATCCAGGAGTTCACTTTAATTTTTGTATTGTGTTCTTCGGGAAAATACTTTTCAAAAGATGCGCGCATCGAACTGAGATATTGGACCAATTCTTCAAACACATTATCTTCAAACATTTCTGAGTCGTTTTCGCTAACAAACTCACTGAGTAACGTAAAACTTTCTATTTCTTTCTTACCAATGCAAATGATCCAAAAATCTAATTTTCTTTTAAAAGCAGTTATTATACTATATATTTTATTATAGGCCTGAAACACTGTTGTCTGTTTACCTTGCAACGATAAATTTAATTCGTTAAGTTTTTGAAAGATATCCGCCATAAAAGACAATCGGAACAACCAAGTTTTATCATACAAACGGTCCTTCAAATTAAAAGAAGTATCTGCTGAAAGAAACATTTGTAACTCGGCTCTAAGTTCAAATAGCCTTGTTAAAGTTTTTCCCCGAGACAGCCATCGCACTTCTGTATGGAGCAGCAGTGTTTTATGTTTGCTGCCATAATCTTCACACAATAATGAGAACAATCGGGATTGTAGTGGTCGTGATTTGATAAAATTAATTATTTTTACCGCTTCATCCATAACTAATTTTAGATTAGACGGCATTTGCTTCATCGCAAGTGCTTGTCTATGCAGAATACAATGACTGGAACTACAATTAGGCGCTTTATTTTTCATTCGTGACACTGCTCCTGCTGTTTTACCTGTCATCGCCTTGGCCCCATCTGTACAAATGTCAATGCAATTGTTCCAACTGAGATTATGTTCTTCAAAAAATATATTTATTTTATTAAAAATTTCTTCCCCGGTAGTGTTTGTAAGCAGCGATGAACACATAAGCATGTCTTCTTCAAAAGAACTTTTATATGGATATCTCACAATAACCAGCAGGATAGCCAAACCAGCGACATCAGTCGACTCGTCCATTTGCAAAGCGAATCGTGTATTTTGTAGACGTGTAACTAGTTCTTGTTTGACGTAGCTTGCCAGATCATGGATTCGTCGTGAAACAGTATCGTTTGATAGCGGAACAGTAGAAAGATGCTTTGCAGATTTTTCATCAAGCATACATTTTGTTATGTCTAATACACATGGTTTTATTAATTTCTCAGCGATAGTGTGCGCTTCACCTGCTTGTGCAATGCGATAGCTAACTAAGTATGATGCCTCCGTGGCCTTTTCGTTGGTAGTTTGTGTTACATGCATCATATTTTTTTGACTTTCTAATAACTGATCTTTTTTGCGAACAAAAAATTCTTTATTCTTGTCTTTAGTCTCGGGGTGTACGGTTTCTAAATGTCGACGCAATTTGGCAGGTGCCATGGAACTATTAGGAAGCAGTTTACTACAGAGCATGCAGAGAGGTGAGCCGTTGGAATCAACAAATCCGAAACTGATATAAGATTCATCATACTTCCTTTTTTTCGTCTTTGAAACCGTCGAGCTTGACGTCGTGGCACTCGTGGCATCATCTTCTGGATCGGTGATTGCTAAATTCTCCGCGCGCATTGCTTTTGAACATTCAGCGTCATTAGAAGATGTTGTTGGAACACGTTTAACACCTTTAAGCCAACGTTCCATTCTTCTTTATTTATAATGTTACAAGTCAGGATAGTGGGGTTTAAATAATGCACAATCGTTACTGCGTATAAGAGACTAAATTTAGAACCTACAGGGAAGAAATGTATAAAACTGAGACAACAGAATACAGCAGGCAGTAAAACAATGAACACTAGTTTCTCGCTAGCGAGCTTGTAAGTAGGTAGTAACTTATCGCTCCGAACGCTAATCATCAACTGACGACGCCAACGCGCGATCGCCGCTTTTATACTTAGTCCTAGACTCGATCTCAAATATTCTCGAAAATACTCGAGTCGGCACCTTTGAAACAAAAAGCAAAAATAAAAACAGAAATTTAAAAATAGCGTTGTAAACAATATCGACTTTATCCTTTGAAGTTAGAGACGAAAGTCGCTAGTTGACAACTATAGCGTCTAATTCAGAGGCGGCTTTTATCAAAGAGACTGAGCGCTTACAAGTATACTACCCGCTCGTTTTAAGTTTGCCGCTGGCGATAGGTATGAGTGTATGACGTTCGAAATTTTTTATTTAATTGTAACAATAAAAATTGTGTACGTTAGATATTTGGGTAAAACTATGACACATTATAAGTTTTGTTGTCACGTGAGGGAGGGTACGCGCATTCCACAGACCGGCAAACTTAGAGCGAACGCGTTGTACAAGTATAAAATTGTTGAGACCAAACTTATGAGATATTGTACCAGCTAATGTAACACAAGCTTATACAAATACAAATAAATAAATAAATAACATTCATAGCGTTTTGTCTCCGCGCGGCCGCGGAGTCCGCACAGCCGCGGAGCGACCAGAGAGAGGTGTTTTGATTTTTTTATTTCTAAATTCTTGCGGAACCCCGACAGAGGTATCACGGAACCCTAGGGTTCCGCGGAACACACTTAGAGTATAGCTGGAGTAGACATTAGCACATAAAATGAGACCGATTGCAAAGTGCCAAGCGAAGTTAGTTTTGGTAAAGTCTTGCCGATCACGTGATGTAGATTAAAATACAATAAACTATTGTTGAATCAAGAGGATATAAGACAATATTCACTGATAGGCTTGTACAAGACTGTTTAATGTGATGGCTTCCATCTTCGGGCGTCTTATGACTCAGAGTAAATTAAAATAACCAATTTTTGATATTATTGTTCATAATGTGTTCTTGTGCTACAAGCACGTCCCAAACTGCATGACGTCTGACATGAAGTATCGGCCAATCGGGCGTTCGCACAAACGCTCCTTCCACTTACAAGCTCCTTTGCAGCTCATCAACTTATAAAATAAGCGGTTAAGTAGCGCTAACTGCAAATATAACGTTGTAGAACAAATTTATTCATTCAGTTAGAGCAACGAAAATTAATATTTTCTTAGGTTTTCGCGATTACTATACATTGCAATTAAACAACTTTGAACGGTTTAAATCGCGTATATTTGACATGATTTATATCCCGACGTTTCGAACACTTTGCAGTGGACGTGGTCACGGGGTGACTAATTGATTTTATTTGTCACTTGAGTTATTAAGAAATTATTACTACCGTCTGAAATTTTTTGAACTACCGTCTGAATTTTTTAATCATAACATTCCCTATGCACGCAGTATTCGCTCACGGTGTCCAGAGGTCTTGCAGTATGGCGTTGGCCTTGTGATTTAATTAATTTAATGACAGGATCCCAAGCCGGTGGTACTTGCCAACCATCTTCTCTATTGAAATTTGGGTGTTTCTTAATTTCAATAGCCTCGCGTAACATTCTTGGCATGTACCGGGTCTCTCTAGCGAGGATTTGTGGATTATCAAATCGAATGTAATGGTTGGGTTTGTCCAGAGCATGTTCACAAACTGCAGACTTGGTCGAGCGTCTGTTCTTCATGTCAGCTATGTGTTCTTTTATCCGGATACCGATGCTCCTCTTTGTTTGCCCAATGTATGATAACCCGCATTCACAATCAAGCTTGTAAACACCTGCATCTTGTAGGGGGATATTGCTCTTGACCGGTCTTAAAAATTGGCTAATCTTCTTGTACGGCTTGAAGTAAGTTTTAATTGAAGCTCGTCTTAAGATATTGCCAATTTTGTCAGTGATGCCCTTGATGTATGGTAAGATGGCAGGTTGTCGCTCAACTGTAGATTTAAACCACGTCCCACGTGACCACGTCCACTGCAAAGTGTTCGAAACGTCGGGATATAAATCATGTCAAATATACGCGATTTAAACCGTTAAAAGTTGTTTAATTGCAACGAAAATTAACTTTAAAAATCACAAAAAAATATTAGTGCTAACGTTCGGTTGGTCAATTGCTGATATTATGTTGGCAAAGTTGGCAGCTAACGGGTGTGCAGTGGTTCTGCTGCATTTGTTAATAACAATTTAATTTCCCTCTTTTTTCTGGAAAATAGTACAATAATACCAACAGAACCAGCTGGCGACTGAGCAGTTCTGTTGATAGATTGTGATTTCGGATGTTTTACAAAAAGCTTTGTGTTAAATTTTTGATCGAAGAAATATGACTTCATAATCTGGGCAGAGCGGCAGAGCTTAAGGTCTCGATGTACTCGATTCACATCCGTGTGATAGTGAGTTCAAATACTCGGCCCGTTCCAATATTTCTAATTAAGTAGATACAGGTACATTACGAAAACATTGGCCATCGGCTAATCCGGATACACCCGAACGCGTCATCCACGTCTATGAATTACCATACCTCAAATACTTTATTACTAAATACTTTATTGCATAGACGTGGCTGATGCGTTCGGGTGTTTCCGGATTAGCTGATGGCCAATGTTTTCGTAATGTAAATGTACCGATTTTTTAAACAAAATCACTGCTCGGCTGTGAGGGAAACATCGTGAGCAAACCCGCTTGCTCAAAATCCGCATTGATCCCGTGTGGTGGATTATGTATGGTTCAAAACCCCCAGTGAAATTACTAGGGGATATATGCTGATACAATCTGGGTAGATTATATTCATCTTTGAACCGAAGACACGGGGAATCTTACTGTAGTCTATTGAGTGTGGGCCATTATTAAATTAATTAGTAGATACAATCAGTTATAGTAATTTAGATTACGCTATTAAAGATGAAAGTGCTTGCTTCAATGCTTACTCGTATTTTATCAATATTAGAAGACCGCTTCGGACCACCGATAAAGGTATCTTGTATTGACAGCCTATTAATATTTATTGAAGGAAATAGCTTCGGTAACTTGAGGGGTCTCCCTCCTAATTTTAGATCAATTAGGTTTCTCGGAATTTACTTCAATTTTGTTAAGAAAGATCAATTTACTATGTGACATTGACAAATTACTGGTAGATAACAAAGTAATACTTAAAATAAACATGTGACAAACGGAGAGAAAAGTAACAACACAGTATTATGACGGGTTTAAAAGATGACAAAGCACGATTATTGTCACGCGGTAGATCCTTTAACAGCTTATCATGTCAAGAATATGAGTTCACTGATTAATTTATGACTACGCAAATTACAAATCAAATAGGTACTATTTAAAACAAAGTAGTAGACATACAATACAAAATAGTACAAAGTAGGTAGGTATACCTACTTTGTAACAATACCAATTTTATTTTACGATTAAGTTTAGATGTACTCTTTATTTGTACACATGCAACACTTGAATTGTCTAATTAAATTAAATAACACGAAAAGTACAACAGACGGCCCCCTATCGCCAAAGCGATCCGTTATTTGTGAAAAAAAAAGTTATTTTTCTATATATATATATATATTTATTGGAGGCAGATGGCCGAGCGGTCCATCTGCGGATGGTAAGTGGCTACCGTCGCCCATGGACACCTGCAACACCAAGTGTGCTGCCGGCCATGCAGAATCCTATTCACAGCTTGAAGAACCCCATGTCGTAGCATAAGGGGTCTTATACCTCACGAGGCAATTTGTTCCTCGCGACACCTCCGTATCAAGGAAATGTGGATGCACCGCACTTCTGTGACGCAAGGGTTCGCCGGACTTCACGTTGGGTGAACTACAGAGCAAGGGATATAACATTCCATACCCTGCAACACCACATCGGCAACAGAGTCGGCACAAGCATCTATATCATCCGACGAGAAACAAACCTGCCTCCAAGAATAGAAAGCGTAAAATTCACGCAGTCCATCCCAATCTGCTGACCTGTAGTGCCAGACTGTGCACTTTCCTTGTGATCGGACCTACGCAGATTTCTCAGCTGGCAAAATCAAACATTTTGGTCGACAAGTCGACTGCTTGTTAAAAATTAAAAGATTTTATTATAGTCATGTTATACAATACATGTTACATATATCAATACATGTTATACAAGAATGTAATAATTTGTAATAACTCAAACATGGTAGTCGTAGTTCCAAATGAATTTAAATTGATAAAGTTATAATTATAATACATTAGTAGTAGAAGCAACATGTGAAATCATAACAAAATAAGTTATGAGTAAGACGATGCAATTACTGTATGAAACAGAGAAAACTCAATTCATACAGCGTTCTGTTTTAGTGGGCGTATGTCTTCAGTTATATTATAATACATATTATTATGTTAATATTATGTGCTATATTTGTTAACTATTGATAATTAATTAGCAGTAAAATTGAGAGCATGTACTCAATAGAGCGACATAAAATTGAGACACAACAAAAAATTATAGACAATACCGATTTAAATGTACCCCGTGGACCAAGTACAATGAATACTAACGATCTATAACAATTTATTAATGGAACTGATTGTATACGCCGCCTTGATTGGTATTTGCCAGTGTTTGGCTTCCTTTATTGATGCGAGATGACTCGTGGCGACTTGCTGGCGCCTCGGCCATGGTACAATTGCGCATGCGTCGAACGTTTCCACGAGATCATGTCAAAATGATAATCTAATTATGGCCTTTTTGCGTTAATCAATCGTCTAAATATTTTTTGCTAAAACACAATTTATGCTATTTATTTATTTACAAGATACACCAACAGCATTTACACGAAAAAATACAAGTGTTAAAAACTTATAAATTCAACATACCGTGTGAATTTATAAGTTACTTTAACAGGTTACATACCTTTAACAGGTGCTTACAAGTTCGACACAGGCATGAGGGTATGATAAAATACGAGTATTAAGAAAATTAAATGTGGATAAACATAAATCCAATTAAATTACAATTTACTAGAACATTAAGCCATTTAATTAAACAAATGAAATAAAAAAACAAAGTACCCTGACTACAATTTACGTAAAATTTTGCGTTTGAAACTTGCCAAAGAATCATTAAAGATGTCGATGTCGATTAAATATGTCGATGTCGATTAAATATGTCGAGAATTCAACTCGTTATAAGGAAGACGATTTAATGGCGAGAATTTACCCATGTTTGTTTTAGACGGTAGCGGTACTAATTGCTTGCTTAAAGGATATCTTGGGATAGAGCGAGGAACAGCAAGGCGAATTTGGTTTACCACCTCAGGTGTGGTAACAAGGAATGAAGGAACCATTTAATATTTTGTGCAACAAAACGAAGCAGGAAACCTTCCGACACACTAGCAACGTTGGTAATCCGAAATGAGAGGGTCGTCATTGGAGTCGCCATCCGTTTCTAGTGATAAATACTACAGAATTTGTTTTTAAATGATTAGATAAAGTTCACCCCATATCGGTTTAGAAACGTTTTTATTGTTGTAGAATCAAACACTTGAAATCATGAAATTTTCTGATTACGGACTCTGAATCTCAGAATTTGTCGGATAACGACAGTATCTGTTTCAATATATAACAACTGAGCGACTACAGTTCAATTCTATAGTTTGTAATCTAATCATACTAAATGTTGAACAATGGCAATCCTGACGCTTATTTTATTTTTATTTACTTTTTACTTTTTATCGTGCAAAAGGCGACCTTTTAACCCTTTAAGTTATTCTCTAGCAGGCAACCTCCACCAGTTAACCTTCGATATATCATATGATATAACCGATATAATCATATGATACAATTATTATAAAAGATAACTTATATATACACATATGGACACATTTTCGACACACATGGGACCGCGCAGTTTTATTGTCTTGTTTAATTTCTTGTTTGTTGTCGTCTAAGTATGTTTAAGACATCTTAGAATTACAAATTATTATGTAAGCGATTACTTGTATATATGAAATAAAATTTCTATCTATATACATACAGAACCACTAAGCCTGTGATGACAAAAGGTAATATGCTCGGAGCGTCCATTTAAAAGTATTCCTTGTTGGAAGCCTTTTTAACGTCAGCGGGGATCACGTTTTAGACTTCGTCTTCCTGCGCGGCGAAAGAGTTGGGTACTGTTTCCCTAACTATACGAATAACAGAACGTATTAATGAGCGTAATCCTATAATTTTAAATTTATTTCCATCATCATATTATTTTATTCCAGTGAACAAAGACACGTTTACATGAGAAGTGTTTCATCAAGTCCTATCGCACGGTCTTTACACCGCTTTTCATTCTGAAAACATTCAGTCCCGCCTCCGTACGTGTTCCGTACGACTCCATATTAATACGTTAACAATGTTAAAGAATTTACGACAAGTTCATGAAGTTTAGTGAGCAGTATAGAAAGTTTGGGAGTTGTTTGATCTCGCTTCCGTTCTTTTGGAGTCTGAGAAGACGGAGAGTAATCTCAAATACTTACCTACCGAAAGTTTATTTTTAGGTTAATACTGTATTACTCAATGAGGATATAAAATATTTTTTTGTTTAAATACTTGTTCGGTACTGATCGACTCATTTTATTTCATTTTTGAAAGTATTGCCCTTTTTAGAAGACAAAACTAATCGCAAAGTCATACGAAGCCTGTCATTATTAAGTTCATTATGTAATAAAAATGTATCCATATCTATTTAACTTCTAGTTTACTTTTATCTAGCGGCTACATTATATTTTTATAAGCGAAGTACTTCAAATATTAGTTTACCATGCAACTATTATGCAACTAATTATGTACTAAAGTTTGAGACGAGAGAAGTCTAATAGGATAAACCTATTATACTTCCCCGTTTCCCCGTTACTCGTTACTCCCCATCCCTTCCATTCCCTCCATCCCCGAGAATGAATGAGGGCTAAGCAAAATTCGTCATCCCGTCATACCTGTTATACATTCGTTTTAATCCATTTTCCTAGTCTAACCCTAAATATGCAAAAGCTGTGCATCCGGGGGCATGCGCCAACGTTTGTCATTCTTGACTGACCTTGGCATGTATCGCGGATACACATGGGCGACAGTATACACTTACCAGTAGGCCCACTGTCTTCATTTAAAATAATTTAATATTTGAATAATTTTCTTGTAATTATTCCATCAGGTCACAGAACAAGGCTCACCTTTATGTCATGTGATAAAGTAATCTTAATTTGACAATTAATTTCAATTTATTACGCTTTGATAAATAAGTGATTCATGGCTCTTATCTCATAATTACAATTAATGTACAGTAAGCAGTACATGTTATACTACTTAGTAAGTTTCATTACCTCTCCATAAATGCGGAAAGTATTGTCTTCTGTACACATAAAATAATATTAAAATTACGAATTATTTTATCTATATTAGGAATTACTTATATCACAGTAATTAGATTTAAGATTTTAATCTGAACAAACGTTTCATTTGTTTTTATAGGTTTGTGCATTTGATAATAAGCTAAGCATTTTACTTATTTAGAATTTACGCAATGAAGGATTTTAGGTCGTAAGGTAGCATCACTCTATTCGTTTTTATTATATTTCTTTTTAGAGAAGGTGAGAGACGAGCAGTTAGTCCGCCCGGTGGTCAGTGTATACTGTTGCCCATGGACGTTCCCGCAGAATTCCAGCATGACATACGCTGCCACGCCCCAGAATGCTTTGTTTACCTTTGGAAAATGTTGAGTGGATTTGGAGAAATGGTTTGGAAAATAGGGAGGATATGATGGGATGGTAATGGGCTCTGGCATCTCAGTCACTAACGGAACACTTACGTACGTTAGGGAAATAGTGTGATAAAGTGGGAAATGCATTAAGTACATTTACGGTAGGTACCTAGTCTTAATCAATAGTGATATTTTAGAGTGATTTAATGTAAATACAATACATTTCTCGATTGTATTGTAAAAACAATACAATATAATTTACTGTTTCTCGTTACGTACTACATATCGAAAATCAAATACTAATTAGGAGCAATCGATACAGATTTCAATTTTGTTTTTAATCATATTTCATACGCAAAAAATGTAGGTCCCTCACGTGAAAACGCTGGATTTAATTTTATTGAATACATAAGTATACATATATATATATTCTCTATTTTATATAGTGCTTTTACACTGTTGTGTATGTCAGCCCCATCGTACCCTAAAAGTTACAATTTCACTGTCTATCTATGCTATAATTACGTCTATCTGTCTATCTTACTTATCTACCTGATTATCGTATACATATTAAGTACATCGTATCGTATAATATGCAAGTAATATTGCAGTATTTAAACCTGTAAATTATAATATGTTTATGGAATTTTGCATGGTTAATATTTTATGAAATACAACATAGCACGGACAGTAAGCGTTTCTATGACTACGATAACATGATGAGTGAGACATTTCATTTTACTTAGAGCAGTGTTTGCCCCACTTCAGCTGCACATACAATATGTTCGTGAGATCAATGTAGCGTTTATTTCATCACGATGTCTCATTTTCGGAGAACATTTACTCGAACATTTTTTCGGATTGTATCTTTATATTTTTTTATATGTTTATTCTCCGAATTTAGCGGAAAGTCGCGAGTGTTAAATAGAAATTCAAGCTCCTGGGATATGTATAAATAGCCCAAAGATTTCACGCACTCCAACAATCTCATTTTACAAAAAATTGAAAAGGGTGCAAAAGAAGATAAAGTGAACGCAGACATTTACTCGTGAAATATCTAAGAGCCTGCAGAGGCGACAGCCAACTTTTAATTGATTAAAGTGGCGCGAAGTGTAGTGGAGAAGGAGTTTAATTATATAATTATTAAGCAGAACTTATAAGTGATCTGATCACGCAACATAATGTTTCAGAATACGGTTGATGTAGATATATTATTATCTTAGATAATAATACTCGTCAAACGATATTTGCAACATCTATGGCTCGATATGTTTGTACTCATAAACGAAATTCTACACCGTAATGTCAAATTACCAAGAAACATAAATGCAAGGTATGATCTTAACATATCTATATAGGTACATAAAGCGCAATGTTTGTCTGTTCATTTATTTGTTATCAATGATATCAGCGATTGTTATTGGTTGAATTTCATTAATGTTTTCTTATATTATATATTTATGATTTGTATTTAAACGAAAAAATTAACAGAACAAATTATTGTTGAATAATTGAAATAAAGGTAACCCCCCCCCCCCCTCCACCCGCCAGCACACTGAAATCCAACAGTCGCTGGGCTCACTCGACTGATTACCCCTCTCTCACAGAAGACTACCTTGAAATGTACTGCAATTCCCAATTTATAAAATTCCGCAATGCATGTATGTTTTTTGATAGCGAGTGAGATATGCCAGAGCCTATTCCCATTCCATCCTATCCTATCGCTGCCCATTTCCCCAACCCTTTCTTCAAATCCATTCTTACGTCAACAAAGGTAGGCACCTCCGGCAGTGTGCCAAAGTTTGTCGTTCTGGACTAAAGTTGGCATGTACCGCAGATGCCCATGGGCGACAGTATCCACTTACCACTAGTGCAGTTTTGCACGTTTGCAGGTTTTACTATGCTCGTTCGCCACATTCATTCTATAAAAAAAATTAAGTGAATTACTTTAAATTACTCAGAATCCATTTGCTGCTTGCTGTTCATTGAGAATTTTCTGTTGCATATTTAAATATATCTAGATTAATGCTTCGTAACAATCAGTCCTGTAGTCACTAAATATTATGAATAACTTGACAACTTGACTAGATGTCAGCCGCTAAATAATATGTATTTATTTATCTTTGTAATTCTTGCTTCCTTAAAAACGACTTTACGAATTATTAGGTCTCCCTTTCTTTTGTTCTCATTATTTTTTTTGTTTTATTTACTTTTAACCACTAGATTATTTACAATTACATTTATTGCTAAAAAAATAATCACGCTGTCGTCACATTATTAAGATATCAATTAGGTTTAACACTTGTGTACACACTGATATGTTGATATCTAGCTTTGTGATGTGAAAATAATAAAGCAGTTAAGTAACTTAATAATAGATATCGCTCTAATTATTAATTTCGTATTTTCCAATTTTAAAGCATAAAAGCTTCTATCATTATTTTTGCATTAGGAGTCTTGAATTGTATTTTACCCACATTATACTGAAAATACAAAGCGAATTCTAGGTCGGAGACTATTTAAATATTCAAGAGACAATAAAAAAGAGGTCAAGAGTAAAGAGATGTTATTTTTGGAGATTTTTTTTTATTAATTTGTGATATAAGTACTAAGTGAAAAAAGAACTTTTCAAAATAAAACGACAGTGTCGCTATATATAATGTTATATAACATGTTATAATCACATTATTTAACGTTACTCGTAGTAATGTCGTACCTTTCATATTATTGTACTTAAGATTCTTCGTAACCTAATTTAAAATGAAAACGTGGTTTTAGAATAATAAGATTTCTTATTTGTTATTTAAAAGTTTCTATTAAACATGGCTGGCTTTTGCTGCTTAATTTTGTCAAAGAATGTTAAAAGCTTGTTTGAATTTTCTTTGTAATTCAATCTTGTCATGAAATGTTTTTACGTTGTTGGAAAGTCTATTTTAGTAGTATAGACATTTTCAATTAGGAAGTCCGTTTTCAATAATAAATTACATTCTATAAATTCCTTCATTTCCCTCATCACTTTGTCGTTTTTATAGCCAAAATTAATCAAAATCGATTTTTAGAAGTCAAGAAAGGAAGTTGACGAGTTGGCAATTAATACTTTTGTACAAACTTTCCGAAACAGGATTGAGAAATTTAACTCATTATTTTGCCACCGAGAAGATAAATTTTCGGAGGGTTTGTTCGTGCCCTTTTGGGTAGAAGTATGATAAAACTTCTCCCTCCGATCAAGGGTGTCATCTAAGAGCTTATTAATTCATACGTATAGTATAGTTATATATGTTTAATTTACCGTGATCGGCTTAGCTTATGTTTTATATATTAGATAGTCGGTTAAGTTCGCGGCCTTTTTATAGTGTAAATAATAAAGACTTTTTTGTATTACATAAATATTTATTGAACGGAATATTGTCCATTTAATTCGACTATGTTTCGCCATTTTTCTGGCGGAGCCACTATCACATCGCTTTAAAATTTTTGGAGTTTCTGAGCGAAAAACTGATTTAAATGGTTTATTCAGGCTTCTCTTGAATGTAATTATACTGCATTCAGAGAATTTTGTAAAGAGCGGAATAAATGATAATCCCAAGGTGCTATGTCTGTACTGTATGGAGGATGCATTAAAACTTTCCAGCCAAGGTCCATCAATTTTAGTTTAGTCATCAAAGATGTATTGCGGTCGAGCATTGTCGTGATGGAAAACTACACCTTTTCTATTCATTATTTCTGGTGCATTATTTCTTATTTCTGTTATTTCTGGTAGTCACCCCGTGACCGTGACCACGTCCACTGCAAAGTGTTCGAAACGTCGGGATATAAATAATGTTAAATATACGCGATTTAAACAGTTTAAAGTTGTTTAATTGCTATGTATAGTAATCGCGAAAAACTAAGAAAATATTATTTCTGGTGCTTGTTTCAATTTTACTAATTGATGACAGTAGACATCAGAATTAATCGTTTGACCGTGCGGCAAAATCTCCTAATACACAGTGCCTTTCCAGTCCCACTATACATATAACATGACTTTGTTCGGAGTGAGGCCTGGCCTTGGGACTATTTGTGATGGCTCATTTCACTTAAACCAAGATCGTTTTTGAACATTGTTATCGTAGGTGATCCACTTTTCATCGCCTGTTACCAACCTCTTCAGAAATGGATCGATTTCATTTCGTTTTAGCAACATCTCGCATATGGAAATTCTATTCACCAAGTTTCTGTCATTTAAATCACGCGGCACCGAAACATCTAGCTTTTTTACAAAATTCAGTTTATACAGGTGATTCAGAATTAGAGTGGTGAATGCTAAGCTCTTCCACAATTTGATGAGTGCTTATGTATCGATCTGCTTTCATTTTTACAATGATAACATCGGCATTTACCTTAATAGGACGATTACAGCGTTGAACATCGAAATTACCAGACCTGAATCGACTTAACCATTTTTTTACAGTAGTTATAGATAAAGCATCTTCTCCGTAAACACCACAAATCTCTTTTCGAGTTTTAAAAGCATTAATTCATAACCTTTGTCGAAAAAAATTATAAAGCATCTAATTTTCTCTTTATTAACTTCCATTTTAAAATTGTTAAAACATAGGAAAGATAAAACTTTTAACTTACAATTTCAATTTCCCGCTATACCAAAAAATTTAGCTGTATACCGGTATCTCACTTTCCCGCCAGTGATCAGTGTTGCCAGAAATATAGCACACTAAAATCATACTTTCAAAAATTGCCGCGAACTTTTCCGACTACCTATTATGATAAAATACATCTAATTACACAAACATTTTTAAAAAAAATATTGTTTGTCCATTCATCTAAAACGTAATATCCCATTGAATGTAATTCAAATAGGGACATTCAAAGAACGTAGATTTATTTGTCAAATTAATTAACATTGAATCGGACTTTGTTCACTAGATGACGCACTTTCGTCTATGATTTTCGTGTAGCGTTTGTGTGTGATATTAATATGTAGGAATGGGCGTATTTGCACCAACAAAAAATGAATGGATAACCCGTAATTGGAATGAAAAATAAAGTCATGCATGTAGTCTCTAATCCTTGATCTGATTCATAAATTTAGAGTCGTTCAGAGAGCTATGCGGGATAAGATACAGAACGAAGAGATCCGCTAAAGAACGAATTTAGTCGTCGATTTATGATGTAGTTCATAGATTTAGCAAGGTGATGTGGCAATTGGTAGGTCACATCTGCCGCAGGACGGTCAACCTAACCTATAGACCGAAACGTAGCGAGGAATGTAGTCCGGTCAGATGGACAGACGACTTGAAGAAGTTCGCAGGTGGTGGTTGGATGAGAAGAACCTAAGATAGTGTGTGGTGGCGAACCTTGGGAGAGGCCTAGAGGCAGGCTGTTGGTAATAAAATAATATTCTCTAATCTATGTAGATGTTAGATGCAGATCAACCTCGTCCAAGTGTGTACACAGAGACGAATACATGATCATCAGAATTTTTGCCTGCTATTCATTTCTGTTGGTACAGAGGTATAAAATAATAAGTGGTAGATGGTGAGTCCGCAATCTGGTCACGTGCCTGGACGGCCGGCCTCGTGCCGGAAAATTGTGCGTACATACGTAGATAAATTCATGAATACAACCCGATTTCACGCGCTCGTAATTGCGACGTACGATATTATACATAGTCCTGACAATTGATCCCAAATTATACTAATATAATCAAATATGAATGGAATGTGGAATTGAATGCAAAGATATAATCAAATTTGAACCGGATTCCTTTTTGTAGATGATTTTATTGTTATGGAGTTATTACGGCTTCTTTACTTAATATTAATGATGAAGCACAAAGAAAATACTAGTGATTTTATTGAAATAAAGCTCATTGGTTAAGTGGACAAACATGCGATTCTGTATACGTTTTTTATACTATAATAAATATATATTCCTTAGTCAAGTCAAGTGTGTATGTTATTTTCGAATCTCGTGTCGGTTGTATTAACACAGTGATAAGCTAGGAACAGAAACTGGATATAGAAATGTTTCTATCTAAAAATAGTCAAGTTGAGTATGGAAATAAATTGAGGTGATCTTGAAAGAGAATTTTGTCAAGCAGCTTATAAATTGTGTACCCATAATACGAATAGTTCATAGGTCCATTGAGAACATTTATCAAGATAAATGGAAATATATAAATTAAGCCTTAGATACTGAATTTTATGCGCCATTAACTGTGTTTGTGGCGGATGTCAGCTTTATACAAAGTGACAACCCTTTCTAAGGATAACCCTTAAAGATAGCAAGCCATATTAGCTCTTACACCGTAACCGATAAATACGAATTTACCTTAAATGGAGTATTTAAATATATGACTCGTCCCTTTCCAATACGGCTTTTGTGAATAAGGTAGCACAAGTAATGAGGCAGAAGGCAAAAACCTGATGGAGAAAACCTTCAGAAGTGTTTTATAAAAAAAAGATTTGTAAATATTCTTAGATAAGGCATATTACCTATTCCAGTAAATATTTTTCAATTAAATATATCCGTTTACTTCTAACAAAACCTTAGAGGAGCGGAATTTAGACCTAAACTTAAGTCACATATTTCAATGACAGTTCTAATTAGAGATCTGCAGTTAGATTTCTAGTTGTATAACAAGTTTTGAACTTATTAATAGCAGCGTGGTCTATTTCACAAAGCTTTGAGTTGTCTTTAGCGTCGCACTATTGATAACTACGCAAAGCAAATACGTGCGATGTCAATGATAAATGCATACAGGGAACTTCGTAGCGTGTAATGTGTGTTAATTAGCAGTTCACTGCTGTTTGTCTCTTTACATTATAAATTAACATGACTGTGCTTTCTATACTATCAAAGAGTAAGTTTGTGAACGAGTTCGGAGCACTTGTATTTGTTGTTGTAAATGTTCGTGGATGTTGGTATTTCTTATATATAGGGTCCGCCATCTAACGTTTTTTTTTTTCAACTAGTGCTTATTTCGTGAATGGTAACACTTAGCTCATGTTTGATTTGACAGATAATTAGCTTTATCCTTCCGCTGAACGAATATGGTTGTGTATACGCTTGAACAACGCTGGGAAATATTGCGACATTACTTTGAAAATCATGGTAATGTTGCAGAATGTGTGCGAAAATTGCGTACGGATTTTGGAAGAAGAGAAGCACCGTCAGCTCCGTATGTTCGTTATCTTGTGAAAAAAGTGAAAGAAACTGGCATCCTCATCGATAAACCAAAGCGTGAAAAGCCGAAAACAGTGCGTACACCCGAGAATATTGCTGCTGTGGCAGAAAGTGTGCGTGAAGCGCCATCAACATCAATTCACCGTCGTTCTCAACAATTGAACATTTCGGAGACATCATTGAGACGAATTTTGCATAAAGACCTTGGTATGACGCCATACAAAGTCCAATTGGTTCAGGAGTTGAAGCCAACTGACCATCCAATGCGTTTTCGCTTCGCCAAGTGGGTCTGCGATCGACTTACAGAAGATGCCGATTTTGCCAAAAAAATCATCTTTTCAGATGAAGCTCATTTTGATCTTAGCGGGTATGTAAACAAGCAAAATTGTCGCATTTGGGGCACAGAAAACCCGCACGCATACATTGAAAAGCCGACGCACCCAAAACGAGTCACTGTTTGGTGCGGATTTTGGTCCAGAGGCATAATTGGGCCATTTTTCTTCGAAAATGAGCAAGGAGTGGCCGTTACAGTCAATGGCGATCGTTATAGGGCCATGTTGATCGAATTTTTGTTCACAAAAATTGAAGAGGAGGATATTGGCAATATTTGGTTTCAACAGGACGGCACTACGTGCCACACAGCCGAAGATACACTCGATGTTTTGCGCCCTGTTTTTGAAGATCGCATTATCAGCCGCAGAGCTGATGTCGTTTGGCCACCTCGGAGCTGCGATTTGACACCGTTGGACTATTATTTGTGGGGTGCCGTCAAAGATAAGTGTTACGCCGACAAGCCAGAGACAATTGACGCTTTAAAGGACAATATTCGTGAAGCCATTGGTGAAATACAGCTGCACACAATCGATAATGTGCTTAAAAATTGGACCGATCGTGTAGGCTACTGCATGGCCAGCCGAGGCAGCCATTTGAATGAAATTATTTTCCATTATTAACCGGATGGATTGTACTTTCAAATAAAAAAAAAATTTGAGAAAATATTCAGTAGTTTTTTTTTTATAGCATTAAAAAAAAAAAAGTTATTTGGCGGACCCTTTAGAAGAGGTGGCAGATGGGCGGACGGCCCACATGATAAGTGGTCACCGCCGCCCATGCAACACCAGAGGAGTTGCAAGTGCGCCACGAACTTGCAGGATTTTATTCACATCTCTCTTGATGTAATCCCATGTTGTAGCGCAGTGGAAAACCTCATCAGTACATTCCACAACTTTCAGGATTGCGGTATAAAGTCTTAAAAACAGTATTGTACCAGTATTAACTAAGCTATTAATCATTAATCTGTTACTAAAGTAGCTACTACATCGCTTCTATAAAAGTAATTTGAATAAAATAACTATATAATAATTATTCATGAAATTGATGGGGGTGTTATTTAGCTCAATAATGAGGACATCGTTTTTGACAATTATTTCACTAAGTTAGAGGCGGACTAAGCTAAACGGCAAAACAAGAAAAAACGAATAAAAAAATAATCGGAATTTCAGGTCAAATTTCCTCCACATCCTTCTATCAAAATTGATCCAGTAGTTTTAAAACTTAGCACTGATATTGTCGTGTTACCCTAAGAGATAGCTAATAAGGGGGTAAATAACTTCTATTAGAAAGGAAAGAGGTAAGATTTGTTTCAAGAGCTTGTTATATTTTACGAAAAACCTAATACAAAATTAGATATCAATTTAGTAAATTAGTCCTTAAAATAAAAAGTTTACTAAACAAACTTCTTAAACGTTTATTAAACTTAAAGTAAATTGGTCGGTAAAAATATCCGTTTCCTAGTTCTCGAAGCACCAAAAAACTCACCGTTAGTCGGCAGGAGAGGCGGCGCACGCCCAGAGTGATGAAGAGGAGGCACCACCGCCAGCTGGAAACAGCGGTCGGACGGGGCGATGGAGGCCAGGCGTAACAGGCGGCGCCCAGCAAGAACACCAGCGCCCAAAGAGCGACGGACCAGAGCTGCGGTGGCCGGCGAGAGTAGTGGCCCAGATGTTGTGTCCAGGACAGCTGAGGCCCGGGACCGGCGTGTGACTTCTTCAAAACGTCCTCTCTTGATCGCTCCCAAAACAAAACTGTCCGTGCGGCCCCTTAGATTTTTCTCTTTTTCTTCATTGTCAGAATTTTGTCAGATTTACAAATTTTGGAATTTTCTTTTTCGTCGAGCAGTTTCCAGCCAGTGCTATTTATTTCGGCCAGTGGTTAATACATAGCTAATATAAAAACATTAAATATTGAATTACAGAATACAGATATAAAAAATACAGAGTTTAAAAAAGTGAGCTATTGCAACAAATGTTACAATATGAAGATTGCAGTTGGAATTTCTCACGTAAGTAGGTACATACTGCGTCTAGAAGCTTTTTATAACCGTAGGGTTGATACTGACAGGGCCGAGAGTGATGGAGACAGAAATTCTCGCTTGCAAAATCGTGAAAGATCTAGTAGACGATAAATATGATATGCTTGTGTCAAAGAATTAAAAATTATGGAGTAATTTGCTGTACCTACATTAAAGAACGTTATAAAATTTGTGGATTAAAACTCAATAGAAATTTATAAGAAACTTGTAGAAGCGAAAGTAACGATGACTTCCAAAAACCTATAAAGGCAGAGCCAATTTCCCAAATTTCCGAGATGAAGGGTAGTAATTGCTGCCATAAACTGTGGTGTCCTCTGAACTGCGGCCGATATTAAATTTTAGTGCGTCCCCAAGTTTGGTCTTAAATTCGTATCGATTTCTTTGTTCTTCTCATTTATTTTTAAATTCAATTTCCTTGAGTGCTTGGAGGCTATTAAAGAGATTAACGGTGGTGTTACGAGCGAACTGTTGCAATAATTGTCCGAATATTTCAAATACTTGGAAATGATATTAGGCAACGAAATATGCCACGTGTAAGGAATGGTTACATTTAAAAGAAAGATTATTTAGAAATATTTGTTGTCATCATATTTCCTTATCCGCGTGCCATTGATCAAAAGTATATAAAAGTTATAAATTTTAGGATGCCTAGCTAATATATGCTGTCAATTTTGTCTGTGCAATCTAATTATAGTTTTTCACAAAATCATAACACTACAGTTCACTACACAAAAGGTACACAACCACAGTTCCCTGGAAGGCGATAATGGCGATTGGCTTTGGCGATAATGGCCGTCTTTTGTATACCCATTTATTTAATTTTTTGTGTCACGTGCTCTGTAATCTCTGGTGTTCAATAAAGGATACTTATTTACCTACCGAACAACATACACTACATTCACTACACTACATTTACTTACATTCACTACACTAAATTTACCCTATATATTAATATGTAAGAAACTTCATTAAAATTTACCAGAAATTTAACGGCAATAGGAGCTATCAGTGTACACAGTGTAGGTATAAGGTAATACCGTTTCTCATTCCTGAATAGGGCAGACAAAAGTCCACGAAGTTTCCTTCTTGAAATCTAAACGAGTGATCTCTCCAGGCAAGATTCAAAGCAAAGTCGGGTATGAAAGCACATCGTTGATCTTTTTGAAGTACCCCTTTCATTTCTGTAGTATCGCGATTTGAGTGCATCATCGTAGTGCTCTGCGAAAGCAATTAAAGTATTATTTATATTTGTAAAAAAGGCTATATTGCGCCGCAGATGTAGCAACACAATTGAAAGAAATAAATACGGTTTTGGGTAACTTAGCTACGAAGTAGCTTGCTGGCAGTTACTACAGGTAAACTAGGTTCTTTCATGTAGTTTTTAGAATACGTGTCTATAATTCTGATTGTAAGGATGACGGTACGTACAGGTATATGCCATACCCCTTAATAATACATGTTTATCTCTTAGCAGTGGATATCACTATTGTTGCTGCCTCCTTCCCTCGATGTATATAGTATATAACCGTTATATAACCTGATGTATATTTGGAAAATATTTTTTTTATTAAGTATAACATTATGTTATGCTGTTAAAAAATCCACTAAGTTGTGAACCGATTTGTAGCTATTTTTTCTCGTATAGAACATTGAACAAACCGTTCTACTCGTATAAGTAATTTCCTACTCACTCAGTTTATATTTATTTTCAACAGTATAGGTTATATGGATGTTATGCATCAGACGAGTTTGTTTTTCTGCCGCCTCCTCCATAACAAGTCATGGACGTTTATGACTTAAAGCGAAACAGTTTCAGATACATGTGTAGGCGGTTGGTGTGGCATTGTCAACCAAGTCACGTCGTGCGCGAGGGTTCCCGCGCTGTAAAATTGTACGCAGCTGGCTGAATACGCGATACCGACGAAATTACTCACGCAAACAAACCCATAACGGTATGATATGGCAATTATTAACAAGTGTGGAGTAATAATGACGTTCTTTGTTCCTAATATAATATCGTTTTATTTTCTTGCTACACTGACTAGACAGGCAGACGTATAGCCACGACAATCATGTCTTATCTACTCGTTGAGGTATCTATAGTAGATCTGCTGAACTGAAATAGTAACGTATACCGAAGTGGAGGCAAGGAATGTCATCTGATTGATAAGGCTTTCTGATACTTCACGCCAAGTGCAGGTCGAGTTGCTATTACAAAGTAAACTGTTTGGACAGGGTTTTATTATAATAATACGTCTACCACGTATTTCGGGAAAAGTAACATAGCAAGGTCGCGATCCAATTAACTTTTTCTTCTGTTGATAGATCGCGACGCGCAATAACAATAGCATTGTACATTCAATTACGGTACTACAAAATTTCAAGAAAGCAAGAGTCGAGTACTTCACCAAATTTACATGAAATTTCCGGCATGGACAATTTTTTTCTTTCTTTTCTGTACGCCTTTAAATGGTAATGAGGGTCGGTTGGAAATTCAGGATCAGATTAGATTTTCTCGTCGCTGTATTCTTTTCTCAAATGAACATTCGAAGTTATTCATTTAGGTTAGGCGACACCCACAGTGAAAACTGATCTACATATTATATAGCTGCTCTGCATGTTATATAGACATACTCGTAAGTCATAGGCAGGGTTTGACTATCATTCAATGATGATAATATCATCAAGTAATAAACAAGTTGAAGAAGACCCAAAGAAAGTCGTCGATAGTGGATGCATGAGAATAGTAGAAGACAGTGGTGGTGAGTTTTGGGGAAAATATATATCATGTAGAGAAGAAATATACGTTGGTGGTATGGTATATTAACAGGGTGTAGTAAGACCATTTGCTAAGCAAGTGAGTGGGTATGTGATTCTAAACACATTTGTGTAGATAAACATATGGACATTTTAAAAATTTTCACCGTTATCTTACTAACGATCTCCCAACGGTGGCCAGCTCCGCATAAAGTTGAAAAAAAGTTTAAATATCAGGTGTTTAATTTAGCATAGAGATGTTTAGAATCATGTCACGTACAGAGTTTCGAAGTGGTCTTTTACAACTTTTATTCGTATAATGAAACATGATATTAACATTATTTTATTGGGAGTCTAAACTTCTGCAATAATTATAATCGTCCAAGATAATTATAGCGTTCGTCCAACGGTCGGAAGTCACTTAGTTTTAGCCATAATATTGTCGCTCTTCGATTAAAGTCGGAACCAGATGTCGATGTTGTTGCCTTCATAAATGAGATAAAAAGTCCTATATTATACAAATCTCTCAGCCTGTGTCTTTCCACTGCTATATATAGGCCTCTCACAACACTCATGCTACCACCACCGGGGAACTTCAAGTCGTGGGTCTATCTGGTCGGAGTGTGTTCCACATTGCGCTTCCCGGTACGAGGTCTCCATTCAACCACTCTTACTGACCTCTAAATCTCCCAGCTCTAGAACAAAATAAACAGAAAACTTAAGCTGTGATAAAGTGATAATCATGACGAATATAACAGGTTGTTTTGCAGAGCCCACCCGAAGGTTATATTCACGTTCATTATAACCATATGCGAGTGAAATTCAGGGCCGTTGAGAAGTCATTGGGCTCTAGCCGTAATAATGTTACGCTGCATAATCCAGCGTTTTGGTAACCGCGCAACACTGAGCCCGGGAACTTCCCGGGAATTTTCCGTGTCATTAACCGACGCCAGCCGTAACCCACGCGTATCCAGGATAACAAAACAAACCTTCCCGGCTTTATTTCATAGCTCATGCCGGAGTTAATATCACCTGTTTCTGTACTCACCGCGATGTGTGCAAGTTATTTTATTATAACACTCTTTGCTTCAAAATGCTGACTGAATTTCACAAAATGAATTAATAAATTAATTACATAAATACGAGTAGTCTGTATATAAGCGGAAGGTAATGTTAGTAATAAACAGGAAACATTAATTCAAGTAATAACAATTAAATATAAGCTAAAGATAAAAATGTTTTGTTCCTGACTAATTCCTACTTAATATTATAAATGCGAAAATTTGTTGTTTATTGTAATAATGTAATAACTCTGAAAAAATCAACAAATTACTACCGAATCTTGTATACATGTAGTTTGTAGGACTATTAATATCTTGGATAATGTTTAATCCTAATTCCGTGCGGGCATAGCCGCTTTCAACGGCTAGTAGTAGGTATTATTAACGCAGAAGTTTATTTGTTACTTAATCATTTTGAAACAAATCAACGAAACACTACCTAATTTACCACACAGAGAGTTACTTGGGAGGGATAATTTTTAATCCTAACTCAACGTAGGCGAAACCGCTAGGACTAGCTAGTTACACTATCAAGATACCTTTGACTTTCAATTGTTTCCTTTCGTATTAGTGGCCCTGTTCAACCATGCGCGCTTGACTGGCCATGTAATGAAATAAAATCTTAATTAAACACTAGCCAAGTGTATAGCAGTTATTGCAGTATTACAGGTTTAACAACTATATCAACAAACGTAATGACTTAAACAATTATTTTAACCTGAAACTAGGAAAAATCTGTATCTAGAGAGTCAGCGTTCTCTTTACATTTAGGGTACAATACAATAAAAGCTTTACAATAAATTGCAATGTGAAAGAAATACGTTGAACATTCACAAATTTACAACACCTATAGTACATTAATTTCAGATCCAATATCTCCTCAGATCTGATAACTTTAAGCCAGAACCTGTTTAAAAATTAATAAATACAGCACACGTATTTGTCCAGAGGCTTGTTAGAGCGCGGCAGAGTCAAGTATCTTGGCTGATTTCGGCTCACGTTCCGAGAAAGTCCCGGGGCGGTTAAAAAATCGCTTGTCTACGAACAAATTTCCGCAAATACCACCGCTACCGCGTAGTGTATAAAATAACCAGTATTGAATCTTCTGACAACGAAATAACTTTTGTGCTGCGTTCTTACATTCACCCGTCACATTCGTCACATAGTCTTGAGTCTTAAATCGTTTCTCGAAGTCGTAAACGTATCGTTCGTCTTCGCGTTGCACTTGCGTGTGTATTTTAGGCGTTTTACGAAGATCACGTACTGACTTGTCTGTGTATTGCGACTTCGATTGGCCTCGAACGTCAGCCGTATAAATTAAGTTATATCTACCTGAGAACAAACTTTCACGTTTCATTTTATACGTAATACTCTTGAAGAAAATCTTGAGTTGTTTTTAATCAAATGGTATTGGAACGCACGCATAGGACCTAATATTCTCCAACACTTCGCATCACCTGCGGATTCTCTTGCGTGGATTGAAGTGGCCTGCAGTTTGATTTTTATGGATCAATTTATAGTGGATTTTGATGTATGCATAATGAAAAAAAAAACAACAAAGTGGACATATCATGATTTATCATGATTAATAGATAATTTATTTTTAGTTTTAAAATATGTGATTGCGAATAGTTCATTCTATAGTTTACACCTAAATATTCTAAATTAAAATTATATATTATTTTGTGAAGTTCCTAGAAGTCATTGGTTGCACATTTATGGACTTGACATTTATGGATGCGTGAAGCCTTTATGGACATTGGTTCGGTTTAAAAATACAAAAAAATCCTTACTTTTGTAAAGAAATGTAAGTAGGTATATTTTATTCGCTTAACTAAAATACCGTCACGTTTTATGAATCCGGTCCATATTAGCTACATAATTTATAAGCGGATGGACATGGAACTCGTATTTCAATGCGGAAAAAAAAGTGTTCTTTTCACGAGCCGTATTTTTCAGCTTTTAGAATACGATCGTATGCTAATAAGGCCCTCGGAGCACGGCAAAGCGTAGAAATTGCTTGAATACGTCGGTATCATACCAATTACCGTATTTACTCGTACATCCGAATGGTAAAATGTAAAATATTTCACTCAGTATAATAATGTTGTAAAAGTGAGCGTTCAGCGCTCTAACACTAAGTCAGTGCTAATAAACCTTTACATGTTTTATAGCTCGTTTACATAAGGAGAGTTTCTCGAACGATTCGGGTGATGCGACTAAACTTACATTCTCGCCTACAACTGTTCATATGATGATAAAACTCGATAATAATAGGGATGACAGTGATCAGATGATGACAACAGTTATTGTTCGACCGATGTTCGAGACACTCCTTGTGTAAATGATCCATTAGATAGCAATTAAACAACTTTGAACGGTTTACATCGCGTATATTTGACATTATTTATATCCCGACGTTTCGAACACTTTGCAGTGGACGTGGTCACGGGGTGACTAATTGATTTTATTTGTCACTTGAGTTATTAAGAAATTATTTGGACTACCGTCTGAAATTTTTTTGAACTACCGTCTGGATTTTTTAATCATAACATTCCCTATGCACGCAGTATTCACTCACGGTGTCCAGAGGTCTTGCAGTATTGCGTTGGCCTTGGCCAGTGACCAGTCACCCCGTGACCACGTCCACTGCAAAGTGTTCGAAACGTCGGGATATAAATAATGTCAAATATACGCGATTTAAACCGTTCAAAGTTGTTTAATTGCTATGTATAGTAATCGCGAAAACCTAAGAAAATATTATGATCCATTAGACTCGATCTTTAGGGTTTAAGACCATCAAACGTTAAAAACTTGGACTATAACGCTTACGAATGTTTAACATTAGTTTTAAAGGTTCATTAGTAGTTACTCAGCGCTCGAATGTCGAGCGCTTAGCGCTTATTTTTACAACACTACTGTATAATATTATTCCGTAAAAGAATAAGGTGTGTTCTAGACTATATTACAACATTTTTAATGTATTTAAAGTCGTATAGGTGGCATGTCGTATGAGCTGAGAATTTTATTTACTCGTATTTCGCTTAATTTATGATATAATTTTATATTCTGCGTATTTTAATGTTTAATGGATTGTATTAAAACAGTTTTTGAGTTTTTGAGAAATTGGCATTGTACGATGTGGTATCTGTGATATGTGTGAGGATTCGAATACCATATCCGGGCTATTTGCTTCATTAACTGGGTGAGTGCTTGATTGAAGTAGATAAACCTCATTTGGTTTGTGAAACATATTAGTCAAATATCAGTTCATTTAATAATTAATACATTTATTTATATTATTATGTATGCTTTGGCCGATGTCAATTTGCTTGGTTGTAATTCCACCCTCATTACCAACATTTTTATAGGTTACAAGAATTCATTTCCTCATGTTAATTCATGAATTACGAATGTGGGTTAGGTGCCATCTACGCTGTTAAGGTCGCATAATGAAATAACGTTACATCATCGCATTGATTTTGTATACATTAAATAATTTAACTGAGAGTTAATACATGTTTTAAATCTAAGGTACGGGAAAACCGTTAATATTTATTTTATTTTAATTTGGCCGAATGTGAGTGCAGATATAGCTAACATTATTTACAAGTAGATGCTACACATTCCACTGTCAAAACAGTACCTATGCAAAAATTATAATATAACCATTATGTCTCTTCACAGTCAGAACTTCTGAATTATACAATACATCAATTATTACATAATTATGTATCATTATTACATCATTATATATCATTATTACATAATTATATATCATTATTACATAAAATTATACATACATTTTTATTGCATCATTAATTATTAAAATAGCCAAAGGGGAAATGCCAATGCGAATTATGTCAAAATGAATTACCTATATAAATTGTAAATTTCCACACAAAAATTCTATAAGTTCATAAAATCATTTATCAATTAACATATTGTATATTTTTCCTTAAACAGTGGTAAGGGCAATTGTTGTATATTGTTGGGAATTTTGTTATATATACAAAATATCATTTTGTAACAATTTCTGTCATACAGAGCAGTTTTACATACGGGTAAATTTAATTTATTTTGATTGCTAGTTCTAATTTTAGTAATTCGTAATTTTAGGTAGATAATTGTATCATGTTACGTATATTAGTAAATATCGTAAACCTACGAGCATTATAATTTGCGGCATTATAAGTTAGTTGTCTTGCAATTTCGTATTACGAACACACTGCAAACGAATACAATAGAGCACCATTTTACTTTGACCATTAACTAAGATCGTAACATCGTACGATCGAAATAATCGCAAGACGTTCAGTTATTTGAATTTTATGATACGAAGTAATACAAGGCAATTTAAGGTTGTAAATTGGCTGGCTTGGAATTTAGTTATTTTTTTTAAATTCCTATGCCTCCAGTAACTAAAAGCGAACTAATTAACTAACTAATTCTACTCGATGCATTATATAATGTCTCATCAGTACTGATTTCGTCGTCAAAATCGGAGCAGTTGTTGCTTTTTATAATCGGTAATTTAAAAATTACTACTGATTGGTTAGTTAGTCTTATAAACCAAACGATATTTGGTTATTAGACAGGGTATGATAAGGTTAACTAGTAAAAATGATATATTATAATATCGCTTGCAGTAAGAACAGCCAACGCGATGTTACCAGCCCAATTGGCTGTAAAATTACCCTTCCGAATGATATTAAAGAGGCATAAGTATGGCACTGAAGCTAAAAGCAGAGCTCGCGATGTTTGCCGTGTAATAGCGCTTATTTTGTCACATTCGCGTCACATAAACGTGACGGAGCGTGCACAATAACGCGGGCTACGCGGTAATGGCCGACGCCTCTGATTTATACTTATTTCTTTTATGTCCCGACGAAATAGCTTTCTTTATAGAATGTTTTGAACAACACCACAGGTCAACACGCGGCCCGCGATTCGCAGTAAATTACGAGAGATGCTTTTGTATTAAATTAAGCGTAACCTAAATCTTAGAGAAGGTCGCGTTAGGTGTGCTATAGGTACATTGTTTACGGAAGATAAATGTCATTGTTTTGGGTGGGGAAGCCGCATTCATGGGTATTTATGCGTGTACGTGTCGGGAACGTTGAGCCCGGAGGTTGTATAGATATTGATTTCGCTGATAGTAGATGACATTACCATGGTTACGAGAATAAAGAGAGGCCTCATGGTCTTTTCGTTTGGCCCCTGACATCGTGATCCAATAAATCAAGTGTGAATAGCACACACGGCGGAGATAAGAGACGTGGAACAAGAGGGTACCATAAATCGTTATTAACTACCGTTTCCTAGACCCTTGTTCAAGTCGAGTGTGCACAGAAATATGTGATAATATAGGCTTCCTTTTAGTCACTAAAGTGCTTGCGTTAATGACAACTGAAGCACTTAATTATCTCTATGTTCGGGTAACCTCTTTACGTATTCTGAAGATACTCATAAAAGAATTAGCCGTACATATGGTTTGTACAGAGTCCTTGATTGACTACACCCTCCTGTCTTTTAAGGGGCTTTAGAGTTGTTCTTTATGGAGGCTTTTGTAACGACATTTCGTATTGTCTACTAGTGGACATAGCTTCAAACAAAAAAAAAACAAATACAGCTTGAAATAGTTCAAGAAATCATCATAGTAATGGTAATGTTGTAGTCAACTTGAGAAGTATAGCGAGTAACCCCGTAAATATTAGGATATTTTTTTAGCGTCCGCGTCTCCATTCAAGAATGAGACATTTTGAACCCCTTTGGGGAAAAAACGATGGTTTATATTCCGGAATAAATGACGTAAAAACAGGAGACGAGGGAGCGTAACATAATTTGCAGTGTTCCGCTGGTACGGTTCTGATAAATCAAATGTAAACAACACTTTCAGAATGAGATAAAAAAATATATCCAAATATAAACAAAGTACTGAACGGAGTTCTGCCCGTCTAAAATTCGATTTTCTGTAAAATTTTCGACCGTTTTTCATAATGACTGCGGGCCGGCCTTCCGATGAGAAACGAATTGATTTATGCCGCAGATGTTAGCCCGGATACCAAGTTACATAAAAGTGAAAAACTGCTCGAAGTCCGATCACAGCCTTTACATGATGCAGTAAAAGACAGACAATACTTCCAGAAACTGTTGTAAGTAGGTACAGGTCAACTGATGTCTATTTCTACTTATAACTTTTTTATTTTCGCCTTTTAGGCACATATTTTTATATTAAACGGGCAACGGCGCACAGTGGGACAGAACCGTGCGTACCGTCTCAAAAATCTGTAACTTTTTTGTTGATTGAAGTAAATCGCTGAAATTTGGTATGTAGTGTCTCCAGAGTACATACAATCCAATAATGAATGTATCATTGTCAAATGTTTAATAAATAATATAAAATAAAATAAAACAAAATAAAAATGTATTATTTTAATATTAAACCATGGTTTGGTTAACTTATTGAATTATAATTTTACAGTTTTATGATATTAATAAACCTATTTTATGTTATTTTATATTACATATGAATCTTACATTTAAATAAATGACAAATATATAATAACCCACTCCAAAAATATGTTTTACAAATAATGTACGAAATTATTTCGATTTAAATAGCTAAGAGGTTCTTAGCTTCCTCTAACAATTTCTTGGATATAGTGACTGATGGTTTTCTGATACTTGATATATAAGGATCTGACGTAAATAGAAGACCATGAAATACGTCTTCGTTTGTTGCGGACCTAGAGCATTTTCTAGCATGATGCAATCTGAATTTTTTGTAATCTTTATTACGCGATTCTTGGGCATCCTCAGATAAATGACCAATGGGCAGAACAGCAAAATGTCTTATTATACTTTCCCCATGTATTAAGATTTTATGTACTGAAGAAGGCATATTATACCACATATATTTTGTTACGTACAGTTGTGCGGTTGCACGAGTATATTCACCAAATTTTTCTGGATTTACAGCAATACCGGATGCCATGGTTTGCAGAATAACATAGAACCTTTTAATAAGTTCCTCGTCAACCCCTGTAATTTCTGAAGCGCAGTAGTAGTTCTCAAAAAAAACGCCGAGCTGTATTGCCGTCATTACTGTTTCCACTTCCTTGTCGGGGCTTATCAACGTGCAATCCCATCCGGCTTCGAAACAAACTTTGTACAAGCTTTTTCTTGTCTTCTTTACTTTTTTTATCTTCCGAAGTTCTCGCAGCCCATTTTTGAAATGAAAGGTTATATGAAATATGTAAAATTAGCTCCATGCACCTGATCCACGCGTGTAACGTAGACAAACCGTATTCGTAAGCATTTATATTATCTGGCTTTGATGCAATCTTCTCCAAATTATTCATTTCACTTGGCTTAGCCCCACACACTGTACATACAGCTCCAGAACTTGTGTCAGTAAGAACTTGTGTAACTTTTCCATCCACCATAGTTAGAAATAGATCGTGACTTATTTCAATTACCTGCGTCTCCTTGTGTATCTTTGATGTTTGCAAATTATTAATTTGACCCCGAATATCACCAACCACTGATCGGGTTTTCTCGGGCGTTTCTTTTGCAAGTTCCATCAGGATTGGTCGGCAATAACGAATAGAAGAACAAGCCGGATTTTGCCAAATTATCTCATGTGTTTCTGTGTCAGTCAGCTTTATTGGTACCAAAGACGCTATAAATAAGTTTGTATCTGAGACTAAGTCACTCTCATCTGTTAAAACTTGTTTATATTCGCTTTGCCCCGATGAACCATCACATCCCCACTTGGTAAACAATTTAAGAGATTTTCTTCTTGGGTTGTAAACATTTTCAATCTTTAAGATGCGAGCACAAGTGTGATCCAGCAAATCTTGTAGATTTACTTTAGCACTTATATCGGTTATTTGAATGCTGGATAGTGGAGGATAACACAGTTTTTTGGCGTTCGTCAGTATATTATATGATGGCAATATGTCGAAGTTTTTGTTAATCAAACTTGCTCGAAGAAATCCGTATTGTGATTTCGAAAGATCTAAATCTGCAAACATACTTAAAGCTTCATCCACCGTAAAATCTGTTCCATTGCGACTTTCATGCAATAATTTTTCCTTCATGATCCTTTTTTCATTTCTTTCACAATTCCGCATCATTGAAACAACAGTAGCTTCTTCGATTTCTCCTTCAGCCCGCAATCCTTGAACGTATGCATTATGTATATACTCGAGTCCATATTCTTGTACCAATTCCATATTCTTTCTTTTTTTCGATTTCTCTGATAGATCTTCATAAGACTTTGGTGGACGTCCACGTTTTTCAGATGTTGTAGGTGTAATATCCATCGGTGCTTCTTCGAATTGTACCTTAAATTCACCGTCTAACCACGATATATTATTACTAAAGAAACGTTCTTTAGTTCGGTTAGATTTGGTCCACCGATCGTTAAACGCTGTTATAAGCGTTTTTTGAATACGTTTCACAATTAATTCACTTTTTTCAGACGACAAATGGTGGTGTTGTTCTAAGTATTTTTGAATATCTTCTGATTTTGTTCCATGGCCAATAAAAAATTCGCATAATACTCGTCGAGGCACAACAAATTCACTCATTTTGTTTTTATTTTTAACTACTTTTTTTTTACCGAGGTTGGTGAAGACTATATTATGTTAAAGCACACTAAAGTACTGGTAAATGACAACGTAAATCAATAACTTTTATAGTGAAATTTCGTGTGAAAAAATATTACTATCTAGTGTCATTATCAAGTTCCTAACCACTATCTATGAAGGTGGTTAGTAGTAGGTAGGTACTGATAATGTACACTAACAACTATAACTAGATACCACTTGCTCCCTTTTCCTTCACCGCGATAGAGAAATACATAAACTATATGAGAAACATGTAATTCACACAGTGATAACAAAACATTAACCACATCTGACCGCACGATAAAAAAAATATACTACATACTAATACATTACCCAAAACTCCCACTTTACCTAAAGATTGAGTAAATAGATAATATTGTTTAAGAAAAAAAGGTCAAAAGTGATCTAAATATCCAAAAATCTCATTAATCAGAACTAAAATATTTTTTGGAATATTTTGTATTTTCTCCCCATTAGCCATTTTTAGTTTCATTTCAAGGGGGGCAGATTCGGGCACTCAATTTTTTTTGCCCTACCTTTAACATTAGCTGCTCTATACGATGCTATCAAAATTACGACATGGGCAGACACCGCTAACTGTCAAAAGTCTATGCAAAGTTTCTAATAAGGATAGAATATTAGGTCCTGAAATAAAAATTCTTTACCTCCCCAGGTTTCACATAATGGTTCACTTAAATTATTTTTAAATAGAGTACTTCATCACCATTCTAACCATATATCACACTTACAAATTTGCTGGTAAAGTAATGCAAATATGACCATGTAAACTGGTGGAATTGTGTTCTACATAATTGACATAATTTTGAGCGTCAACTTGCAAGCCTTATTCTAATACAAAAAATGAGAAATAGTGTATTTCAACTGCTATATAATATGCATTGAACATTCAGTTAGACATATGCATTAACAAAATATTCAATATAGAACATTACGAAAAGCTATTTTTGAGACGGTACGCACGGTTCTGTCCCACTGTGCGGCGTAAGTATTGGCCAACCGAGCGTTCACATGATTAAAAACTTATTTTGCATTTGTAAATTTATAAGTTATTACGGTGACTTAATGTTCATATTCTTTTCTCTAAATGAAATGACAGGTTTGCTCTGCAACGTTGTATTTGCGATTAATGGCACCTAGGCGCTTATTCAATATGTTGTTAATGATCTGCAAAGGAGTTTGTATTTGTTAGAACGCCCGATTGAATATTGTTTTATTTTATTTTAGTGGACATTACGGTCGGATTATAATAAAAATTAAATCAGTATCTACATTTGCTTATTTAATAATATTATAACAATCCTTATAGGATTATACATATGTATTATTAGCAGACATCGGAATTGGTAGAGCTATTTTGGGTCAATGACCTAAAACGTTAAGTTAGTATGGACATGACTCCGGGATTCCGGGATTTGGAATGCATGTTTTTAAATTTGTATATGTATAGTTAGGGCGTCACGCGGATCGTTTACTAAACGAGAGGGACGGATAAATGACGCCATTTTTTTCCTATGGACTTCTATCCTAAGACTTGTAGTTTTGAAAATATACGTTTTTAATTCGTAACATTCTTGTTTTTTGTGACACTGCTTTCTACCAATGATTTCATTGAATTTTATCCACAGGTGATAAACAGAACACGATGCGGCCGCTGTTAAATATTTTGTGCCAGTAATATGAAATTGTTTACTCAATAAATAGAAGAAACGGCTTCCATTTGGAATGTTATTTATTCAATTTTATTTATTCCATATTCGCCTAAAATTGTACTTCTACCACTCCATTATGCAGCTGTGGTTCTTGGAACAATATACTGCTTTGTCAGACCATTGCAAGTGAACAATAAGTGTGAAAGAGACAAAATATAGTTTTCTTTCATTCTTGCATTTATTGTTGTCTCTTTCTGTCTCCGATATTCAATGTATTAGCTATTTCGCGCAGTGACAAAATATGCGGCTCACTGAGTGGCTCGGCTGCTCACTCACTTGCTTTGGTTTGTTGAGTGCGCTTGTCTTGCAATTCGCGGAGTGCTTGTTTATTGGTTTTTGGAATTTTCTTTACACTATTACTTTGGTTTGAATTGAAAGAAATGAAACAGGTGACCAAAGTTTATTGAAATATTATAAATATGTTCCACTGACGTCTGTATATATCGAACGATCGTTTTCTATTTATAACTGGATAATAGACGTCAAAAGAAATAGATTGAAAATAGAAAATATAGAAAAACTTATGGTAATTTATTTCAATACCGTAGACTGTAACCAATTTTCCCATGAAGAAAACGTAGGTGATGGTGGCGATGAAGGGTAATTCTTTTGGTCACACAGTATTTTTAAGAGCGAACTTTGCCTCTGTTTTAATTAATTTAACAGTTTGAGCGATGATTCCGAGCCTAGGATTGGTCGTGCTTCGGAATCATCGTTTAGTCATCATCAAGTTCGTCCAGGAAAAAAATGCGGATCTGTGTAAAAAGAATTATCCCGAAACTGACATGTAAGAATAATTCAATAATATTATATTATAAATTAAATGGCATTACTACTGGTTCTTACTACAATTTGTACACATACAATACAATCTTACTACAGTTGACGTGACAAGAACCTTAATTTTGTCTTAAAAGTGTGTTAATCAATGCTAAATATAGAGGCGAAGAACAGTGTGAATGTGAATAGAGGATGTTTGTTTCGATTTTTTTTAAATTGGCTTCAATTAGATCACATGAAGGTAAAGTAAAATAAGTATGGAAATTTTTTTCTTCGGCTGAAGAAACTTGAGTTAAAATTTCCCGAAATCAATACAAATATCCTATATACATAGTTGCACAAATAACCTGTGCGTATACTGAAGATTGTATTAATTATTCTAGATAAGCGAGGATTGCAAAGTAGTTACTATTTACAAGTCTTATCTTGTATAATTGTTTGTAATTTTGAAAATTGTTATTGTTCTATTTTAATTACATTTTTATTTGATAAATAAATATTATGTACTTAATATAAATGAATTTTATTTATATTCGGTCTTTGATTTTATTTATATAAATAAAATAATAAAAGTGTGTATCCACACAAATATAACGTTCAGATTCAAATAAATAAATCAAAATTGCATAAATCATAAAAAAAACACGGTATTCCCGATTTTTTTTATTTATAAAAGTCATATCCATATTATGACCCCATGGCGCAAGTACCAAAAATAGCTCTACCTATTCCGATCTATGATTATTAGTATTGATAGACGTACACTTCACACTACTGTATCCAATTAAATTGAATGTCGAAATTTTGATGTTTCTAAATGCATTCTATTTCGCATCATGTTCCTATCGTGACATTAATTTTTAAGATTTGTAGATTGCATAATGTACTCTATTATCGTTATTGCATTATTACGCGGAAAACATGTTATAACAAATGAGTATTTATAAGTAAATTCTATAAGAATAAAAAAAATAATTGAGTGACATTTAAAAATGAACTTTATTTCAATTTAATATTTCGTGAATGAACAACAAATGAAAACAGGTCTCCAAGACTTACTGCACTATAAGTTGTATAGACAACGCGGTTACACATACAACGTATTTTCATCACACAATTAAATAATACACCATCAATAAACTACTTAATTTTAAATTCTTTAATAATCTCTTCAATCCTCTTCGTGACGACGAAGGGTCTCTTTTTTGTAGATAAAAATGTAATAAGTAGGTAATGAAATTGTAGTTTAATTGCTCTTAATCTTTAATAAAGGTCTGACATAAAATATATTAAAATGTTAGACGAATATTCTTTAACCATCAAAGCAAAAGAAAATTATTTTTTAACAAAGTTTTGCGCAAACTTGGTTGCTTTAAATTGTTGTTCTGTCATCTGAAACAAATTACAATCACTCTAAACAGGATAACATTTTTGTGAAGACATAATATGAATAAGCAATAGTATGGAAACTCTATTATTATTATTGTACTCGTGTCTATGTCTCACGCACATACGAGTACCATGATATCGTGTGTAATGTACACTACGTTTTTCAGTATAGTCATCGTCGTTGGCACGGATGTTGGTCGGTGGAATATTCGGGTCGTAAGTAATTATTTTGGTCATGGTGGACCGCCTTTAGAATAGCACTACTCCATTTCTTCCCTGAGGTGCTGTAAAAGGTGACTAAGGGACAACAAAGTCGCTCCCGCAAGCCCTGAGAAACTTCACCGCCTCTAAAAGAGTGGACTCGTCAATCGTCTTGGACAGCGTGGCCTTTTAAAGCCATACATCCCTCATGCACAAGACAACGTGCATGAGGAGGCCCATGTCCAGCGGTGGACGATAAAAAGACTGGTTACGGTTACGGTTAAAGTATCCATTTTCAGAAAACGCCAAGTTTCGCCACCGTTAGTTGTTGATTGTGGCGAAGGTTTGTTAATTTTATTTGCGCCCTGCTCAATTCGCGCGGCTTGTTTTATTCAAATTTGATGGTAAAACATATTTCATGCCGAAACTGAGCTTTCCAGGTCAAAGGATATCAAGTAAGATGGCAGGCGGTGCGGGAGCTTTCACTTTACTGAAATACTGAAAATTGACGTGAATGAAATTCATAAGTGTTTTTTTTAAGAAATTTGGATTTGTTAAAATATTTTCCAGACATTAGTTATGCGAAAATGAAACTACTATATTCGCTATGTACATATTCGAATTAGGTCTTTATCTAACTTGCTTGTATATTTAGTAGTTCTCATTAAATATAATAACGCTGATATTGTAAACGCAGGTCGCTGCCGATAGGTCTAAATGGCGGACAATGGGGGAGGCCTATGTCCAGCAGTGGACGTCCAAGGGCTGAAATGAATATGATGATATTGTAAATGGAACGAAACGTACAAATATTGGTGAACAATGCATACCATTTTTTTTATAGAGATGTGTGCAGACGAGCAAGGGGTTCCACGTGATGGTAAGTGTTACATACGCCCATGGACACCTGCAACGCGAGTGCGCCGCCGACCTTGCAAAAAAATTCTTGATGAACCCCATATTGTAGCTTAATGGAAATACCTCTCAATAAAGAGGCAATTCGTTCCACAGCCTAGAGGTTCGCGGTATAAAATTATTTTTGGACCGAACAGTACGCGATACCTCCGTATAGAAGAAATGCGAATGGATCTATGATTATGATGTAAAGAATATTTTACGAGTTGTATATTTACCAACTGAGCATACTCATAACAGGTATACTGTGTAGAACCAATGGCAGGTTTATAATATAAATTGTCGTCTATAATATAAAATTGATATAAACTGTCGTCGACATGGAATTCGGTGATTAACAAATTTAAACCTTGCGATTTACAGTCAAATACGTCCGCGTATATTGTTAGTGTAGTGTTGCGACACCTATCCGAATGTGAAGATCGAATGTGGGTAGTTGATAAAACTGCTCGCAGCTCCCACCCCGGCTGGTGTAACCCTTGACGAAACGTCCAGTAGGAATAAAAGGTAAACAAATACCTTTATTATACGCATTCAGACCCGATTTAGAATATAGAAAGGTTTCTAATAGTAGAAAGTTTCGTCAACGTTTCACCAATAACAATTCACAAGCCTTTTTATCGATAATTTTCATCAATCTATTTACTGGTCTAATCAATTCGTGTAGCAATTTTCGAACACAAACACTAATTCAGAATGACGTTGAGTTTTATAATAAATGTAGAGAAGAGAGGAGGCAATTATAAGTAAAATGAAAGTTGGTATCCAACATAAAATACAATCCAACTTTGAACACCAATTTAGTGAAGCTAATGGTTCGTACAATTCGTAGCCTTTTCAATTTGGTGCTACGGCCCTACGGCGCTACAGTCATCAGATTGTGCTACGCGCGTAGTACTCGTAGTGGAAACCAATTAATGTAGTACAAAGTACTACGGTGCCGACGTAAATTGATTCTGCTTTTTTAATTTTCTTTTAATCTACATGATTTATTGGGAAATCTATAGAAGTATACATCAGCGGCACGAGAAATCTTCGTGAGTAACCGCTGTTTTCTTTCTGAAAACGTTTTTATAGAGTGGGGTTTTAAAATACTTGCCAGTATTGTATTACTTTTTTGTTGTTAACTCATAGTTCAACTGTGTCTAAATTCTAAATATTTTTGTGTAAATTATTTTTGTTAGATATTAAAGTAGGTAGATTTATAAGTAGGTAGGTATATACAGATACAATACGAAAACATTAGCTATCGGCTAATCCTGAAACACCCGAATGCGTCATCCACGTCTATGAATTACCGTACCTCTAATTCCATACTTTATTGCATAGACGTGGATGACGCGTTCGGGTGTTTCCGGATTAGTCGATGACCATGTTTTCGTAATGTATCTGTAAGGTAGTTTTAGATTTTATGTCAAACGGTGTGAATATAACAGCGCGCGTATCGGAACATACGATCTTTTATTTATTAGTGACGGCGAGGATATAGCCATGGAGGCGGTGCCTGATGAGGCGCCTAATGCCTCAGGTGAATACTTCAAATGACAGTTACTGAATATCGAAATGACACTTCTTTGTTCCTGCAACTGAGATCGACTCTATTGGAAGCTTTATGTTGCTAACCTGACCATACATATCCGGACTAATGTTATACGAGTAAATACGAAGGTTGGTTTGTTACTTAATAACATAGCAATAAATTAACGAATCGCCATCAAAGTTGGCACATGTGTAGTCGTGGAACGGATTAACACATAAGATAGTTTGTAATCCTAATGTCCTAACTAGGCAGGCGAATCCAGCAGCAGCAGGAACAATACCCAGTACGCCAATAGTTAGTTTATATTATATAGTTATTGGGAAGTTCAATGATGCCTTTGACAGGCCGGGTTATTTTAAACATGCCAACATGTTTCGAAAACCAGTGTCGAAAATTCGTTCAAAAATCGTTTCGAAAATTTTCCTCCTATTCCTTTCCCGCTCCATTTCATCTCTTCCCACTTAGTCAAATTTAATGCCACCGCGTTTTCTTTCGCCTTATCCAATGAATGTGGGGTTTAATGGTATGTACCTCATCCAGTCTTATGGGGCCCTGGCTCGTTTTCTTAATTTAATAGAACGAGAGAAACGGAATAGAATAATAGTAAGGGATAGGATAACGATACTTTTTTTCTCTATTCTTTTTGTATAGTTTTGTTCAATTTCATTCGCAAATGTCACCATGTATCTGACGCAAGGCATATACTTTACGTCAGATACCATGTAGTAATCCTGTACATGTATGTATATTATTGCAGATATCTGTGGGCGACTGTAATTTATTACTGTCATGTGAACTCGTTTGCCGCCATCATTTTATTTATTTATATACTTTATTGCACACACAAACAATCAATATGAAAAACTATTACAAAAAAAAATACGTACAAAAGGCGTTCTTGTCCCCTTAAAGGATTTCTATCAACAAACCTAGGAGAGCAATAGGTACGCAATGAAATGGGTAGATATAGAGCCTACTTACAGGAACTATTACAAGTACTGTTTATTTATTTATGTAGAAAAAAAATAATAAAAAAAACACGAACATTGTGATGATATCAGTGTCCGAATAAACTCACAAGGGTATTATCCTTTATTACTTCCATACATCATCCGCAGCAATTACAATTATGAGTCGTAGTTACCGTAACGGAGGGACCGACGTTCACGTAATTTCTTCTGCTAATAAAACGACCTGGTGATTTAGTCGTCTATCAATCTTGATCCACCACACACCAGGCCTCACTTGAGGCCTTTTATTAACAATACCCTATTTATACCCCCCCTGTAACGGTCTTACAAAATGTCACAATCTCTTTTTTTACTGAACGACATAGTTTTTGTACTTTTTATGGAGTACTTAAGCGTTTGATAGGTGACTAAAGTAAAGGCGTAGACTTATTTATTTAGTTATATCTACCTCTTTAATGTATTCTTGTTTGAAATATTCTCAACAGGTACGCGTGTTCGCACCGTTATCTCTTTTATGTGTTTATTTTAGTTAAACTCATCGATATAGGATTAGACTAGGTGACACATCATACGTTGTTATCAAAGAAACCCGGTTGGTAACTTCTTGTAGGGGGGGGGGGGGGGGGGGGTGAAGCAGATGAGGGGTACATTAAAAAGTAAAATTGGTAACTTAAGTACTACGTAATAAGAGAGTTCTATGGTCAAAACACATATGAATTAAAGAATTCAAGAGCTACTCAACATTATACGACATTAGACTCAACACTATTAGACTCTAACGTGCCTGGCCTAGAGTGCTTGTACCTATTCTACGTATTCTCAAATAGATGGTTAAACTAAATAAATAACAATTGAGGCCTGTTTGTTCATCCGTCTAGAATTTCATTCATATACTCGTACTATATGCGAATGTAAGGTATTTTGTGTAATGTACATACTCGTATATGGTCTGTGTTTCTCTGTAGAATAGAATTTCATTGTTTATCTGCATTCTATAATCCCACTGCCGCTGGACAAGCCTGGCTGGCCGAGGTACCCATCTCTCCCCCTTTCTCATAGAAGACTGCCGTGAATATACTACTTGCGAAACTCCCTCATTCAACTTACCTTCCGTTTCCCACATAAATAACAAAATAAACTTGTCAGTTAATCTGCGAATATAATCAATGTGTGTGTGTGAGTTAAAGCTGTAGAAAATTTTTAGAACATAACCTAAATGAACATTTTTAACATTAACGTTTTAAAAATCAGTTCATGGTAACTACTTACATGGTCTGCTTAACAAAAACGGTCTTATCTGAATGTGTATCGACTAAGTTTCATCTACTTCCATGAATTCTCTTCATAATCGACTGTTGCACCTAGAATACGCAGCCGCTTTAGTGGACTGCCCGGTGAGAAGTCTTAGCATATTGCGGACGTTATCTCCTCTATTTGTAGGAATTACGTATTTCGTGCAGCGGGAATAGAATGTTGGTGGTGTTTTTATTTTCTATGTGCAGTTTTTTGACTTGTTCCTAAATTATTTGTGACGTTATCTGAGCAAAAGGACGTTATTGTTGGTATAGACTTCGATTATTTTCTAATTTAAAACTTCATGGTTTCTACTTGTTTAAATGGAAACATATTCTAACATCAGATTTTTAAGATAAAGAAATAAAAAAATACATATTTTGTACCCGACTACGAAACGCGAGGAGGGATATGTTTTTCACCGTTATGTATGTATGTTTGTTTCTTTATTTCCTCGCAGATCTTATACGGACTGACTGATTTATTGAAAAAGGTGTCCTTAGGTTCGTTAAATATTGATTCCTTCAAAAAAGAATGTTTATAAAACTCATTGAGTGAGGTATCAAATTAAACGTCTTGAAAAGGCCATTCAGAAAATACTATACTAGTATTTATACCGAATGCTCCCGAGAAATTGGACAAAACTTATTATATCAATGTTGTAGATACGTTGATTGACATTAAACTTGCACTAGAAAAAAGACTATTTGAATCAGATGTTACTGAAATTTATATATGAAAATAGTAGAGTAATTCACAAAGCAAAATAAACAGTTATAGTGTATGCAGTAAATATGCAAAATTACTTGTTTTATTAATTTTAGTTTATTTCAATGTATGTTTATTTGTCATGTTTTATTTCATGTCGAAATTGGACGCAGACGGGTTTTTGTATTTTAAATTATTTATTTATTTCAGATAAGTTCCCCTAATATATTGTACATACTTGTTTCCGTAATGAGTGAGATATGCCAGAGTTCTTTCCTATACCAAGCTATCCCATCCTTATCCATTTTTACAATGATTTCTTCAAATCTATTCCTAAATCTCCAAAGGTAGGCTGTGCCGGCGGCGTGCCTACTCTTATCATTCTGGTCTGAAGTTGGTATGTATCGCGGATGTCCATAAGCGATAGTATCCACTTACCTCCAGAAGGACTGTATGCTTGGCTGCCACGTTCTTTGTATAAAAAAAATCTCTTTCTTTGTGTACAAAATCGTACAAAAGTTCGTTTTCTCTGATAATGTCTCAATTTTATATCTATAAACTTTTTTATAATTCTATTTATTTTTATTTAAAAAACTTTATTGCACTTAATCGTACAAAAGGCGAACTTAATGCCTGGAGGCATTCTCTACCAGCCAACCTTTGAGTAAAATAGAGAGGCACGTTGGGAGGTGCGGATGGAGGAGGTCAATGTCTCTTTTCAACGCTCAAATTGTTATGGTAACCCAGTGAAATATAATTTGATTGTATACATAAGGACACACAAGAATATAATATACCTACTGTGCCACCTAGTTGGCACGGTTCTATTTCCGGCCAAAGCTTTGCATATTTAGGACAATGTATTCTCGTTGTTTCTCGTTATCATAAGTAAGAAATCCTAATTTAGTGGCGGAATAATGTGAATGTATATTACTTTTATATGCATGTACATTATTGTACATATATACATTTTATAAATACATTTCGTTAAAACCCTGCTCCCGCTGCGTTCGTTAGCTCAGTTTAAAATAACAAACGAGTTCAATTTATGACGCTTTGTTCTGTTTCAATTGATAGAAATTTCGATGTACTTATGTGAAGGTTATTTCCATTAACATCTAAATAATGAAGATATATGAAGTCAATGAACTTCTGACAATGACATCGGATAAACGGTATCTCAAATAAATTACAAATATACATGGACATATTAATAATGCCCATTTAAATTTAGATAGTTGGTTATATTATCGTACATTTTTCATTTATTATTAATTTAAATATATGTCAACAAAGTAAACACTGGCAACATAGTATACAAATAGATACAATTCTTAAAGGAAAGTATGGCTAAGTGTCATCTCGCTTATAGAAACGTAAACAAGCAATTTTAGAAAAAGACAATCTTATTTATTTACGAAATGGGTCCCGGGTGCGTTATACCTGTTATGTTTTAGTCACTACAATATTTAAGTTTAGTATATAAATATGTGTTCAAAAATGTAAAAACTAAACAAGTACCTACTCTAAATTTATACAAAGTTTATTTATGTTTAGCTATATTACATATTTATTGTTTTCAGTGTGCATATAACGTGTTTATGTGTTGCTTTTCTACTTCATTAATCCTACCTTTTGCTCATTCGCAATACATATCTTAGTTAAATGTCTTGGGTTGAAATCCCAGGGTATGACTCATAATTGTAATTTATTCGGTCAAGGATGTTGTCCTCTTGCCGGAACTCATAGTACGGAAAATTATAATTTGGACCCAAACATTTTCCTGTTATGAAAATGTTTAAATCACTATATTCCACTTTTCTATAATTTTTATTCGTTTTGAATACGTCCTCATTATATGTTTTCAGTTATAATTGGAGTGAATCAGTTGGTTTATTTTAAAGATACGATGCTTTTGTATTTGGAAGCTATTCTTCAGGGAAATTAACATTTGTTTCATAACACTGAACCTCCACATTAAAACCATTCTAATCTCGTTTGGGAACCTATTTACTTTACAATGGAGAGGCCATTAGGTCTGATATCAAAGTTCAATTAACTAGTTAATCCAATTCAGACCAACCTACGCATATAGTAACACTATATAGTTTTGGTTCGTTTGACCAGATGTAATTGATTGCCTTATTGCTGCTATTTGAGCATAAGCACAATGACTGTCCACCATAAAAATAGTCTGCATGCAGCAAAGACTACAATTTTTATGGCAGACGAGTGGGTGGGGGGCGGTAAGTGGTTACTGTTACCTACCGACACCTGCAATATCATGGGACACGCAGATGCGCTGCCAACCTTGCCTAATCTGTAATGGTAATTATTAAGTTTGAAACAAAAAATATTTTTGTTTAGCCCAGACACCTCACCTCACCATACCTCACGAAATTTTATTTTAGATCTGCCGACAATTTTAGTTGATGTTGAAATTCGGTAGTCATGTAAGTGGTTTTAGCCGCTATTGGTAAATCACTGCGGAATTCACACGAACAAAAGGATCTTTTGAAAAATACATGGTGCCATCATTAAAGTAATATGTGGTTTTGTAATTGAGTGTCGCACAATCCAGTAGTACTGGGCTGTATAATAATAATACTTTGTTATTTTTATTGTTTCCAATCAAAAGGGTACATTTTGTTTTTATTGGATGAATATGGTTCGAGATTTGATTAGTGCTGGCTGTGTCGCGAATATTGTGTTTGTTTTGCGGTTATCAATAATGTTTGTGTTTTGTTTTAAAAACAGGTAAATAATTGTATTCAAGTGTGAAATGGTATGTAGTCTGAGTCGCTACGTAGGTACAGTGCGGTCATCAAGACATTTTATTCCGTGAACCCGAAAGTTGTGGAATGAACTGCCAGCTGAGGTTTGTCTGCTATGCTACGACGTGGGGCTTCTCAAGAGAGCTGTTTATAGGATTCTGCAAGATCGGCAGTCTATGGCCGGCGGTTACCACTTGCCATCATATCAATCGCAATGGCCATAGGGTCAATAGTCGAAGAAAGTTGTACTCCTATAAGCGCATTCGCTTCATTAAGTGTTAGAATATTACACTAAGGTAAGAGCTTGCAAGAGATGCATTATCACTCTTTCTCAAATTCTCTATGACACGGTGATTCGTAATTATTTCAATATTTTGATAATATTTTTCCATTAACTGATAATATTTTGACCGACCTATTGGCGCAGTTGGTAGTGACCCTTCTTGCTGTGCAAAGGGTCCCGGGTTCGATTCCCGATCGGATTAACGTATTTTCGCCTCTGGGTGTGTGTTTGTCTTCGTATGTGTCTCTGGACCCACGACACAGGGATTCCTAGTGTGGGCCATTGAGTGTGACGTTAAAATTAACCGTAACCAGCCCTTTTATCATCCACTTTTGTACACGGGCCTCGTCGTGCGCATTGTCTTGTGCATGAGGGATGTGTGGCCTTGAAACGCCACACTGGCCAAGCGGGTTGGCGACTTCACCTTTTTAGAGGTGGTGTAGTTCCTCAGAGCTTGTGGTAGTGATTTTGTTATCCCTTAGTACGGCATGGGGATGTACTATTGTAAAGCCAGCCGACAGACACCAAATCGTTTATTTTCCATTACTGAAAATTAATTACTATATATCTTTATCAACTCCTTGTTTACATACGAGTATTGTTTATATGCGTCGTGTCAGCTTTCTATTACACTAACTAAATAATTCAACTATAATTATGCTCAAGAAAACTAATATTCGACTTTTAGCGGGAACTCGAAAAGTTGAGTTTTTCTTTGATTACTAAAAAAAATGTGTATTGTACATTTTGTGTTTTAATAGTGATAGGTTATTAAACTTCAATGTGTTTTTTGTGCATAATGTTTGTGAGACCCAAAATAAAAGCATAGGACTGCGTTTTTCGTATGCTGCCAAGGAGTTCTCTTCTGTCCTCAGTGCACGTAATATCATTTTACTGAGCGACTCCTAACTTACTTCGACGGGACTGGACATTGACAGAAAACATTAGACTTTAAAATTGTTTATTGCGAAGAAAACTTGACACTGGCAGAATGTGCTAATTGCATCATTGAAATATATAAATAGAAAAAAAAAATACTTTCCATATTTTTATAGATAATTATGTAGGTAGCAAATAAGTATTTAAGGAAACATTTATGTGACTACCCTCAAGATATAGAAAGGAGTGCTTGAATAATTCGGGTCGTTCGTGTGTCGGATCATTATAATAGCAACTGTCGTTCCGAAAGGTTGATCGGATAAAATTGAAGAAGGATAGAATTGTTCAGTTATCGTTATATATCTATATAAATATTGTGAGTATTGTGATAAGGAAGTGTTAAGATGGTATATGATTTTTGGCGCTGATATTGTATTATGTTAATAAAATACTGAAAGAGAGAGCAACGTGTATAATGTCCCATGTGACCCTCACGTTCGTTATCTAAGTAAACATAACATAAAAAAAATACGCCTCACATTGCCTACTGTCTGTTTCTTCTGTATTGTAATTCTGTGTCGGTATTATTTTTCAATCAAATCATAATTTGGCCCCGGCGGCCGCGAGAATGCCCTGTACGTTTCATCATACAGGTCACGGAGCAGCACACGTCCTACATTATGCGCCCTTGTTGACCCTCCGTTGTCCATAAAAGAATTTTCCAAAGAACGTGATGTGCCAGAGAATACGTTGTGGTTGCTACGTTTTACTGGAGCTATAAAGAAAAGGTCGGTACACTTTTTCTCGTACATGGACTAGTTTTACGGAGATGCAAAGGCCCTTTTAACCATCGCATTAAGAATCAACAGCGTCGTATTAGGAATCGCCGGTAGCAGACATACCTCTCAGAATAAGCATCAGTGTCTTTAATGCTTTTAGAGTTATAACATCCACATATTCTAATAACTCATAATAACATATTCTCATAACTCGTTATTAATCTCGTAATTAAAAGCATCTGTTACTGTTGTTTTGTACCGTTTCTGCTCACCTCTATGAACTAACATACAGTAAAAAATAATAATTCCATTCCTTCTAATGGTTCTTGAAGAAACTTCGGACATTGTGTAATTTTTTTACTCCAACAAAATAATGTGCTCATAACTTAAGAGTTTTGACATTGTTATGGAAAATGACACGGAAACGTAAATTTACGGGCTTGTTTCACCCTCTTGCAGACGAGAAATGAGTTTTCGCTGACTTTTAAACATTTCGTGAACTACGCTCTTGTTTAACTTGCATTATAAACATTTGCGCCTTAAAATTACTTTTGATTATCTTTTCTCTTTTTCCCATTTTCTTTTTTAACGGGAACGGTTCTACGTATTTGGCAGGTATCCAAACAGTGCCTACCTTTCGATAAGTGTCTATTCTTAATGGACACCCGTATTACTAGAAGGATTGCTGGTACTTAACTTCGAAAGATAATAGCATCTCTAGAGCCTGATAATGACCATTGGAGCAGCAAAACAAAGATATTATTATATATCAACAGATTCTATTGTACATAGTGGAGTATTTAAATTCTATAAAACAGACAATACTTGTATTGTTGGATAGAATCTAACGAACTGGGGAACATTTCAGCTGTCGACTGACTCGACTTCGCCTCCGTTCACACATGCTTACTGATAATGCACGACACTTGGGAATGCACTTGACATATCCAAATGACTACCGCATTTATTCCGAACTAGCTGTGCCCGCGACTTCGTATGCGTGGAATTTGTTGAAGTTTTGAAAGTACCGCTTTCCATTATTAAACTCTAAATTGGGATATCTTTTCTTCCCGTCAGCCGATTTCGATGAAATAAAGCCTATTCGAAGCGCGAAGCTAAGCTTAATTAACACGTGGAAACCCCATGAAAATCCGTTCAGTAGTTTTGGAGATTAGCGTGTTCGAACAGACAAACAGACAGACAAATATTTTCAAAATCGTCTTTTTGTATTCTGATACTCTTCCTTCGTCGCCCCCAATCCATTTTTGGTAAATATATTCAATGTACAGACACGTTGGTTCTACAGTTTTATTATATGTATAGATGACTACACGACAGCACAATTGAAACTAGAAATTTCAAAATTGACCCTGATTTGTTTTACCATGGTAAAATAGAATTAATATCTACCTATATTTAAGGCTTCAGATTTAATTGAATTAACGCCACAGAGTACATAACTCATCACGTAGGTACCGTAAGAATAGCAAACAACGATTCCGCTTGTAATAAAATGAATCTAAATGCGAGTGGCGAGCCGTCATATTTCCTTGCTTTTTTACTTCGCATTAGGGTTGGTTATAAGAGACCCGCCACCACGCACTGGACCAGCGCGGCGGGGTACGGTCCACCCCCCCCCCCCCCCCCCCCCTATGGCAGAAAAAGTAAAACGGCCCCAAGTTCCCGGCGGCTCCAGTCGCAACACCGGCGTGGACGACGGGCGCTGGTCGAGCGCTGGAGCCAGGGGTGCTAAGAATCTCCGGGCGGGATTCCACCGTCGAACGACCAGGGCTCTTAAAACGGATTACCGACGTAGGTTGTCACTGGTGACTTACAACACGCGCACTTTGAGGACAGACGAGAAGATCGCTGAGCTGGAAGAGGAGATAGGCAAGTTGCACTGGGATATATTGGGGTTATCAGAAATCCGAAGAGAGGGGGAGGACACGATAACCCTGAAGTCCGGCAACTTGTTCTATTACCGGGAGGGCGACCAGCAGTCCCAAGGTGGTGTCGGGTTTATCGTCCACAAGTCCCTCGTAAATAATGTTGTAGCCATCACGAGTGTGTCGAGCAGGGTCGCGTACCTTATACTCAGAATATCCAAGAGATATTCGTTGAAGGTCATACAGGTCTACGCACCGACCTCGGCACACCCGGATAACGAAGTGGAAGCAATGTATGAGGACATTAGTAGAGCCATACATGCTTCGAAAACACACTACAATATTGTTATGGGGGATTTCAACGCGAAACTGGGCAAAAGAGGCGACGATGAGTTGAGAGTGGGGCAATTTGGATGTGGGCACCGGAACCAGAGGGGCCAGAGGCTGGCCGACTTTCTTGAGAAAGAGGGACTCTTTATGATGAACTCTTTCTTCAAGAAGCCGCCTCATAGGAAGTGGACCTGGATGAGCCCCGACGGTTCCGTTAAAAATGAGATAGACTTCATTATGGCCACAAAGAGACAAATATTCAATGATGTCTCCGTGATCCACAGGGTGAAAACCGGTAGTGATCACCGAATGGTTAGAGGCACATTGAATATAAACGTCAAGTTGGAAAGGTCCCGCCTGATGAAGTCTACGCTCCGACCTACTGCTGCCCACATACAAAACCCCGAAAGCTTTCAGCTTGAATTGTCAAATCGCTTCGATTGCCTAGAGGATTGCGTTGCAGTGGACGATATCAACAACAGGTTGGTAGAAACTGTCCATACGGTGGGGTCTAAATTCTTCAGACACCGTCGAAGAGATGGACCCCAAAAGCTCACCGACCACACCCTCGACCTCTTGGCGGAACGACGTTCGATGGCACTGCAGACTCCTGATGACGCGGAAGCATATCGGCAGCTCAATAGACGGATTCACCAGTCCTTGCGACACGACATCCGTCTCTTTAATACTAATCGTATTAAGGAGACGATAGAGCGGAATAAAGGCTCCAAAGTGTTCGCAAGAGACTTATCTATTGGGCAGAGCCAGTTGACGAAGCTGAAGAGGGAGGACGGCAGTGTCACTTCCGACAAACAAGAGGTACTGAGGGAGATCGAGAGGTTCTATGGACAGTTATATACCTCGGTCGCTAAACCTGTTGGCAACTTGGCCAAAGACCCAAGAGCCAAGTTGACCCGACACTATACCGAAGACATCCCGGACATCAGCCTGTACGAGATTAGGATGGCCCTCAAACAGCTTAGAAACAACAAGGCGCCGGGTGAAGACGGAATCACTTCAGAGCTTCTGAAAGCGGGTGGAACACCGGTACTGAAAGTCCTTCAGAGGCTCTTTAATTCCGTCTTGCTCGAAGGTATTACGCCGGAGGCATGGAACAGAAGCGTGGTGGTGCTCTTCTTCAAGAAAGGCGACAAGACCTTGTTGAAGAACTATAGGCCCATCTCGCTTCTGAGCCATGTTTATAAGCTGTTTTCGAGGGTTATCACGAATCGTCTCGAGCGCAGGTTTGATGACTTCCAGCCTCCCGAACAAGCCGGTTTCCGAAAAGGCTATAGTACCATAGACCACATCCATACGCTGCGGCAAGTTGTACAGAAGACCGAGGAGTATAACTTGCCATTATGCTTAGCGTTTGTGGACTATGAGAAAGCCTTTGATTCGATCGAGACTTGGGCAGTACTACAGTCCCTCCAGCGGTGCCATATTGACTATCGGTATATCGAAGTGTTGAAGTGTTTGTATAACAACGCCACCATGACAGTCCGAGTACGGAGCCGATTCCATTGCAGAGGGGTGTGAGACAAGGAGATGTCATCTCTCCGAAGCTCTTCACCAATGCGATGGAAGACGCTTTCAAGCTCCTGGAATGGAAAGGACTCGGCATCAACGTTGATGGCGAATGCATCACTCACCTTCGATTTGCCGACGATATCGTGGTCATGGCAGAATCGCTGGAGGATCTTAGCACAATGCTCGGAGACCTCAATCGAGTTTCCCAACAGGTGGGCCTTAAAATGAACATGGACAAGACGAAAATCATGTCGAATGTCCATGTCGTGCCCACCCCGGTTTCAGTCGGGAGCTCGATACTCGAAGTTGTTGACGAGTACGTCTACCTAGGCCAAACGGTCCAACTAGGTAGGTCCAACTTCGAGAAAGAGGTCAATCGACGAATCCAACTCGGCTGGGCAGCGTTCGGGAAGCTACGCAGCGTCTTCTCGTCCAAAATACCTCAGTGCTTGAAGACGAAGGTCTTCGACCAGTGTGTGTTGCCAGTGATGACCTACGGCACCGAGACGTGGTCTCTGACTATGGGCCTCATAAATAAGCTCACTGTCGCACAGCGAGCTATGGAGAGGGCTATGCTCGGGGTTTCCCTACGTGATCGAATCAGGAATGAGGAGATCCGTAGACGAACTAAAGTCACCGACATAGCCTCTCGGGTTAGCAAGCTGAAGTGGCAGTGGGCAGGGCACATAGCTCGAAGAACCGATGGCCGATGGGGCAGAAGGGTTCTCGAATGGAGACCACGTACCGGCGGACGAAGCCGAGGACGTCCATCTGCTAGATGGACAGACGACCTCATAAAGGTTGCGGGCACCCGCTGGATGCAGGTCGCTGCCGATAGGTCTAAATGGCGGACAATGGGGGAGGCCTATGTCCAGCAGTGGACGTCCAAGGGCTGAGAAGAAGAAGAAGAAGATAAGAGAGTAAATGATAAATACGGTCGACGTGTTCTACTCGCGGTCGACGTGTTCATCACTTCGAGCTCACTACAACCGACTAATTTCTGTGGTTTAGGCCAAGTAAGGACCTTTACATATGACGTTGCGGCGTCAGCGACACCGTGCACCACCATCGCTCCCATAGAAGACTTTATAGTTGCATAATAACATGTAACTGCACATTAGTAATGGCGGTGCCGCTCACCGCGGACGCAGCGATGTCACGGAGCGGTGGCGGTACTCATGTGTAGTTAGATACGAGTATTAGTTGCATATCTTCTAAAATCTTAAAGACTTCTATCGATGCCGCTCTTCCGCGGCGTCATGTGTAAAGGCCTTAAGGGAAGAGCGGGACGGTGGACGCTGGGCGAGCCCGACTAGAATTAGTTCAGCAATTAGTAGAACTAAAACCATTAATGTCATCAAGGTAATAATTGTATGACTTTCTACTTTTTTATAATCAGCATTGATTAGACTTCAATATTTTTATGTGTATTTTAATTATTTTTATTCTTTATTTATTCAGTATTTTTATTATTCTTGTGTTTGCTTACATCTCCTCCTGCCCAAATCTTGCCTGGAAGAGATCGCTTTAGCGATAAGGCCTACTTTATTATATCTACATATTTATTTAAATTTTTGTGTCACTATATTCAATGATCTGCAATAATAGTAGTTTATGAAACTGTTGCATAATGAGGGGTATTAAAACACGAGTGTGTGTTTAAAAAACCGAGCCGTAGCCGAGGTTTTTAATAGTATCACACGAGTGTTTTAATACCTAGTTATGTGCAGTTTCATACACCACTTTATCTACTCTCATACATTGGTGTTGAACCTACTAAATAAAAGATCAAAGTTAAAAGAGTAAGATAATTATTCAAGTTTTGTATGTTGCAATTATGGAATTGTATATGTATTGCTGGGCAGGCATTGGCATTAGAGGTGCTCGTACTTGCTGTCGGGGCTATTGGCAAATTAATATTAATTTCGTTCTTTTTGTCTTCTATGGTGTTTAGAATGGAATTTGAAACTAAGATTTTGTTAGTTATAGAATCATCTATGTAACCTTCTGCCACTGCCGTCGATTTCCATCCACCATAACGCTTCAATGTTGTAATATCCCCACCGGCATCAATTAGCAGGGTTGCCGAAGTTCGTCTAAAGCATGGGCCAGTGTACTGCTCTGAGTTCGGAAGTTGTAGATAATCGGCTATAGTTTTACTTAAAGTTCCAAATTAATTGATGCCAACTCTCTGTTGAGTGCATTTTCTACGTTGGTAATTTATAAAGAAACGGGGATTTTTACAAGAATTGAGCCGTAGATATGTATTCTTTACATAACTCATAGTATTTCTCCGTAATACTAACAGAGCGGTCTTTTTTATTTTTGGTATTACGAATTTTTACTAATATTGTATTTTCATAAACTTTCACGTCCTGAAACTGCACATTATAGAGTTCCTGTCTCCGACAGGCACCCATGATACCGAAAATAAGTGTAATCTGGAACAAATGAAATTAAAAATTATGAATTTAAATGAAAACCCAAGAACGACAAACGCTAATTGGGTTGTTGAAAAAAAAATTTTTTTATCATTAATGGAAAGATCATATACACATTTTATAACAAAACTATTTTTAGTTTTTTTTTTTCGCTTTAATTAAAAAGTTATATTTAATTACAAATAAATTTTTGAATCCAGTACCGAAAACACGCGGACAGTTCCCGAACAAACCCGAGCGCGTGTGACGTCACAATGTTAATTTCTACTCATTGTAGCACACAGCTGATACAGTATTTTGACTATTAATCGATTAAATCTTGTTATTATCGTCAATATATTATTAAATATATCGAAAATGTCTAACCTTAAAAGTTATCGTGCTTGCTTCGTACCATTATGTACGAATACTACAAAAACAACTCCTGAAAAAATGTTTTTAAATGTTCCACAAAATGTTAAACGTCGAAATAAATGGTTCCAAGCAGTGCGACGACCTAATTCCAAAACAACATCAAATTATATTTAATGACGAATAAATCATTTAATATTTTAATTTACAATATTATTTTTTTATAAACTTACCTTGATGCTTTAGCACCTCGAACTTCAGCTGAATTAAACCGAATATCATTTTTAAGAAAATCTGTTATCATAAATATATCCACATCAGGTATATTATCGGAATTAGCCTTTATAAATCCTTTATCACACATAACTAAATAAAAGTAGTTAATATAAATAATTTTTTAAACTAAATGTCCAATATTTGTCGTCAATTTACATGTAGAAGCCTGTGATACTGTACTATCGAGAAATCTTTTTAACATTATGACGTCACAAACATGGCGACCAATCGTAGCGCGTTTGTAGTCACGTGATTCTTTTTAAAATTTTATCAATTTTAAATTGTTTATAATAAATTAAATAAACATTTTTTAAGAGTATTTCGCATCGATTATTAATATAATTTATGATAAAGTTTTAAAATACATAAAAAAAATTGATATTTTTTTTTTCAAAAACCCAATTAGACTTTCACGTTTACATAACTAAAATCTAAATATATATACGTACCTTCGACAAAAGATGTTCGTGTCCAGGAGCTTTGTTTATGAATTTATTTAATTGTTGGGTGAAAACGTCTTGGCTTTCTTCGCTTTAAATCCTTGAGATTTTCTTTTCAAAAACGCAATTAGTTTTTAATATTTGGATATATCGACTTCGTTATATATGCTTAATGTACTCTTTAACATTGAGTATTTAGACCATAATGAGGAACACTTGAACTTGTCAGACAATTCCTGAAAATAGGCCATTAGCACGTTTTCCGAAAACGAAGTAGCCTTTTTTGCATTTTCCATTCCATAAAGTCTTCATAGCATTTATCATATAATTTTCTCGACTTTGCTGGTAATAGATTATTAGTCATTTCCGTCGCCGCATTTAAAATATCGGGCGGAGTCAAATTTTCTTCACAATCACTGCAATCGGACATTTTTAAGCAAAAATAACAATATTTCCACGAAATTCAGTACAACAAAACGTATAAATGGCGCCAAAACCCAGCATATCACTACGCATGCGCTAAAGTGGGCGCTGCCACAGGCAAGTAAAACTGTATCGTAATGAAAAAAAATATATATTTTATAACATTATTATGTTTGAGGAAAAGTGTTATAATATTATTCTATTTTTAAATTTCGGTATTGTGTTTATAAAGTATGTCAATATAAATTCGTTTTGAAGTTTGTAATTCGAATTTTACGATATGAGAGTAGATAATAGTACATTGTTACCCTAGGGGTGAAAGTGACTTATTTCAGTCCCGAGACTGGGTTTGGTGCCCGAGCGCAGCGAGGGCGCCAATAGGTCGAGGGACTAAATAAGTCCTGAAGCCCTAGGTAAACACTGTGCTTTTCATTACGAATACAAAGAAAGTAAAAATAAAACTACTAATTAGCAAAATTAAAAATGAATGAATTTTATTTCATAAATCAACAACTTTGGTGAGATATTTATTAATGGAGTGGCTGTATAGGAACTTAGATCATGGTTACGTAGAAATGTGAAAATAGCTCTTTTTTTTCTTAATTTTTCAGTTGTCTGTCAGTTGAAAACGCTCACCCTAGGGTGTATTGGGCTATTTTCACTTCGCTCCGCAGGCAACTTCGGACCTATTTTCAGAGTATGAGTAATGAAAAGTGTATTACTTAATTATATTTGTATTGCGGGATTTTTTAATTTCTAATTTAAACTTTCGTATCTAAAGTGGATCTGCCTATGCTAAAATATGAGCAAGGGCACATTGTTAGATTTTAATTTGATCTACAGGCAGGGTACGGCAGCTGGGGTCTGTGTACTTAGGTACTTTATCCTTATTATCAGTGGTCGGTATTGTTTGTATTCGATCGACTATACGACCATGGCCGCTATTGAGACTCGGCTTACAGGTCTTTTGTCCATATCGCGAGTGGACAGATGTTGTAGGTCGCAGATATTGTTGGCGGGTAAATGAGATACTTAACTTTTATGGGAAATATTATTGTTCTCTGAGTTGCTTTAATTATTTCATTTACTCTCGGTTTTGGAAGCTCAAAGCTACATCTTATTTATATGTATAATTCAGAATACGAACGTACTTTAAAAACGATTTGTATTTAACTAACGAAAATGATTTTAATTGCGTTAGCAGTATTTTGTACTAATATTTTTATACATTGTGATCAACATCAATAGAGTTCCATCATAATTTGATAGTAGCTTTTTTTAATATTCAAGATTCAGTTGTGAAGAACGCACAATTCCTTTTTAACTAATGTTTTTTTTTGCTCTCTTAAATATTGCAGGAAGTGTTTACGAAATAATTCTATGCATGATGTGATGACGATATGTTCACTACTCGTAAGTACTTGTTGGTCAATAGAATAAACTTATATAGTGGTATTTATAACGACAGACAAATTGAATACAGCAATAAGTTGTCCAATAAATGAATACATAAATAAGCATACAGATGTATTGTAGAGGGAGAGTGCATGCTACATTCCCACAGCCGCTGGGCGCACTCTACTGGCCACGTTACCCTTCTCTCACAGAAGACTACGTTGAAATGTACTGCATTTATTACTTTATCGTATTTCCCCAATGTACCTACGTGTTTCGGTAGTGAGTGAGATATGCCAGAGTCCATTCCCACCCCATCCTATCCCTCCCTATTTTCCCACTCCATTCCTTAATCTGCAAATGTAGGCAGCGAATCTGGGGGCGTTTGTCATTATGGACTTATGTTGGCATGTATCGCAGATATTTATGGACGACAGTATCCACTTACCCACAGGTGGACTTTATGCTCGTACGCCGCCTTTTTCTAAAAAAGAAAACAAATGACTTGTATTTAAACAAGCAGCAAAAAAATACTAAATGAACAAAACAACCTATTTTTGTATAACTGAAGTAAATAATTTTATATTACGAAGAACTTTACCACCGAGTCACCAGATAACCTAAATCTATCCACCTTTAAACAAATTACCATCCATTTGCTGTTCATTCAGTATTTTCTGTTATTCAATTAATTATTTATATAAATAAATAAACTGTATCCACACTGAAGATATTTGAGATTGATTTAGTCTAAATGCCTGCCGTTCTAAAATATGTACACGATTCTAATAAACTTTATTATTATACCTGCTTACGTTTCACTGCGTGCCTCCCCCGGGATAAAGGAGGTTATCCGAAAGTGTTGGTAGATTTTATTCCGAATGTTCTGCTCGCTGAGAGCGCTTCACTACGAATACATTTAAATACAATGTCTTCTTTAGGCTTAGTTTACCTCCCGCTGCATGTATCGCAATCCTGTACGATACAATGTGGAATAGATTTTTCGAACTGACATCTGTATAGTTAAACTTCAGTGAACCATATCGTCAGCAACGAGCGTTTACTGGAGCGTCGTGAAATATGTAAAACTGCTATTTGTTTTGCTGCACATACATAATTATTGGAAAGGCTAGTAGAAAATATTTACAGCAAAAAATCGGTTTAAAATTGACGCTAAATATGCCTAGCAAAGTTTTCCCACGTGGAATTTATTGATTTATTATAACTGGGTCTGTATGACCGGTATGTGAAAAGATTTTAAATACAGGTGCGCTAATATTTCTGTTGAAAATCATTTTTATTCGATAATTACTTGCGTCATGAGTCATCAGGTTGTTATAGATATAGTAGTGTATTTAAATGTATGTGTACTTTATTATTTATATATGTAGATTTGTGTATTATACGTATAGGTACGTTATATGTTCATTAGGTATATTTGAGGAAATCGTACATTACTGGTGTCGTTTAATTAAATTACATATTTATATCTCTTATCGCAATGTATCACTGTGTTTAATCCAAAGGTTAGCTGGTAGAGAATGTTGTAAGGCATTAAGCTCACTTTTTGTACGATGATGTGCAATAAAGTTTGTTAAATAAATATAATTGAAATAAATTCTACCAACAGGTTTTATCTTTTCATATTTTTCTTTTATAAATTTTGTGCGTTTATAATCTGCTATACTCATGAGATAATACGTGTGATTTTTTATTTCATGTCCATTTATTTGTGATGAGAGTGTTGTGTTCTTATGTGACACAATAGCCTAAGACCGTAAAGGAACCGCGCGCACGTAGGGAATCGCTTTTAGAACACAAAAAAATATACATCAAAGATTCTGTGCTTGCTAAAAATCCATAAGAAAGTTTTTATTTGATTTTGTCATAGTTATCTAATATAAACAGACATTATAATATAATTTTATTAAAGTATCAGGGGTGTAAATAGTTCAAAGTAAACTGTCTTCCAGTATAATGATATAATATATTTTTTTCCACATGATTCAAACATTTACTGCTAAGGTACGACAATGGATGGTGTCCAACAACCGTGTTAACGCTATTGCTGTTAACAAGTGATTTTTAATTTTCAAAAATTCTTGAAATAAATCGGAAATCTCAAAATGATATACACAAATGCAAACATTTGTACACTAAATTGTGTCTATCTATTGGTGTCTATATGACTGAGGTATGGAGTATTGTTCCAAGCCGCCGATGTAAAGGCGGGTCGTCGAGTCTGGTTTAAAGCCCGACAGTGATAAATGTTCCATTTATTCCTCACTCTGCACGCGTCTCTACTTCCAAATCTGTTCCCTGAATTTTATTGTTTAATTATATGAAGCCATCCGCAAAAATCCGCTTTACGTACCGTGGACACCATTTTACGAATATTCATCGTATGCTAATTCAAGGGATCCTCTTTTTATAATCAAATGAGGGAATGGGTACGAAGTTTTAAACACCTTTAAATGTTTAATGTGATTAATGTAATTTGTCATTAATTTTAATTTACGTTTTTGTTTCAGGTAACCATCAATGTTTTCAGCAGCATGCGGTAGGACTTTTAAGTGAAATTCGTAGAAGGTATTTTTAGTGCGACAACATCAAAGAAAATGGTATTCATCTAATATAATGAAAGCTATATTATGATATAATAAAAGCCGTGAACAAGATTCAGCAAGGTTGAGAGCGCGCACCCGCATAGCTCAGGGGCCATGTGATGCTGCACCACGGTTGTTGGACACGAGAGGCACACAACCTTTGGGTCCGTTTGTCCGTCTGCCTCCTCTCAAAAAATTCTATACTCTATCCATACTCTATGAGTGTGTCATTAATAGTATGTGTGAAACGTCGACATACTTGTAGTATGCGTCAAAGTGCTTTGTCGATTCGCTTCAGTGTGGCGTGCCATACATCTTGTTACATTGCAATCTACACAATGTCATAATAGTTTGTACGTGGTTTATATTTACTACTGTTATTGAATTGTCTGTTATAGATAAGCAATTATCACGATATATTACCAAAACACGTCTATCTATATGTTCACGATCAACTCGAAAATGAAGTTACTCGAAAAATAATTATGATTGTTTTAATGTCAGCAAGGCAAGGTAAGGTAAGGTATTTAATGATTTCTCGGGTGACATCTAAGCGGGTGATGCTGCAGGCAAAATCTAGCCCCTAGATGATTAATTTTCCTAATTTTTTTTTTTAAATCTTTTTTATCCAGATTTCCTTAAAACAGCACTGTGTATTTTGAATTATTTTGTTAATGCTATAAAATAAAATAGTTAAGTACACTTGTAGATGGTTCAAATAGCATGAAACAAATACTGCAGTATGTGGGAAGTGTCAGCCGTAACTAACGCGGCAATATCACAGGGGTCCCGGGACAAATTTAAGTCCCCAACACCTTTTTATTTCATATTTATATCAAACTTATTTTATTTTACTAATTCCAACTGTTACACGTATTATAAATTTGCATAAAACTGAACTATAAATACATGTTGTTATATGTTAACCTATTACAGGTATACTTGTACTTGTATCAGCCTTTAATGTCCCACTGCAGGGCAGGGCACAGCAAGTCACTGGGGGAGTTGCGGGCCCAGTGCGGATTGATGGATACACATACTCCAGATTCTTTTTATATCTCGAGCATGCGGGATTCCTCACGATGTTTTCCTTACACCGCCGAGCTAGTGACAATTTTTAAAAATCCGCACTTAAGTAGAAACTTAGTTGTACGCGGGTCGAGGATTTGAACTCACGATCACAAGAATGTGTCCGAGTACCCCCAGCCTGACACCGTTATTTACAGGTGTACACAACATTTTGTTATCATTACTGTTACGTTATAAAGAAGTACATTACCAATATGTATAGTACTGAATCTAGAAGTAGGTATTACACTATAAAATGGCGAATCGACATTTATAACTATATATTAAACAGTTGTATCTCAGTAATAAAAAAAATAATAAGTAACTTGTATATACGAAGATAAAAGGGAAATAATGTTGTCACCGAGATACTCTAATATGACTCAGAACATTGCAATGAAATTTATGCATGTTCTCTTTCTTGCTTTATTTATCGTGCAACTATGAACAAAGATTTATTCATTGTAGTTGTAAATAACGGTTTTAATGGCGCAGCAGCTACGGAATTTTTGAACCATGTATTTTAACTTCAACGATGAAGTTGGGGAAGTTTCTTAAAAAATCCGTAAATAGGTTCATTACTGTGGCTGGTGGGAACGAAAATCTCTGTCAAAACATGACGTGCGCAATAAATAGAATACATTAGAGTTTCTGAAAATCTTGATTGTTTTTAATTTAAGACGTTGGCTGCCTTTGGTATGGATACATTTTATTACCCCATTGCAATTAAATTTACAGACGTCACTAAACTAAGTATTAATTTACTCTTTTTACACTATATTGTACAGAGGCGGACTTAATGTCTTAAGGCATTCTCTACCCGTCGACCGTTGGTTAAATGTCAAAAATTTAAGCAGAAGAACGTCAATAGTGAAGCTTAATTCATGTTTATAAATAACAATAATAATATAATAATACGTTGATAATATACTTATACGGATTATTCGAGTTAAACGGACAACATTCCGTTCAATAAATGATTATGTACTACAAAAAGTTTTTATTATTTTCACTATGAAAACGCCGCGAACTTATTCGTCTACCTAAATATATTACCGGGCATTGTAAACCTACAAAACATAACTAATGTCATTTACGTTACACTTAGAATTAAGTCTTTTGACCAGCAGTTACTCTTAGTACACTTATCACTAAATACCTAACTTAAAGTGGTCGTGCCGTGCTAGATGGCCAGCTGTGGCAGTTCTCAACTCCGACCATTTATCGTTGACGCCGCAACATTCATGTCACGCTCTCTCCGCTTTAATGAAAATAAATTCAGCGGAAAACACTATCCGCAGGGATTAGCTGACGCCATAAATAGGGATTAATGAGCCTTAATTATATAGCCTTTTTGCCTTTGTTCGGTACAAGCTTCGGTTTTCAGGGCACGTCCGCAAACGGCCGTCCGCGTCGACCACACACAACAAATGAAGGCCAACTTGATCAAACTTCAGTATTTGGTCGAAATTTATGCGCATATATCAGGTCTCTTAAAACTTGCTTGCCAATAAAATCGTCCAAACAACATTGTACAATTTCAATACGTACTGAAAATATGTATTTGCTAATAAAATTCTGTAATCAAGTAGAAAATTACGATTTCCTAATTCATATAATCTTTAAATTTGCTGCTCTCATTGAATTATTTCTCCTTATGAACAGGTTTTCCTAGTTTTAAGTGACAAGCCATTAATATGTTGTTTAATTTTTTTAGTTTTGTTTATACCCTGGCTTAATATGTCAAACTAGTACATGTACTTGTATCAGCCTATAACATCTCACTGCACGGCACAGGCCTCCCCTAGTAAATCACTGGGGGGTGTCGGGCCATAATCTACTATGCAGGCCCAGTGCTGATCACATACTCAAGATTTTTTTTATTTCTGCAGAGGAAATCCTCACGATCTACTTATGTAAATAAATAATTATAATGGACCATCTTCGTATTTCCAAAAATATTATTATTATCTTTATTATTATTTGTATTAATATCATAAAATATGAAAGCGGCAATAGCATACGATTACGACTTGCACTAATTTGTGCAGTTACGTAAAGTAATGTAATAATGTCAGATTCAATAATGTTGTAAACCTCCCTATTTAATAATTAAGCCTTATTTCAGTGTGCTCAACGTCTGTTGAGTTAATATCAGTATGTTTTAAAGTAAGGTAGTGTCCAATAGACTGTTGAACAGAACACACGTCTTTCATTGTATAGTAAGCTAACCAAGCGAAACTCGACCTTAAGTGAATCAACATATGGTCCTTCGAGCCGGATACCAGCGACTACATTACCGGCCGCCTGACAAAAAAGAGTGTGATAAGACGGTCGAGTGTTCGATGTGTTGACAAAGTTTTGAGTTTTAATATAAATTCATTTCATTACTTTTGCTACAATCGAATTTCGTGCTTATAATGGCTACAGAAGTGGAAAAAGCGTTAAATATACTGGAAAATATTGCGTACACTCTGAAGAAAACACAAGTTAATTTGAGAAAATGCCCGAAAGCAAGATTAACACAAAATTACGTCGAAGCACGCCTGAAATGTGTAGAAGACTATTGGGACGAATATAAACTGGCTTATAGCGAAATAATACGCAACACATCGAGGGGAAAAAGAGATCTAATACCCTACATCGCAAAGGAAGAATTTTATGAGCATGAAGAAACATACATCAGCCTAAAAACTGAACTGAAGGAGTTGTTAGTTCCTCAACAAGTCAGCGTCAGCGCTTCGTTACCAATATCCAGCGATTCTCGACATGCGCGTGTAGTGTTACCCAAAATACAATTACCTACCTACAGTGGACAATATGAAGAGTGGTTGTCGTTCCATGACTTATTCAATACACTTGTGCACACCAACGAGACATTGAATAATGTACAAAAATTGCATTATTTAAAAACAAGCCTTACTGGGGAAGCTGCATCAATATTAAAACACATACAAGTGACGGATTCTAACTATGAACAGGCATGGGACGTATTAAAAACAAGGTATGGAAACAAACGAATACTTATCAACGCCGTCATGAAGAGGTTCTTCTCGCAAAAGAAAATGACAGTTAATAATTCAAGTGTAATCAAGAATTTACTAGACACAACTTTCGAATGCTTACGTCACCTAAATAACATGAAAGTAGATACTGTAAACTGGGATGTACTGATAATATTCGTCATAGTGCAGAAACTGGACTCTGAAACTCATAAAGACTGGGAAGAACATGTGAGTAGCAATTGCCCAGATTCGGACAGTCTTCCCTCGCTCGATAGGTTTCGCAAGTTTCTGGAAAGCCGTTTCCGTACGCTGGAGCTCACAGAACCAACAAAACAAAAGTCAAATCCTGTTTGTCTGCGAGAGAAGTCATTTCACATTTCAACCACCGTCGAAAACAATAAAAGATGTCAAATATGTAGTGAAAATCATACACTTAGCCATTGTAAGGAGTTCGGGAAACGTTCACCAGTCAATCGAAGTGAATTTATCAAAACAAACAATCTGTGCTTCAACTGCCTTGCACCTGGACACTCTGTAAGGCAATGTCGCATTACAACATGCTGTCGAATATGCAGAAGGCGTCATCATTCGCTTCTTCACGTAAACAAGGAAAGCAAGGCAAGTGTGTCGAATACAACGGGCTATCCTGAGAACAAACAAACACAACAACCCGAAATGGCACTTCATACAAACGTGGAGAAGATTGAAGAAAAGGAAGATATAACAATAGTGACATCACACGTTTCCACTAAACAAAGTACAGTGTTACTAGCAACAGCAATCGTACAAGTGAGAAGTGAAGACAACAATACAATTACACTGCGAGCTTTAATTGACCAAGGGTCACAAGCGAGCTTCATAAGTGAACGAGCTGCACAACAACTCAAGGCCAAGCGGTATCCAATAAGGGGTACAATAGTCGGTGTGGGATCAACGAGAGAAGATATCAAACAAGTAGTTCAGATCAACGTCGAGTCGAGATGTGAAGCTTTCAACTTGAAGGTTAGAACATACGTTATGTCAAAGCAACTGACTACTAAAATACCGTCCCATACAATCAACGCAAACAATTGGCCTCACCTAGATGGACTGGTCCTGGCTGATCCAAACTACCACAAGCCAGGTTCTATAGATTTGCTCCTGGGTGTCGACGTGTATGCACTAATAATACAAAACGAGCTAATGAAATGTCCGCCAGGGTCACCGTGCGCTCACAAAACAAACCTTGGCTGGATTCTGTTCGGAAAGGTAGAAGATAGAACAAAACAACCAGAATCAGTTCTCGTTATGCATCACCAGATCATAGCGGAAGATTTCTTAAAAACATTTTGGGAAATAGAACAAGATTCAAAGAGAAAATATACAATAGAAGAAAAGCAATGCGAAGATTTCTTTGAAGAAAGTTATACAAGAAACAGCGATGGAAAATACGCCGTGAGACTCCCATTTCGTACCAATAATCCTTTAAAACCGGATGGGAATACAAGAGAAATTGTAAGGAAGCGCTTGATTCAGCAAGAAGGGAGACTACAAAAAACACCTGAATTGAGAGAAGAATACTACAAGGCGTGTACCAGACCATCAATACCATCCACAAATATAGAAAGAAAGAAAAACATACAGTCCTACGTTAATATAACAGAACATGAAGAGAATCTTAAATTTGAAAATTACGATTCACTTACCGAGCTATTGAGAGTTATAGTACATTGTAAAAGGTTTTTGAATATGAAAAGAAATCCAAAGAAACTAGAATATGTAATCACAACAGAAGAATTACAAAATGCGTTAGATATTTGCATAAGACAAATGCAAGAAGATGAATTTACAAATGAAATGCGAAGACTAAAAGAAAATAAAACTGTGAGAACTCTAGATCATCATTCTCAGCATCATTCTCTAGAAGTGGAGTTGACTTTGCTGGCCCTGTTTATGTATTAAATTCTAAAGGAAGAGGAGCCAAGACTAGTAAGGCATACATTTGCATTTTTATATGCATGGCTGTAAAGGCAATACATTTAGAATTGGTGAGCGATCTGACATTTGATGCATTCATCGCAGCATTCAAACGTTTCGTGGCCAGAAGAGGAAGATGTAAGGAAATCTGGAGCGACAACGGAACTAACTTTGTGGCATCCAACAAGGAATTATTTGCAATGTGGAGAGAAGCAGGACTTGAAATACCCGGCCCTATAGCAGATCAACTGGCAAATGATGGCACGCAGTGGCACTTCACTCCGCCATATAGTTCTAACTTTGGGGGGCTCTGGGAAGCCGGCGTCAAGTCCGTCAAACAGCACTTAAGGAAAATATTGACTTCGAATTTAACATTCGAAGAGTTCACGACAGTGCTCACACAAATCGAAGCCTGTCTTAATTCTCGCCCTTTGACACCGGTAACTACAGATGTGGATTTGATCGATGACATACAAGTACTTACCCCGGGACATTTTATCGTTGGAGAAGCATTGATAACTGTACCAGATCGCGACTATACAATTGCTAACATCAATCTGTTATCTAGATGGCAACATACCCAACGACTGGTTCAAGCATTTTGGAAACGCTGGCAGACTGAATATTTGTCGCGACTTCACCAGCGACCTAAATGGCTGAAAAGAACGCCAGAGTTCGAAGTTGGCGACATTGTGTTGCTAAAGGACGAAAATATGCCCCCTAGCAAGTGGGCACTGGCACGAATAATAGAAAAACATCCCGGACGAGACAGTATAACGCGAGTGTACACCGTGCGTTACAATGGTAAATCAACTCGGAGATCAATCTCAAATTTGTGTGCGTTACCAATCAATACTAAAGATTAACTTAGTATTAACTTAGAAGATTTTCTTTGTAAATTTGTGTTTAATACTTCTATAAATTCACTATTTCATTTGCATAATTAAGTATGAAAGTATATGAAAATGTAAATCAAAAGGTATATCAAGATTTTATGTAACTTTATGTATAATAATAATTTGCTTCTTTCATGGCCTTATGTTACATTGTAATATTTATTTGTTTAAATTAGAAAAGGCCTTAAAGCCCTTTTGATGGGCGGTATGTTGAGTTAATATCAGTATGTTTTAAAGTAAGGTAGTGTCCAATAGACTGTTGAACAGAACACACGTCTTTCATTGTATAGTAAACTAACCAAGCGAAACTCGACCTTAAGTGAATCAACAACGTCTATATAATTAAATTAATCCATTGTAGAATTAGTTTTAAAAATAATAACACATAACACAATAAATAAAAATATTTTTCCTCCGATATCTTTTTGTTAAACAGTGATTGATAATAATATTATACTAATTGACAGAAGAATTTGTGCTCTCAATTTGCTCTCATTTTCATGAAAATCAGAATCTACACTTTATTATGTACGTAATCTGAATTAATGCTGATAGTTAGAATATAAAAACTTTAGCATATTGAGGCAATACAAGAGTCATGTTCAAAGTATTCAGGGGGCGATTTGTATGTAAAACTGAGAGTATGATGTCCTCTTACCGCCGAGCTAGTGACAATTTTGAACTTACCAGCACACGAATATGATTCGAGTATAGATACCCTAGTCGTCTCATAGTAATCTCTAGGAATAAAAAATAACTGGAGTATGTGGATCCATCAATACGTGGGCACGTGGCGAATTGCGGCCCGAAACCCCCCAGTGATTTACTGAAGGAGGCCTGTGCCCCGCAGTGGGACATTAAAGGCTGATGATACATTTTTACATATGTGTTTATTTACATGTTTGGGACGACCTCCAGCCAGGTGAACTGACGACTTGAAGAAAGTTGCCAGTAGTGGCTAGATGAGAAGAGCTGAAGACTGTGTGGTGGCGGTCCTTGGCAGAGGCCTATACCCAGCAGTAGAGAGACAGGCTTACGATATACTATGCTGTTTATTCTTCTGTCTCTATGCTTATAACTTGGGTTCTATCGGACGGATTTTGTGTGGATTTTAAGGTTATTTTACCACTCGAACGGATCCGCGGGTTAAAATCTAGTTTAATATTATATTGAGATTTTATTATATACCAATGTGCAAACATTTATCACACGTCCTTTTGACCGTGGTGGGCGGTCGTTCTTAAATCTCCTTACTTCCCAATTCCACTTGAACAGCGAATCAAAATAAACCCATTGAGCATGCAAAATTCCAGACTCAAGGAAATGTGTGGGCGACAGATATTCGAGTAAGTAGACACATACAGGGCGTCTTAATAAGAACGCGCCATTTAAATTGCGCATCAGTAATTTGTGGAAGTGTATTTCTTGGCCCTGAAACTAGAATATTTATCATTAGCTATTAAACATTAAATGTTACTTTAAAAGTTACGGTAATAGGGTTATTACGTCCTGCGTTATTAATTATTTTTGCCATCAGTCCTTTCAGTATACACTGCTGGACATCGCGTCCTCATCGACATTGTCTTGTGCATGAGGGATGAATGGCCTTCAAACGCCACGCTGGCCAAGCGGGTTGGCGAGTCCACTCTTGTAGAGGTGGTGTAGTTCCTCATGCAGCTTGTGCAGCCGCTTTATCCCTTAGACACCATTCACGACACTACCATGGGGTGGTGCTATTTCATAGCCGACCCACACCACACGACACATTCATTCTTTATAACAAAGACAAATTAAAAGTTGGTATATGAGTATTACGTGCAAAATTCCTTCGGTATTCATTCTCTTTTTAAGATATACAAATTTAGATAAACAAAGTTGATTTCATGAAAAGAGACGTGAAATATTCGATCTTAAAACTCTAATTTGGTGCATTTTGTTGAACTAATTTGACTAATTGATTTTGAATATTTAATTTTCATAACTTATAATAACAATGCACGGTATTTCTTTAGTAGTGCTTATCATCCAATAGGCCATGCGGTGTCGGCTAGCTATAGAATAGCAATCTCCCGGGGGTGACGTAAAAGGCAACTAAGGCATAACAAGACCGCTACCACAAGCGCTGAGGAAGTACAGAACCTCTGAATGAATGGACTCGCCAACCCGTTTGACCAACGTGGTGTTTTAAGGCCATACATCACTTTTGCATGGGACAATGTGCTTGAGGAGGCCCAACAGTGGATACTGAAAGGATTGGTTGCATTGCATTGCATTATCCAATAAGTAGTATTTGAAAAATGTTACAGGACAGGCTGATAGGGTGAAATGGTGCAGTTAATTAAAATACTATGTATATGTATTAAGTATATGTATCATTGGGTAGATAAAAAGAAAACATATTTATTTTCAATATTTTTTTAAATATCATAGTAAGCAATAGTAAGCAATATAAAATAGTAAGCACATATGTATTAATAATACTATCTTGCTGAGACACCCCTGAAATGTAGATAACTATGAAAGTTAGAGAATATAATAACTTATTCGTAGGCATATATCGTGTTCGATTTCAGTGGTTGTCGTCATGACAACCGGGGCTTCTCCGCCACCATGGCTAATGTGAGGCGCTTTCTATCGACTGCTTTGTATATACGAGTAATGTAATGTTATTTACGAGGATAAAATTTTTGATGTCACGTAAAAGATATTTCAGGAAACTTGGCCGCTGTTGGGGGGTAGTAAAGGTTTAATTGGACTCGACAATATGAAAAATTCAACGTCTAATGAGATGAGACCTCAATCTCTTCGTTTATTCACGAACGTATACTAAATGAATGAAAAATCTTAATCTTGATCTTAAATTTAGACTGAGAACGCAGCGTAATATTTCATTTTAGTACCGTGTAACGTGTCTAGACGACTTGTAACGCGGCACGCGGAGCCTAGACATCCGAACTTTAAATTAAATACATAATATAATTACAATAAAATATGTATTCCTAACTTGAGATGGTTCTCGTTTCTTTTTTCGGGGCCCCGATCTTCTTGCTGGCATTCCCGGCACTTTGTATTTGTGTATAATTATTACGTAAATAATTACGCTAGACCAACCGTTTGTAACTGAAAAACCCGAAATTCTTTTTCTAAACTCTTCGAACGCAACCATACTAACTACTTCATCTTGCATTTTAAATGCGAGGCAAGGGAAAATAGGTCTATTCCGATCTTAAAAAATGGCCCTATCCCTAACATACCTTCTTTTAGCTATAGCTGAGTATACGATTTCCTATTCAGCCTTTCCTATTCAGCCTAATGTGATCATCTTCCATAAGTATGCATTATATACTTAGGAAACTAATGGAATTGTGTGCCTCGTCCTTCACAAATCGTAATATTTGTTATAATTTGATATATAAGGTCGCATTGGGGTACCAAGGGACATACCCGTGTTATATTGTGTAGAGATCTAGGACATAGATTCGTGACACTAAGTTACAATGTTATTTCACGTATTACAAACTAAATCCCAAATCAAATCATGCTTATGGTTATAATACTCATACTTATATTTGTATTTGTATCAGCCTATAACGTCCCACTGCGGGGCACAGGCCTCCCCTAGTAAATCAGTGGGGTGTTTCGGACTGTAATCCACCACGCGGACTGGTGGATTACATCACGCCAGTGCTATTTGCTGGATACACATATTTCTGATTTTACGGATAGGTACTCCAGACAGCGGTGGTCTAGTATAGAGCCTAGGGGCATCTATACTCGACTCTATACTCATGGAATCATGAGTTCAACTTCTCGGCCCGTACAACTAACTTTCTACTGAAGTACGGATTTTTAAATATTATCACTAGCTCGGCGTTTACAGAAAACATTGTGAGCAAACTCTCATACTCGAGAAATAAATAATACCCATACTACTTAGATTAAACTTACTACCTACATACATAAATTCAAATTATATTTCGGAAATATTGAAATTACCATAGGCCTACTGGTAATGTTATTGGTTAATCTGTATTCGATCTGACCGTACAACATGGGGTACGATTACAAATGAATCCATTTTCAATAGTTTTCGACAGCAACTGTTCGATGCCACAGCGAATAGAGGTTTCAGCGTGGGATCTGCAGCATAAAAATGTCTTAAGAACATAAACACAAGGCATACTTAGGTGGACGCAGTAGTCTACGTCGGAGAAAGTCGATTCTCAGAGCATTTAGATTTCTTATCTCGCTCCGTGAACATTCCCCACTGTTTCCCCTTGTATACAGTGAAGTCGGTCACATAGTCTGTGTAAATTAAGCGACAGCTGGCGGCAATGCTTAGAATAGAGATGAGTAACCCAAAACTGTCGGTTTGTTTGACTAAAACTTTATCTATCCTTCCAGGGTAAAACTGTTGACACAACTCCAATACCTTTTTTCTCTATAAAAACTTTTGAAAATCCCGGCAGAGTACACAGGATATTATGGAAATGTTAAACCGAAGAGAGGATCGCCCGAGCGTTGATCTTCTGTATAATGTAGCTATAAGTAATTCTAAACAAAAATGACGGCTTTGTCGGGTGTTCAAACTGGTGACTGACAAGGGCGTCTAGGTATCATACTGTTTACTGTGGTTATAATATATTTTTTGCCTTTCTAGAAAAAAGTGGAAGAAGAAAATCAAATGTCTTGTTGTAATGCTATATAAAACTGTAGCTGTTGTACATTCTAACAAGCTTAAATTTTAAGTTACAAGACGATTATTTACAATGTGTATGATTTCAATAAGGAGTCTATAAAGTAAAAGTATGAAGGCAGTTAGTTCAATTATTTGACAAATATTTGACAGATTACCGATATTTGACAGTAAATAATAATAAGTTGAAGGGCACAAAAAGACTTAGGAGTTTTGTGTAATTTTGTGCTTAAAATATATTAATAGTGTTTAAACAGAAATTAATGGGCTTAAGGCGAGAAGCCAGTAAAATGGTATTGAGAACATTCAAAATTGAGTTATCGTCTATGTGAATTTGATAGAGTTCACGTATTGATGGAATTGTTTAACTGCTACCTCAAGCTAGGCGCCTCAACTATGCCAACAATCGGAACTTTGAGGTTCAACAAACCATGCTTTACGCGAACGAATTTTAGTTTAATAAGCACGAGCAATTTACTTATAGTTTTGATTTTGTTTGACGATGTCGAAAATATTTTTGGTTTAAATACGGCATAGCGGCCAGTAGTGGTCTCAAATTGTTGTAGTGGCTCCACTTCAGGTAAATATTAATTTCGGTGCATATTTTTGGGCGTTCTTTGACTCCGAACTATTTCTTAGTAGGATTTTTTTTTGCCCTAAAAAATATTACTATAAAATTTATTTAATAAGCTAGTTCTCAATACTGTTGAGGCGCACTGTAGGCGGCATTGACTACAATAAGGTACTGTTGCTTGCAAAAAACGATTTTATTTGTTTTAAGTGTTGTGAAAATGAACGCCGAACGCTCGAGCGCTAATGAAGCTTAAGAACGATAACTTTAGCTATTTTAGATTCCAGCTTTTAACTTGAAACGGGTTTTTTAATCTAGGTTTTAACTTTGTGAGCGTTAAAGACTCACGAACGTTTAACGCTCGAGTCTATAAGATTGACTGGTGCTTACAGTTTCATTAGTCGAGCGCTCAACACTAATCAACTATTCTTGCTGAAATTGACATATTTTGACAATAGTGTAAGAAAACAAACGTTAAAAAAATTCATGTTCGTTAGATTTTTTTTATCGTTTTCTAGAGCTAGTAGTAACGGCATTATTGTGTTAGTGATATAATTGAAACAGTAACGCAGTCGTTTTCTAACTTGTTTAAATTTTGATTTCGTTAACTTATTTTTTGTATCTTAAGTTATTTAAATAAACGTAGATAATTATCAGAAAGGAGTCAAATACCTATAACATATGTTTCGATGTTTCTAGTAGGAGTATGTTTTCGGTTATTGCAACATCGATCCTTATAGCTCAATGGCCGTGTGCTGTCACTGGCTTTAGAATAGCACCACTCCATATCTTCCCCGTTTTCACTCTCTAAAAAAGCCCCGAGAAACTACACCATCTCTAAAAATGTGAACTCGCCAACCCTCTTAGCCAATGTGGCGTTTCAAGGCCATAAATCCCCCATGCACACGATAATGTACATAACGGACATTGGTCCAGCCGTGAACGGCAAAAGGGCTGGTTACAGTTTATCGTTTTTACCGTTATAGCTGAATAGTGTAGTTAGTGAAGCTATGGATAAATCAGACTTTCTTTTTTTTGTATAAATTGTGCAATGTATTGGCCACTCAAGCGAATATTCATAGTTTCGAATATAAATTTTATCATGAATATTTTCTATTGGTATAAATAATATGTGAACGTTATCTGAGTAAAGGGACCTTTATTGTCGGTATGGACTTATTGACTTTTATTAAGATTTTCTAACGAAACCGCTACCACAAACTCTGAGGACATAACACCACCTCTAAAAGGCTGAATTCACCAACCCAACTCCCGCTTAGACAACGCGCCGTTGTAATGCCATACATTTCTCGTGTACGAAACAATGTTGTATGAAGAGGTTCGTGTCCAGCAACGGACGATGAAAAGGCTGGTTACGGTTACGGTAATATTTTCTAACTTAAAATTTCTTTGTTTCAAGATGCTCTAACATTTGATTTTCCAAAGTTTAAAACAAATAATTTGAAAGATTCCATCAAAGTCTAAATATATGGAAAATTAGACTCAAAAATAAGGTCCCTCATAACATTTGAGATTTTCGCGTTTTTCACACATATTTATCTATTTAAACGTGTCTTAACGCGAATGTTTACCTTATTTATTTTACTCGGCGTTTCGGTTGGGTTGCACTAAACCTCGCGATTTTTCATCTGACGCTACTTCTGATATTCTGTGAGTGTTGTGTGCCGCACTTTCCGGAATATGAAAATCAAATGCGGGTAGTTGATGAAACTACTTGCAACTCTCGGCGTGGTCTACCCGCTTCATCAGGCAGCTCGTGACCATGGTTGGTGCAACCCAGCCGAAACGTGGAGTAAAATAAATAAGGTAAACATTCGCGTTAAGACTCGTTTAAATATATAGAATTATAGATATAAATAAGATCCCTTTTCTGAAATAATATCACATATTATTTATCTATTTACATTTAAGTAATAAATAATTCAGGCAATAAGTAGTAGTCATGTCAGAAGTATGCCGTTCAAAACGCTGACCAGTACGCGTACGCATCTGAATATTTTTATACATTAAACATCCTTAAGTAGATATATAAAACTAAGTAGCTTTTGTGCCAGCATAAATTAAAGTCATTTATCAATATATCGTGACGTTTCGAAAAAATACCTAAATAATCTAGGCATGAACGACTCTTAATATGATTTATGATCGATTACCGATAACCTAATTTGTTTTGGCTAAGGCTTTTTCGTCTTGTTTTTTGTATATTTACTTAATAGTATTTTCATCTATTAATTTTAAGCCATATGATTATCTTTGAATGATTTAATGTTTGATATTAATGCATCTATTACTGTCAAATGTACTTAGTAGAATATTCAGTAATTAGTAACCATCTCAGTTACATTTTACTTTAGGGTTCCGATCCCAAAGGGTCCTAATGGAATCACGCTCGCTTTTCTGTCTGTCTTTCGCGGGCTTCTAATTAATAAACGAATTAGAGTTTCGGAACTTTCAGAATAGGGGTATCAATTTGATAGCAATCTTTATAAACTAATAGATATATCTTTAGTTTATAAAGGAGGATTTAATACATAAGTCTATTTAATTTTATATTGAACTTATTTATTTTAGGGCCATCTACTTCTATAGCTGAGTAGAGGATTTTAGGGCCATCTATTTCTATAGCTGAGCAGATTTTTTAAAAATTGTGATTTACCCGTCTAGTTGCTATCTATAGTACTATAATTAAATAATGCCGGTCGGTCATCTTCATATTACGCGATCATTATGCTGAAATGATTGCGGAATGCGAAGATTGAGTAAAAAAAGAAACAAACATCGAAACAAACAAAGATGGCGGTCCGGTGTTATGTAATAGGTAGTACCTACTAGTGTTGTTAAAATGAGCGCTGAACGCACTAAGTTGAACCGCGCTGAACCTTAACCACTTTTAACTACAAGGGTTTAAGACCGTATTAACATTAAAAATTTGGACCATAACGCTCGCTAGCTTTTAACGCTATTGTTTTTAAAGTTCATCAGCGCTCACTCAGCGCTCGAGCGTCGACCGCTCAACGCTCGTTTTTACAACACTCGTACCTACTGTAACTGTCTTAAAATTTGCCAATCAACATTTGGAAGCCATCTAGTGTGGAGCAGTGCGGGTTCGGCTTATTAACTGATGTTGGCGTGATTCACAGATGTCCAAGGCAAGGCACGGTGTGATCCAAGACTGAATGTTGGTATGATCTGATACTCATGTATCACAGATGTTCATGTCACAAATGTACGCAACACATTTTACGCAGACTACGCTTAGATACTATTAAATGGACTGTCTGACATTCTCATATAAAAACGTGAAGCAATGAAGGTAGGCAAAAACGCTAAAATATGTAATATACGGAAAGAAGCTTTTCCTCTATAATATAAGTAACAAGTAGGTGAGTCCCTAACCATATTGAAACTTGTATAATACTTTTGCAACTACAAAAGCGAGAGCACTAATAAGGTTCATTAATTTAGCTCAAGTTCGGTCTATTGCTATTTAGTCGGTATGCCATTCGTAACCCACCGGAGGCTTAGGATTCTGCGGGTGACCCTTGGTATTATCGGAATGCCACTTAAACCAGAGTATGCCTTCAACGTTAAGTACTAATAGCCCTAGATCTACTGACTACTATACATATGTATATCTATTGGTTTAAGATTTGCATATACTAAGCCCCTCTACAGGGTTGAATAAGTAATACTTGCACCTTTTTAACAGTGAATTTCTTTCCTGAAGATTCCTGAAGATCAACTTTTGTTGTACGAATTTTTAAAATACTTCTTTTTCACACAAAAATAAGTCTTATAAATGTAATCTACTTTGTGAAGCGAACAAAATATGCAACTTTGTTAAATTGTTGAGAAACAGAAATTGCAAGCGGGCGGTGTATTAGACAAAGAATACAAAAAAAGGACGAGAAATAAAAGGAAATTTTTTGGGGAAAATATTAAGTGCAGAAAAAAACGTAGAAAAACAGGGTGAATGTATCTTTTATTTAACACTGTATAAGCAAACCATAGTTCGTCTTCCTTTATCAGGCGAAACTTGAAGGACATGCTCAAATTTCTACAGGTTACACACAGGTTCAAATTTCCTTCATAAGTTTACTCAACAAAAAGGAAAAATGTGTACACTTCGCTCTTAACAGAGTACTCAAGTTCCAATCCTTCAAGGCTTTTAAAGGTGCGTGCAAACTAAAGCAATTCTATCTAATGTTAGGTTAATGCAAATTAATGGTACAGTGAATGACACAAAAGCTCCGAGTTATAATTTTATCTCAAGCGTTCCGTGTGCGATGTTCAGTTTGATGAACTGTCTACACCTCTATGTATGTATGACATTATTTCTTTATTGCACCATCTACCTCTATTCGTTTTCAGAATTCTCCTTACCACCAAGATTGCCTGGAAGAAATCACTTTTGCGATAAGCCCGCCGATTGTACTTCCAATTGCTTGTATTTTTGTGTTTCTTCTTTGTAAGTTTTGGAGTACAATAAAGTATATATATATAATTCATTTATTTCAAACAAAGTCCATATTTCATTTTTGAGTGTTAATAACAATTTTAACTTATAGACTATGTTAGTACTTATTATTAAGATTTTGTTATTACTAATTATATATATATGTATGTACATGTACACGTGCATATGCACATGCATAAACATACACACACACACCCACACATATATATATATACATACATGCTATGTTCCATTATATATATATATATATATATGCTCTACGTTCCAGTAGAAATGGGTCGGTACTCTAGTTTGCGTGCACCTTTACACGATTCCCATTAAAATGTCCTGTGGCCAGATGTCCTCATTTTTCTCAGTGTCTTGTTATTGTTTTAATTCTTCCGGCTCGACGAGGCCTTTTTACGTGTCTAATTGAATATTTTTCGGTACTCGCTTCTGTCTGGCTGCCAGGAGTCTGATGAATATTTAAAAAGTCATTTTCTTGACGCGTTTCTCCTTAAAACTGACTCAATTTTCCGGTCTTTTAATCAAAAAGGCGGTTATTTTACGGCAAATTATAGTACCGTAGCAATCATAACTAAATATCCCTGGGCTGTCTTTTGTATTTTACTTAAAAATATTTTTGAAGATGTATAAATTGAAAGATATATTTTTTATCCTAAAATTGACAGTTTCTTATTGGCTGAGGCGTATCCTTGGATTGCCGATACAGGGGAATCTTCTGGACCTTACGACCTCCCTTTGCATGCATAATGCGTAAACTCGTGAATATCGTCCTCAGCGAATATAAATTTACTACACCAGACCGAGCTACATCGCCTTAAAGTCTGATTGAACGTCTTTAGATGGAATAGACCTCGCATTTATTCAGATTATCCCTCCCTAACAGTGCTATAAAGTTGCCGGCTACATGGTATTTTTCATTTAGTTTATTTTGTGTTTGTTATTTTGTATAAAGATATAATTTAATATACCGCGGTAGCGCATGTAACTTTTAAAGCAATTTCGTAGATATCGCAGACCTTGCTATGAGCTTCTACGGTCCTGCAATTGCTACGAGTGCTACGACTACCGCAAGATGTCTGCAACACAAGATAATTTTGATAGGGTTTTTGATATTATTTGATTTTTTTTTTTTCATATTTGCTGCTCATTAGGTTGTTTCTGTTGCTCATATAATTTTTCTCATCGGTGGCATTAACCGCCGCCCTACCATAGTACTCTTTTTCACCGAATCAGATTTTCAGAGATATAAATTGAAACTTTATGTATTTTTCAGAATCATAAGAAAATTTTGAAGTGTCCGTAAATGTCAGAAATATACTTTTGTGCTGTAAGCAAATAAAATACATAAATATAAGTAATGCATCTAAGTATATAGATTTGCTGCCAAGTCATCGTTTTTGCTGACAAGTCCTATCTTTGAAAGACTATAACTGTATAAATTATGGTGATACGTATTTGGTATACATTTTTCCTTTTCTTTTCGGATTATTCTGCAGCTAACGGGATGAATACGGGATAAATTATTTGCTGTTATTAAATTCATTTTCTTTAATTCTGTGCAGCGTTTTGTTGATCGATCATTTATCTGCAACCATAAAAAATATGTTTTCTTTATATTTGTATTTTATTTTGGAAAACATATTACTTTCTCTATACAATCTTATAATAGTCACACATTTCAATAGTCTTTAATTTGTATCAACATGTTTGTAATTAATATGTCAACAAGCCATCTAATTCTTTAAAAAAATATTTAAATCCAATGTTATAACAATGTCTTTATAATGATATAAATTTATATATTTAAAGATGTATTTTTATTAAGTAAGAAAAAATTATAAATGGAAATCATAAAGAAGCATCGATATCATTATGGTATCTCCTAAAACCCATTTCCCCACAAATAATTTAAAGTTCATCATAAATAGATATACCCACACATACACACCCTCACACTGGGGCGCACACACACGCTCGGCACACACGCACGGCACACGCAAACGGACACACCAATGCAAACACAAATCAACATGTATTATTTTAATAAAAGAAAAAAAACCTATTACTTGCGGACAATCTATTAAATAGGTACTGTATATAATCTCAGTGTAATCTGTATTTGGCCATTAGCACTAGCAATATATTAGTTAAATAAGTTACATAAAAGGCTGTAGATTACATAAATAAATAAATGATCTCATATCACTCACTAATTTTAAACTACGGTTTTCCCAAATTTTATACCACACGCTCACTAAAGGGGATAATTTAAAAGGCTTTTAGCATTATCGGGCCATTCTAGCCAAATGTCGGTAGCAAGTTAACGTGTGAAACGCGGGTGAACTTCATAAATCAAAAAAGTTGAAGAAGCGTCGACTTAGGAACTGAGTTTTGAAACAAAGACTGCTGCTTACAGAATAACAGGGAAAAGAAATTTAATATTTTTTGCCCTCTAGCTACATGTGAATTGTTTTTACTCTGCTTTTGTTATTTATGCCTTTGTTTAAAATTCAACATTTCAAATTGACACACGTGCATTAAAATATGTAGTATATACGTTGTAGGCCATGTTTTATGCTTTTCGTGAATAATAAAGCAAGTTTTTAGATTTCAGGATAAAATACATACACACCGTTTTGATTGTTTTTTTATTGATAGACTTTTTATAAAAATAGTATTTTGTGTTTTTTAAACTTTAGGTATATTTACAAAAGTTTTTTATTTTAACTTAGCGCAGTATATGATGAGTATTTATTGATGAGTGATGACAGAAAAAAAAATGTATAATATGTACGGTGTATTGGTATAGCTCACATAACTGGGATTTCTTTGTCATATATTCTTTAGTATAGTTAACAATAAAATAAGTTCAAAAACATGAAAAGGTTTGGGAATATTGTAAACTTATTGTGTAACTTAATTGACCGCATATGTCAGGGGCATATTTGTTTATAGAGTTTATAAATATTGTATAACAACACATTTTAAGTAACTTCTGTTAAATTGTTCAAAAAAAAATTTTTTTTTAGAAGTTTGTGTTCATATCAATTTTCCTTTTTGAAAGGTTTGCGGCTACTCACAACTTTGCCTTATTGGAACTTCATTTCCTAATCAGTTCATCAATAGATATGTATATCTTGATGACTTCTACATATGAACTAACTGAACTTAACTGATTTTTTTAAAAGTACCGTCAGTGATAATATACACGCTACACAGCAATGAAACAAAGTTGGCCCTGTACATGTTTACATTACCGAGAACAGATAGATGTTGTCCTTTATATATGTATATATGGGGATATTTCCCTTTCATTTATGGAGTTGTAAATGTACATATATAGGTATATTGTCATGCACTCGTATGTATGCTATCATGTATGTTGGTCCGTGAAGCGCTGGTCGTTTGTTTGAGTTAGTGCTCTACGTCTACTGGTCGGGGCTTTACCAGGAAATTTCTACTGTGAAATTGCATTCTGCGCATATTATAACCCCGTAATTGATAGACAGACTTATTTCCATAATTGTCTGGATGATCGTATATTCACCCATGCATGGTGCATCCTAAATAATTGAAGCAACATGGCTCAGCTCTATATCGAGTCTTTTAGGAAAATATTGTAAGCGACAAATGCAAATTTGCTAAAAGAACTTATTATTTAATGACTTATAGGAGACGTAAGGCATTATGACTTTTTGCTATTTGCCTCTTTCGATGTCCTCCTTGAACGTGCTCTATATAAGCTTTTAATTTTTATTTTATTATGAACTATGATATAATTAAATAGCGTCTTATAAAACGTCGGAATTATAAAAGACTATTATAAAATTATCAAAGGACTATTTTCGTCTTTTATCATTTTATTATTTTTACAAAAAACTTAAAAAAAAATATTAAGAATTCATGCTCGAAGTACCTAGCTTGAGTACTGGTGGCATAAACACTTCCTTCATAATTTATTTACAAGCATAAAAACACTTGCTGAAAGGATTTGCATGTTATAAAGCAAAGCGTGAACTCTCCACGTTTAACAATGTACGATTCGTCTTGTCTTAGCCAGCACGACTGTTGTAGATCCAGGCCGTGGCACTCAAATATATCCCGCTGTGTCCGAGCACATTATGTATGCTAACGTCGGCCATTCCTTTGCTCGTTGAGCTGAAACATTGCTACGGCATTGTGTCCTACCTGAAGGCTAAATCTGTTCTGCACCCAGCTTAATTTTACCTTGTTACCCATTTCTCTGAGTCATGCCGTACTTTTTACTAAGGAACTTTGTAATGCGCCACAAATAGGTTGTAGTTCCGAGTTAAATTCGGCCGAGGAGCATTTATTAAACTCGGAAGAACTCTGCCGACCTTCTCGGATAGTATCTGAATTATTCGAAGAGCACCTAACTTGCCGCCTATCTTTAGGCAATTATCTGGGTCGAGATTTAAACCCTCTCGCCTAATATTTCAGCGTTTAACGACAATCCCGTATATAAGGTTTCAGCCACTATGAACGTGTATAATCTCGTTCATATTCTACTTTAGAGACGTTTTCAATAAACTCTCGGGTTAAATTAAACGATACTTCATATGATTGCGACTTTTTGAATATAAGACGGGAAAAGTGGTTATGAATTATGGGACTATTCCATGCAGTAACGTATCCTAGCAAAACTTTCATATCTTTTGAATATATTTCGCTAGAAGTTACAGCAGAAAATTAAAATAGGTAGTAATATTTTATTACAACATCTACGTTTCGTTGCGAATTTCGTGAAATATTACGTTCAGTCTGCAGTTTGCGGGGAGATTAAAGAGTGAAAATTGCTAGGGCAATTTCGTAGAGTGTTTAATGTGGTAGGTAATAGTTGTAACGTACGCGCGTGCGGTCGCTTGGCGCTGCGACGTTTATTGGTTGCGACGGGGGCGACGTTCGCGCGACGCCGACAGTGACGGACGATCGTTCCGAACGCGAAACGAGACTTATTGGTGACAATTTTTCAACGTCACCCGATGCACGCTTAATACGGATCCTTTTCTCATTTAACTTACTTTTGTAAGTCGCTTCATTACGCTCTACTGTTTTTATACGCCGATATGTTTACGTTTCACATCGATCGAATACTGCTTACGAATATAGGCACAATATTCAGCTGAAATGATAAACACCATAATCAATGTGTGATTTGCTTCAGCCGTGTTTACGCTCAAACTCGGCGTTCTTATGTTAATCAGTGTGTAACTGTGTAGCAGTGAACATCGCTGAATTATAATGAATATACCATCAACGTGCTCGTATTGATTCTACTCGAGGGTACTCGTTAACTGTCTAGTGGTGAACGGGGCATAAATTCGCCGTCGCCACGGTTTCGGTGTTCCCGACCCGCGGCTGCAGAGGACCAGTAATTAAACTGTAAATTACCGCTAAGTGCGGACCCGGCCTGAAGGTCGTATCGGTAGGCTCTCCCAAGAATACCAATGAACCTGAGAGCCGTAATCAAAAATTTATTTCTCTCCCCGGTATACCCTACACCTCGTCACACACTCCCGAATCGCTGTCACGAGAGGGTTAGAATATTTGATTGCCCTTTTGCTACTTTCAATCGGTTTTTTATAGTACGTCGTGTACATGTCATGTGATCGTCAGTAGAAATATATTATTATATTCCTATGTAGTTAATCTCTCTGGCTATAAAATATTATATAATATGTAATGTATTGTAGTTAAATTTTCGAATTATTGTCAATTTAGCAAAAATCAGAAAAAAAAAAAATAACTTTTTAAATAATTTTCGGGCTTTCATAATTTGATCGCTCTTTAATTATAAAGAGCCACCGAAAGAGGACAAAGATTGTTAAAAAAATTAAACCTGTTACTATATACAGATGTTAGACTTGTTAGTATCACTGCCTTCTGTCTACAGGGATTTTATTCTCGGTCGGGCGACGTTTGTTTAAATATTTTTATCTTATTAAACGGGTCTCAACGCGTATGTTTAGCTTATTTATTTTATACGACATTTCGGTTGGGATGCATCAATATATGACCATGGTTGGTGCAAACCAACCGAAACGTCGAGTAAAATAAAGGTCAACATACGCGTTGAGACCCGTTTGAATAGAGAAATGTTTGTTCGGGACTTTGTGCATGTCTCTGAACCGACGATGAAAGTGTTGAACAAAAGTGTGATGTTATTATTTTTATTTCCCTCAATTTCACTTCACGCTTGTGAGAATTGGTTCTTTAGAAGGCTTGCGTGGGATTATTTAACTCATACAATGGATATACCTTAAGTACAATGGATGAAGCCTTATTGTAGAAACAAAGATAATCTCCAATAGCTGTGAAAATATTGGATTAGAAATATAAGACAAAAATACAAATAAGAGTTGTTTATTTGTTTTGTTAATGGATTGTTTTAACTGGGCTTAAATTGTATTAATTCGTTGTACTATTGTGTTAACGGATTGTATTATTTGAGACAAGCGTCCGTTAAAATCTCGTCAATGATTTTATAAGAATAAAGTTACACTCAATGGCCCACACTAGGATTCCCTGTGTCGTGGGTCCATAAGACAAAGATACTGTGTCCATAAGATAAAAACAAAGACAGACAAATACACACCCAGAATAAACAACGGGAATAAACATTTGCCTTTAAACAAATGAATGTCCGACCGAGAATCGCGTCAATCGGTCGCCAATAGTATTTGGCAGGTGGTGATTTGGTACACACTAAATGGGCTGCCACTGAAGTTTATGAAAACATGACTCGGGGCAACATTGGTTTCAAGTGGCAGGATGTCGAGAGGTGTGCTGCGCTTTGTCGCCCAGTGGTTTGAGTCTCGTCATGTTACTCGCGGCGTTATGTCCTTTATTAACATTTCGCCAGTGAAGAGCGATGTGTGAACAATGCTTTAACAATGAAGGCAAGCTTTCAACGTCGAAGTTTTTTAAGCGCTTGAGAGAATGTTGTAAAAACGATCATTGAGCGCGCTAATGAGCGTTTAAGACTAGTGAGTGTTATAGTCCAAATTTTTTAATGTTTTATGGTATCAAGCTAAAATACGTTAAATGTGCTTAAATCCTTGTCGTGAAAAGCTCCAGTCTAAACCAGTTAAAGTTCAATAGTGCTAACATTTCTGCAGCGCTCGTTTTAACAACACTAGCTTGATACCATTTGTTCGATACTCTGGTGAGCTATGATATTGCAGCATGTCATATGTCTACTGTAATGACCCATTATTATTCCAAAATGATCTTTGACCTTCAATTGTTCTCTTTTGTATTAGTTGGGCCAACTTACAATGGTCAATGATTGTTCAGATACGAACTATACTCTGGCGACTATACAGAAATAGGGCTCCTATTCTTCGTATTTTTTTTTATTGAAAAAGCCAGCAGACGAGCATAGAGTCCACCCGATAGTAAGTGGATACATAGTGTTGTCCATAGACATCCGCGATACATGCCAACATCAAGCCAGAACGACAAACGTCGGATGCCCTGCCTACCTTTGCAGATTGAGAAATGGATTGGGATAAAAGGTTAGGAAAATGGGGAGGGATAGGGTGGGATGGGAATGGGCTCTGACATATATATCACTACCGAAATACAGACGTACATTGGGGATTACCCACTGCATTACATTTCAAAGTAATCTGTGAGAGAGGGGTAACGTCTCCAGTCGAGTGCGCCCATTGGCTGTGGGAATGCAGCGTGCACTCTCCCGCTACAAAACTTTAGTTATTCAAAAATAGGTTATTTTATTACGATTGCCTGCTCATTTAGTATTTTTGCCGCTCGGTTAAATACAAGCCTATTTTTGTGATTTTCATCACCATGTTTTTACGAGTATATTTTAATTAATTAATGTTTCGCAAAGATAATAAAAATATTTAGTTTTATTGAAGTTTCTGAAATTAATTCTCATGCCGTGTCAAATCGGGTAGATTCTACCTCCAGTAAATACATAAAGGTTATATGTTTTCATTCGTAAAAACAACAGACAATGTATCACTTTTGACAGATACATATCACGTGTAACTTCTGTTTAATTTTTGATACATAGAATTGACGTGCGTAATTTCCCTCTGCTTTCTGTGGCGTCGTGACAATGATGGATGGGGAGCGTCCGACAGACAGCGAGTTTTATGCGACGATTTGTCATTGATCACGTTGTCGTTCTCTTCTTATTATTATTATTATGTGTGAAACTTACCTGTTCGCTTTTTTATGAAAGAGATGGCAGACGGGCGGCCCACAGGATGGCAAGTGGTCACTGCCAGCCTAATATGTCTGCAACACCAGAGCTAATGTCGGCACGATATCGACTTGAATCGTACAGTTTTCCTCTTTACTCATTACTTGTAAACATTGCTTATTCATGAAAGTTCCGTAGATATAATCGTTGTTTAAAGTTTCTTGTAAGGACGAAGGCGTTAGCAATTAGAATTTAAAACTCGTTAGAAAGTGACTAAGAATTTTAAGCGTTGCGTTTATAAGTAAATTGATTTTTGTGTTTATTAAATTCAATGATAGGATAAGTTGGTCTGATAAGTTACCAACAGTGTATGTTTAGATTAGTTCGATAAAGGTCAAGCATATAGAACGGTTTAGACATCGTTTAGATACAGATATCGTATTTCGTCAGTAAAAAGAACTATAATGGAACGTTTTTATGTAATCTGCACTCATATTACAAATGGAGACTATGAGTTTATTTATATGTAAGAGATAAACTCAGAAACTTTACTTCTAATTATGCTAAACTATGTTTTTGTTCGCTGAGATATCGATATGTTACCTGAAGTGTAGCCATAATCGCTTGTATGACACGCGACTCTGGCTTAAATTTATTTTTTACTTTTAAATTGTGAATCGGTTCTTAAATGCGCACAGTTAACGAATACACAAACTTTTGTTTAACTTTAATTTCTGCTAGACATTTCGTCACCAATTGCATTGGTGTATTTTATATGTTCATTGTATCTCTTATCGGCAGCGAATTCCTAATCATAATCCTAATCATCTTTTGTACATATCAAACCGAAGAATTGATCAACGCATAAAGCGCAAGCAATTACCGTAGATTGTGTAAATACCGAAGATCACGTTCATCCACATTTATCTGAGAAAAGCTTATTTCTGAAAAAAGAAGAAGAACGACTGATTAAAAAATATTTTCATATTTTGAGTGTGCGCAATGCAATGTGGGATTACTTACCATCACGTGGGACTGCTTGCACGTCCGCCCTCTTCTCTATAAAAAAAAATCCAATCTAATCCAAAAAAACGCCAAAAGTCTAAAATATTATTTGCAAAAATAAAAAAGGACAAAGATAATATCTACTTGGGTAAGTATTTGTGGAAAAAGATTATGAAACTGATTTGCAAACAAATATAAATCGATGTTGTTTGTTTTTATACAATACAGGCAATTACTTTGAACTGATTCTTAATGATATTATCAAAGTTGTGACATCGAAAGCGCCAAATGATCTCGCCACCAAACTTCTCCGTACCCGTTTAGCTCGTAAAAGAACGTAACTGCTGCTGTGAATAGATAATAAGGATTTTATTAAAATTCCTTGCCCTTGTTTTGCCATCCGTAGGGCTCGCGTTTACAGAACGTCCTTTGTCTGCTGGCATGCGAGCCTAAAGCCTTCCTAAATTCTCTCATCGTCGTCTTCAATGAAATTTCGGGCCCTTATTTATGACGCCATTTTGTGTTTATTTTGTAACAAAAGACAAAAACGCTTTAGCCAACTAGGAATTTTCGTTTTATGGACAAAATGAAGCGTGTCTGTCTTTTAGCTTGCTTTTCATTTTACAACAAATGTGTGTGCAGCGCTCGTCATTTCCGCAGCACTGTTGGCTTCGGAAATGGCAACTGCTGGAGAGACATTTGTGAACTCGCTTTTGTAAAGGCCTGTCCTATTAAATTATATGTTTTCCAAATGATTTTCCTTATGGACCTCATCGTTCATGTTGCTCTGTGCGAAATAACAACAGGAATTTCATTATCTGGTCAAATGAGTTTCGCCGCGCGGCTGACGAATCCATTTTTTTTTTAAATTTATTTCCTACCGGATACGAGTATGTCCAGAATTGTATTGCAGCGTGAAAAAACGCGACGTTTCAAAACGTGGATTACACATAAAACATTTAGGTTTATGAACATATGTTTGTTTTTAAGCTTAGCTTAATCTCATTGATATTAAACTTTATAGGATAGAGATTACTACACAGAAAGGTTACATTTAATGAAATTTTCCTCCACAAAGGTGTTCGGTAAATTTTGTTGCTACAAGATAAGCGTTTCGGAACTTTAAATTGGTTCGCTATTGTCATTTTTACGCGCATTTGCTTAAATAATTGTACGTTGGCATTCCACGAATAAAATATTAAGAAATAAGGAAGTAAATTAAGTAGAGAGAGAGAGAACCCCTTTGTAAACATGAATTATAGCATGTTTATAATTACTTATAGCACGGCACACTTTCTTGATATATAAAATTGACTGAAATATTGATTGGCTTTTTTTAGCATGTAACAACGGATGCTAAGAAAGGCGTGCAGGCTACAAGACTGGAACGAACTTCCCGTTAAAATCAGAAAGGCTCCATCTCGGGATAGTTTTAAGAGGAGATTGAAGATTTTTCTTTGTATAGTGTATCTAATTATTTGTATCTATGTATGAATTATTCATTTGAATACATATAATAATTCATTTTATTTGATATGTATATATGTAATGTGTGTTTTATGTATGTTTGTATATTTTATTCCAAATTTTATTTGAGACATTGTTGTTCACTTGCACCTACCATACCACCACAATATAGCCCCACAGTTGACTGAGAGAAAATGCTTTTTAGCATTAAGTCCGCCTTTTGTTAAAACAATAAAGTGTAAATAAAGAAATAAAGGCCAATATCCAAACAGTGAAGATGGTGAAAATTTTTCGACACCTACACATTAAGTACGAGGCATTCTTATCAAATATGAAAGGATCAACACTTGAATGAAAAACCTAAAGTGTAGCAAATCATGCGCGTCGTAAGAAAGGTCTTCTCTATTCAAAATATTCAATCACATCCTTTACCCTTACCGAGTATCTCTGAATGATCTTCGAGTATTCTCGAATATTCTATAGAATAGAATTTAATACACCACTTCAGAACTATGCCATCAATGCCCTTGAGAAGTGCGTAACGTCGAAAGCCGGTATTTGATCGTTTATAAGTTTTAAATTAATCCATTACTGTGCAGTAGGATTGGGTAAGTTTAACTAGCTCGAGGATCGACTAAGTTCTCCTATTTGTCAGTAAGTAACATGCATAACTTTAGCCCTGACAAGACGCTTTGACACTAATTGATAGGCATTACTGTACGGATATAGCTTTTCAGTTTGCCGATGTTTCCGTGAGTAATAGGGAACGTTGTTTTATTGAAAATACGGTGATGCCCATAAACTTTGAAAAGACAATAGTTTTTTTTTTGTATGGACGAAGGACGTCTGCCGAGACGAGCATATAGTCCACCTGATGGTAAGCGGATACTGTCGCCCATAAACATCCACGATACATGCCAACATTAGTTTAAAATGACAAACGTTGGCACACCCCCGGATGCGCTGCTTACCTTTGGAAGTATATAGGAATGGATTTGGAGAAAGGGTTGGGAAAATGGGAAGGGATAGGATGGGAATGGGCTCTGGCACATCTCACTCACTACCGAAACACGTACGTACATTAGGGAAATAAGTTAAAGTGAGAAATGCAGTACATTTCAAGGTAGTCTTCTGTGAGAGAGGGGTAACGTGGCCAGTGGAGCGCGCCCAGCAGCTGTTGGATTGCAGCGTGCACTCTCCCCCTCAAGCTTTTCATTACGATTTTCACCAGCTAACTGTATTTTAAAGCAGTTTGAGCAATTTAACTAATCAAGTTAATCAAAACATTACAAATCTAGGGATTTGTAGTGTTGTAATGTTTGTAATGTTATTTGTTATTAGGATACCAATAGGTGACACCAACCAGAAAAATAATACTATAGAACTAATCTAGTTTATATAAACTGTTGTTATTCATACTCTTCTTCTCTTTTCCCACTTTATCCTATTTCCCCAATAACCGTACGTATTTCGGTAGTGAGTGAGATATGCCAGAACCCACTCCCATCCCATCCCTCCCCATTTCCCTGACCCTTTTCTCCATATCCATTCCTATATCTGCCTCCGGATGCACGAGAGCGTACCAACATTTGTCATTCTGGACTGAAGTTAGCATGTACTGGACTGATGTTGGCATGTATCGCGGATGTCTATCAGCGACAATTTCCATTTACCACTTTTTCCTTCTTCTACTTTGTTCACTTCATGTACCTATGTATACACATATACACACACATACATATACACATATGTATATATGTGTATACATAGGTACATGAAGTGAACAAATAATAATAATGTACCTAATATAAATATATTACATTATTATTATATTGTATTATTATTTTTATTAATATTATACTGTATTACTTCAATGCACCTCTTCCTTTAAGTTATTAAGTTCTAAGTGATAAGGCCGCCAATAAATTGATAAAGTAAATATATTGTATCTATATACAATATACTTACTTTTAACCAAAGATTAGGTTAAAAATTATTAGTAGGTTAACTTAAAACAAGAATGTAATAAATAATTTTAATTAGTTAATCCATTCATAAAACTGTTTTAGTTAGATTTGAAACTAATCATTAACGTTTGCTAATGACGACATTAATCTGTATGAGTGAAATGATACGTGCTGCAGGGAATCAATTTCCCGCTCGGCTTCATTTCACTTAGTCAGTGTTCGTTGGTCCGCGTCCGCCATTCGACTTTTTAATATTCCGCAATGGGAATGAGCTCTTCCTGCTTGATCAGCGGTTTTTGACAATCGCAAACCGAAGGGAAACGTTAATAAAAGCTTTGACGATAGGAATTTTTAAGTCTTATTTTTGTTCAAATGGAATTTACTGGTTTGAATTTTAATGTAATTAGAAACGGAAGTAGGTAAATTTTTGTCTTTCTGTCTAATTAGTGTAATTAGTTTCAATGTGTGTAATGTATTTATTCAAAATTATATGTAAGAGATCTGCTTATTTATTTACACTTTATTGTTTTAACAAAAGTCGGACTTAATGGCTATAAAGCCTTTTCTCTGAGTCAAGCGTGGAGCTATTGAGTGACGTTATGGTTGGTATAAGTGAACACTTGGTATAGTATAAAACAAAATTTGGAACTAATAAAATATATTTACAATTATTATACATATTATACAAATATTTAAGATCTATTATGATTTCGTATAATTTTATACCTTCTCAAAAATATTTCAAAATGATCTTGTGAGGAAATAGTTAGTGTAAGGGACAGATAGGTAGCTACTAATAAATATTATTTGTAAGTGGGCGCGTAACTACTGAACTATTCAGACGATCGGACATCCACTTGCGTTGAGCATCATCACCGTTTACATAAAAGGCGATTTTTTCCATTTATAAGCTCTAGACGTCTTCTAACGATCTTGAGAAGGGTTAGAAATGACAACAAGCGATGGAGGTCGCCTTTTATTCGCACATCCATAGGATTTTGTCCCCATGTCACCGTTCAGGCAATTACAGCCTCAGGAATGAATATAAAAATACCTCTTTACCTTTTCTTACATTTTTCAAAAGATTTCTGGCCCAGAATATATCGTCGGTTTATTTCCCCTCTTTTAAGATATACTAGTGGACATCTGTGGCTTCGTCTGCGTTACCTTGAATATGTACGTCGCGTTTAAAATATAGAAAATACATTGGTGAAGTTCATCAGAATCGGATTAATAGTTTCTGAGATTACTTCAGACAAACTAATAAACATTTTTTATTCATAGTATACATATAGAAATGAAGATTAGATACATAGCTAGGTATATTTTTTTATATTAAAGGAGGCAGACGGCCATGTGGCCCACGTGATGGTAAGTAGCTACCGCCGCTCATGGACACCTGCAACACCAGGGGGTATGCGGTTGCGCTGTCGGCCTTGCAGAATCCTATTCACAACATTCTTTAAGAACCCCATGTCGTAGCATAAGGGGTAGACCTCTCAAAGCCCCACGAGATCACGAGAACGCAGGAGTATAAAAAAGTAGATCCGGAATTAAAGACAGTTTACGAGTTAAGTAACAAACGGTACAAGTACATTCGAAAGCCATTAGAAGTTGATTCTTACGGAACGTCTCAGCCCTTGAAACTTTCTAGTACCCCTTTATATTAATGGTCTTTGGTAACGAAAATACATTACGAGGAGGAATTAGCTGAGCTCCTGTGTAATACGTTGATCAAATAAGCAGAATCGTGTAACTGTTGAGTGAATTTAATTGCTTCCAAGAACTATAATGCGGAAACATAATATAATAATATGTCATTCAGGTAAAAGTTCTTTTTTCTTCGTATATGGCAGTGGTGCAATTAGCACATTCTGCCAAGTTTTCTTCGTAGAAAACAATTTCAAAGTCTAAAACATATCCTGCCAATGTCCAGTCCCATCAAAGTAAGTCAGGAGTCGCTCACTAAAGTGATAGTAGGTTTATTGAGGACAGAAGAGGACTCCTTGGAAGCACACGAAAAAGATTTTGAAGTTTAATAAACTATCATTATTAAACCACAAAACGCTTAATATACAATTTTACCAATAATCAAACAAAAACTGAACTTCACTTCGTGAGTTCCCCGTCCAATAGTCCCAGGTAAAAGTTTTAAGTTGTTTTCAAATATTTGGTTACATAAACGGAATAGTAATAAACTTTAATATTTAATTTTAATAGATCAATTTCATTATTTATTCATATTGCTAACTCTTTTTAATGACATAACTCCTCTTGCGTATTCTAAGGTTGACTGGGAGAGATTCCTTCTAGGAATAAGTCCACCGTTGTACTTACTATAGTATTGCAAAATCTTATTGTAACAATTCATTCTGACAGCAATAAAAAGCAAAAACAACAACGGCAAATTTGGGATGTTCTTGGTAACTCGTATAGTTATTGACTTGCTCTAGACCATCTCTGATACCATCAATGTTTTTCCTCAATATCATTATCCTCCCTATTGATACACACTATACAGTACACACTTACTCCCAGACACTTCGCGCTGTGGATGAGCGTTCATAATAATAATAATTCGTTTATTTCAGACATTGATCCATAGTAATTGTTAGTAGAAACTTAAAATCTATATTAGTAAAATATAGTAATCCTAGTAATTCAATATAATAATCACAGTAATAATAATAAGGGAAGTTAAATTATTAATATATATATATATTCAAATTAAATTAAATTTATGACACCCATGAGACGCTAAGATTTATTTGTCTAAGAATCGTGGAACTAACTCTTTTTACATAAATGCAACATACATTGTACAACACATTGTACATTCTTCATAAAGCACCTAATAACATAATACCTAATAAAGTTGTAAGGTACATAAGTTGTAAGCACTGTTATTGGGGAAGACGCTAGCTTCAGTGATATACGATTTCCTGCTTGAAGACCTAGGGGATTTATAACAATATAACGTTAACAAAAATTTGCTACCAATAAAGATTTTATTTATGTTATGAGTACTGACTATTTTGTTATATGTAGAGTTGTACAACTACGGAATTGTTTTTATATATATAATAGACGGCAGACGAGCGGGCGGGCCACATGGTGGTATGTGGTCATGTGGTATGTGGTCCAACAATACTAGGGGGCTTGCGGTTGCGCTGCCGACCTTGCAGAATCCTGTTTACAGCTCTCTTGAAGAGCCCCATATCGTAGAGTAAGCGAAATACCTCAGCTGACAGTTCATTCCACAACTTTCGGGATATGCCAACGTTTGTAATTTTTTAAACTATTGTTGGCATAATATATCAAACCCACATATTTAAAAGCTACTAACTACTTTCACCACTGTCGTTATATGTATTTAAGTCACCCTTACATCAATACTCGTACAAGTAATAGTTATTAGTCTCAGTACATTATAACTAAAGGACGTACGTAATTAATGAGTGAGGGATCTAGTTCTCGAGTTTTCGAATTACACTCTATTCTCCTTACAATGGTGTACACTCAGTACAGGCTCCTCATCAATATTTACGTCCACCTGTCTCCTGGTTTCACGGTGAATAAAGCGAATTATCTTCTGCACCAAACTGTATATAAATTAACGATTAAATGTGACTATCTTGCGACACAAGGGAATAACCAGATTTTGTTGAAATACATTGTTTGTTTTTCTTATCATTTTTTTCTTTTATTACAATATTCACAACACTCCGTCATACATATAATAATGCAAAGTATTTTATAACACTGTCAATTTAAGATCCTTTGATTTTGACTTTCATTGTTTTGAAAAACCCGCTATTGTTTTTAGAACTATTGTTCAATAGTTTTATAAATAGTCAATAGAGTTCAATCAATTTCGAAAAAGAGGCTCCTATAACCTCCCGAAATAAATGTCCAGCAATAAATGGTGAAAGATGTACAGACGGAACAGGTGAAAGATCAATCCACTCGAAGAACCAAACAAAGGCATAGATAGAGTCACACATATGATGTCTATTATATGTAGAGATTAAGTAATACGTTCGTCTAGAGGTCGGCGCCGTATTAATGTAGGGCATAGATTTTGGTTTCAAAACTGATAAAATAATAGCAATTAAACAACTTTGAACGGTTTAAATCGCGTATATTTGACATTATTTATATCCCGACGTTTCGAACACTGCAGTGGACGTCATTAAATTAATTAAATCCCAAGGCCAACGCAATACTGCAAGACCTCTGGACACCGTGAGTGAATACTGCGTGCATAGTGTATGTTATGATTAAAAAATTCAGACGGTAGTTCAAAAAATTTCAGACGGTAGTCCAAATAATTTCTTAATAACTCAAGTGACAAATAAAATCAATTAGTCACCCCGTGACCACGTCCACTGCAAAGTGTTCGAAACGTCGGGATATAAATAATGTCAAATATACGCGATTTAAACCGTTCAAAGTTGTTTAATTGCTATGTATAGTAATTGCGAAAACCTAAGAAAATATGATAAAATAATAACTGATTGACAATAGAAAAGACACTTTATGATTGTCAGAGCACAAATACCCATTTTGTATTCATGTAAAAGCTACATAGATAACAAACGAGGCTCGTTTGTTTCAATCTCATTGTAAACGATTCTTTTTGGATTTTGCCACGTTCACTTTTCGCCATCGAAGTTGTGTAAGCATCAACAATGTTTAGGTAGACACTTTAGCAGATAACTTTGTTGTGGGGGATAAACGGACGGCAGAAACTTGGGCGCCCGGAGGCCACTTAAAACTTATGTGGCTTCCTTAACCATAGTCCTATATTCCGAGTGTTGTTAGACCTTCCAGAACAATCCAACAGCCGTCTCCAAGTTAAATGTTTCTTGTCATATTTCTGGGTAAATACGTGAAGTTTAGTTAATTTGTATCTAGCTACATTCGTCATCTCAGCTCATTTGTTACCGAAAGTGGAGCGGTTAATTATGGTGTAGTCATTGAGTAAGTAATGTACTGGAGATAAATGGTGTTTACTGTAAAGATTATGATTTGAAGGATTCAGAATCAATGATAATTATATATTATTTTTGACTTTAATCGTTATTTACTGTGTTGGACTGTGTTGTGTTATACATCATATCCATTTCTATTTCCGTAAAAGTATTTTACAAGATTAAATCTTATTTATATTTTTAGTTGAATTTGAAATATTGAAATCAAATCGATAAACGACAAATATACAATGACTTGACATTCGAAATTTCTTGACACTCTTGTTGTCACAGCTCCCACCCGAAACACCAACTGAAGCACATAGTTCAATGGATCTCCAGGCCTCTCCCATTAGTTTTACCATTTAACTATTAACACTGATTCTTTCTCATTTAAAATTTCGCTCGTAGGTACGATTCATTGAATTTTACTGCCAGCAAAACATTTTTAAGCTATAGAAGAATACTCTTTGCGTTTATATTTCTAGTAATTTCTAATAAATGTATGTTTAAAAATAAACTTTTAAACATTATCAACTCTGACTCTGAAACCTTTTTTGGAGCAGTCAGGGGCGCACCTGTTCTAAAACGTTTGACTGCTTGGTTGTTCTTTTCTTTTCTATTATTAATTATTTTTTGCAATACACTAGCCCTTTCAATATCTACTGTTGGACATAGTCCTCCTCAAGCACATTGTCTTGTTCATGCGAGATGTATGGCTTTAAAATGTCATGCTGGCCGAACGGGTTGGCGAGTCCACTGTTTTAGAGGTGGTATAGTTCCTCAGGGCATGTGGTAGCCGCTTCGTTATCCCTTAGTCGCCTGTGACGATACTCACAGGAGGTAATATTCTATAGCTGGCCGACGTCACACGCCATAGTTCATTTCGTAACTTTTCAATGTCCTACATCTTTTATAAGATAATGGTGGCCTGCTCCTCTGGCTTTCCGTGAGCATAAGGGTGCGATCAAAATATCAGTGTTGCTGCGTTTTCTGGGCTTTACTCTTTACTTTACTCTTTTTTATTTACTTTAACAAAATACTACATGAAAAGCAAATCAACAAAACAACCTAGTTTTCTCATTGTCACCAGATTCGCTGCTTATTCAGTATTTTTTTTTGCCATGTTATCCATGCTGGCCAAAATGTGAGGCTGTCGTTAATGTTACATTTAAAATAATGTCTTGCGCGTGAGTAAGGTTAAATAAACCCTTTCAGCCGAAGTAAACATTTTAATCATAACAATTAAAGCCGTTTGTTCTTAATTACCACTATTAAAATCAGTGTTGAAAGACAAAGGTAAAGCAGACGTGTCCTCATGTTAGTAGATGTGTCCAATATATAATATTAGGTGAATGTTAATTAACAGAAAACTTTAGGCCGCCGCTCCACACGCATGTCACTGATGATTCTGTCTCCGTTTCATTAAAATGGTTACAGTTCAGCTTTGTTTTGTCTCATTTACTAATTCGTACATAAATTCTAAAGATCAGAGACAGCTCATTTAAACACTAGGTACCTAAGCTAGTGTTTAAATGAGCGCTGAGTGCTCGAGCGCTAAGGCAGTGCTAATGAAACTTATGAAAGTTAAACCTTAAAGTTGAATCAAAATTGAAGGATGTTTAATGTTTGTGTTTTTGCTTTGAACGATATTGTATCTATCAAGACATTCAAACCGAAATATTTTTTTCTGAAGCTATCGAGTATTGAAAGATTTATTTTTTTATTGTAAACCCATTATTATATTTTTTTTATTGTAAGTAATACAACGTTTTAGAATGTCTTGTAAAAATATGTATCTCAAATTATAAAATACAAAAACCAAATAAATATATATTTAATTACACACACACACATATACAGCCATCCATACACACATGTATACATATACACATGCAATATACTAATATACACACACTTATATATATATATATATATATATATATATATATAGTATATATATAATATATTTCTATCATTGAATTTTGCCGCGCTCCGCGCTGTAACACTATTATAGTGTCGGTAAAACAGTGTAGGCGTCAAGTGAAGAGAATCGTGGTGACTGTCAAATTGTAGGTAAACATAAATAAGAGTATTGTAAGGATAAATAATAGATGTTAAAAAGGATTGAAGAATAAACTTTATATGTCGTTTCTTTGTATATCGAAGCAACACCACATAAGTTTGTTACATTTGACAATCCTTTTGAAGAGAAAATAATCGACCTTATATATATATCTTTTTATTTAATCTTTGTTTATGAGCTCGTATTCTTTGTACTTTTAATAATTAAGTACTGTTAATGGGGAGGCAAGAGTGTAATAGAATAAGGAATTATTTCATTACACTCTTCATTCGATGGGATACTTAAATACTAATCTTATTTTCCTTTCTTTTTTTATAGTGAAGTAGGCGGACGAGCAAGCTGTCCTGCGTGATGGTAAGTGTTACCACCGCCCATGGACATCTGCAACACCAGGGGGTATGCGGGTGCGCCGCCGACCTTGCAAAATCCTATTCACAGCTTTCTTGAAGAACCCCATATCGTACCTTAACGGAAAGACCTCTTGAGGCAGTTCGTTTCAAACCTACGGGTTCGCGGTATAAAATGATTTTTGGACTGAACAGTACGCGACACCTCCGTATCGAGGAAATGCGGTTGGACCGCACTTCTGTGACGGGAGGTGCGCGGTTGTAGAAACCCGAGGTGAGAATTATATTGAACAATTCTTCAGAGCATTCTCCATTGTACAGGCGGTAGAACACACAGAGAGACGCAACGTCTCTTCGAATGCTGAGGGGTTCTAAATCGCCCGTGAGAGTGGGATCATCAACAATTCGAACAGCACATCGTTGAATGGAGTCAAATGGGTCTAATTAATATTTCGGTGGGCCGGCCCAGAGATGTGAGCAGTACTCCATATGGAGATTATATTAATCATCATATCATCCATTTATTTAATCGGATAACACAGATCCACAGCAAGTGTTAGTATAATAAAAAGATGGAAAAGGCGGGACGCTCCCAGACTTCTTAACCACAGGTTCACTCATTTACCTCCAGAGAGTGACGGTACCGCACATCCATCAAAATACCGCGTCATTACATGTCTTTGTACTACAATATACAAGACGGCATTCGACTCGGTCCCCCATTTCATCTACAGGGTCCTGTACCTAATCGAAGATGCACTTCAACACTTCCTCGAGATATCTATGGGGTAGTGGAGTACGATCCTTTCAGGCGAGCGGATGACGGCTGCCGATGATCGAATTCGGATAATTTACTGATATATTAATACCAACCTATTTATATACCTTAATAGCTTCCATAGGTCACGGGAAACATTTTTATTTCTTTTTGGTAGTAACTTTTACACATTCATACTGAGAATATAATTTGTTCAATTTACCTATATTTGCAGTCGTAGTATACATCGTCGGGCGCAGGCATGTTTGGAGATCGAATCTAATTTAACTGCGCAAATATTCTTTCCATTTAATTATAGGTACACACAAGCTCGGAGCCGGGAGGGAGAAATATGAAGGTTCATTCCACTGAAATATTATAGAAAATCGGTCAAGTCCGAGTCGGACACATATCGATTAGGGTCCTAAAGTTGTTTGAGTATACATATTCAGAAACATCTTCGGAACCCTAATTTCATATTTTCTTAACACTAACTGTTAAAGAGCCGCAACACTTCTATTTCCTTGTCCAGTTCTCCCGACACTTGGCTACAAGTGTAAATGACTTAATATTAATTAAGCTTAATAATTTCTAAAATGTTTCCTAAATAATACCAAAAGGTGTAAAATATTTTATAACATATTGCAAATAAGGTATTTTTAAACTCAATCTATTCTGAAATTCCTCGAATAAATAAATGGTAGCGCTTAATCATTTAAATAGAGAAATGGACTGGATTTTACCTACAAAACTAATTCCTCGACAGCTTTCCTTGTCAAAGTGATGTATAATTCTGAAATCTACGCACAATGAAGCACTTAATATTTTAAATTAGTACCTAAAATTTTAAATGTATATTCCTTAGACCAAACATTATATAAGGTCGGGGAAAAACTTCTTTGCATTTTATATACAAATTCAAGACATTTAATTATAATATATATATGCCGTTTTGTTCTATAACTTGTTGCCATGGTGTAGGTAGTGACATGATCCCGTTGCTATAGAAATTTTGGGATTTTTGGTCAAAAAATTGCGACAAGTAGTTTTAACAGTCCTCTCTTTATGTTAACCTTACACTACCTAAAGAATTCTGAAGAGACCGAAAAAAGTGGAAATCTGAGGGTGCAAGGTCAGGGCTATATGGTGGGTGGATCAAAACTTGCCAACCAAGCTCTCTTAATTTTTGCTGAGTAGCCAAAGATGTGTGTGGTCTGGCGTTATCACGATGAAAGACTACACCCTTTCTGTTGATCAATTCCGGGCGTTTTTTATCAATTTCTTGTTTTAGTCTCATCAGCTGTTGGCAGTAGAGATCCGAATCGATGGTTTTGCCCGGCGGTAAAAGCTCATAATGAACGATGCTCTTCCAATCCCATCATACACACAACATCACCTAATTGCGCGTTAATCTGGGTTTCGCCACAGTCTGTGGAGCTTGGCCGCACTTAGACCACGATCTTTTCCGCACGTTCTTGTCGTAAGTGATCCACTTTTCATCACCAGTTATCAATCTTTTCAAAAATGGTTCGGTTTCATTGCGTTTTAATAGAGAATCGCAAACGAGTACAAGGTTCATTAGGTTTCTTTCAGTGAGCTCGTGTGGTACTCAAATATCGACCTTTTTTGTGAATCCGGACTTTTTAAATGAGTTAAAACTGTTTTGTGGTCAATGCCCAATTCATCAGCAATGTCGTAACTACTTATATGCCGATCTTGCTGCACTTTTTCACAAATGGCATCAACTTTATCGGTAACAGGGCGACTGGAGCGAACTACATCTTTAACATTAAGATTTCCTGATTGAAAACTCTTAAACCAACTTTCAGCTACTCTTACTGACACTGCATTAGGTCCATAAACAGCATAATTTTTTTTCGCAGCTTGTGTCACATTTTTCCCTTTTGTGTAATAAAACTTTAAAATGTATCGAATTTCTTCGTTAGATTCACTCATTTTCTTGGACAGAAAAACAATTGAAAAATGGCGCGAAACGGTCTTTTATTTTTTTATTTCTTTTTTTAAATGTTACCTTTTTTAATGGTATCATTAATCAGCCAGGTACAAACAGTTCAATCAATATTGGATCACAACTTCATACATACAAAATACGAAAAGACTTTCTCCCCGACCTATTATAATGTAGATACGGTTACAAATATTGGTAATACGTTTTAAATGGAGCTTGTCCCATATACTAATTTAAAAAAAATACTTTTGTGCAATACGTAGGTACCTATCTAAATATTAATAAAAATAAATTATTAATTTATATATTTAATTTCGAATAATTACTTTAAAAAATAATAATAAGTCGATCGATGTTAGACGGAGTGGAGTGGTGGGCTTTGGGAGAGACCTACATCCGGAAGTGGAGAGACACCGGCTATTTTTTTTATGGTGAATGCGGCCCGTGTGATGGTAAGTAGCTACTGCCACGCTGTGGTGTGATAACCACACCATACTATACAGTACCATATTACTGTATATGATACACATTTCTACCAATTAAGTAATGCCGGTCGGCAACTGTTTGCTGTAGTTGTACTTGATAACTCTGCGGTGGCAATAAAGGGGTTCAGGTCACAAAAATTAAAAACAATGAGTTAATTTAATGTTTTACTAAAAACATAATAAAAAAACATCACAATATTAGTCCAAACTATACCTAAACATTTTTCACTTGTTATTGTTAAAAAATATATGTTCTTAATTTAATTAAAGATGTTTTTTATTTAATAAAAATATTCATTTTGTTAATTTTCTTGAGTTCCGTTTTCCTCACTATCACAAAATTAATCCTAGTAGTTTTTTATCGAGGTGCCAATTAATATACATATTATAAATACCAAATAATACGAAAGAAAATATGAGTGAATGAATTAATTAATCGAAAATATTATTGATTCAGATTCGAATTACATTTTCTGCAAAAACACAAACAACATTTTGGTTGAAAATGAAACCAGCCGTGCAAATCGAATGACTTTACTTTTTTACCATAGTGAATGCAATTCCCCATTCCCGTATTAATTAGGCTCCGCCGCAACACTGTTTGTACAGTAGATAAATTAATTTTGCAGTAACCACTAGACAATTAAATTCATAATGAAACTAACACAAGTGCTACGAGAGCCTGGCTCACTGTTTACTCAAGGCGAGGAAAACAGCGTTGCCTATGCAGAGCTGCAGGCGCACTTGCTAGTTAGCGGCAAGATGGAAACAAGGCGTAATTTAAAATATTGTTTCCGTCGAACAGGCTAGGTAATTAATAAAATAGGGTTTGTATTGAAACCTGTAGGGGGTTCTTCAGGAACAACAGCCATTTTATATTTTAAATCGACTCTGAACGCGTATAATGAAGGCATTTGTTTACCTTTCATTCCTACTGAAGGAATAAAAGGAATAAAAATCGGGTCTGAATGCGCATAATAAAGATATTTGTTTACTTTTCATTCCTACTCGACGTTTCGGCACGGGTTACACCAGCCGTGGTCACGAGTTGACTGAAGAGGCGGTTGCCGGTTAGTCAGGAATGGGAGCTGCGAGCAGTTTTATCAACTACTCACATTTGATCTTCACATTCGGAAAGGTTGCGACACACTACACTAACAATGTCCGCGAACGTATTCGACGGTAAATCGCAAGGTTTAACTGCGCGTAGTTATGCAAAATAAATCCACTCATTGGAACTATCGAGCGCGGCGCGACGCGCCATCTAGGCGCCCGGTCATTACCGTGTACTGCCTAATAAGCGCTACGAACGTTTTAGATAGAACAACAAAACTTTTTCAAGTTTTGTTTTTCTAATTGTAACTTTTGATATATTCACTAAAATAACTTTATTATTCCCTAGAAAGCCTTTATATATTTTAAATAAGTTGACGTGATTTCAGGTTTTGCATTATTTCGATGACACGTTATATATTTATAGTCGTTATATAGACGAAGTTGAGTTTTGTGCGCTAACAAGCAAGATATGAGATATTCATAAACACAAGCAGTTACTGATACTGAAGGCTGTGCTAAAGTGCAGTAGGCACGTCCTTACGAAAGAAAAAATAGATACCAGATGAATCGAAGTGCACCCATTTGACGTTTGGAACAAATTTAAATTTAGGATTGTGTTAGCGGCCAGTTCTTAGTTCTTAGTAGCATTTAACAGCAGTTCTTAGTTGCATTTAGTAGCAAGAAGTTCGGTAAAGGAAAGAGTATTTATATTACAAAACTTTTCGCCTCAATTGTTTAACTGATGGATAATAACAACTTTGGGATGAAACAATCATACGGGTCTGGTTTTAAGAGGCCCTGTGGACAACCAATGCAATTTTACGGATTACGCAATAATTTGATCGTTTAGGAAGTATATTGAAACTCGTTTGGGTACAAGGCGCGATTCAATAATATTGTGCAATGACATTATTATACAATTTCATTGAAGGTTTAGGAGCCGTCCAAAACGTTTTTGAATTTTTTAATAATCTCTAAATGATTTTAAAATCATGCTTTGCGGACGTTACCTCGTGAGAAGTCAAGAGCTAAGTTCAATCAACTCCTCTTCTTTTATCTTTTCTTCTATCCTCGTGTTTGTCAGCAATATTTTTGTTATCTGCTTACCTTGATTTAACTTATGTCGACATTTTATTTAAAATAATATGTGATTGTATTTTTATATGCTTTGTATATATTGTAAGTACTTTGTATATTTGTATATATTCTTATTTATATATGTAAATATGCATGTATCTATATATAATAATACAGTATATGTTTTATATTTTAATTATTAAGTCTTTCTCCTGCCTGCCAATGACCCTCTCTGATTAACCCAAAGGTTGACTAGGAGAGAATACTTATAAGATATTAAGCTCGCCTTTCGTATAGATGTGACCAATAAGCGTGTAATAAGTAAATGTTAATGATTATTATTATCAAGAAAAATATAGCAACAATATAAATATTATCTTGAAATAAAAATATTCGTAGACATATGTAATTGAGAGCTGGGATAACCTAGGGATTATTATAGCTTTTTATTAATTAGTGAGAACGATACTTACTCAGGATTATAAGTAGCATTAAATTATGTCCAATGATTTTTGATTGATAGGCGTTCAGATAGACAGACGTACGAAAATTGTAAAAAATGATATTTTGGGCTCTTTATCATAAATAACGTATATTGCAATGATTTTTTCAAAAAATATTTAATGTACAGACACGGCTTTGATACGATTTTATCATAAGTATGGAAGACTATGTATTAATAAGCCTGTAATAACACTACCAACTAATCTATCTCTCCACCATGTGTACATCCTTCTTGCAAGAATTTCCGTTTTCCATTATTAATTCCATTTTGTGGTTCCTTTATACACGAGTATTTATTAATTAGATTTCGCGGCTTGGTGCTGCTTCCTTTTCAAATTTCAATTTGAGGGCCACTGATCGATATTTATTTTTGAATCTTTCAATACCAATTAGAAAATATTTTTGCCATAATCAAATTTAATTATTGGAGTTCACATTTGATTTATACGTTATTATGTTAATGGGAGTAATTAGAGCGTAAGTGTACATTCTGTTAATATTTTACTTTAGCTATATTTGTGATAGGTAGTCTATTATGAAATATAAGTTGCTGAATTTATGTAAGTACATAACATTATTATATTGAGTACTTATTATTACATAAGCTGGTTGCTAATTGGCAACCCTGGCATAACTTAACTGGTTGGCAGCTCCTAGCATCTATTTCTAGAATGTTATTAACAATCTATATCTATAGTCTATTTAAGTATACTATGTATGTAGGGTATTGAATATTTATTTATATAATAATTTATTGTACATACTTAATATAAAATAAATAAAAAGGTAGAAAATTAAAAGATTTACAAAAGGTAAGCTTATCTTCTCCGGAGGTTTCTTCCAGCAGACCTGGGAAAGTGAATATAATATGTTTTATATATTTATGTCATCTGGAAATGATTAGACAGCGTTATATATAGAAACAAGGAGATTCGTCGTTGTCAATTTGATTTATTTTAAAATTATAGATTATAGATTATAGAAGTTTGAACACCTTTTTATATTCTTCACGGAGTCTTTTACGACAGATTATACGTATTTTCAAGTACCATTACATGAATTTTTGTTGTTAAAGAATTTATTACTTAAGGTAAAATATATAATAAAAGAGAAAACTTGGTTCTTTTTAAAAAATGTGTTAAAATTACAAGAGTAAAATGGAAACGGTTCTGAGCCCGAATAAAGTTGGAGGCGATGATAAACACCATAGTGAGCTCGTGAATCAAGTCCATTACAGTAACTCTGCCCCAACTTGTAATTTATGTCGACTAACTTTAAACTAGGTGTACTCCGTTGTACCCCACCCATGGACAAACGATTTAATGGTTTTTAATTTAGTCGTAGAATAACAGACGAAAGATATCTATGTACTTGTTCTTCAGTCCCACTGCAGGGTACAGGGCCTCCCCTTGTAAATATCACTGGGCGGTTTCGGTTCGTAATCCCCCACGCGGGTCTAGTGATTGGTGGATACTCAGTTTTTTTTTATTTCTGGAGTATGCGCGGGTGGTTTCCTCAGAATGTATGTTTCCCTCACCCCCGAACTAGTGACAATTTTCAAAAATCCGTATTTAGTTAGAGACACTCAGTGGTACGGGCCGAGGATTTGTACTAACCATCACACGAATGTGAGTCGAGTATAGATACCCCTAGGCTATCACCGCTCGTGTATAAAGACATAAAATTCAGTTCTTATGATAGTATTTAGAAATTATATATACTTAAATTAAGAATTAACTGTCTCTGTTACTCATGCGTGGTTATGTTGATAACTAACAAGAATGACATCATTGTTATATACTGCGATCTTTTTCTTAACCTGTAACTGTTAAGCTATTTTTTTCAGTCACTTTTAAATATATTTTGATTTCAGATGATTATTTTTAATAAGTTAGATTATTTATTTATGTATTTTTTCAAAAATATTCAAGAATCATAAGATATAATTGACTAGATCATAAGATATAATTGAAAGATATTAAAAAGAAAATATAATTGACTTTATACAACATTGATAATCATTAAATCAATAAGTGTTATATGATATAGTAAATAACTTTCATAGGTAAAAATAATGCTAAATTCATTAAATAAATGATAAATAAAAATAATTCATAGATAAAAGGCTTGGCCCAGTTAATTCGATCTACATCTACATGTCTGCTTTACTAATGCCGGCTACCTACATGTCATAATATGAATCCAAACCATGTTACTTACTCAGAACAAACCATGTTACTTGCTCAGAACAGACCATGTTACTTGCTGAGAACAAACCATGCTACTTGCTCAGAACAAACCATGCTACTTGCTCAGAACAAACCATGTTACTTGCTCAGAACAGACCATGTTACTTGCTGAGAACAAACCATGCTACTTGCTCAGAACAAACCATGCTACTTGCTCAGAACAAACCATGTTACTTGCTCAGAACAAACCATGCTACTTGCTCAGAACAAACCACGTTACTTGCTCAGAACAAACCATGTTACTTGCTCAGAACAAACCACGTTACTTGCTCAGAACAAACCATGTTACTTGCTCAGAACAAACCATGCTACTTGCTCAGAACAAACCATGCTACTTGCTCAGAACAAACCATGTTACTTGCTCAGAACAAACCATGTTACTTGCTCAGAACAAACCACGTTACTTGCTCAGAACAAACCATGTTACTTGCTCAGAACAAACCATGTTACTTGCTCAGAACAAACCATGCTACTTGCTCAGAACAAACCATGTTACTTGCTCAGAACAAACCATGTTACTTGCTCAGAACAAACCATGCTACTTGCTCAGAACAAACCACGTTACTTGCTCAGAACAAACCACGTTACTTGCTCAGAACAAACCATGTTACTTGCTCAGAACAAACCATGTTACTTGCTCAGAACAAACCATGCTACTTGCTCAGAACAAACCATCTTACTTGCTCAGAACAAACCATGTTACTTGCTCAGAACAAACCATGCTACTTGCTCAGAACAAACCACGTTACTTGCTCAGAACAAACCATGTTACTTGCTCAGAACAAACCATGCTACTTGCTCAGAACAAACCACGTTACTTGCTCAGAACAAACCATGTTACTTGCTCAGAACAAACCATGTTACTTGCTCAGAACAAACCATGTTACTCACGAGTAGACAGGAGCTCTGGCTAATATTGACTCTCCCATTTTGTCCACTTCATTTTAATACAAGTCAATTTGATATTTTAGTACAAGTATTTGCTTATCAAAATGATACATTTACAACAAATTTGTTTACACATGTGCAAGTTATATGTTCAATTAATACGAATTCAATAAACAAATACTTATATTAAAATATCAAATTGATTTCTATGAAAATGAAGGGGACGAAACGTGAGAGTCAATATTAGCTCTAGCTCCCGTCTATTCGGGAGTTCTGAGCAAACATACGTTACTGCATTCATATTATGACTACTAGGTAGCCGTCAATGAAGCAGACGTCACAAGGAAAGAGAATTATTGGATTTCAGTATAAAATTTCCAGTTGGATATGAACTGATTTTACTTTTGAAAAAATACGTGCCTATTCTTTCATTTCGTACGTTGTTCATATTACATGCGATTTTTGTATTGTTTTATATGTTCTATGGCACACTATTGTAAGCGATTGTTATTTGATGACTGATACCTACGTAGATATCCGTGTCATCCAGTCAGTTTTACTGAATCCAGTCAGTCTGACTAAAAATGTTGTCTTTACTGATTAAAAGAAAAGGGAAATTTATACCTGGTCGCGGGTTTTGGAAGAGGTTTAACTTTTTAAAACCTCGGAAGAGGTTATCCAATGATTTAAAAACACACATGGTATGGTATGATAAATATGTAGATAGATATAATGCTCTTTAAGATAATAACATAATAAATTAATAATACAATACACAAATAAATTTTAAATGCAAGCGATTTAAATATAGTCACGTGCGCGTCCGTAACTTATCAAATCATTGATTGAATCAAGCAGTAGCTGCCACTGAATCACGTATGAAAATTAAAACAATTTGAAGCTCAGTTAAATTTTATCGATAGACATTCATTCGATATCAGTATACGATATTGTTAATACGATGGTAGGTTTAATATTGACAAAATTATTTTTTTGTAACGCGGACAGACTCAGTGTTCTTCCTTTATTATTTGTATTGTGTAAATATAGATGCATCATTATCGTTTTCAATTGGAGTTATTCCGTGTGAACTTTGTAACAAAGAACAGCGTCAGTTGGAAGGATTCGCCCTATTTCCAGGATTCCCCCTTCCCTATTTAGAGAGTATTCCCAAATTTCCATACGTTTTAAAAAAAGTCAAATGTAGAGCTTGATAGCCCTATCCAACGACATATTATGCATTTATAATATTATATATGTATATTATATACATTTATACATGATCTTCGCAATAGGTAGATATTTTGAAAGTTCCCCAAAATAATTTCTAGTGTCCGTAGGTAGCTAATTAAGTATAGATTTTTTTCACCATCTATTTATTTTTATATGTCTAATCCTGTATAGTTATCCTGTTGTATAGTTCTGTCACATTTTTAAACATAGTACCTACTAAGATTTTTGCTGAAAATACGTGTAACGTAGGAAATTCGATAAATTAATAATACCTACTTCGAATACAGTGCATAATAAAACAACCAAACAGTTAACTTACCTATCGCGCGGGTTGTCTTTGGATATGCCTTTTAAAATGAAAAAACTATATTGGACTTTTTAACTTTGACTGTTTAGTAGCAAGATTTTCCTTTTTAAAGTCGCTATTTAGGTGTTCCCCACTAGCTTTAAGTTTTTAAATACTGTTATTATATAAAAATTATATAAAAGGGGTATACATCTGAAAAACAAAAAAAATGATATAATCAGAACGAGCAATGTGTGATAAATACAGCGGGTGAGGTAGGATATCCCAGTCCTGCTGGCACGCACCTGTTACCTTGAACCGATTTTGTAACATGTGGCCGAGAGTCGTCGTGCTAGAGAAACACTTTGTCGCGTGTTTTTTTCGTATTCAGGGTGTGTTTACTGTAATGCGATTAATTGTTGTTCATAACGATCGGTTGTAATAGTTTCACCAGGTTTATGAACCAGACCTATTGAACAATTCTGATCCCACCAAATAAACAACATAATTTATGCGCCATGATGTTTTGTATTGGTGTCGATGATGTCGTTGATAGTAGTGATTCGCCTCGTTTCCATACACCTTTATACGTTTGGGATTATCGAAATGGATTCATTTTTCTTCGCCAGTCACGATCTGACGTATAAACGTCTACATGTTTCTTTTAATTGAAGTACCAAAGTACGCAATTGATGTTGCTTTGTTCGAATGTGATTAGCCATTTTTAACATAATAAAAATCCTGTTTATTTTAACTTCCGTTCAACGTGACTGATCGATCACATTTTATAGACAAGCACTATAACATCACACAGGTAATTGCCACAAAAACATTCCCAAGTAATGCCACCCACTACGAAGCCTTTATCTATTTATTTCACTGAGTAGGCTTTACAGTGTTCCCATCAATGCGCCTACGTCTACCCAGGGCTCATTGTTTTTGCTTATGCTAACAGAGTACAATAAAAACTAATTCAATGCAAACACTTTAATGCATTCAATTTATTTGAGGGGCTGCTGGGCGCGCTCGACTGGCCATGTTACCCCTCCCTCACAGAAGACTACCTTGAAATGTACTGCATTTCCCGCTTTATCTTATTTCTTTAATGTACGTTTCGGTAATGAGTGAGATGTGCCAAAACCCATTCCCATCCTATCCCTCCCCATTTTCCCAACCCTTTCTCCAAATCCATTCCTATATCTCCAAAGATAGGCAGCGCATCCGGGAGCGTGCCAACGTTTGTCAATTTGGACTAATGTTGGCATGCATCGCGAATATCTATGGGCGACAGTATCCACTTATCATCAGGTGGACTGTCTGCTGGTCTGCTACCTTCGTTCTTAAAAAAACAATCAGCTGAACAACCACTGCCGCCCTGCGAAACGATTGCAAGGTGCATGCAGTAAAACGAGTCCAATTAATTAATGAAGTGTAATTAATTATACATTGAAATACATTTGATAGGGGCTTATTATTGAGAGAAGTCTTTTATTTTATACCTTCAATTAAGTGCATGAGACTATGCGTTGCTACATCTTTTGGAATAATATGAATGTTACTAATTTATTAAATTCCATTGCACAAGTATTTGAGGTGTACAAATGGCGGACTTATTGCCCTACGGCATTCTTTATTAATCAAGCACCAGATAAAACAGAAAATAAAACAATAAAATACGGGTGCAGTTTTAGTTTAAATATAAGACGAAGCTAATCTCGAAGACGAAGCTCGAAGTACCTATAGTATTATTAGGTCTTATTAATTCCTGTGTCAAAGAGATTATATTAATATTGAAATTTAATATTCATTTTCTTTTAGGATTTCATTAAAATCTTACAAAATATATTTATTGCTCTATTTTATAAATCAGATTTTAGAGCAGATTTCATTCATTTACCTACTATTCATTTAAACAGATTCTTGAAGTTAAGTTATGAAAATTTAAATTAAACAATAGTTTTAACCAAAGTCAATAAGAACCTTTTGTTCACATATATTATTACCCACTAACAAGAGAATAGTAGGTATCTACATATATATGATAAAATTGTGGATAGCTGGACTATGCGGAATTTCGGAATTTGAACGACAGCGATACTGAATAATGAACAATGAGTAATGAAGTCTCAGCCTGAAACCTTCAGGGACGTGGTTCAATTTCTACACTTAGAAAAATTATATATCCGAGCACTTTCGACATTTTGAGTACAGTAAACAACAGGTCGATCTAATGCGCTGTTAATAACAATTAGAATAAAATTGTTTTTGGTATATTAGCTTGTTGGTACTTCGTTTGTTTTTTTACTCGTTTAAAATTATCAATCGATCGGTCCGTAATAATCACGAGGAGTCCTCGCTCCCAGTGTCGTTTGGTATATGCACCTCTATGGTTTGGTATAATATACACATGTATATAATGTGTACTAGCTCTGTATTTAATTCTCGGGTATTTTCGATGTTTTCCTTCATCGCCAATCTAGTGTTAATTTGAAAAAATATATAGTCACGTTTAATTAAAAATCAGTTCCCGATTCGTCCGATAATGTTTTCTCATTAGAGGTAACATAACTAGGTCACGATTCATGATAATTGTTTCATAGTTGAAAATTCCTAGATCAACACTTACTTGATAGTACGAGTAAGTGGATACTGTCGTCCATGGACATCCGCCGTACATGCCAACATCAGGCCATAATAACAAACGTCGACACGCCCCCAGATGCTCTGCCTACCTTTGCAGATTAAGGAATGGATTGGGAGAAAGGGTTGGGGAAATGGGAAGGGATAGGATGGGATGGAAATGGGCTGTGGCATATCTCACTCACTACCTGAACACGTACGTAAATTGGGGAAATATCATAAAGTAGGAAATGTAGTTCATTTCAAGGTAGTCTTCTGTGAGAGATCGTTAACGTGGCCAGTCCAGTACGCTCAGCGGCTGTGGGAATGTAACGTGCCCCCCCTACAAAATATCGTCACCTGAGAGAGAAAGTGAAGTGGGAACAGATCGTAACTGATGAATATGACAAAGGCATATTTGCAAAAAGCCAGACATGTAACTGCCTACTTCAAAAGCAGCAACGGAGCTCGTTATTATCTTTATATTGTACATTCAAGGGAGTCAGTCTCATTAAAAATACCCACATACATGATAAAATTTAAACAGAAAACGAATTTGAATATGAAAATATACATTACACTTTCTGTGAGTTTTTCATAGTAGAGTACTTTTTATTTCGCAATAAAAATCTTAACCTAGAGGCGTGTTCTTAAAAATAGGTAGATGTAATCATAGGAAAATATAGGTAGTGTTTTTTTATACCAAGACGGCAGCAGACGATCAGACAGACCACCCGGTGGCGAGTGGTTATATGCCAACATGAGTCCAGACTGACAAATGTCACGCCCCGGGGATACGCAGCCTAGCCTTGAAGATTTAGGAATGGATTTGGAGAAAGGGTGGGGAAAATGGGGAGGAATAGGATAGAATGGGGTGGGAACGGGCTCTGCCATATTTTACTCACTACCGAAACACGTACCTACGTACACTGGGATAATAAGATAAAGTGGGAAATGGAGTACAGTTTACAGTAGTCTTCTGTGGTAACATGATCAGTCCAACTTTAAATTTCTTTGTATTAATAAGATTTAATAATTTTATTATCGTGGTTGAACATAATAATTGTTATGTAAACGGGTTACCCCCGATTTATTATTTATTTATTATAGCCGATATTTCGGTCCAGTTGCATGAGCCGTGGCCGTGGTCGCGGCGAGACTACCGAGGCGGGTGAAGGTGTTGTTGCTATTGACAGACAAATCTATCTACCCTCCGTCGTGTCCGTTTTTGATTCACCTGCCCACACTGAACTTGTTTTTGTTGATTCAGGAACTTAAATGTCGGCTCTTTTAAATAAATAATAAATCGTGAGTAACCCGTTTACATAACAATTGTTCTTTGTTTTAAGATTCTGTTGAAATAAAAACATATTCTCACATTTATTTTTTTAAATAAAACAAAAATATCGTTTTCACATTTAACCAAGTCTCAATATCTTAGATAATGTTACAATTATTAATAACTGCGTATGTAGCAAATCAATTGTATCGTTATTTTATTGTACTGACGTTATGTACAGACGCGAGCAAAAGTCATTATCGATTTCTGTAATTCATTATTTTACCAACTCATAATTTGATTGTGTTCTTATAATTTCATATGATTTAACTGCACTTGGCTGCATATAATTGTCAGATTTAATGTCAATCGAATTCGAGATGTCGTGAGATAATGATCTTTTCTTAAAAATATGATACGATAGAAGTAATTACTACAACTTTAACACATGTGCTATATATTAGTTTTAACAGTAATTGAGTGTAATTGCTCACAATTTGCCAACAGGCGCTTGGCGTAACTTTAAATTGTTATAGTTCCGATAGTCGCAGATACTAGTGGCGCATTAGTGGCTTCCTTCGCTTCGGATCTTAGTTCCTTATTACTTAGTTTTCCAACAAATTAATACCACCTCCTTTGAGACTTTCAAATTTCAAGTTCATTTCAAGTATCTAACTAAAAATTTTAAATATGAAAACTTTTTGGAATTATTTTTTAACGCATTATGTAACTATTAAAATATTTGATATACAGAAATAATTTGATTGATCGTATTAACAACCGCATTATTTATTCTCAACGGTTGCTCACATATTTGGTCCTGATGATACAACCATGATTCTATACAATTATTAGGAAAAGCATTTGGATTGGACTTATTGTTTAATATCCAATATATTGATGATTAAGTAAGGATATATATTCGATATAAATAAACAATGCCACACTCAATGGCTCACACTAGGATTCGCAGTCGTGGGTCCAGAGACATACACAAAGGCACATCCAGAATTTGTCTTTAACCAAATGAATGTCCGGCCGGGAATCGAGCCGAGGACCTGTTGCACAGCAAGCATGCACTACCAACTATGTCAATCGTTCGTCAAAAACGGAAAGCAAAAGTGCTTTCCTTTCATCCAAAAAATGTCTTATTTATCACGGCATGTACATAGATCGGCAAGCTAGAACGGGTACCTAATATATATTTGATTGTGAAGTTAAGAGTTGTCTGGGATAAAGTACAACATCACTAGGCCGTAATTAGATAAAAATGATGCCGGCATTGCTGGCCGATGAGGCAATTAGAGGAGCGAACGGAGCGGGTGGAGTGCCCGCTCCGGCCGCAAGTGCTCGACAATAACTTTGTTACGGCTACCGGCTCGTAAACAAGTGTAAACAACTTTCGTTTATTGTCACTTGTTTACAGATACCACTTTAAATTGTGCCCTCGCAGTTTGTGCAGAAATTACGGTGCTAATAATTGTGATTTATACATAAACATAAGTTTGTGTATATGCTGCTTTGAAGCAGCATATGCTGATGTAGCACGCCTATGTGGTGTACTACTGCACTTACGTTTCGTATTTTATGTTCATTTGCTACGACTTGTAGCATAGCGCATCTACGTTCCCTCTACGCTTCATCTACGTTGCCTCTACGCTTCATCTACGCGATGTAAAGCCTACTTAAAGGTGTGTATTTGTTATTTTTAATACTTTGGTACAGTATATTATTTTTTGTGCATTACTTTGTTTCATTTATTCATACAATTATTTTATGCTGGCAAATTACTCCTTGCTTTGACCAGTTAAGCGCAGAGTTGGGCCTAACAAGGCCACTCATACAAAAGAGAACAACTGAAGGTCAAAGTTTATAATAGGTTTATATCACTTGGAGGTAGTATATCATAAGAATTATCCTTTTCATTCATGAAAATAGTAAATAGGACAGAGACAAACACTTGAATAAATCCCGGCGGCGACAAGTCGTTTTAGCAGAAGCTGGACCGTCGCCAGAGCTCATTGCTGTATGCGATTGTAACGCGCAGGGATTACCGTGACTTAACAATGTTGTGTATTTATAAAGCACGGAATTTATAACTTTATCTTTACCAGTCCTTTTATTGTCCACTGGTGGACAGGGGCCTTAAAGAGGAAACGGGGATGTATGGCCTTAAAACGGCTCGTTGCACTGGCCGAGCTGGTTGGCGAGTCCACTCTTTTAGAGGTGGTGTAGTTTTTCAGGTAGCGGTAGTAGTGGTGGTAGGTGGTAGCGGTTTTGTTATCCCTTAGAATAAAGAACGTTTCAGCAGATCTACCTCCAGGTTTCCTGCATATAAATTTAAATGCTGATAGTGTTTCAGTGCTAACATCAATAGTGCTCAGATGAATATGATCTCTAAACGACATCCGTATTCATCCGGTTAACCCAAAAAAGTACTGAGAAAATATCGCATACGATCTTTAATTCATAAATCCATAAAGTACTTCTACAGAGAATCGTTTACTGACTCTTCTTCGGGTTTTATCTGTTAGTCATGTGGTCAGGTGATAAATGGGCTAATTTTATTAACTTGGAGTTTTTAAAATTACGAACGAAGCAGTCCACCAGCAACTTTTATTGAAGGAATCTTAAGAACAGAATGAAAACTGAATTATCGATTTTTGGTTTCTAAAGAAAAGTTACTCTGGGACCCTAAAACTAAGAGTCCCATGGCACTCGTCGTTTTTAAGTAATTGATCGGTTTGGAAAATATCATATATCTATATCTTTTTTTGTGAAATTTAATATTGTATAGAAATGAAAATAAATATTTTCCTCGACTTTTATAATGTACCTAATACGTAATAGATTGAGGCGTAGGCGTATAGTGGAAACTATTTTTATACTGAAAGCGTTGTGTTTAGTATCATAGGTGGCAAACTACGCGATGTACTGTCCGAACTATTTATATTTATTAAAAGAAAAACAAAATATAGGAGTATATTTTATATTAAAACGTGAATACTTTTATAATGTTTTCATTGTGTTTCAGAAAGTTACGCACTCACAGAGAGAATATGCTACATTTTAATTAAAATTACCTTTCTGCTCTTAGATGGAATATGCATCTGGATGATTCACAGTACATTCTATTGCGTATGTTAATTTTCGTAAGTACCTAGTGAAATCCATGGAAGCGTCGGCCGCATTTTTTCTTTCAACTTTTTGGTAATACGTTGGCTTTGCCGACCAATTCCAATCCAATTTACATTTCAATCGCGAGGTTCATGTAAAAACATGAGTCTCACAGTGCTGCCGCCGCTTGTCGAGGGCTTATGAAATAATGTTACACACCGGGCTCGCGAATACTCATACATATCACATTATATAAGAGTACCAGTACAGCATCTCCGGATAAACGAGCTCCGCAATGCCACCGCGTCGACTACTACGGGCTCAAAGCCATTTTTATACAGAAAACGAATAGACGGCACCACACGAATGACTTGTGCAGAGTGGATACGCACCCAAATGACTACAATTACTTCGAAATTTCGTCGGCCATGCATTTGTGTGGGTAAAGCATATTTCGCATGATTGAAACTAACATCTCACACTGGTGTCTCGGTACACACTGCGTGCATACTATTCTTTACATTGTATAATTTAACACGTACTCGCCAAAAATTTTCCTCATAATTTACACGGAGAAGTAACGTAGCGCTATAAATATTTCATTCGGAAGCTTCTGCTATGTCGCCTTTGAAATTCGCGCGTATTGCACAAAATGCCTCTTGGTAACGTTTGTTTTAAAGTGTTGACAAATTGCTTTAGTACACACCTTTTTACTTTAAAATCGCAATGTCATATTATTATTATATATTTCACATTCACACAACAAGAAGGTCCACTTGGGTCAGTAAAAAACTTAAAACTGTTAAATTATAAATAATTATAATTAAAATTAAACCAAACAAAATTAAACAAAATTAAAAATTTAAGGTCAAATTTCAAATTAGATTTAACCTTTTAACTATTCTCCACATAATAGGGCAGTCATATCTCTGCGATACCATCTCTAGTACGCTGTTCGGGTGGTCGCAAGTTCTATTTAACAGTGACATTATCTATTTTCTCCACACGGCATCGAAACCATGCGTCTCTGCGGACATTGACGATGCACTGCAGAACCGAGGAAACGCCAACAGCGCCCTAAATGCATTATTTTACTGGATATTTACTGACACAGCTGACACTAGTTCTCTTTTCTATCTTCTATATTTCTTACATTTATTTACTCTCCTACAATTTCATAGTTCTGCTTAACCCAAAGGTAGTCTCAGAGATAATGCTGTAAGGCAGTAAGTCTGCCTTTTGTAATAGTTTACAAAAAGAGTAAATAAATAAATTGCATTGCATGACTTTTGAGTATATCTCACGCATAGACTGGCCGAATATGGAGATGTGCAATAGACTTTAATTAGTGTTGTTTTGGCTTCTCTGGAACATCGGGAAAGCCTATGTGCGATCATATTAGCCCGGACCGACAACGCTCTGCGATTCCTTTCTGTGTGTTCATCGTCTTTAAGGCTTCCGTAACAATATGTCTCCATTGGTGCTAACACCACTTGTGTTTGCTACAACCTATCAAACAACACCTTTTCGTATATAAGGTTGATAACGTTAAATAATTTTATTATTGTAAAACTTGTCTACAAACACTAATTTACGTAGATATATGCATTATTACATACATATATTTAGATAGATATATGCATTATTACATACATATATTTTCTTCACTTAAACGGGAGTTCTTTTTGAGTATAAACATATGCGCAGCATCACGTTCGTAGATAAAGTTGCATAGCCTCAGCTTCATGTGCACGCTGTAACTACTTTCATTCGCCCATAACAATGGTCTCACGGGAAAGCGTAACATGTCTCTCATCCTCTCGGCTTTATTCTGCTTCTTCGCTTCCATTTAGTTAAACATCAAGCAACGCTTTTAAACGTAGTTAATGCTGCAGTCTTATCCCTGAATACATCTGCAATTTATCTCTGTCTAGTCATTCAGCTTTATTAGAATCGTCTCTTTTAAAATTAAATATTACAAAGTCAAATATTTACAAATCAAAAGGTACAAAGCTTGCATAAACTCTTGACAGCTAACTCATTTAGAATCTAGAGGGCTACTCGTAGGACAAATATATCTGCACAAAAAAGGTCATGTCTAAAACGGCGTCATCCAATATTTATATATAACGCGAGGGTAGACCTGCTTTGTTTTCACGTGTCGGCTCAAGGAGCTCTCGAGAAGTTATTGTTTTCGTATGTCAAGTAAAAGATATATTGTTTCGACAAAGAAATGAAACTGCTCAACTTGAATCGTAAGTTTACTCACATGTTGGTTTTATTCTCCGTGCAGTTGTTTTCCGATGGTTTTTGCGTTTTTAGAATTAATGAAATGCGAAGGCACATGAAAAGTGAAAAATATGTAGTTTACGAGAGGAATTTTATTTCAACGAAATACGAAGCTCGGATTTTGCCGTACCCAATATCTGTCCTATAATTTTATCTTGTCACACGAATTTTACATCTATGTTTTGATTCAGAGCTTTTAGGTTTTGTATTCGCGAATATTTTTAGACTTTTGTCCAGTGTACATTCTATAATGGTACGGGGATTTAATATTATATTGTGTGTAACGTATCACGTATACAAATGGCATCTTTGTAAATAAAATTCCAAAATATTCTGACTTAACTCTTGCTTATCTCCTTTCGTGAGTCTTCCTCTATCGAAATTGGTTTGGCGTGGGGGCACACAACCGAATCGAACGTGATATGTTATCCAATTTGCACATATCCGATCTTATTTTCGCTACTGGTGGTATTTTCTACGCAAAATGTAATAATGGATTGTAAGACAGATCCTACACAGGAGAGAAATCCATTATTGAAGAAAAATTTTCGGCGAGTCTAGGCATATAATGTAAATATATTAATTTTGGTTCAGAAATTAACATTTGTTGACGTAATTATGCTATTTTATTACTATTAGCCCTTTTTCATGGTGTATTTCTCAGCAAGGCACTTTAAATATATAAAAGTTTAATAAATATTCCCTCCAATGATTGCATGAAACTTTCGCTCCCTGTTCGTTTTCATATCAATAATTTATACTATCATTCGAGATCATGTGCCATTTATACATGCGCATCAATGTGTGAATGGCATAAGTTGAACGTTGGCTCAGAAAATAATATATCTACGGCAGATATTAAATACCAGACTAGGATTGAGATAACTTAATAAATAGTTTTTTTTGTTATATATAGAATAGGTGGCAGACAAGCGAGCGGGCCACATGATGGTAAGTGGTTACCGCCGCCCATGGACACCTTCAATACCAGGGGACTTGCGGGTGCGTTGCCGACCTTGCAGAATCCTGTCACAGCTCTCTTGAGGAGCCCAGTATCGTAGCGTAACGGAAATACCTCAGCTGGCAGTTCATAGCACAACATTCGGGTTCGCGGTATAAAGTGTCTTTTTTGAAGGTTGAAGTATTTTGAAATTTTTAATAGTGACATGACATGCTTTGTCAAATTTTGGTCTGTCTGTCTGAACGTGCATCGCGCAAAATAACTGGACCGGCTTTAAAAAACTTGGCATAGTTATAACATATACGAGTATGCTGGGGTAACATTTAGAATACTTTCTACACAGATGAATTATAAAGTTCCCACGGGAATCTACGTAACCATACTCTATAGTTTACGCGTACGAAGTCGCGGGCACTGCTAGTTTAGAATAAAACAATTTATTGGTTCAAACAGTGCTCTACCAGAAACTGCGTTTAGAAGGGAAGGAAAAGAGGAATAATTATAAAGAAAGTCTATAACTGAGGCTTTAGATGGTGTTTCGGATTCTCTTACTACCTGAACAATGAGTTACATAATTTTAAACACAAATAGATCCAAATTAACTTAATTATTTCTGTGCACTGACAGAACTACCAGAGTTCCCAGTTTTCCATTTTCTAGAAACAATAAAGTATTCGTTTTAAACTCTAACTACGAGTAGGTACATTGTTACTATGTATAGCTATCTATATAGAGGTGTATCTCCTGTTTATGTCTTAGCGAATAACCGCCTCATAAATTTTACGAACTTCGGGGTAATATTGTTTGCTTATTACGACGCGTCGTTCCGTCGGAACACTTCGTTTTAACCGCTCACTACCGCCGCGAGGTATTTACATAATTTTAATTTGGTTCGACGTAAAGTCTCAAGACATATCTTCAGATCAAGAGCTCAGCACTCCGAGAGTAATAATTTAGCTTTAACTGTTTCAGAATTGTTATTTTATTGCGTAGAATGACCTTCGTTTACATAATTGGTCTAGAACAATGAAACAGACATAGTTCCGTAATAAAACCTGAAGCGGCGCCTCTTAAATATCCCAAATATATTTGTTTCATTGCTTACGAAGCGATGAAAAAGATGATACAAACATTTATTTACATTTTTTTAATCAAATTAGGTACTGTATAATAGACACTCAAAAACAGAGTGAATAGATTTCTGCATAAATAAATGTAGGTTTCGTAAAATTAGTACTCACATTGGTATTTTGTTATTATGAACAACTGCCGCATTATTAATTAATTAATATTAAATATTTGAATAATATGATTTTAGTTTTTTTATTTAATTTAATTTTCAATGGTAGGTCCAATTCATTTATATTATAAGCCTAGGAACTAGATAAGTCTGTCGTCCGTAGATATTATTTACTTTTATAGTTATTAATTTTTGTATATCCATTTCACGTGTGATTATTGTTTGTGTGTTTTTATTGAAAAAAAAAAAGATATTTTAATAAATTGTAGTGAACTTTTCTATTGATAGATATCCGTCTACGGTCACCCAGTCAGTACGGATGTGTATGTTTGTTAAAGTGTATAAACAAACATTTTGGTAGCAGCTTACGTAGGCTACGGTGATGGAACCCGGTGAGTTTCCGGGGAACGGTTGTCCGCTGGCCGCGCGCCAGCATCACCCTCGATGGGCTGGCCACACGCATATACTAGCGGAGAGAGGTATTAAAAACACACTGTGTCAATTGCATGCACTCGACCGTTTAACTTATTTAAAAACTGTACACCTAGGATAAACTTATCGTACACTCGACTGCATATCAAACTACTCAAACCTAAATAATAATATTATTATGTAAGTTGTTTATAAGAAATCGATTTACTGACAATACCACTCTTTGTATACGTATCAATCAAACCGTATCTTTTATTGTATTTTAAGTGTACAGTTAATTTCGATCTATCAACAATAAACTATCATATGGAGGTATTGGGCCACAATCCACCACGCGGGCTCATTATTAGTACATTTACTTATCTGAATTACTCTTTTTCATAATGAGTCTTCTCTCTGGCTAGAGTGATTACAGTAATTGCAGATTACTTGAAGGCTTGCAGTAAACGGGTAGCAAATCATGATCAACAAAGTAAACTACGAGTACTTTAGAATAACAGAAATAAATAATTCTTAATGATCTATTAAGAATGGCCCCACAAAGTCGACGGAATCATGCTTGGACTCCTATAATCATCGGAGAACCGAACCCAACTTTAAATTTGTTGCCACTCATTTACTGCTCATTAATTATTACTCTTAGATGAAACAGTCTTATTTAAAAGCAAGTTTTGATTTGAGATTCTACCGTACTAGTACTTTCTAGAAAATAGCACGCCAGTAAAGTGCTGGATCACATCACGTAATACTTGTGACTATTCAAAACAATTTTGCTGCATTTTGCTTTTACTGGTAAGATTTTTGGGATTGATATGTCCTTTGATCGCTCGTGTGTGGCACAAAGCGTTTATTGACGTTGTACCAGTATTCTCGGCAATATAGCAAAGCAATCGCGATGTCAGTCGACAGACAATTTCCTGTCTATGGCTGGGCAGACCGCTGCTCTTTCCCGCGAGGCTTAGCACCCTTACAACCTGTAAGTGTTCTCCGGAAATAGGATGTCAAGGCGGCCAACGTTCGCCCCGGGCCACTAAAATTGCTTCCTGAAAACGCACACTATGTGCATACCGTGATCAGTTATGTAACTGTGTACAATATGTGTTTAACCTTTTGAGCCTTTCGATAGCAATTCGGCCGGTATACCTTCCTGCTAGCTAATTTCTTCCTGAAAACACACACTGTATGCATATAACTGAGTAATTGCAAGTTGTGTAACTTCATTGTACCAAGTATGTAACTGCTATAATATAAGTGTTAAACAATTTGAATCTCTCACTCGCGACAAAATATTGTTTAGATAAATTGCATATAATTTACTTTAAGCATTCCATAAACAAGGATTATTTTACAAAAAATATCTCCGCTAATTGGTCCAGTAATTTTCGAGAAAATCGCGAACATTCAAACACATCCTTATTTTTGAAGTCTGTTCAATAGATTAGACAATTAACACACATATAAACGTCATATAACACATATAACACACATTTGTCATTCTGGACTGATGTTGGCATGTACCTTGGATGTCCATGAGCGACTTATCAAATATAGCGTATAAAGTATTAGTTTCAATATTTTTTGAAGTAGTAGTAGATATTGTCCATACAGGTTAAATTTAATGCTACTAGGTTATTCTACCTCAAAGCCGTGCGATTGCATTGCATCCAGACGAGTAAACATTGCATTTGTATTGATATTGCGATGCGGGCAACGTCGGGTCGTGTTTAAGATTTCATTGTGTCCGTTCATGTAAAATAAACATTTCCTTACAGTATCAGCAGGTCTGGGAAATCATTTCGATGCTGAAACGTCTCAGATGAAGTGATTTTGAGGGTAAACAGCGGTTTTAGCTTCAGGTTTTAGCGCCATATTGGATTAACCATCTTGGAGTTTTTCAAAAGGCCTCTCGGCATTCGAAACAATACGCAAAGAACATTTTAAGCCCCAATACGTTTCATTTGAGCGCGTTAATTTTTATACCAGCTGTGGGTTCAGTTGACGTGCAAATGTTCCACTGATATTGTATTATAGTGAAAACTTCCCGGAGTACCTACTGCTTAAAATATAAAAAATGGAAGTTAATTCAAAAGTAGGAAAATGTATTTCAACGACGATGGAGAAGTCTAATGTCGCTTGAAATTATCCTCAAATGCGAATGTCGGTTTGTCTGTTTGTTATAATTTAATGACTGCAAAAAATAACAAATTTTACAAATTTTCACACAATTTACATTGCAAAAAAAATTTCACAGCCCATTAAGGCTTTTCCATTTAGTTACGACATGGGGCTCTTCAAAAGGGGCTGTCAATAGAATTCTGCAAGGTCGACAGCGCATCCGCATCACTCCTGGTGTTGCAGGTGTCCATGGGCGGCGGTGACCACTTGCCATCTCTGCCACCTCTATTATAAAGAAAGAATAGTTGCAATCTTATTTTGAAGTCGACAACAACTAGTAGGCGGACATTTATAATTGAAATTAGTTTAGTTTTAACATTTATCTGTCGTCTGTAAAGATACCCTGAGGCGTGACCCTGTAATGTCATACACAAAAAAGTCACCCTAAAGTGCTTTTTTATGTTTCCCCAAGCGTTTGCTCTGTGAACATTTGCGTTTCGGATAGGTGAACGTATCAGTGAAAATGCTATATAAATAATTCAGAGGGAGGTAGGAGATCTTGCACAGAACTGTTGGCAATGAAGCTAGAAATCGCCAGGTACCTTATTTACTTTTGACAGTAGTTGTGGCCAGCAAAATTGGAAAAATATTAGCAAGGAATGTAATTTTAACATATTAATTACTTTATTTTAATGTGATATTAATTAAAGTTCCTTAAAAACTTATTTGAATTGTGTTTTACAGAATATGTCTTCTTGAACAATGCATACAATAGTAAACGTTTTTTTTATTTAAATCTTATTTAATTAAGTTACAATTGAATAAGGAGATACTGCAGAATAAATGGATTCTTATGTACGAGTACATACTTACACACACATCTCTCTCGCGTCGCCCACATTAATAAGAAGTTCACACGCTCATTGTTTCTTTAAAAAAAAACAACATGCTGGCTTTTTATAACTTTTTGTATCAGAATCTTGTACAGCTAAAGCAGATTACGCAGTCGTTGCACGTCACTGTTCCTACGCCAAAAGGTTCCCGACCCCTGTTTAACGGGAAAATTACTTTGAGTTTTACTCTGGCTTCACCCAATTAATCGAAGATTAAATAAACATGTGAACCTAATGGCAAGTCAGGGATTATATCCGTTAAAGGAACAAATAAAGGCAACCAGTACAAGGAAACCAGTGACTTCGTTTGCGTGATTTACTATTGATTTATCGTCTTGTGGTTGCATTTTGCTTTATAAAAATATATATATTTATCGCTTGGCTGACTTTTGGCATAGTTGATAAGAGAACTAAGTCCATTCATATTAATCCCAAAATTCTCCCGTGAGAGACTCTAGGCAGCTACTCTCAAGTTATAAGCTGACTGATATAGAGACGTTAAATTTTGGATTTAAGAAATTCACGTAGATACAGATTCTACAACTTAGACTGTAACCTTTATGCCCGGAAGGGTTACTGAAGAGATCGCTTTAGTGGTAGCCGCCCACCTTTTGTATCCTATATATTTTCATATTTTTGTCACTTTCACTGTATTTTTTGGTATGCAATAAAGTGTACTTTTTTCACTTACTCCTTACACCGCTAGATTAGCTTCGCCAAATGTGGTCTTGGGTCTTGGCTTCCGTCACTAAGAGACGTTATTGTTTTAAGATAATTTCACATTAACTTCAATTCGATCATCGATATGGGAATAGACCAGATGACACATCCTACGTTCTTATTAAATAAACCTGGTTGGCAACTTCCAGGGGGGGGGGGGGGGTGAAATAGATGAGGAGGGGTTAATTAAAAAGTCAAATTTGAAACTTAAGTACGGCGCAATAAGAATGTTCCATTTTAAAAAACACATGAATCAAAGAATACGTACATCGGATACATCTTTTTAGTCAATTTGACGATTAGAAACGAATTTATTTGATTAATTGATGCATTTTCAGAGGTTCCTTAAAATATTAGGAACTTTTATAATTTGTCATTTTCGCTTGTTCGTTGATTAGACAGACGTTTTTTACAAGTTCGAAATTCAAATTTGATAACGACGTATTTTAACTAAGAGTAGCTTATTGAACTGTCTATAATGATTTTGATCTGTGGTTCTAATGCAAGTTTTTCTTTTCTAAACGTTTTAGCTCGATCCCATTAAGCATTTATCTATATGAAATTTGAAATTTCTCAATACGTCGTTACTTGTTTCTCTATACTAGAAAAAATAATTGACGCCTAAAGTTCTATCGAGAAAAAGTAAAACTAAGGTCTCTGTATTAATTAAAATCATTGGGGATAATCTAGATAATTCTTGAATAAAATGAGGATATACATACCTATATAATTTTACAATAGTCGATAAGTTACGTTCTTCGATAAGAGTGTACTCCCGTATCGATGGTTACGAGAAAGTAAATACATTTATATTAGTATTCTACATTCTTCAGAGTAATACAATTCTCAATAACAACTAGTAGCTAAAGTGTCGAATGTTGTTAATTTGCGAAGTGATCTCTCACTGCCGATCCTCGCGAGGCGTCGCGCGTCGCCGCCGCACAGTCTATAGGTATACCCAAATAATTTGTTCAGAATTATTGAATCAATTTCACTTCAATATTCTCCAGGTATTTCTATTAGAATTGTTTTTGAGTTTTTGAGCCTGTCACACATTTCACACAGTAAGTAGCAAGGAAGTACTCTTCCTGTCGCCGCTCAAACTTGAGTACGCTTGGGTTTTTAAATCTCTAAATGTCACGTAGAAATGTAGGTTGAAATCATTTTCCGTTTTAACTCCTAACCGTCACTCTATGGGAAAAGATGAGTGAAGTGCTTATGCAAAGGAGGCCAATTTACATAAAGCTTGATATTTTATCTGCATTTGCATTTTAGTTTATTTGAATTTTTTATCTATATTTATGAGAGATTGATGCAAAACTAAGCTAAATTTGTTTAAAACAAGACCGCTATTTACTTAATACCCTAGATAAGACCATCCATCAAAATAGAGTAAACAGTCAAATGGCAGAGGCCAGACATAGCATTGAACTATCTATAGTTATAAAGATAATTCAATTAAACGTCGCAATAAGATGATCAAAGCAAGTGTTCTTGTATTCGATTGTAAATAAAAGTATCTATGTAGAATCAGTAGCGTAGCAATCAGTGTAGTAATACAGACTAAGAAAGATATATGAAATTTTAAAAGATTTATTTTTACACGTCCATTTTTATTCTATTTTTCATATTCTTAATTTTTAACAAAAGCTATTGTCCTCATTGAATAGACATGTCAGTCCCATCCCACACATACTAACATTAAATCGTATAGCATCCTAATTTCACTTGAAGACGGTTTGGCTAAGATGCTTTGAAAATGTCAATATCGATTCATTTTACTAACCGTTTTACGAATTATGTTGACGCCATAAGCATTAGTCCACATTTTGTACATGTCAAATACTTGTGTAATGGAGTTTATATAAATAAAATATTTCACATAAAACCAGTACACTCATACTGAAAGGTGGAAGAAAAGATGCCCCTACTTATCTCCTTTGAAATCCTCTTTCAACAGACTTGTGATAGTGAGACATGGGTTTTATATTAAATAATAAACAAATATCAAGTATCTACATATGTCGTGTTTTGGTTTATGCTTTAAAATTGTTATAAGAAATGTGTCCGTATACTTTTTTACTTTTTTAATATACTTTTTTTTGATGAACCTAAGATAATATAAACGATGGGTTTGACGTCTCTATTAATGTACTTAGGTCTACAGGAACCATAGACTATGGTTCCTGAAGACCTAAATAAGACCTAAGACCTAAACAGACGAGGAGACGTCTCTGTTCTTGTTTTATATATATTTTTTATATTCATATATGATATTTTATATTTGGATAAACACATCACAATACCGAATGTCGATTTGTCTGCTATGTAGTTAATTTTGTGTATACAATTTATAATAATTAAGGTAACATTGCTTACGATTCACTTACATATATCGTTTATAATATAATTTTAGTTACGGAACTAAAATTAACAGACAGTAAAAGTTGTAGGAAAGTGGTAAAAAGAGTAGAGACTCTTTGCAGCTGCTTTATTGCGCTGTAATAATTAATAATAACTAAACGTATTTTGTTTTGATGCTTTGTCCAAATTTAAGATGACACGGATGATGCAATTTGTGATTTTTAAATATTATCATGTTTTCAAACAGTGTTATATGGATCCAATGCTTCGAATGAACACTTATTATCTAATGTAACGAGTTAACCTGTCTTGAAGGTTGTTTATTTTTGGTAACAGAACTTATTTATCTGTCTAAGACGCACGAAATGACTGATAAGAACTGGGTGTGTAATACAAAAGTATGATTTTGTTCGAACAAAAGCAGGCTTTGATTATATTTTACATTGAATGAAACTAATTCGCATTCAATAGTGTCTGTTATAAAAGTCATAGCTATAAAATGTAGTTCAGTATGTACAGAAATAGTTGGCAACGTGTTGGCGAGTATTCAGTCACGCTCGAGTTAATGTGGCAAGCTCTGACGTGGCCTGGTCCAAATCACATCAAACGCTCGAAATATGCTTCGATCTCTCGCCACTTGACCGCACGATGCGTAGTGCGGCCCTTGTTGTCCGTCACACTTGTGATAGTTGAATGGACATCGCAAATAAGTGATGGTTGTACTTAAAACGAAAGATTACTTCAGAAAATTGTTTTGGAAGAACTGAAATTTGTATTTGATAGATCTTCGAAACACCGTCAATACTTATAGTGAGTGCTTAGTAAGTAACGTTTGCTTACAGACTTACATTTCCTAAAATTTTCTGCAGTCGTGACGCCCGGCTTTGGAATAGCACTACCCTATCTTATAGCCACTACCCGTGGGTGCCGTAAAAGGCGACTGAGGGATAACGAAACCGCTACCACAAGCCCTGAAGAACTACACCATCTCTGAAAGAGTGAGCCAACCGGCTTGGCTAGCATGGTGTGTTTAGGCCATACATCTATCGTGCACAAGACAATATGCATGTGGAGACCCATGTCCAATGCAGTTAACGATAAAGGGGCTAGTTACGGCTAGAGATAGATGTATTATAAAATTAAATGCGACGGTTAAATTCATGCATGCATAAAAAGTAACTAGAAAGAATTAAACGTTATTGAATTTTTTTCAAACGTACAAAAATAATGGCAAGTCATTATATTGTTCAGAGTGAATCGATTCACTAAACCGAACGTCATTCACGCGAATCCTCTGCATTAATCTCCGCGGTTTTAACGCAATCCGCTGGGAATACGCGGTTGGCTTGGGCTACCAAATTGATGTTGATCAAAGTTTTTACTTAGCGAATTATCATAAAACTCTTATCTACATCTGTCTCTTGCTCTTTAGTCGTCATTTTATGTCTGAAGATCTTGATTACTATGTCTATTCAGTATTGAACGTCTGTGCTCGATTTTATCCAGCATTTTTGTTACGACGGCGTTTCAACTTTTTTCATAGTCGGTTTATCAAGAGATCAACAGACTGCTCATTTTCGACCCGAAATTGCCATCATAAAAATTAATATTAATCCAAATTGCATGCTGTATAACAGGTTTGTATATTAAAACGTCGTTTCTGGAGAGTTTAGCATACCTGCGTCTTAAGACCCGAGGGGCCTGTTTGAGATTAGCCATAACATTAATATGTATGACTGTGTATAAAGGGGATGTCGAGTGTGACTGGCTCAGGAGGATCGGAACACTGTGTTCGTGGCACTTAAAAAGTCATAAATTAACGGTGGTCGGCCGCAGGCGGGCGAGGTGGGCAGCTTCTACGTGAATAATAGCCTGAAAGTAATCCGTACGACGCCATCAACGCGTTTCTTGAACATTTTCCCTTATTTATGAATTTTAAACATAATTTTACGAGCATTTAATTTTTCATTTATTACGTTACATTTAGCATCAGATTACTCCAGAGATGTATTGGAAGTTTTTGTTATTCATAAACTTGTTAGGAGAAAGACAAATACTGTCTTGTTAAGGAGATACAGTCTTGACATAAGATTATTGAAAACGCCTCTTAGTAAATGAGCATCTATGGCATTATAAGTTAACGTACTTGATAGTGTTACCATATTTGTATTTGGTAAATACGGTATATTGGCTCGTTGATGACAACACTCAACACGCTAAAGGGAATTTAGGTGAATAAGCCACCTACTTATTGTATAATATGTACGTATTTATGTATGTGCTTCCACATTATTGTCTATACTTACTGAAATCTAACAGCTATTTAACTCAATACAAGTGCAAATGGGTAAGCACTTATATTCATATAAGTATATGAATGGGTACATATATGCCGGGATCGTTTTGATGTAAGGTCGGGTTGTTTCAGCTTTTGACCAAATTGCCACGGTACTACGTGTTGGAGGCACTTAAAGGGCCATAAATTAGTGGTAGCTGCCCACAAATGGCGAGGTGGGTGGTTTGCCACGTGAATAATGGCCTCCGGGAGACTCACCAAAGCCCGAAATGTTAAAAATTTGCAATACGCGAATTGTTGCTCCCAAATAAATTGCGCGAAAATTTTGCGAAATTTAACACTTTTATTCAACATCGGCGAGGCATTTATAATCATTGACAGGACTTAATTTGTTTTCAATGAAATAAGTTTTGGGACGGACTGATGTTAAATTAAAATTTATATTTTATTATTAACCTTAAAATTGTTTGTTACAGGTAAATTGAAGAGTTTACAATAACTGCGTTATTTGGTTCGTATTAAATTAATTTAATGAATGTTACCACACCACTGCGTTCTATGTCTCTCCACTGCTGGCTTTTCTCCAAAGGTTCCCAATTACATAATCTTCTGGTCTTCTCATCTAGCCACTAGCACTAAACTGTTTAAATCGTGCGTTCACCTGGCCGGAGCTCACACTATTCACCATTTCTCGTTAATTCTAAATTTTACATAACTATCACCGCTTGTTACCTATTTGGTATTTGTTTATTTTGTAATTAATTTTCTGTTCTTTATATAGATACGTATTTTCTCTAAAGATAAAACGATCTCAGAGTTTGATGACGAGCTTAGTGTTAAACTGTCAACATTCTTTGTATACAATTCTAACAATTTATTTAGTCATTTTGGACCAGTACATTTCACTGATACTACGATGCTCTGTTACAAGCATTTGTTAAGGATTTTATAATTAATAATAGCTTCATATCTCACAAGACAATAATCGTTGATTACTTTGTCGTATTCCTAGAATTCGTCGTATTTAATTGTCCTGCTTGCAAAATTTTAATTAAGCATTTTCTCTTTATACAGAAATTTCCTTTAAAAGATAGAACGAACTGAATTGGAGGACAGGCTTACTGTGTAACTGACAACATTTGTTGTATACAATCCCCTGCAACAGTTTCTAAATAAAAGTGACATTGATGAAGATCGAAGTCGAGTTCGGTGTTACAATAGAAACAAAAAACGCGTGCCGTGCACGTCCTTTTTCCGCATTAAAAAACACTGCATTTTCGCCCTAGGCATTTTATTCGTACTAGTATGAGTGGTTGACTCCCACGACACAGAATATTCTGGTTTGAGTGATACAATTTTATATTTTTTGTCATATTACACTGCTATACTATACTGTATTTTTAGGCAGATGGGACGTATTTTAGCTATGGCAGCTAAGTACACGCTTCTGTTGTTCTTATATATAAGTATATATCTATTTTATTCCATAATAGTCTTAACACATCAACACTTTTGATTTTTTATATTGAGCGTTATATTGAGGAAATCAATTTGAAATTCACGCACTTAATTGTCAAGGGCAGAATGACGTCAATAATAAGAATGTTTATGGTTCTAAGTCTAATTCCGGACTATAATATAAACAAAACAAAGGCCGGGAGCGAATTATGGATAACGCATGCGATAAGTACTCGTACATATTTGGGTCAGACGTGGGTCATGTCTGGTCACGAGGGTCGCTCCTGATAACCTCCCACGCGTTACGGCGTCACACCAAGTCATGACGACGTAGATACAGATGGCACATGGTTGATAAACGCCGATAAACATTTCTTAGTAAAATTGAACTGAAAATTGAATGGTCCGCTAATAGGCTTTTTGTTTCTCAATGAATTTATTAAATAACTATAATCTTAAAAATTTAATAAAGTAATTTAAAAAGTCAATCTAGCAAAGAATCAGCAGGATGCATTTACGATATCAGATTAGTATTTATTAATTTACAGTATCTACTCATATGGCATAAAGCTATTCTCCTGGAAAACCCATTTCTTTTCGATTTTGAATTGCTTAACGTTCTTTTAGTCATCAAAATTTAGATGTAGGAAGTGATTGACAAAGTTAGAATCATAGAAAATCATAGAAATATACCTTTGTATTACAGGGGACATAAGACCAGGCATTACCATATATATCTAATGAATTAATGGGATTGAGAAGTACTTTTAAATAACTATTTTAGTGATAATAATGGAGGGATTCGAGGAATTAATAGTTTATGCGCACAAAGTCTGTTTGATAGATGTTGAACCCTGTCCAACGCAATTACACAACTCCTATGTTTGGTCTATCGCTCAAGAATTTAATATTAAACGTGACGTCGGGGTCGGAAACCTTTTGTGAACTGCTTGATTAGTTTCCTCGTCAAATTAGAGACGGTATCTAAAGTGACGCGTGTGGCTACCGCTGAAACACAGAAATCTCATTTAGTTATCACAATAATTAGGTGTCTGAACTCTTAGCAGAAGTACTTGTAGTATCTACCCCTTGAAACAAACATTTCAGGGACAGAGCATGTTTATATTTTTCTTCGATATCAGCATGTTTCATTGTAGGGCATAGTTTCATTGTTTCATTGTCACGTTCATTTCCTTAGTAAATATCAAATCTTTATTGGTAACAGAATTTTGTTCACATACATGATATGAAACCCCAACTCCTGAAGTAGGTAAACCTGTATCACAGGAGCTAGTGTCCTCCCCAATAATATGACAATACTCTGCTTATCCAATAATTACAACTTATATAAATCATTAAGAAATATATAAATCATATATGTATAGTAAATCATTAAGAACTTTCGGGCTATAATCCACTACGCTGGCGTTGTGCGAATTGGCGCATGCGGGATTACTCATAGTGTTTTACTTCACCGCCGACCTAGTGATAATTTAAAAATCTTAGTTTCTTACTCCATTGTAAGAGCTGAGAATTCGAACCTACGACCTCTTAAATGAGAGTTTAAACTAGACATCGCTCTGTTTGTACTTTCGTGTAAATAGAGCTAATAACATTGTCTCTGTATATATTAACTTTTTACAAAAACAAAGGGCACATATTTCTTTGATTTTTTTTTATATAGAGAAGTGGGCGGGCGAGCAAGCGGTCCCACGTAATGGTAAGCGTTACCACCGCCCATGAATACCTGCAATACCGAGGGGCATGCGGGTGCGCCGCTGACCTTACAAAATCCTATTTAAAGCTTTCTTGAAGAACCCCATATCGTAGCGTAATGGAAAGACCTCTTGAGGAAGTGCGTTCCACAGCATACGGGTTGGCGGTTATTTTGGACCCAACAGTACGCGACACCCCCGTATTGAGGAAAGGCGGATGGACCGCACTTCTGTGACGGGAGGTACGGTTGTAGAAACCCGAGGTGAGAATTATATTGAACAATTCTTCAGAGCATTCCCCATTGTACAGGCGGTAGAACACACAGAGACCCAACTAACCTACCCGTGAGAGTAGGATCGTCGACAATACGAACAGCACGGTCGTTGGATGGAGTCAAATGGGTCCAATTGATATTTCGGTGCGCCGGCCCAGAGATGCGAGCAATACTCCGTATGGGGCCTAACTTGAGCTTTGTAAAGCTTTAGGAGTTGTCCAGGGGTAAAGTACCGCTTCGCTCTGTTTAGCACACCAAGCTTTTTGGAGGCCTATTTGGCTTTATTTTCCAGATGACCCCTAAATTCGACTTTACTGGAAATGTCGACACCAAGGATCCCGATACTCTCCGAGATCTTAAGAGGTATGCTCTGAAAGCTACGACAAAAGGGTTCTTTTTAGCGGTGAATTTACAGACTTGCGTCTTACTAGGGATGAAATCCACTAGGTTTAGAGAACCCCAAATCGAGACTAGATCTAAAGAGTCTTCGATTTCAGACACAATCCTGACGTGACTCTCTTCCACTTCGACCCGAGGGGGATGTTGGCGCGGCCTGGCCCTGTACAACGCGTCTCCTATTAAGACTATTCAAGACTATACATACTATTACTACATTCTATTTAAGACGTACTTTTTAGAGAATATTACATTGAAGTGTTACTCAGAAATTAGTTCACCGATTGTTAATGTTTATAACGGCCTTAGAAATTAATCAACTAAAGCACGATTGGGAAAAGTGTCCCAAAAAAATTAGTAGTTATGTATCAACATACTCGAGATATAACTTAAATGAAAGCTTTAATTCCATAAGCCTTTTAATGTTATGGCAGTTAATATCATTACCATGGGAAAAGCATAACGTACCATGATAATATATATACATATACTCATATGTATTAATGTGTAGTTTTTATATCATAGTAGATATATACTGTAGATTTTTGTAAAAAATAAACAGCTTGTCTATTCTTATCTAATATCGTTTATTTGTTAAAATCTTTTTTATTAAGGTTTTAGTAAAAAAAAACATCGTTTTAACAGTTATAATTGCTTATAACAATTATGGCATAACAAGATACTGTCACTAATTGTATGTTTGTTGGTAGGGTGGGATTGGGACCACATCCATACATTTTTCCCATCATCTTTTATTTTATCGAAAAATCAAACGTGAAAAATTTCGTACGAGGAGTTACGAGAAGGCATTAATTTTCCACTAAGGTGTGGAGTAGTACTATGTCTAAACTCTGTCGGTGCGAACTATCCCAGTGTAGAATTTATCTTGGAGAAGTCGAGGCATTGCACACTTGACTTTCTATTTCCGCTAGATTGCATCCGCTATCCTGAGGGATCTTTAGCTCTATAAATGAGGAAACTTACTTCCTGGCCGCTTTGTCTGGGCTAACTGGGACGTCACTTGATTGAGATGAAAGTTATTTTCAAGTCAAAAGTTATTACTTTATATATACTTACGAGTACTCTACTGTAATTTATCAAGTTATAACTTGTCATATCACACTATTCTGTAACATTTGCCGGGCGTTTGGCGGGACGCGTTGTGATGGCTTTCATGCCATCATCCGCGAAAGAATAGCTTCACTAATAGGTGCACGACAGCTCTAATACCCTCACGAAAGCGATTGTTGACAAGGTGGAGTGTCCCCTTTGCAGCAAAATCTGCAAGAGGACTTCACTCGCATGTGCAAATGAGCGCATGATGTGGACTTGTTTCTCAACTCACTGAAGACAAAACTCATCCATGGACACTCAAGCCACGTCCAAAGTAACAAAAATGCAAAAATAATTGGACACTGGCACGATTGCCTTCACAACAAAATAACCAATTGTCAATGTGACCACATAGAATAGGTTATCCATCACACATATCTAGTATTGATTGTAAACAACAGATTTCATTGGAGTGTGCATATTGAGATGACTTGTGACAAATTGAAGGCGATTCTGACTAAATTCAGTATTATTAAAAACAAACTCCCTTAAGCAGTTCTCCTTACCGCCGCTATAATATTATACAGCATTACAAGTTATGGCCGTACGTTTAAGATCAATATAGATAAAATATACAACCTACAAGTCCGTATTCTAAAAACTATGATACCGCACAAAATTAAAAATGAAATCGGCGACAATCAAATTGATATTTTAAAATATTGTAAAATGTTACCCTACCCATCCACGAGAAAATAAAATTACTACTTTCGACTGAACAATGTCACCGAAAATAAATTAAAATTCCTGTGTCGAACAAAATTACAATCAGAAATGTAACTCAAAACAGACTATTAGTTCCTAGAGTCAATAACCTCTACGGTAGACGTACTATACAATTTCATATCATCTTAATTTCGGAACTCCAGCTTACTTACATGTAGGTACGTACCTGTACATTTTTCGCGGTTCAATTTAAACAAGCGTATTCCTTAGGAAGATTTAGGTACAATCAGCTACATATTAGTTGGATTATTGGAATTTGGATTGGTGTCACTAATTAGTGACTTAACTGTAAAACATAAAAAGTAAATAATAAAAATACAGTTAAGTCACTAATTAGTGACACCAATCCAAATTCCAATAATCCAACTAATATGTAGCTGATTGTACCTAAATCTTCCTAAGGAATACGCTTGTTTAAATTGAACCGCGAAAAATGTACAGGTACGTACCTACATGTAAGTAAGCTGGAGTACCGAAATTAAGAAGATATAAATGATATTGAATACCCTCTTAAATTAATTACATATATGTATATTTAGGTGTTTGCGAATGTGCAGTGCCAAGACAAACCTCTATGGTTCATATGGCACGAAGCAATATTAATAATGTATGATTATTTTTTGTGTGTATAATAAATAAAAAAAATGGAACCAGTGGATTGGGCGCGCAACGTGCGCGGGGCGGGGTATCTATAATGTTAACATTTTATTTTTCCTTTACTAAGATAGTTTGTATGTTGTATTGTAGAAACATTTAATGAATCTCTTGTATGTGAAAAATCAAATTAGTATTATTATAAATATATGCTGATAGTTATAGCATAGTATAATTTTGTATACGAATGGAGCAAGAAACATTGTATAGTGTTTAAGAAGTATTGTATAGGCTCTATGATTATTTTCGATTATATTATATTCGATATTAAGATCGAGAGGCCGAGCCCCGGGCTGTACTATTGAGTGTCTGTTCAAATATGTTTAATATTTTTATCACTTGCCCTGTGGTGAAGGAAAACATCGTGAGAAAACCAGCATATCCGAAATTTTAAAAATGTGCAGCATTTGTATACCTATAGATATGTTAAGATGTCGATTTAAGAATGCGTTTATTAATCGTTTTTGATAATTTGTTATTCGATGTATTGACTTTCCATATGTCGTATATAATCCTGTGTATCCATTAATCCGCACTGGATCCTTGTGGTGGATTACAACCCCCTTGAATGGATTATGAAACCCATAGGCGACGTCATAGGCTGATATCATTAACTATATAACCATTTAGGCATAACTAGCTAATTTCCTACTTATAGTTTTTGATACTTATTTTAGTTTAGATATGGATTCAGTATTATTTTGATCCTGTTAATATTGAAATATATTTAAATAAAATATATATGATGATATAAATCCTAATAAATAAACATTATTGTGTATATCAAAAGAACTTAGGTAAATATTAAATTGCAAAAACACCCACACGTGGAGTCGAAACATCAACCATATGTATTTGAGTTCAAAGGAAAATATAGCAATCTGGCTCCTGGTGCAATATTGCAGAAATTGCGGATCCTTGTTTCATACGATGGAGGTGTATTTTTTGTTTTATTATACCAATAGATATGATATTATCTTTATTAGAAATGCAATACGTATACCAATTCAAACTACGTCACTCTATTATTTCCTTCGAATTGCAAATGCTGTTGTGCTAACTTAAATGCAGCTCACGAATCAGCTCGTAATGTCAATACTCAGTATATGTAATTTCAACTACAGCAGACACCTCATTATTTCATCAAATAAAAGGAAAGAAAAGGTTTCTTCGCAAGTAATATTATGCTAAGAAGGTTGAACTGCGTTATAATGTACAAAGTTGCATTAGAGTTGAAAACTCAGAAAGAATCAAAGTTTCTGTATAAATTGTGAATTTCGAAATAGAGCGGAACGAGAAGCAACACTATGAAGGCACCTGCGTCCGAGAATTGCGAATTTAGATTAGTGCATGACGAGTTCGCGAAGAGTTCGCCGAGTGGCGTTCTTCTCACAAAGTTTTCTCTGGCGGAAATCGTATAAATGTTTAATGAAAGCCAGACGTCTCTAATGAGATTACAGCTCCCATGAAATTGGATTCGCCTGGGACTTCTTTAATTTTCAGTCAACGCGAAAATTAGGTGGATCCGAGCGTGACACCCTCTTCATGGTTCAATGATTCCTATTCACTTAAGTACCTGAGCGTATACAGGTACAGGTGAGTATACGTATGAGTTTTTTTAAGATGTTGGAGCAAGAAACATGCTTTTTATCGAACAAGTGGCAGACAAAACGGCTGCCCCATATCAAAACCCAGTAAGCATTTTTTAGCAAATTTTACAGGAGAGCGAACTTTCAAACTTCAAAACAGCCAAGTTCAAATAAAAAAATAATCGTTACTACACATACAAGACGATAGATCATGCTTAAAATATTATAGTTACGTGATATATACATGTTTTATAGATTTATAGTGATTTATGAGCATCACGTAATGCACTTATTCAATTTCAATGTATTCATATCTCCATAAATATGGAAGATTTTAATGTCTTTATATTGTATAATTTCGAGGCTAGCTTTGTAAAGCAAATTTTGTCAAATGTCTTATTTTAAAAAATGTGTTCCTTGATGTGGGTTTGATATGAGGCAGCCGAGATGCTCGGGTCAATTTTAAAAAGTAAAGTAAAAAACGGCCCTTTTGCAACATAACCAACCAATTGCAACATTTTTGTCCAAAGTTTCGTTTTCACTAGTCGACAAACTTAATCGCGGACAATATTTATTTGATTCAGTGTTAACTTACAACTAATTTTATCGACTCAACATTCAGATGTGGATGTTAGCAGTAAAACTAGTTGTAAATGGAAACGAAATCAATACAAAGAGTGCAGCAGTGGAAGCGTACGGCTAGAACAGATGTTAATAACAAAATAATGAACCAATTACTTCGTCATACATCGTCGTTACAGCGAACTACTTGTGCGATGGCAGATCATAGATATCCAGTCTTACTAGATGTTGCAACTGTTCTATCTATGAGTGTAATTAACTCAGACTAAGTATTATTTGTTCATAGAAAATTGGAAGCGCATATCGCCAAACACTTATATGTCTCACTTTTCTCATATAATTTATAGATGGACGTAGAAGTCGACTTCCATATCGGTCCAATCAGTCTGAAGTCCCGGCACACGTCATGAATTTCACAGTAGGCAGGTTGTGCAATATTCACCCTCATCGTATAAGAGTAAGTGAATGTATGCGCATTCATATAGCTTCGGAAGGGTTTCATTGAAGTATAGTCGTATGTTCATACTAAAGATTCGTTTTATTGTAACTTTGCCATATGATTTTAATACTCTTATCTAGAATATAAAATGTCAGGAAATATTGCTACTTTAGAGCGATGAAAGTACATGTCGTGATAGTAAATTTTGTTTATAGTTGCAATGGCTTTCTTTATTGAAATATAAAGAAATGACAAAGAAAAGTATATACTTAAATCCAAAAACTAATCTAAACTTATTTGTAAAATAACTTAAAACTAACTTATAAATATTAAAAATGAATATTATACAAGTGTCTATTATAGAAAATGCTCAAAATATAGGATTATATATTGAGTATGTTGTACAAATTTGATCTCTGTGGCAAGGTAGCCAATATGCTAGCTGCATTACCTTTATTTATAGAATATTTAATGCTAATTATTATGCTAGCAACTATCATTATTTATTTCTTCTTCATTCTTTATTGATGACGATAATAATCGGAGTTAGAGATATTTAGTTTTAAGCAGAAAAAACAATACGAACGGTAATCGTTGGGGATTAATTGTACCACCATTGTCAGGATCGTAACAGATGACGAACACAAAGTTCCAAAGCCACGGAGTACTACAATTCCCGAGCTTCTTAAAGTATAATTCAAACATCCATTCACAGTCAAAGTCGTCAATCTTAGCGCGATTGTTAGCACCTATTCAGTGCAAATTGAAAGTGCTAGCAGAATTGCCAGCGCCTAGCTACGAGCCACAGAATATTTTATATCAGAATTGTGACGTTATTATACACGTGCAAACATTCGTCACTAAAATTATTGCATAAACGTCATAAAGGAATAAAAGCTAGCACAGGTTAGCTAACAGTTACAAAATATGAACATTGATTTACGAATGAAGACGTCAATTGTAAGCGTGTGGGGGCAGCAATTGAGTGGTTTTTGTGCAGCAAATTGAGAGGCAAGCCGCGGAGTGCGTTTCATAGCGCTGCCGAATTGCAATGGACTACAGAACATTTTAATTACAACATAAATAACCGCATGTATACGAAAATACATATATTAAAAATTAATATTAACAATGTTAAAAAACAGACTATAAGTTTATCACAAGAATTGTCGTGTGGTGTCGGCCGCCATTCGAATATCACCAACCCTTCGTTTCCCAGGGCTGTCGTAAAAGGCGACTAAGAGATAACAAAGCGGCTTCCACAACCCAACCTGTTTGGTCTACGTAGGTAGCATCTTAAGACCATTCGTCCATGATGCACAAGACAATGTGCACAACGAGGCCCATGTCCATCAGTGGTTATGGTTGGAAGTTGCATAGACGAATTTACTCGCAAATGGAACCAAGAAATCGTATAATAAAATACCTCCTCGTACAGTTCAATACTGCTTCTTTGATGAAGACGTCAATCTTAGGCTTAGCAGAAATTGGCGCGGTCGCAGCGATAGAACGTTCGAATGCCACAAATTGAGAGGAGAGGAGCTCAGTGCAAATTGAAAGCGCTTCCAAATTGCAGCGGACCTTTGTGTTTGTTGCCAGCAACGGGACGGCGGGAATCAATCAGGGTAATGGGAGTTTGTCCGAATCTGCTTGGATTGGTCGCGGTGTACTGCCCTCGGCCACTGACTTTTCAATTGCTGCCGGACGGAAACCTTTTGTTGGAAATGTTGAACAGATTGAACAGCTTTAACGGATCGGCCTACATCTTTTTTGATTTATATTTGTTTAAGAAAACTACAAACCTTATGAATATTTACAGTCACGGGGTATATTGTATCATTTCATCCGGAAATATTTGAGACAAGAAACATCAAATTAAACGATTATATCTATATAATAGGTATTGAATTTCCTAGCTCCTAGCTTCCTGAATGCAATCTTGTATGACGAGAGCTTGAATAAGTAAGACAAAAATTGTAAGTGTAATTTCTGTGTACGGCAAGAATGAATTGATAACTGGAGATATATAAACTATGAATTAAATGAGAAGTTCTCACATATTGTGTCACTTTGATAGTACCTACAATAAAAATAAATCTTTATAACTACAGAGAAATTAATTTCAGCATTAAAGTGATATTTCGAAATATTTAAACTTTTAAACTGTGTGCCCTTGAAATACAGTTGATTTGACTTATTCCCCCCATTCACAGATGTTTCTAGGAATTCTTATCACAATTAAAAAACATACATAAATCTTCTTACTACTTCCAAATCGGCAATGTCAGTAGCATTTTTTTAATTAACGATTTGTAACAGACTGTTATTCAATTAGAATATTGGTTAAATTTCTTTTCCATTGATATCAATACAAAATATTCAATTGATCGATATCAGACTATAACAACATTCCACTGAAAACTTTATACACGCGTTTCGGTCCATAATGCACCACGCGGGCCCATTCTGGATTACACATATTTGTTTGTGGATCTGGGGCACGTGGGTTTTCCGATGATGTTTTCCCTCACCGCTGAGCTAATATTAATTGAAAAAAAAAAACGTATTTAAGTATAAGTTCAATGGTGCGGATCGGGGTTCGAATTTATGAGCTAAAGAATATGAGTCCAAAGTATTTAGATACCTCTAGGCTATCACTGCTCATATAAATAAATGCCACTTATATTTATGTATACCTTAAAAGTGCCGATAGAATGAGTCGTAAGAATATTTTAGTTCTAATCATTTCAATATTCAAATGGGGATATGTCCTAGACATCGTTGTTATTATATGCCGGTTGCAATATCTGTAGAATTGGGTTTCTGTAAATATTCACTATCGAGATAAGTTTGGATATTGCTGAGATAAACCTCTCCTTATATCCGGTACATTTTTTTTTATCTATTTTTTTGAGGCTTCAGTTGCTTTACCCATTCAGTATGTTTACGAAATATTTTAGCAGCTTTTTTATATAAAGAAGTTGCTCGGCAGACGAGCATACAGTCCTGATGGTAAGTGGATACTGTCGCCCATGGATATCCGCGATACATGCCAACATTACTCCAGAATGACAAACGTTAGCACGCCCCCGGATGCGCGGCCTATATTTGGAGCTATAGGAATGGGTTTGGAGGAGGGGTTGGGGACATGGGAAGGGATAGGATAGTATGCGATGGGAATGGGCTCGGTACATATCTCACTCACGAACGAAACATATACGTACTTTGGGGAAATAGGATAAATTGGGAAATGTAATACATTTCAAGGTAGTCTTCTTTGAGATACTGGCCAGTCCAGTGCACCCAGTGGCTGTGGGATTGCAGTGCACTCTCCCCCAAAATTAATCACAATATTTTTGCAGCTACCATTAAATCACAATTTTCGTACATATTCATGCTAAACAATGTTGTGGCCGTTCCAAGCTCATTACAACAGCTACTGCAGCTTAGTGGGTTAATCTCCTCGATTGTTATTCATGTACGTCCATGTAAGCCCATAACGTGATCTACACAAAGCATTTACAGATTGCGAGCGAGGCTGCGGTCCACCGCAACGGGGCACAAAGCTTTAGCCCGTTTTGGCCAATGTCTGTGCCCACTAGGCCCAACAATTAGCGTAATAGACGTTTGACCGACCACCACCCGTCCATCTCAACCCTCGCCACTGTTAATCATTCTAACCAATGAGCGTTCGTCCTGATTTCGTACTGCACTTGATTGAGATTTCGCTTTCTAACCCAACTGCACATTGTAGCTAAAAAGAGTACAGTTAGATTTGTGTACAGCAGACCACAGTATATAGAAATAAAATTTGTTAATGCGAATAATGAAGGGATTTTTTTCTATAGGTAAAAGGATATATCCAGTTAGCGCAGTCGCATAAAGGACAATAAAGCGATTACGATATTAATTGTTAAATTTTCGTTTATTAGTAAGAAAGTTGTTCTTGGATGCCGAGCTTTCTCATTAATTGCTATTCTGTCTTGCAGTTCAAAATCCTGCCTCAGGACAGAATCCTTTTGCAGGATTAGGTACTGACTTATTTTAGTTATCTTGGCATTCAAACACCAGTGCGGGTTTGGGCGGGCCCTGTAGTACATTATCCTATTGTGATTACTGTTGATTACAAACAGCTTACCATAGATTAAGTAATTCTTATGAGATAAATGCTCATATAACTGCTTACGATCTGCTTTGACTTATTTTACTTTAGAGCGATGCGAAATGACCATTGTACGAAAAATGTAGCATATGCCACATTCTGTAAATGTTCGCAATAAAGATAATGCGTTCCAGTAAGACAGCATCCGTCTGAACACCGGACAGGGACGAAGTGGGTTTCGGCATACGAATGAATCAGAGGAAGGGGGAACGGTTGGGGACACTACTCTGTCACATAAACGTTGCCACACGAATGGAGGCTGTGGATTTTAAATTTCCGAACGTTGTTTCCTTCCCTAAGAAGTGCTATTCAGTAAACATGAAAGAACATGATTTTTGGAACCCGAAGGATTTAGTACATTCCTGTGATCATTAATAAGTCTATCTTATTGAAGTGTTTTTGTTAGTACCTACTACATATACATTTTATTATTTGCAACAGCCAGGTTACGGAAACCTTACTGCCCGAGCTTCTCGCACATTGATTCGGGGTTCTGTCTTCTTATCTATAAAAATAAAAATCTCCTTTCTGTCTTCTGCGAGCAGACATACCTACATTTCCTCGATACGGAGGTGTCGCGTACTACTGTTCGGTCCAAAAATCATTTTATACCGCGAACCCGTGGGCTGTGGTACGAACTGACTCAAGAGCTCTTTCTATTAAGTTACGATATGGGGTTCTTAAAGAAGGTTGTGAATAGGATTTTTCAAGGTCGGCGGCGCACCCGTATGCCCCCTGGTGTTGCAGGTGTCCATGGGCGGCGGTAACACTTATCATCACGTTAGACCGGACGAGCCCACTTCTATATATATACAAAAAAAGACAGCTCACCTTATGAGAAATGATTACCGTTTTCCATGCACATCTGGAATATAAGGGGAAAACGGGAGCGCTGCTGGCTTTGTAGAATTATGTTAATCGCTCCCTTGAAGAACACCATATCGTACTTTAATTAAAAAGTATTGGATGATAGTTTATCCACAAACTCTGGGTTCGCGGTAAGAATTTTTCTGGTAACAGCACTGTACGTTGTTTACCTATCTAACAAAATAGGGGTGAATCGTACTTGGTGATGAGTGATGCGATAGTATAAACGCGGGGTCGGCATCGAACTGAACAGCTTTTCAAATGATTTCCCGCTATATACCTAGACGGTAACACATCGGTTAATAGATTTTTGTTGGTAGTCTTTTGAAAATCCTCCTTGAAAATATTTTAAAATTTCATTTCAAAGCGCTTGGTCGACAGTACTGGCGACCATAGAGCTGGCAATTACGTCGCACACCGAATTAGCATCACAATCCAGCGAGGTAATGCTGCCAGTATGTGCATCTTTCCACAGGCACCAGATTTATACATGGTCAATATATAGGTATATATTGAGCATCTTGTATAATAAATTAATAATGGACTCAACTTACTTATTTTAATTATTATAGTTATATTTTATATTTAAGTTAGTCTATAATACTGTATTTTTTAATTACTTAATTAGTTAATTTTTATTAGATTTAGTTAATAACAAACAGAAATACATACTTGAATAAAAAAAATCTAGTTTCTATGGCCCGCTACATTATAACGGTGAATTTATTTAACACCTATTTATTTAATCTAAACTAGAGCTTTCTTGTTAATCTAAAAGTTTTTAAAAAATCGGAAGTGTTAGATGTAGAAAATTAGAAGATTACAAATTAAGAATTGGGGCAAAAAGCATGCTTGTAACATGAATTGTTTTTCATGTAAACTTGCCACATGTAACTGTATTATATATAATTATTAGGTATACTTAATTATACTTTACATACAAATTATATCTATATTATACGTATATATACGTAAATTATTGATTATAAGTATTTTATATCATCATGTAGAAATTTATGTCCAGTTTGGTACTAAACTCCGTCTTTCAGTCGCGTGTTGGAGCCACCCCCGTAAGGGTCGTTTAAAATTCCGTGATAGCGCTAATTAGGTGTGAAGTGTTGTACTAATTCCTCGTGTACACGAACAAAGGCTTGTGTACACTATTATTAAATGTGCCCAGCTGGAGTGCACCTGCTTTGTTTGCAGCCCCAAACTGTAATTTATCAAGCACACAACACGAGGCGTTAATATATTAATTTTAATAAATTATCATTATGTTTCTCTAAAACAACTCTATACTCGTCTTTGAGTTAAGGCTTAGATAGAAAAAAAATTTTTATTGACTTAATAGTACCTAACTGATACGGTTGCTTCTTTAAACTGTTATGCAATTTTTCGGAAACTCAAAACAGAGTTTTTAAAAATGGGTCTAAATTTTTTACTACCTATCCACCGAGTTCACGTTCCGTCTTCGCTCCTCTAAAAATCTAAATTTAATTTGGTTGTAAAGCAAAATACATAACAGGAATCGTATATGAGTGACGCCCTGTCCGGTAGAAGTTTATAATCAATTCAATTCAATCGTGGCGTGTGCGACCACGTTGTTTGAAAACCAGAATGGTTTGCCGGCAATTTTTCGTACTTACATATTCCGGCATTTTCTATTATAAAAACAAGGGGACGTAAATTGGCAAGTTTGGAACAATTTTGTTAGACTATACTATCAGCTCCTCTCTTCGTTGTTGGATTACAACATAGTCGAGTGCACAGATATGGATTGGGCCGCTTTCAAACGCTCTTTTCTGATTTCGCTCTTATGATCTCACCGCAACCGGCGACTTTGAGTGTCATAATCTGAAGTCATAATCCATAATTAACTTTATGTCATTCCTTCTCACTCTCTCAATAATTACAGCCGAAAATCTTCTCATAAATTTATTGTTTCATGCTTACTAATCTTAAGTAGAGTTCGTTTAGTGCTGTATGGATATTATTATTCAAATTATACTAAAGGAGACGTCATTACATCTACATATTTATATCCTCATGTTTATCTATATATCGAATAAAAGTTCATTCTTAGTTGCCAAATGTTCATTATCGATGTGGACTACCACATGGACTTTGTACGCACTAGCGTACAAAACTTTTAATTAACATTCACACATTTTTTCTCAAGGACAAGCCACGTTCGGACCGACCGCACATTTTTGTCATCCGACGGCTTTAGAACAAAAGAGTCGGGACAATGTAGCCACCCCTTAGTTTCACAGTACATCATCAGATTCGAAGTTTGTTTAGAGAAGAGTCTCGGAAAAAATTAACCACTTTGATAAAGGGACGATGATTAATGGACGGAGTGTTTTGAAAATGACCTTGTCGTTTCATTGATACCGCCAACAAGGGGCTCTTTGATAAAACAGTTTCCCGCGGTGTTGTTATAGCAGTATTGTTTAATAAATTAACCCAATTAGGGGATTTGCATTATCAACCCTGTGCAACCGCAACTCAATCATCTAATGAATGGTTAATGTGCGGCCATAAATCTGATTAGTTTATACTGCAATAATGGCGTTAACATAAATTTGTTTTAGTAAAGTTAGCAAAATAGTCGCTTAAAGTGACACCACACACGTATAAATCTGAGGAAACCAATCTGCAAAAAGGAACTAACTGACTTGCGGATAAAAGATCGTTGGCAATATTTTGGGCGCACAATCCCTAGATTCGTTTCTAAGACTTATCGTTACGATTTACAGCCACCTCTGAAACTGGCTGTAACAACATTTAGTACATTTAACTATCTCTTGGCACGCAAATAACCAACTACTCGCCCCGTAAATAACTGTAGCTTATAAAGCGCGCTTGTTAAGTTTAAGCGGGAACACGGAGGCATTGCACGCTGAAAGGAATGGATCCTGCGCGCCGTTCACGTGGTCCCGGCCAATTTATTTGCGGTTAAGTGCGCACAATAAATTTCTCAAATGGCCCGTGCTTACACCGACGAATGCTGTCTGCTATTTATTTCCTAAGTCCGAGGTTTATCGTCCAACCTGCGGACGTATTGTAGACAATGGCGCTCAGATTTGTCACGTAATGTCGCGATAAAAACCACGCATTACGCGCATCATTTGTCGCCCCAATACCATTTTATGGCCTCCTCTTTATATATTTGAATGCGAAAGTGGAATGAAGCTCGTAAATAAACGAGGAAAACATCATGTTTTCTTAACCCAAATTCTTAATTGGCAGAAAATTGTATTATGTTCAATAATAAATTTTAATTGTGTTGATGTCGGCCCCCGTTATGTTGATGTGGTAAACAATAAGTAAAGGGCCACGTAGGTATAAACAGGGAGTGTGCGGAACAACGAGACTCGTTAGTGGCTATTGAATTTTTCTTGAAACAAAGCGGGTGGGACAATCAAGTAGCAACTTTGCAAACACCGCGCTCGCGTACGCGGCTACAGTTTTCTGTTCTACAAGATTTCGATTCGATTCAAACAAAACACAATTAAAAAACTTTCTGGACTTCGGCGAAAGCATTGTAATCGAGATTAATCCCCGACCGAGTCAATTATGATGGCTTTAATTGTTGTAATTAAGAAGGAAGTTATTAGACTCGTGTTACTACAATATTGTCTGCACAAAACGATTCCTCTTGAAAATAAAATTTTATTTAGTTTAAACACAATAGTTCGTAACAAATATTTACACAAAATACTAAAAAAGTAGTTCTCTATACGACCTTTTCACATACATAATGTATTTTATACTCTTCGTACATATGTGTGTTTGCGATTACATGTAACTATTTGAAAAAATAATCTTTGCAGATATTGCAACCTATATTCTACTAAAATGTGCTCGTAGTATTTAAACATAAAATGCACTGGACCAAATCCTGGATGCACTGTATCATTAGATGTTGTTAGCGGAAGTTGATAACAGCATATCAATGAAGTAAGCTTGTTATACTGTTATCAAAGAAAGCTCGCAAGTCGTCAAAGTTAGCTTAATGCAGATATCAAAGGATAAATTTTAATAACAAATCTTAACACGCTCACCACCAGCATTCACAGTGTTTAAGATGCACCAAAGGTTTTTGTCTCAGGCCAATCTTTATTATGAGTAGTTACGACAATTATTTAAGCGGTATAAGATCACTATATTACAATATAACAACTGCGCTAATAAAGCCAATTGCGAACGTTACAAATAGTATGTGCTTCATAGTCATATTTTGTGTTGCCATCAATCACTTTGCCATTCTTCCCACAGATTGCAAAGCAATCTATTAAATCTTGGATTTCCGCGAAGATTCTATACAAGAAGTATATGGTTGACGACGGGCTTTTATACTTACACCTTCATAGTTTTTTGTTGCACCTGATGCGTTTGCGTAGCATATTGTTCAAACATCTCTACAACGACTTTCTTCCTGAACTCTATAGTAGTAATTTTTTTTTAACCTGCAATATTCATTGTATAGAAAGTAAGCTTGAGACTTGTATCCCACACAAATTCTATCGTCAGCTTTCTGTACCATTTCGTGCATAATCCCGAGGCGGAGTCATAAGAAGCCAACTAAGTACGTCGATTGAGGATTTGCCTGTTTTGTAATGGATGATGCAAACAGACTTTATACCACGTTGTCCCCTTTTTTTTTTGTTGCTATTTATTTTGTAACAATTTTCCTGGTAACATGTGGATTTGTAAGTGTAACACGATGCGAGTTTCATGAAGATAACCTGGCCCCTATGAATGATTTTTTGTAATTGACGCATTCCCAGGTCAGTGAATCAAATAGTATCAAAGTGGGGGGGGGGGGGGGAAATGACAGGTAAATTTGGGATCAGTAGAAGCAATTTTTGCAATAAAAAAAAATGCTATCTATGTTCGCAACTATGGTCTCTGGGCGCCTTAGCACTGAGCATGTTAAAGTGATTTTCAATTTAGGGTAAAATATGTAAAGACGAAGTGTTTTTAATTGTAAAATAGAAAAATAAACTGTAATATATAATAACTGGACCGAAATTATATCAATTGATGCTGGCTGTAGGAACTTGATAACAATCGTCCTTTAGAAACTACTCATTTCGTAATCTAAATATAAGATAGGGGGATGGAGGCAGGTAGCCAGCCCACCGACCGGCGAGTGACGTACCGTCTGCTATGCCACTCTCAGCCTTCACAGTACGTAGCTCTAGATATGTCTTACCACAATTGCACTTGTGGTAAGACCATATTCTTCTCATTTGTGATTTTGACTGGACACCGGTACACCTTACTCTCACGTCAAAAAATATCGCAGCAAAGCAATTCAGTCCTGTTAACGAGGACAAGTGAGAAACAAAATAACTTTTTTTTATTGAAAGAAGGCGGCAGACGTACAGATATTCCACGTGGTAGGTAGGTAAGTGGATACTGTCATCCATATATATCCATGATACATACCAACATCAGTCCAGAATGACAAACGTTGGCACGTCCCCGGATGCGCTGCTATCTTTAGAAATTTAGGAATAAATTTGGAGAAAGGATTAGAATAAATGGGAAGGGATAAGGTAGAATGGAATGGCACGTACGTCCACTAGGGGATTTATTTATGATTTATTTTATTTTATGATACATGTAAATTTATAATTAAAGTGACAAATGCAGTACGTTTTATAAAACAAAAAGTAGAACTCGTCAATTTTTTTGTAAAAAGCTTGTATTACAATCTTGTGTGTGATGAATACGCTTAATATTTTGTGTAATTATAGGTGTACATTACCAAAATAAAAAAAAGTGTAGTTACAAAAAGCTAGCAACGACTGGTATGTAATATATCTATGAACTTTCTTTGAATACCATACCATCAGCCTGTCTCTCTGCTCCTGGATATAGGCTTCTCCCAAGGCTCGCCACCGCACACGATCTTGGGTAATTGAAAAACATGATTAATTTTGAATTTTATTACGAACATGACCTCGGTTTTTGTTTTTTTAAACGGTTTAAATCTAGGTACACGAAAGTGCACCAGGCCAAGTTCACAGATATATAGATAGATATACAGATTCTAGATATATATCCAGAAATCAGTTGCCTGGCCAAATTTATTCGGAATGATAACTGATCAATTTGTTTTCTTTTATCTGTTTTCATGAGTATGAAAGAGTTTACTATTGCCATAATAGAATAATAGAAGATAAAGCCTAAATAATAGAAGATTCTATGCCACCATTTTACGGATCGTCTACCAATAGAGTATCGTTCGTACGACCGATCAAACTTATCGACTCCTTCCATTATATCGTTGTATATCTTGACAACTCTTGGACAGGACACCTTCTCTTTTGATCCAACTTTTTGCTTGCGGTCTATCGTGGTTGTGTCTTTTGGTGAAACAAAGTTTGATATGGGCAACACAGTGCCCATAAGCGAATTGAAAGTAGGTAGGAAATTTAGTTAAATCGATTTACCTTTTTTTAATTGGGTGCCGTTTAGAGCGATGGTAGGCGCTGTGCTGGGGCAAGCACCACGGGCCTTAATTATCATATATTCTGTCTTATATACACTATATTTCAGACCATGGCTTTCGACACTTATTTCGCAAATTTTAAGCAGCTCTCTGAGAGCATCGACCGTTAAACTCGGCAACACCATGTTGTCAGCATAATTGATACTGTTAACACAAAGATCATCAATAAAACAACCAACATGTTTGCCACTGAATGCAACGATCAACTCGTTGACATACAAGTTGAAGAGCTTGGGCGAGGTCAACCCCCCTTGTCTCACTCCACAACTCCAACCTGTATGTGTCAGAGAGCGTGCCAGGCCACCTTACACAGTTAGTCTGTCCCGTGTACCAACACTGAAATGTGCGCAGCAATTTAGCCGTTACGTTACTTTTTTCAACTTGCTCCAAAGCACATCATACGACACCAAATCAAACGTCTTAGAGAGGTCTAGAAAAAGGCATAAAATGGAATTTTCCGATGGGTATAGTACTTACTGTACGGTGTGCTTTAGAGCAAGGTCGCACTATCAGGGGACAGACCTGGGCGAAAGAGAAATTGTGCGTCGTGCGTTGTGGAGGTATTCATCCAGGTGGGTAGTCCAATAAACCTTCGCTATAATGGTTGCTAAGGACATAGGTCGATAATTTCGTTTATCAGAAATATCTCCCGACTTATTTTGCACAATTGATATCACTATAGTTTTATTCATATCGTCGCGTAAATAGGAATGACCAAGATACAGGAAATAAAACATAGACAGAATTCTTGGTACATTCACTCCAGCGCATCTTGGGTGCTCGATGCTCAGGTCGTCGTGACCCGGAGATCTGCCTCCATTATTAATTTTGCTAATAACATCAGCTAATGTTTTGCATAAAAACGAATCAACTCATTTTCCCGACAGATCGACAAGTGTGCGTCGAACACCTGCTTCGAACGTCCGAGTGGGGGTTCCACCTTAAAAAGATTAAAAAACTTACTCGCTGTGTCTCCTGGTTTACTCATACCGCCAATGCTAAAAAGCAGACCGGGCTCAATATTTAGCTTATTTGTTGACTGCTAAAAAGCCCTAAAATTATTATTTGCACCATGGGAGGTCAAAATGTCAAAATGGGTAAATATTAAAAAAAAATTAAAGCCCGTTTAAAGTTTTATACTATTGAATGTTATAATAATGTTTAATAATATTCAATACTTTTTAATTACTATGAATCATGATATTTTTATTTTACAAATTCACATTCGCAAATGTTTGTACTACGTATATTCGAGGCTATTCGATTTTATTTTTCAAATAGACTTACTGATTTTTTAGTTATTTATAATTTTTAAAGCTAATTACCACAAACTCTTTATTGTATTTTCTGTAGTACGTATTAATTTCGTTTTAGCATTGTGTATTTTTTCCAATGCGAATATAAATTTCTTTTCGCATATTTACTGTTTACTTTATTTATACGAGTTTATTTATATTTATTTATAAGAGTTCTGTTTTACGCGTAGGTTTACGCGTTGCGGGCATTTTACGCGCGTTGGATCTGAATTTGTTTGTTTGTGCATAATCACGGGTTTATTCCTGTCTGCCCCACCAGGTTTGTCCCACCAGCGGGGCTTGGTGTTTTTTTAAACAACGCGAAAATTTTTCTTGACCAAATTATGGAACAATGAAATATACTGTGGATTAATTTGTACTATATTGAGTACTGTAAACGGTGAGGAGGAAAGTTCATATCCCACCTAATAAATACAGTGGGACAGACTTGGTGGGACAAATAGGAATAAACGTAATCACGTTAATAAGGGAATACCTATTACGTTGCAACGCAAACTGTGTCTCCTGAACTCCGTAATGAATGCGATGTTTTATAATTTGTTCGCGGCTTTAGCTGTAACCTTGTCGGTTCACATAACGACTACGCGGTCTGGCTCCGCCCACTCAGACTGTTCGCGTTTACAACTTTTTGTTATTTATTTTTTTTTGGTTCGGCACTATCACACTTTTCTGTATTAAATAACTTTTCGCTCCGCGACGTAGGACCTTAGATTTACTGCTCAATCCATCGAAGCGTTAGCAAGATGATTTATTACCTATTTCTTAACTATCTACCGGCAAGATAAATGTAGGAAAGTGTCCCAGAAAGTTACAATCGATGACACTGCTGATAGTCTTTAAATGTAACAAATAGAGATATGGTTACAATAAAGTTTAAATTTTGTTACAGGTGAGTTTACAACACGGAATGGTTTCGTTCGTTGTCATTTACTTCGAGACGTTACGAGAATCGAGGGAAATATTTGATGAAATGACGGAATTTTTAATCTACCTCGGGTATGTACAAGTTATATATTAATTTTAAGACGGATTTTAAGGAAATAACTCCTATTTTTAGGAAATCTACTCCAACTCTTCGAATAATATAGTATTTTTACTGTATTAATTTTAATTTTAACGACAATTTTTTTATTATATTATAGCTCATAATATAGATTCATTCAGCCTATAGCTCTCTACTGCTATATAGATAGGCTTTTCCAATATTTAATACTGGCGGATCTAATAAAGACGAACCCTTGTAATTTACATGCTATTAAAGCTGTAATGTAATGAGATACGCAAATAGATACGAGTAATGTGACATCCCGCTGAGACGTATCTATATTTCTTAAAGACCCATCTAGAGAATATTATAAATGTCACAATTTATCATAAAAATACGATCCCTCAAAGAGTCATATTATACGTCATGAGTAGCAAAACTTTGTAGATAGATATTACAGTTTTTTGAATAAATTCTCGAGTCTTTCGTGCTTGAATGAGAACTAAAATTCTGTTAACGAATTCCTCAAAAACTTATATTGCGTATACGTCATCATAAGTAGCATAATATTGTAGATATGAAGCTGTGTATGAATTACGCGCGGCAAATTCTCGAACATTGCCGCATGCGGCGGAGCCGTGTGTGATCCATACCGTATTGCCGCGCGAGCCAATTAAAATGTTGCCGCGCTCGAATATGCCGAGCGGCGAATCTCGGTCGGTTTTTAACCACGGGGCAAAGGTGCGTCTGTACTTCATTCGCGCACAGTTGGGAAGGATGTGTCGCTGTTTGGGTTCACTTGCGCGAAGTCGCGCGCCAACGGGTGACAATCGGTAACTTAATGAACAAGTCTCGAACACTGATCGTTGGATAGATCGTCTGTCGCGCTTTGACGAAAATGACTCACGAGGCAAATAATAACGCTTGCCGCGCTCGAATATGGTTCGCGCGGCTACCGCGCATAATCGATACACAGCTTTATACATTTTTTAACAAATTATCGAGCATTTCGTGCTTCAATAAGAACAAAAATTCTTTCAGCGATTTTCCCACTGATATTAATTATTTACGTGGCTTCGTACAATAGTTTCTAGGGCACAATATACTGACGTCATGTGGGGCCACACTCCACTTTACCCTGTTGGATTCGTAGGAGTGCCTTACAAGCCCCCCCGGGACTCCTTTGGACGGCAAATTGCTCTAGAATGACTGTTCAATGTGACCTGCCCTCGGCATGAAACTGCCTGTCAGGAATCCACATAAAGCCGCACGAATAACTATATTAAACTTCCTCGTAAACTTTACTGCCTTTATATTTTGTTTTACTAAATTAGATTCAAGAACTATAAAACTCAAAAGTCAATTGCTCTGTGTCCAAAACAAATGTTGATTCATAATTCTTTCCAGTTAAAATTCGAGTTCCGCAAAAGGAGCGCTGACTTTGCGCGCCTTTGGGGTAAACAACAACTTCTTAATTGATTCGCTTCATTGTTTTCTAATTTGCTCGTTTTGTAGAATTCATTAATTGGTTAAATTTGAGGTCATTGTCGACCGTGTCATTGCCAAAATTTTCTTTAGTTACACGAAATAAACGACAAAGTTTTTGGATTCTAATTGAAAATCAACTATATAGGCGAAACGGCGATTTTCCCGACAATCATGATTTTTTAAATAATTTTGTAATTATCTTTATGAATAATCATTACGACGAAGAATAATGTTACTTAATGATAGATAATCAAGAGTGAACTGAAAAACTCACTGTTAATTTTTATTTTTATATTACACATTCTTTTTGCCTTTAATCTCGGGAAAAGCTACGTCGAGCGAATATTTTCCATTTCAATTTACTTTTGGCTGCGGCCCCTACGTCGGCTAGTTTGACAAAGTCTGGAAACAAATGAGGCGGGAACAGTTCACAGTGAGGAGACACCCGGCGGAGATATCTAGATGAAATTACACAAATGCTAATGAAAGTTGAGCTGCTCAGGCGAGATTACCGTCGACGCTGTGAAATTGGACCTGTTTAGGGGCCAATCTTACTGCGATCAGGGACTCCAACTGCAAGTTATTATTCGTGTACTCTTGATGTTTTTCTCTAAGTTGTATTTAGGGAAGTATATTTAAAAGTACTTTAACAATAAGATATTTTATATGTGACTTTTAAAATAAACTTAATTATGAATGTAATTTTAGTAGAAATAATGTGATTAACATTCTCATAAAAGTATAGGTATTTTCGTAATTACGTTTGCCTTTTACGGACCAGAACGATAATAACTTTTTGCCAGTTATATTGTACTTCCACAAATCCACAACGAAAACCAAATTCCACAAGAAAATAAATTATCCAAAAGAACCAACCGGGCACCCTCAAGAAATGTCAGCTTCTTAAAAGATCGCCCCAGGGTCAAGAACATTTAAGTTTTGCCTAGTGTTTGATAATGTGATTTTTATTACATAATTACAAAATTGAATAATTAGAAATCAATTCAAGAAATCGAAATTATAATATCTCAAAAAATTACAGTTTTAGGGCTCAGAATTCACGAGTTTGAAACCACGCTTGAGTGACGGGAGATTATGATGATTCTGTGTTCTGAAATCTACAATTGATCTGATTTTATAATGAATTTGAAAAATCCAAATGAACCATTTATACGAGTATATTAGACGGGCTAGATATTTAGACGGGCAAGCGGCCCACGTGGTAAGTGGCTACCGCCGCCTATGTACACCTGCAACCCGGGTTTTCTGTTGTTTTTTCTATAATTGATTAATTTATAAAACTATTTCAAGTACAATAAACCATTCTGTTGAAATAACTATTGAAGGAAGGTCTAATAAAAAGTACTTTCTCTCAACCGACAAACATGTAGCAGTAGATTTAATATATAGACGATCTAAATGATTGTCAGACAGGATAGAGTTAAGTGGCAATCTATTGTCTTCCTCTACGCGAGGTCAATTTATTTAATAATTTGTGATACACACATAACATGATATAAATAAAAAAGAAGAAAAAGAAAAGATGTATAAAAGGCAAGCTTATCTCCTGCGGAGATTTCTTCCAGCAGACCTGGGAAAGTCAAATATAGGTCAAGACAGAGTGGCACTCGTAGGACGCGTCTATATTTGTATATTAATTACAACCATTGGTATACCAAATATTTAATTTCAATACGATATGATATCAGCCTACAACGTCCCACTGCAGGGTATAGTCATCCCCTGTTAAATCTCTGGGAGGTTTCGGGGCATAATCAACCACGCGAGCTCTCTGCGAATCGAATACACATTACTGCAGATTTTTTTTGCTCGATCATGCGGGTTTCCTCACGTTGGTTTTCCTCACGACTGATGATAGTTTACCATGTCATATTTTATTTTGCAGAAGAACGTCTGTGGAAAAATGTCATACAGTAGTACCTATTACCTAGAATTCACAGCTATACATCACAAACATACATTAAGTAGTAAAATTTCCACCACAAAATTCCAGGAATCATAACAACGCCTTTATACGAAGACTGTACAAAGGTTTTATACAATTATTAAAATAGCACTGTACCACATTTTCTCACATAAATACAAAGAGAAAATAACTCTCTCTCCGCTGAATTCGGTCCAAAACGAAACGTTGCGTATGGAGACCCGCGCAATCTTAACGTCGGGTCACGCCTCCTAATCTCCCTTCTATGAGTGTTTATTTCATATTTATTCCGGTTACTGTCCCCAGTTATAATGAAACTTTTCTTTCCTTTGTTTACCCGGTATTATACGTACCATTGTTATAGTATAACTGCTTAGATACGTTTATTATGCGTACCTACTTTTTCTTTTGTTGTTGAATAGTGAAACTATGGCTTTTCATTTGAAACTTCAACGTACTTTATTTTATTTTCTACTGTATTTTTATAGTTACTTTTGCAGATAACGGCATGTAAGGCCACAATTTCAGGAAAAAAAATGTAAAATTTTACTGCGAGCACATTCAAACTCCGATTCTTTGCTACAAGATGGCGTAGCTCTAGCCAACTGAAATATTATTGCGGTACATAATTTTTTTGGAACATCGAGTATCTTTTGCCTTTACGGGACGTGGCGCCATCTGTCGGTACTTTTATTTATTCTAATAATCGTGATGTAATAAACAAGTAATCAAAATTAACAAGTAAAATAATAGTTTGATAATTATGTAGTTACTTTTCCCTTTGTCGATTTTGTAATCGACGATCCTTGATAGAAACCACTTATCCATTACATTCAACCCGAACATGTAAAGGTCACGTTTGTCGTGGTCGGTCCGAGGACTCGTCTCTCAGAGGACCACTTCAGTTTGTCTCTATCACGTAAAGGCCTGTTCAGATATAAGCGATATTCGCTCCCGCGTGCGGTAACGATAATGTCTAGGCGATATCCCGCCAGGCATTTTGTACGACTACCGCAAGTCGCGCGAATTCGCCAGCGGGAGCGAATATCGCATAGGCACGCCTTTTACCGCTTAGGTGAGCACTGTTAATACTGGGCCCAGGCCGCTATATGCAGTATAACGTTACCCGAAGCTATAAGCGAATATCGCCTAAGTCTGAACGAAGGAATGATTGCGTAGCCACGCGAATATCGTTAGTGCAGGCGGCAGCGAATATCGCTTATATATGAACAGGCCTTAACTCGACGATATCATGACGTAAAATTATAATTTTCCGATTTAAACCGAGAGACATTTTTTTTATAGAATAGATGACAGACGAGCGGGTGTGCCACATGATGGTAAGTGGTCACCGTCGCCCAACACCAGGGGGCTTGCGAGTGAGCTGCTGACCTTGCAGAATCCTGTTCACAGCTCTCTTGAAGAGCCCCATATCGTAGCGTAACGAAAATACCTCACCTGGCAGTTCATCCCACAACTTTCGGGTTCGTGGTATAAAGTGTCTATTATATTGATTTCGTGGGAATAATGTAGCATAATAATTATAATATGAGAGACACAGCGGTAGAGAAAATCGATTGATTGATAATTGAGAAGAATGAAAGACATTTGAAAGTATCCAAATGTCTATGTAAAAATTGTAAAAAATGTAAGAAAGTTGTAAGATTAAATGATTAAAGTTATTAGATAAGTGTTATTATTACATTGAGGAATACTTAAATGATAAAGAACTGTCCAATGTTTAATTTTTTTTTATTCATTTATGATTTATAATTATTTTGGTATTTCTACTTTATGCTCTGTTATCCTTATTGTATTGTTAATGCTTTTAATAATTGTATATTTTATTATATTTAATTATATTTATCAATTATTATTATTTTATTTATATGTATTACTAATTATTTACTATTGTGTTACGGGCACTAATGACATTGCTTTTACTAATGTTGACTTTTTTATTTTACTAGTGGCCAAGCTTATTCTATGATTCAACCTCTAAGATTCAATAATTGTAATGTAATTATTTGTTTCATATTTGTTGTACCTACTTATTGCATGTTAATTTAAATATTTGCATGCCGGTAAAGGCAAAATATGTAGGACATATTATATTTAATTTTCCTTGAAAGATGATGAGAGACGTGGCCGTCCTGCGACTTCTGTAACGAATGAAAACAACGAGGCGGTAAAGAAAACACAAAGCACAAAGACCCAAAAACTACCTTCAAATGGATAAAGGAGACTTAAGATTTCATCGCCGGTCATCCATGAAATTTTACATCAACACCTTCAAGTCAAGAAGCTTTTGTCACATTGGGTTCCTCATCCACTGACTGCTGAATAAAAACAAGCTCGCGTGACATGGTGCAGGGAAATGATTGTAAAATGCGAAAAAGGAGAGCGAAGGAATATATTTAATATTTTTTCTGGAGATGAGAGTTGGATTAACCAACGGTTTGGGTGTTTCCAGACGTAGAGTCTCCCAGGATGGTCGAACGTGGGCGTAGTGTGGGCAAAAAAATGGTGGCAATAGCGACAATTTCGTTAGACGCTCATAAAACTGTTAATGCCCAACGGTACAGTGAAGTGTGTTTACCAACTGTATTCGATGTGTTAAATCAAAAACGTCCTAAAATTAGTTTGAGAGTGCTTTTCTTGTATCATGACAATGCATAATCTCACAAAGCAAAACTTACCCAAGAGTTTTTGAAGACCCTCCTTATAGCCCTGATTTAGCTCCAAGCGGCTTCTTTCTCTTTCCAAAAGTGAAGCTTGGACTCGGTGGCATATTTTTTCGACGCCCTGAGGACTCTCAGAATGCTTTTATGGCAGCTGTTGAGGACCTCGCTTAAGAAGAGAGTATGCGACTGAATCGCTGTATAGAGACTGGAGATGGAGATGGAATGGAGAGCAGATTTTAGGTTCCAAAATTTAGTTACACCATATGCCATCACCGTGTAATCAAAAGATTTAAAAAATATCATTCAAATATTTATTTCGATTTGAACCCTTATTAGACAGAAAATTGAAAAATAAACTGAAAGTACCTGTTATTAGTACCTACTTCAGTGCAATAAATTTGTACAGGGGGCGGATTTAATGCCTGGTGGCGTTATCTGCCAGTCCACCTGTGGTTAAACAGAAATGCAATAGGGTGGTGCCAAGTAAAGTCTACGTAAATTGAATAAATGAGACGTAATATAAAATAATACATATAATATAAAACGTAGATATATATGTACTTATATTAAAAACATAATATATACATATATACTATAAATATATAACAATACATACAAGTACATAAAACACATACCGATGATGAACAAAAATTGTACAAAAATAAAGAGAATGAAGAATTGAGTATCGATTAACTTACTTGCATATAGTGATCCCGAAGCATCTTTTTGAAACTTTTTATAATTAATTACGAGTAGGTGTATTAACCATCGTAGAATTGGCATTATGCAATAAATACCGACTTATATCTCAGTTCGGTCATTAACATTGGCTTATCGCCTTATGCAATACATAGGTACAGTACCAACCACCGAGTGCCACCTAGTAATGGCATCAATGCGATTATATTTTACTAGACCGATAAATTTATTACACATAAGCGATTATTGGATAGGTATTTCTGTTTGTGGTCAATGAACTCAAAAGTGTACAGGGTGTAACCAAACCTTTCCCGAAGCTAGAAACCATGGTTCATTCATTGAGTTATAATGCTCCGTAACGGAATGCAGATTTAGGAATCGATTTAAAGAAAGGGTTGGGAAAATGTGGAGGGATAGGAGGATGAGAACGGATGAGATGGGAATGGGCTCCGGCATACCTCACACACGTACGTCCGTGTTCTATTGGAGGAATAGGTTAACGTGGGAAATGCAGTACATTTTACAGTAATCTTCTGTACGGTAGGGGTAATAGGCCATAGTCGATTGCGCTCAGCGGCTGTAGGATAGCAGTGGACAGTGTACACCCCTCCCCCCCCCCTCACCCAAATCATTGTTTTCATGCTTTCTATAATATTATTTTATTAATATTCTAAAAAATCCCAGAATTTTTTGATGACAGGGTATGTCCTTATTAGATACCTAGTAAAATGACACAGCCAACGTCAGTCACCAGTCTTGTGCTGAAATCGTACATACAATCATAATAAGAAGCTACTTGTGTATGTAGAATGTAATAACTACTGAATGACTTCTATTCAGTAAGTTCGAAGTTTCATTTTGATTACTAATTACTAAGGTGGTTACTAATAGGAAGATCTGAAGTTAGTACCAGTAGTAATTTAAATTACTTAAATGGAATTAAATAAATAACACAAATAGTTACCTAACTTCATTAATTACTAAAATTGAATCGTGATTGAACTAGTTATAAGAAAATTTTGTAAAATATTACTTGTATATTTCGTAAGCATCTTTACAAAATTTTGCGTATAATTTGATCTGACAATACGTATAACTGTATTAATTAATATCTTCGACAATGATCTAAACGTCATTGAAGCTGTGACCATAGCAACAACGGGCTACCGAGGATTGCTATGCGAATTTCAATAACTGAGGTGTCAACAGGCTTTATCGACTACGCGTAATACAAATACGAGAATATTGAATAGAATATTACTATTTTAATAGAATCGTCGTTTAATAATAGTCTTATTGATATATAATATCGAAAAGCAGCGATATTAGCCTAGGGGTAGGTGCACTTATTCTCGAATCACGTTCATCAGACCGAACTCCATCCTAGTGACAATTTAGGCGTTCGGACACATGGTATCGGTAGTCGCCGTGATAGCAGGCGACCGTTAGCTCGAAAGGGGTTGTATGGGGTCGCTTGAAAGTGTTCACACGGCGTCGCACTGTTGCGCAACCGAGTGACCAGCCGCCCGCGGCCTCAGATAGACGCGCCTCTACGGGAACATTTTTCAAATATGAATATATGACGTGTAACATTACACTGACTCCTCTATGGTTTTATCGTTCGATTGCGGTAGGTCGTGTTGCTGTTGCTGTAGGCTTCACTTGAATGTAATTATAGTCCATTTAGAGAATTTTGTAAAGAGCGGAATAAACGATAATCCGAAGGTGCTATCATGTCTGGACTGTATGGAGGATGTATTAAAACTTCCCAGCCAAGGTTCATCAAAACTTGCAATTTTAATTTGCCGCCATAACAAAAAAGTCAGCTGTCACACTCAATATCACTTTCGCGCTAGTGATCAGTGTTGCCAGAAATATAGCACGCCAAAGTCATACGTTCAAAAAGGTCCCGAACTTTTCCGAATTATATTTGTATGAAATGTATTTATGTATATGTTAGCATATTGTATGTATTCATATTCATGTATATTTATTTATAGGTAAATTATTTATTATGTGTATTTCTTAGTTCAACCTAAAGGTTAGCTGGTAGAGAATGCCTTTAAGGCATTAAGCTCGCTCTTTGTACCATAATGTGTAATAAAGTTTTTTTTAAATAAAACAAGAATATGGCAGAAACAGAGATTACAAACACATAGGATGCACAAAAGGCGATCTTATTGCTGCTAAAAGCGATCTCTGTATGGTGTAGGCCGACTGAGCTTTGTGGTGTCGGCCGCCGTTAGAATAGCATCACCCTTCTTTCCCCGTGGGTGTCGTAAAAGGTGATTAAGGGATAACAAAACCTCTACCACAAGCTCTTAGAAACTATACCACCTCTAAAAGATTCGCCAACCCGCTGGACCAGCGTGACGTTTTGAGGCCATACATTCCTCATGCACAGGGCAATGTGCATTAGGAGGGTCCATGTTCAGCAGTAGACTATAAAAGGGCTACTGACGGTGATATAATACATATTATAATTGTATATAAAATACACAAAAAATATTTATGTGTGTGTAGTGGAAATATTTATGTTAGCAGTAATGTAATTGGGAGAAAAGGAAAATCATAGAATAACAGAAGAAAATAATAGAAATTTAGTTCTTTTTTTTTATTAAATTAAAACAGACAACATACGGAACCATTACAAATTGTAACTGCCAAACTGCAGTACAGTTTGTCGGCAGTAAACATTACCTCATTACAATTCAAACACTGATAGAAATGAAGAAAGAAAAATATTATAATAAACCTAAATATGATTACAAACAGAGACCCGTGGGAGAAGAAGTTCACTAGATTTAGAAATAGCGGATTTCTCGTATTTAAATAAAAATATATGCGCTAAAATAATACGTATGGCGGAAAAATTAAAAATCGTTGGAGAATGACAATTGCAAGTGACAGGCTCCACTGAGTTTCAGTTAGAACTTCAAAATCGATTCCACGCATTGGAAACCACGGCTGATATTGACGAGATGACCGACATCTTGGTGAAAGTGATCAGAGAAGTGGGCTGCAAACATTATAAACCATCGCGTAAAGACATGGGGTCCAAACTGCAAGACTGGGTCTTATGGAACAAATACGAGAGAGATCTACGCTTACCATGCTAACTTAATAAAAAGTCCGAAGGCTGATACGCCGTGACTTTCGTCGCTTCAATATTAAACGACTTGAAGCGACGATAGAACACAATAAGGGTTCAAAGTGTTCGCTCAGCCCATAGGACGCAGTCGTCTGGCAATGCTACAAAGTGATAGTGGTCTCTTCGAGATCAGAGATCCTCGTCGAGATTGAAAAGTTTTACACGAACTCTACTTTGTACATGCATGTGCGCATGTGCACATGTATGTGCGCCTATAATCCACGAGGAGAACGATCGCCGTGCGAAGTTAACCGGCCACTATACCGACGATAACCCAGATTTTAATCTGATTAAACATTAGTATTGCCCTCGTACAGCTTAGGAACGATAACGCCGCTGGTGAAGACGGTATAACATCAGAGCTTTTGTAAGCTGAAGGAGAGCTGCAACATCTCTTCAATGCCATCGTACACGGTGGCCTAACACCGGAAGCGTGGTAGTCCTGTTCTTCAAGAAAGGAGACAAGGCCTTACTGAAGAACGACCTAGTATTTCTTTCCCAAGTCACGTATATAAGCTGTTCCCGAGGGTAATTATGAATCGTCTCGCCCAGAGGTTAGACGACATCCAGCCGGCGGAGCTGAGTTTCGAAAAGGCTACAACACCGCAGACCGCATACACACGCTGCCGCCAGTTATGCGGAAGACTGAGGAGTATAATCAGACGCTATGTCTTGCATTTGTGGATTATGAGAAAGCTTTTGACTCTATCGAGACCTGGGCTGTTCTGAAATCTTTATAGCGGTGCCAAGTCGATAGGTTCGGTCGATATATCGAGGTGCTGAGATTTCTGTATAACACTGTGAATGTGACAGTCCGAATCCAAGATCAGCACACCAGGCCGATCCAGCTGCGTCGAAGAGTGAGACAGGGAGATGTAATATCTCTGAACAAACGCGCTAGAAGATGTGGGACTGGAAAGGTTGTGGAATCAATGTGAACGGTGAGTACATCTCCAATCTTCGTTTCACAAATGACATATTCATCATGGCAGAATCACTGGAAGATTTGAACTGGACGCTAAACGGCCTTAACGCAACTTCGCGACGCGTCGGTCTCGAAATAAACATAGATAAGTCAAAAATCATGTTCAATAAACATGATCTCCCGGAAACGGTAAGTGTCGAGTGGAGGCCACGTACCAGGAAGCGCACTGTGAGACGCCCTACAGCCACGTGAACCGACGACTTGAAGAAGTTCGCCGGTGGTGGTTGGATGAGAAGTGCCGAGGATCGTGTGTGGTGGCGAGCCAAGAGAGAGGCCTATATCCAGCAGTGGAGAGATAATTGCTTACAATGCTACGGATTTAGTAACGGAAGAATAAAAACCTCAAGCATTTTATTGAATTTCTTATGTAAACGACGATATTAAAGTGAAATTTGCAACTGCAGTAGCGAAAATGATATTCGCAAACGATGTTCTGAATTTTTCTCAGCATCTGTGTCTTGCATTGAAACAAACTCGTATATTCATACAGCTTTGTTCACGGCAATGCAATGGGAGCGAACAAGTGTTTCTGCTTGGAAACCACAGGCACTTGTAAATACTCGTAGTATGTCTGCTCTCGACATTTTTAAAGACAATTCAGTATAAAGATGGCACAACCTTGTACCGCTTCTCAATTGGTTCTCGAATTAAAACATATATAGATATAATATACTATTTAGTTCGATGATATTGCAATGTTGTGCAAGGGGATTTTTGATTTTATATTTCAATAGAAGAACTTTGTTTGTATCATTTCTTTCTGTTTTGCGGTGGAGCGGTGATGTTTTAGGGGTACTTATTCACGAGCATACATTTGTATAGTTGTGAGTTCAAAGCTCGGGCCATATTACTTAAGTACGAATTGCTTAATTATCTCTAGGTCGGTGGGGAGTGCATAATACCTATACGGGATGCCCGAGAAATGAAAAAAAAGGCGGAAAAAAGGCGATTTTTTAGAAAATATAATATTTAAACAAAGTTGTAGAGTTTTAAGAGCTTCGTTTAATGACATATCGTTTGCATATTTATTTAAATTTCATTGCTCAATGATATGTACAAAAGGAGGTCTTAATGCCTTAAGGCATTTTTGGTCTTAATGGCTTAAGATTATAAAGGGATGGCAATTGGTATATATAGGCGTCGAAATGTCTTGGAATATTTTTTAAAGTTTACACCGTCGCTTCGTGGTTTCAGAACTATTGTACCGATTTGGCTCATTTAGAAACATAACCGAAATATATATCCAAACCCATCGATTTGAGAATACTAATAGTCTAATAGTGTTCTATGTTCAGTAACTCTCGAGTTATTTAAATTATGTGTTTTGAAAATAGAACATTCTTATTACGTAGTACCTACCTAAGTTTCAAATTTACTTTTTAATGAACTTGTCTGCTTCACCCCCTCTACCAAATTATCTTTCATATTTATAACGTCTAAAGTGATTAATGTCACCCTTAATCGAAATATAGTAGTTTTTTTGTGAAATTCGAAAGTGATCTTCGTTTACATTTCAAATCTGGGAAAATTTCTACATTTCAAATTTCTCCCTAAAATCAAATCCACCAATTCGCATTGGGCCCTCGTGGCAGATTACAATACGAGGTCTGTGCTCTGCAGTGGGACGTTATAGGCCCATATCGAGTTGTTTTGTAAATCAATCAATATTTCATTCCTGATTACATTTATTTATGTCATTATTCACATGGAAATAGCTGCGTTTATTTTCTAATTTCTGATAAAAGTGTCTTAATTACTGCTGTAATCGTTTCATTGCCCATCGAGCTGAGACTTATAATGTCATTGGCACGTTATGAATTGATTTATCGCAAAAACTTTAGTTACTTTGTAATGTTGTTGTTGAGTGTTTAAAAAATGAAGTAGATATGATTAAAAAATAATAATACGACAGTCAATAACAGGGTTTATAGATTTTCCTGTTTAAATTTGTTTGAATAAACACAAATTATTCCCAGTTTCATTAGAGAATAAAGTGATGTTATATTGTAGAATCATAAATTATTCCATAGTTAAAAACTATACGCATCATGAGTATTTTTTTTTATGGACGAAGGTGGCAGACGAGCATACAGTCCACCTGATGGTAAGTGGATATTGTAACCCATAGACATATATATACTCCCCTGTATACTTACCTATATAAACAATGAAGGAATAAAAAACAATGATAGCACACGCCAGTCGAAAAGGCAGATTTCTCTATTTTCATTGATTCTAGAAAAAATGTTTAGACATTTGTAGTTTCACGGGCCCTGACTAACAACATGTCGTTTGTTTATATTGGCCTTAGATTTCTGTTTGGGTTTTAAATTTGAGCCATTGTAATTTTGGTATTACTGAACCGATTTTGATCATCTGGCAACGTAACCGTAATCATCCCTTTTTTCGTCCACTGCCAGACAGGGGGGGGGGGGGGGACACACACACCTCATGTGCATAGTCTTGTGCATGACGTATGAATGGCCTTACCACACCGACCAAAATGGGTTGACGAATCCACTCTTTCAGAGGTGGTGTAGTTTCCAAGGGCTTATGGTAGCGGCTTTGTTATCCCTTAGTCGCTTTTCACGACACCCACTGGAGGTTGGTGCTATTCTAAAGACGGCCGACACCACATGGCCACAAGATGAGGCTACCAGATAACTAACATATAAACCCAAAATTGTTTTTCGACCGTATTTCATTTCAATCGGTTAAGTTAGCCAACCTCCAGTTGTCCGTAAATATCGTTATACACTTATAAATATATAAATTTAGAAACTGATTGTTTTGAATTCACCTAGTTACCCTTAGTCCAGATTTAGTGAAGTTTCCTGATATTCAAAAGTAGTGAAGTCTCTCTAATAAGTTATGATATAAGCCCAATACGTCTAAGCACTAAATCATCGTTTTTAGAACGAGCGGTAAACAGCTAATGGAAGAAGCGACAAATATAAATTCATTAGACAAACAAAGGGCGTCCGAGCTTTGCTAATGAAGAAGGACGTCTTGTTTAATTACCTTTTGCAATTTTTCTACTCAGCGGGGCAACGTGTAAATTAATTTCGTTTCAGTGGCCCATCCATGAACAACATTGTGAGGCTTTAAGTGAAGTCTCTTTTTGTGTCCGACGCAACGCGATGGCCGCTTTGGCCACTTCTTTCTTTCTTTTTAGGAAGCCGATTTCAACGTTCACACTTTTAATAGATGCTACGATTTACGCATCAAAAATTCTGATTGAACTTTGAAACAAGTCGCTTACGTATTATCGGTGTGTAATTCAGTTATGTCGCAGTGAACTATTGCACCCCAGATATCATTATCAAACGGAAATTCGGTTACAATAAACGTATCTTGTTATACGTGGAGGTACTTGTGTTATCAAAACGAATAATGTAATCGTTAATGAGTCAACAGATACAGCTGCCTGATTTATGTGGGAACTGCGGAAGTTAACACGTATTACATACAAAAGGTCCGTACATACATTGCATGAATGTTTAGCAAATTTATTTAAACTCGCATTTAAACTTTGAGTTCAATTCGCTTTTATTCTATATGTGTTTTATTTGAAACTAGGTTATATATATACGCGATATATTTAAATTTCAAAATTTAATATGGGTATATATACCTATATATTAGAGAAAAGTTACTTTTATCTATTCGTATTTAGTGTTATCTCAATTAGGCCATTGTCTGTTTTCCTTAATCTATTCAGTACCAGTTTCAGTGTCATTAGCACATAATATAGTCCGGACCTTCTTCTTTTTGATTTTGATATTAAGATACTATTCGCACGAAATTTGAAAACAGTTACCACAACAGTGATATCACGAAAAACACGGGTAGAATTTATATCCTTTGTAATATTTAATACTTTTATGATGCGTCACCATAAGCTCCGCGAGCGTCGAAAGGATCGTTAAAGAGCTCGTGTTGCAAACTTTTCCAATATTGTTTTCATCTCGTTTGTCAACTTCCAAGGGCCCGCACAAACAAACAATATTTCCCTCGCTGACACGACTTTTTCGAACTCATTTCAATTCGGAAACGTGTAGCGAACAATTTATTGGCTCCTGGAAGTTGACAAGAAATTCTCCATGAGCTAATCTTTTCGGAACTAGTCCAATTGTACCTCTGCGCCGCTCCGTCTTCGTTAGAAGCGCATCGCTTTTCATTAGCTCATTGTGACAGGTAAACTTTTATAGCTACTGTGACTGTGACACACAGACTGCCAAGAGACTTCTTTCTCGCTAAGTTCCCCGAGACTCTCCTTCACGCCAACTTTCTACATACAACTGCCTAAGTATATTACAAACTCTTGATGGATCTAAACTCTGAACATTATCCCTTTTAAGATAAATAAGTTATTAGCGATAATATTAACGTATTATAGTTTCTAATCTTTTGATCTTAACTTCTTACTCATACGAAATTGTGCCTTAATTACTTTGCAAGTCCGGTTACCTAGTGTATAAGGTGAAATATTATCATTTAATTTTATAGGACAAATTCTCGCGTTAAGTCGGTCAGCTGTCTATCCACTCATAGGCTGGTGGAACTAGTATTCACTATCGGTGTCGCGTTAGATAGATAGTCACTCTGCGTGAAGTAGGTCGTGCGTATCCGGAGGGTTCGCTATCGGAATATAAGTATATATATTCTAACGTTGACAATAATAGTAACATTAACACTTTAATGCATTACGTAGATACTGAAGTGGTTTTTGAACACGTTGACAGTAAATTAGATTTAAAATATTGTTCTTTTTAAAAAAAAATATGCTTTCATATACGATATCAGCATATAATGTCGCAATGCAGAGCATGGGGGGGGGGGGGGGGGGGGTGGAGTCATAGTGGTGGAAACTACGCGAATCTAGTGCAGATTAGTTGAATTACACATATTTTTTTCACTCTCGAGCACGTTAGATTCCTCGCGATGCTTTCTTAAGTAGAGACTCTTAAGAAACACATCTTAAGAGTTTCTACTAAGTACAAACTTAATAATAAGGCAATACTTAATAATAGAAGGGCACTATTATTAAGTATTTGACTATTATTAAGTACGCCATTTGAAGTTTAAAGAATCTTCAGGTTTTAAAGAACATTTAATCATAGCGCGGGAATGTCGTCGTCGAATATCCATTTTTTTTATGAATCATGATATTTTGATTCAAAACAACATGGAAGGAAATTTGAATTAGGAATGTTTTGTTTTTATGTCATAGTTTTAATTGACATTAAAACCAGCCAGCATTCCATAGATAAAAACTCTGTCGCAAAACTTTCTGAGTAACCGGGTAAATCACCACTATTCTTATTTTTTATTTCTTAAATTTTTTAGTAAAAGCTATTATTCGGCTTTGCAGTTACAATTGCTTACAACGATTATAGTTATTATAACAAATACATTGTCAATTTTATGTTTGTTGGTGGGTTGAGATAGCATCCAATACATTTTTTCGCATCGTCCTTTGTGAAATTATTTCCTTAGTTCAAACAAACCCTAGTTGTGTTAGCATTAAGATGTAACACGGAAATATACTTAAACATTAAGTTCTCCGGAGGAAAGTCGGTCAAGCAACGCTTCTTTTTCGTACAAATTCTTTACATCAAATCGTTATTTGCTTTATTAAATGTTGTGTACCTTTTTTAATGTTGTGTACATCTGAAATTGGATCACATGTAGGATTTGCTGTTTATTATGATTACAAGTATTTTTCGTAAGCAGTGTAAATAAATGTTTATACTTACTACATGTTATATGTTACTTGTTTGACAACAATACATACTAGTTGTTGCCCACGGCTTTGCCTTCCTAACGATAACATCTTGCTGTGTTATGACTTATGAGGTAACAGTCAACTTTCGCATTTATAATATTAGTTAGAAGATGTTTATCATTTATGTCTCGTAAATTATATTTTAAATATACACAAATTGTGAGCAAACATATTTTGAATGTGACCACCAGATTGTTCCATAGAAAAACACAAAATATTTATACCCGTTTCAAGTTTGTAATGACGTTAATTTAATAATAATATTTGTAGGATTGCTCGCCTCTATTGATATCATCATTAATTGTTGATAACATTGTTTTAGTTCAATGTCATGTATATCCTAATCTCCAATACCAGAAGTTCAAGCGCAAAATGTAAACAAATTACATGAAACATGAAACAAATACTTGTGTTATTAAGACATTTAATTCATACACGTGCTATTTAATAAGTGTTTTTAAATTATATATTAACACGTGTAACCCCTCATTACTAAACATAAGTCTCTTATCAATGTATGTTTAATAACTATCTTTAGTAAGTAAGATCATTTAGTTACAACTTGTGTAGCTAATTTCTAATGTTAGTATAACATATCGATATAGTGGCCGTCACATAACACAGGCTATAGACAAGCGCCAACCCATCTCTTCCCGCGGGCAAAAGGCGAATAAGGAAGTACATCATCTCTATAAGAGTGGATTCGCCAACCCGCTTGGCCAGCGTGGCGTTTTGAGGCCATACCACCCTCATGCACGAGAAGGCCCACGTTGAGCAGTGGACGACAATAGGGCTGGTTACGGTATAATTTAAAATATTTTTTGCCTTCATCACAAATTCAATACTCTATTGATGCTGGCAATATTTTCAGCACTATACTTGTTAAGCGCTTCAGGCAATCGGAGGACATTGCTTGAACAAACGATCAAAAACTTAATTGATAGAATAGTTATTCTTATTTTTTAAACACACGTTAAACTTTTAAATTGATATTAACCATAATAACGAATTAAATAAAATCATGTTATTAAAATCCGATTATATCAATTAGAATAATTTTAATGAGACTTCGGTTTGTAATGAGTAAACAAATTACTTTGTTAAGAAACTTTAACGTGAAGGTTTATATCGGAAAACATTAATGTCAGATATTTTTCGTAGTAAATAAAAGTGTAGCGGCGACATTAATCCACAGGGGTGGCGTTCTAACCGCTTTTATAGTTCTCAATCTCTACATTGAAGCGCTGTGCAAACCGTTGGGGAAAGTCGCACGTCCAATTCTGATCTCACGTAATACAAAGAACAGTATGTAGTCTATTCAAATTATTTATTTATTTAACATTTACATACGAAGGGTACATAATAATTTCTTGGGGGCATAAAACTGTGTGAGTTTATCACAGCACTGCATATTCGCTTGAGGATAGTTAGTTAGGTACAAGAAAATTTGATACTCGTTTGACCGGCTTAAATCTACAACGTTAATTTACAAAAATAACTTCAACTTTGAACAAGCTCAAAGTTGAAGTTATTTTTGTAAATAGTACTTATTTAATTTATTTTTAATATTTTTACAATGGAATGTATTCATAATACTCGGAATTGTATATCTAAGTCTTCTCCTTCCATAGAAATTATTCATTCTAGGTATCATCACGTAAATATACACTTACCTGCCGAGAGTCATACACATCGGCCTTTAGAAAGAAACTATCGGATAGCTTTGGTTTTGTAGAATTTGTTTGGTTTTGTACTAAACCGAGCTAGCCGATCATAGTCGACGTGTATTCCTTTCGGTCGGGATGTGTACGTCCGACTCTTAATGCACACGCACACAGACGCGACACGCTGTTATGGTGTTGTGAAGAGTTGGCGTTATGTGGTTATTAACAACTTAGATATCACCGTTGGACTGCATTCGTAAGAACGTCCACCGTAGCTATTTATGTATTTATCCTTTGCTGCACAAAGTTACAGAAGGCAGACTGAATGCTTAGAAGCATTATCCCACAGTCAATGTTTTGGGCTATGCGATGGCGTGCTAGGTGTAACGACAGTTAAGATTAAGTAAAACGGTAGGGAATACTGACGCATATTAATTAAATACCCTAATAGAAATAAATATATACATACATATTTATACATACATTTATATACCGAATTAGTGACAGCCCTTGGTTATTATTTGAACAAGTGTTGAGGTCCGCTACTACTTCATCGTGTGCTTAGTGGTTCTGACGTTTGGAATCCGTGAAATATCTACTCAGTGTCATCATCCGCCTCTATTGAGCTCATTTATTATGTTTACGGCATCTGTAAACGGCAGGCTACAGTTTCCTATTATGAAGTTGCGATATTGAATTGCCGGATTAACTTTCTTCATTGTTTGAATTTTTGTTCATTTTGTGCAGTCAAATTGTCCATTAAGAGCTTTTATCGTGTGTCTGTGACTTTATAATTAAAAACGAAATAATCAGCAGCAGTGACAATTTCTACTGAGCCTCTTTTCATCCGGAGCATAAACCGCCAATATAATATGAATGGAGGTTAAGTTGTGAACATTTGACTTTTTCGTTCATATGACTGAGTCCACATTCCTTTGAATGGGATTGAAATATTAATCTTTATAAATAAATGCTCAAATTAAGGTTTATTTGCTTAGCTCAAAATAGAGGCTTTTTATATCGAATGTTCTAAAGAAGACGACGCTAATTTCGCGTGAATTGAGTTGTGGTTTAGGCTCACATTTAGGCTCACACATTCCAAGATAGGATTTCTGTTACAAATTAACGAGGGAGTCAGTCAAGTGTCAGGAGGCTCATTGCTCCCGAGTGACACAACACGTATGTGCGGCTGACAACTTCGCGTTATCCCTCACTCGTGATGTACACCGCATCACGTCACTTGAATTCGCGAAATTATGTTTCAGACATTCATTAATTTTGCGAAACAATTTAATCATTTTGTCATAGAAATGCCATGCGTTTAAAAGTTATTCAAAGATTTATTTTCAGTGAAAAGTACCTTGCAATCTAAATTCAATAAATCTTAATAAACTCTGGAACGTCTAAGTTCAATTAAATTTTGTAGTTGCGTAATAATGCAATAAATGTTGCCTTGTAATTTTATAATATTATTATATTCTATACAAGCTCTCATTGATAAATATGAATAGATTAATAGACATATATTTAATAGACAGTAATTGACTGCCGAACACTTTTTTAGACCATATTCCCTAGACAGATAACGAGCAGATAGGAACTTATTTGTGCCTTTTAAATCGTCACACGTTTTGAAAATTTCAGTTTTCTTATTTCATTCTAATATCTATAACGTAAATAAGTACATATCAAATTTAGTACTTGTAAGAGTTCAGAGTTATTCTACATAATCCTATGTGCACAATATTATAGAAATTGTTACATTCAAATATTTTACAAGTTAAATTTGCTCTGTGATTTATAATCAATCTTGTATTGAAATATATTAATTATTAATATATAAAATAGCAGCTTGATGTGTGTTTTATTTCAATGAAATATATCTTTTCATCTGACTAGAAATAAACGTGAGTGGCAGGCAGCGAGCTCAAATTCATGTCTGAATAAAAAATATAACATAACGGTGTTAAATTGAAAAACCTACACATATTCCAGCCAAAGTGAAAGGTTGTATAGGACGTGAAGGGAAAATGAGAAGTAATAAATCAATCAGCAGCAAATAAGAGTGTTAAAATGTAAGCAATTTAGCTCAAGGCTCATTATTTTTTTTGCGTAAAGGGACGTACAGTAGACGGTTAGAATCCAGTTTTGTGAGTGCATTTAACTGCCTGATGCAACTTCTGGCTTGTTTTCTACATCAACTAACTATGTGGTACTTAAAGCTTTAACAGGTATGGGCAACCTGTCTGATGTAATTTCGCTTCCTCGACAAGAAATCCGCGCTTCAACTTTTCAATGCATTGCATACGTAGGTACTTACACTAATTTACGTGTAAATTATGTATATCTCGTTATGTTATAAATACAATTATTTTATTATTTTTACATATTATGTATGCAGAAGTGAACTGAGAAACTCTTAGTCTCCAATAAGCTAAATCACAATTTTAACTTTCCTTAGTAACTCTTCTTGTAAATAAAACAACAAAGAGAAAGTTGTTGATTAATTAAGATTATTTATGAATATTTTATATATTTCTGAGCTAAATTTTATTACCGAGTTAATTAATAATGTAATATTAAAGTATCATCTAAGTACTGAAGAAAGTTTATCACGCATTCTGTCGTGTAGTAATAATGTATTGCCGAATTTATCTTATATGAATATACGGCGCACACTGCACATTATACATTTTTGTCACTTATTTTTTATCGATCTAAACAATAAAATACATTACTTATTTTATATTTAACACCTCACTGTCGACTGTAGGTTATAAAAATATGTATATGTTATAGTAAATATTATGAGACAGTATTAAAGCGTACAAGGTAATAAGCAAACTTTAAAAGTTCCAAAATAATCTTTTTAGGTTTTTCTTTGTTCACTAAATGTTAATTTGTAGCCACATCCACTAGCACGGTTTCCTTTTACATTTCACCGCGCGCAATACTTGTTCATGTCACGTGTTGATTTCTTAACGACTAATAGACATCGATTTTATAGTAAAGGTTAGTGGCAGCTCGACCCCTTTTCAATAAAAATCATATTTTCTTTCACGAGTCGGTTGTTGGTGGCTGGGTGACATTCATGGCGGAGTTTAGTGACTTCCGAAGTAGCAGGTTATCAGAGGAGGCCGGAGTAGGGGTCGGGCAGAAGGTTGTGAGGGGAGGCTGGATGCTGGTGGAGGTTTCGCGCCCCCGCATTCGCATCTCGTAGCCCGGCGCGCTAGCCCGCGCCGCCGTCCGCGAACGCGTTCCTCTATAACGACGATTACTTACGTGACACCTTATTCTATATTAAGTGAAACGATTGTTTCACTATTTCATGCCTGTGCTGGAGGTTCGTTGTGACGTTCTGTTGTGACCAGTGATTTTTACGGTTCCCTTTTTACTCGTATAACCGCGGTTAAGTTAGTCATTTTACCGATTTTAATAAGCAGTATATTTATATTATATTATAAGTAGATAAAGGTACAAATATATATTCTATTTTTTTCCTGCTACAGATCTTTTGATTATCATTATAGAACAATGCTTTGTAAGTGTAACATATTTTTAGTTATAAAATCTTAGTATTTTTTTTATTTTAATTGAATACTACACATTTATCCCAAAGTACTTTGTAAAAAAAAAAGAATTCTCTAAAAATTTTTTGTTTCAACCTATTTAAGTTATCGATTTCAAGTTATGGTTGGATATTTTAAATTATACACTTATTAAAAATAGTTACTGAAAAATAATTTATTTAAAATGTTTTTGAATCCGCAATAATAAAGCAAAAATCACAAATCGAGTCAAATCACAACCCGAAGCTAAACTTCGTGATCGATTCTCTATTTATAACTGAACCTCAACAACGTTCGAAATTCTATCATCTCTAGATACAGAAATTCTACTTTTAATTTGTAACCTTTTTCACTCAGAATAATATTTCAAAATTCAGTAAAGTGATTTCCATTTTCTTTTTGTTTACTTACGAGTAGTGCCTTTTCAAAATGGAAGAAAAGCAGGACGTAGTAACGTTATATTTCCAATATTGTGGCTTCATGTACATTGTACGTGTTTCAGACTGTTAATGAAGGATTTTCCCTATATGTTTGCCTTTATTCTATTCCTATAGGTAATTTACTGTGAATGTCCGATGTCGGTGAATTTTGATATCAACCCGCAACAATCCTCCATGTATGCATGTATTTAAAATACATTCTTACAGTACTAGTAATCGCTTTTGAATGCAGGATTGATAAAAATGACAAACCTTTGTCATGGTGAATTGTTTCGTTGAAAATATCGCTACATATTAAAAATTAAAAAAAAAAATTTTTTTTTCACACTTGCGAATTTTTGCTTGCGTATTTATTAACTAAATTTTAATTGTTTACCGATACATGGTGTCACCATCCATGTATAACCGGAATCACATAAAATAAAGCAATTTTGGCCATTCACCATCACGCGTTTCAATGACAAACATTCACCGACAAATGTCGACATTCGTGGATATTCACAGTAATGCGTAGGATTAACATACTTGTTCGTGTTAATTGTAGGTACCTACTCTTATTTATCTATGTGATAATCGTAAAGGACTTATGGTTGCACCGTAAAAAAAATTAATTTAACCGCTGTAGTTTTCAAATTTTTTTCAATACTCCTTTTAATTTGTCATTTATTCAATTTTATTATAAATTTATGAGGCCGATATTATGACTTATTTGACTTCTTGTTTCGTGGACTTTGAGATGAACATTTTTAGTTTGAGTACTGTACTTTACAACTTGTTAAATATTCTCTTTTAAATGCTATTTATTTTATTCTACGATTATTATTCATTTATATTCATAAACCCATATATTGAGACGCGGTGCACTCCACGCAATCAATATTTTGTTAAACTTCTAATTAAAAACTTGCACGGGCAAAAACAAACAGTTGTCTAGTCGCTATCGAGTAAAAACAATACACGCGATACTCGTACTTTGTGAAAGAGGAAAGTAATGACCCATTCATTATTGCAGTGCAATATAAAATAAAATACGATAAAAATCATATTTTGGTAAAGTAACATATGATTCCATAAATTATATTATTTAGTTAGTTACTAAATAATACAATTCAGTTAGTTACTAAATAATATAATTCAGTTAGTTACTAAATAAAATAGTTCAGTTACTTACTAAATAATATAATTCGTCCTCACGTCTCTAGGTTTTCGTTAAACAAACAGTGAATATAAGAAGTCTCTATATTTTACCTACATTAGTCTAGGAGGTCAGGGTTCAGACAAACAGCGTAATTAATTTATTAATACTTCACATTACTTGATTTTCTAATAACTCAATACTTCATTTTGTTATTAATACTCTTAGTCAATGTGGCATCCTCAAGTAGCGTAAAAAACTGCGCTTTCAATCCGGACCCGAGCTGGTTTTCTCTGTAGAATGATAACCCGGTATAGTCATGTGGAAAATTCTCGGAAAATGCCTTTCTTCATTAAGGCTGTGCACACACTGAACGTAACGAAGCATGTTGAGTCCAATGTAACGTGAATTTCCAATTATTGTGGTACTGTATTGCAGTTATTGTATTTTAAATATATTTTATTTTGAGTACATTTTTGAATTTTTATACTTTAAGTAATTCAATTTGGTATTAAATCCGAATGTATACACCTATTTAAAGCTAAAATAGGCATGTTTTATTATTATTATTCATTATTTCATTAATTCTTTATAAAAAAGGCACAATTGAATTTTGATGACATTCGAGAAAATTGCAAAAGATGTGGTAAAATTGTCATTAAAATCAAACTAGAAACTTAGCATTTTGAATAAAAAAAAGTAATAAAAATTGTTTATTTTAATTTCCAAATATAATGTTACTAAAATGTAATATAATGTATATATAATGTTTGTTATACATGTTTACTGTGTTTTTTCTTGCTAAAAAGAATACAGTATACTGTATACTTTTATAGTATACATATACGTCCTAGTATAGCTTCATAAGCGAAAGGCGCGCGGATGTTCTCAAAACCGTATATGGAACGTTCATGATCAAGGGGCCTATCATTTAAGCATCCGTTTTTCGTACGCGGCAATAAATTGAGAATCGAACCTTATTACAAAGGATCACGGCTTGATTTTAAACACGAATAGAAAATGATGCATTCCCCTGCGCTCTGAGTGATTGGACCCTAATTTGAACGTCATATGTAACAGATTGCAAATGAACGTGATGTTTGATCATCTCGTACTATGTAGATTAAAATCGTCTATTTAATTTTGTTGTTAGATGAAATTAAATACTTGTTTCATTAACAGTTCTTCTCATACATACCTCAATATAACGGTTCGTCAAGCTAACTAAAATTTGATTAAAGGATTTAAAAGTCTTGTCAGCGAAACTCTTCTAAATTAAATTAATAAAGTGCCATTTTAACTTGTTTAAGACTTTTGTAAATTTAAATTAAGTTTTGCTGTCCAATCCTTTTTACATGTTTCTTTTTTAAAATAGTTTTTGTTGCGTACCTTTCTACCTTTTCGTAACCAAACCTTTTAGCATCCACTGGTGGACATTGGCCTTCTCGTGCACATTGTCCTGTGCATGAGTGGTTTATGGCCATAAAAGGGCACGTTGGCGAAGCAGAGTGGCGAGTTCACTGTTTTAGGGGTGGTGTAGTTCCTCAGAACTTGTGGTAGCAACTATGTTATCCTTTTATCTCCTTTTGCGACAGCCACGAGGAGTGCTATTCTAATGGCGGCCGACACCACACGACTTTTCTACCTTCCACGAATTACACGAATTTACACGAATAACATTTTTAGGTTTCAGATACACGTGTCGGGTTTTACAAGCATTTCAGTTGCGGTTACAGCTTATTTAAAATTTATGACGCTAAGCTTCAGATCTACATCAAACGGAACAATGTTTCAGCCGACCGGATTCGGCACAGCTCTCCGTCGGTACCCGCCATTTCTGATTTTAAAAAGGGGTCATGTTGTGATGTATTGCTATAGACCTCAATTTATAACTCCCAGAGAGTTCGACTCGTATGAGATGAATATACATTTATTATACATATGTGATCTAATGATTCACACATTTCGTTTTAACAGGTTTTTGTGTATCTACCTTTCTAATCTAAACTTTTATAGGTTTTTTTTGTTAGCCGTACAATTATAACTTTATTATAACAAATAACATTTAATAATCTCGTAAAACGTAGTTCATTTGATGTTATTGGTTATTGTGTTAGGTACTTATATTTATTTATTTATTTATATGCGATGATTTATCTGTATCTGTGTGCGATAATTTACTCCTATTTTGTTTTACTTATTACAAATTAGTTTTTAAACTGTTCGATGTGCGGCTTCAATTCTTCCAAGGTATCAACTTAGATAAATACTTTGTAACTTTTAACTAACTTTTAATACTTTTTTAACTAATTACAGTTTATTTTAACTAAGTATTGATTAAATTAATTAGCATGTTTACTCTACATCGTCCCGCGTGCCTTTGTCTCTAGATATAAACGTAGGCGTCACATGAAATAGCGCTTCTATGAAATATTCGATCGTATGCCTTAACAGGGTTAACAACTTTCTTAACACCTCTTATGTACTCGTAGATAGTGTGCTGCTCTCACTCATAAAGCCCCTAACGTCTCGCCGAGGGACTCTCCAATATGACTGTGTTATAAAGTGATTTTAACTTCAAAACGCTCTTCGTAACATGCTATGAATATTCAGTCGTTACGCTTTTCGTAGCATGTTTATGACTACTAAGATATTGATGTCAACTAAAGCTAGTAGCTTTCTGTTAAAATGTATTCCTGGCCATTAAGTATTTTCTCTGATCAGAAATTACGTTATATTTTCAAAAACACTAGACCGTATAAATATAAGTTCTTAACTGTATAAATCGCAATAAAGTTCTTAGTTCTCGAAATGAGCCTGAATAAACAGATTATTCAACACAAAAATGGAGTTTGAAATAATAAATTTAGAATACATTATTAATGAAATTTTTAAACGAAAAAATAAATTTAGAATATATTATTAATGAATTTTTTAAAAGAAAACAGAATAATCTTTTAGTAAACGTTGTTTTCAGGTAAGTTGTATAGGGATTTCGCTTACTCCCAGCGCTATCTTTCTGCGACATAAGTATGCTCCGAATGTTTTTTCGCGCCGTTGCAGACACCGAATAGCATTCCATCAGGGATATTAAATACGAATAGAATAGTCTGGAAAGTTTTAATTTCACGGTGAGAGGAGCCAGCGTTTATAATACGTCGCATTGCTTGTTATTTTTGGTTTAGGTTTACCTACGACTGAATAAGTCTGCATTTCATAACGGTTCATATTTTAAATAATTAACGTATTAAATTATAATGATATTTCGGACTGCTTGTAAATTTTACGCAGATACAGACTGCTACGAACAAATTAATACAAATTAATTAATTAAGAAATCGTTTGTTGTCAAATTAGCAGAGCCGTATTCTGATGCGGTAAATAACACTTTTAGTTATTTTTTTCAAAAATCATACAGTCACTATCAGCAATGTAACAATCAAATACACAAACAGGCTTTGAGATTTCATTAGTTTTCCAAAAAACAAAAAAGAACTTAAGCGCGAAGAATGAGTAAATAATAATAATACTACATAATAACTTAATGCAGTATCTCTTTACCAGTAGCAAACTTTTAGGTTGGATTTTATCGACATACGTTGGATTTAATTAATTATATTTGTGCCCCGATGAAGCTTTCGACTTCTTAAACGACATCTGTAGTTAAATATATTTAATTTAGTTTCAATTTTAGTAAGATCAGGGAATGACGGGACAAAAACCACTAAATAATAAAGATTAAAAAACTTATTAAGAAATATTTGGAGTAACTACGTATTACATTGTACAGCATTACTCGTATAATGCATATACTTTTTTTTTATCAAAACCACTGCACGGCGCGCGGCGTCACGGCACGGCCCGCGCTCGAGAAGAAGATTTCGCTATATTCTGTACGTATAAAATGTAGACTTTATACGTACAATATAAACAAAATCATATGTAAATAGAATGCGCAACTTAATTTGCATATAGCAACCGGCATAGTGACCCATAACCTATATCCCCATTTTTCAGCTAAACGAATTAGGTTTGCTAAATTATTGTCAACTCTGGTTGATAATGTGAACTATTTATTGTACTACTGTCCTAGTTTCTAAATGTTAAAATGTTCTAAATGTTTTTGAGGTTTATTTCATAAAAAAATACTATTAATCTTCGTGAAAAGTGAAGAACGTATACCTACCGTATTTTGTAAGAAATTAATTTGCTATGGAATTAGTGTCTTTTGAAATTGAATAACATATAAACAAAACAGCTAACTTTCATGGTAATTAGTAAATTTTTTTTCTTTAAATTTCATATACATACACTAATTCCTAAATAATTCATATATATAATTTAAATAATTTCATATTAACTTTATATTTCATATTTTTATATTTAATAAAATAAATTCATTTTAATTCATATTTATATTTAAAAAATATAAGTTGAGATATTACATTAGGTGTCAAAATAACGCGGTTTGAGCTTTAAACTTACATACGGCATGTTTACATAACGTTTAGGTCAGCTTCTAGAGACCTATAAGATCAGATTGATCGAGTCTTTCAGAGTTCAACACCTTTTTATAACTATCACATGCTTAGGTGTTATTTAAATCTACACAGAAGGCGCTGGAGAAACGTTGAAAAAACTCCGTGAAAATATAGAAAACAAAAGGAGTTTAAAAATACAAAAGCAAACATCAGTTTCATATTAATTTCTGGGTTTGATTTGACTACTTTGTTGACCATAATATGAATCTTTTACAAGTATACTGCTCTGAAATCTGTCATGACAATCAAATATTTCTATAAGCTACACACAAAAGAGCAGTACAAAACAATTCACCAAATTACTTAAAGAAAGTGAAATTGTGATCAGCAAATTGCATATATTTATAGCAAGTACCAAGGTCGTGACGTAGCAGTTGTTCCTAACCTGATTAAAAGTTAGCTGCTTAACTAAATAGAGATAGCAACACAATTATCTTACTATCATCAAGGTAATGTGCTTACTATTTTTATAGAATAATCCGTCCATAATAAAATCTATACTTGTAATGGAATCGTAACAAAGCCGTGTCTTTACACTGAATCTTAAAAAAGAGTGATTTCAATTTATATTGATACGTATGATATAGAGTACGTATGATATAGAGCCCAAAACAACAATTTTTGAAATTTTTGTCTGTCTTTCTCAACGCGCATTACACAAAGGCCGCTGAACGGATTTTAATGCAACTTGGCATAGTTATAACTAATATGTCGAGTTCCCGCGGGAATCAAGCTTACTCCAATCAACACATACTCTAACGTCTACGTGCACAAAGTCGTGGGTACTGCTAGTTACAAAAAAATCTACGTTTATACTATATTAACCTCGTCCTCCGTAGTTGAATAAAATTAAATTGAAGGGATTACGCTCAGATTCGTGAGCCATTAAATTCCACCCTTAGTTTCGTTCCGTTCGCCTAAGAATTTAGCGAAGAAGGCGTGATCGAGGGGGGTGGGAGATGAGTGTGAATTTGACAGAGGTTGTTAATTATATGCCTGTCGGTGTTGAGATCGCGAGCTCCTTGCGGTTCGAGAAAATTACCGAGCCCTTTCCCCACGTGTAATGTTATCGTAAAGAGGAAAATCGCGCATCAATGCTTAGACTGAACGGTTCAAATGAGCGGGAAAACGTAAGCGTTAAAAATGAAAAGATCGCTAGCATCGTTTATAATGGCCCTGTTGTTTGTAGAGACTTGTTTTCCTGTAAATATTTGCAAAATTGCTTCCTTTGTATTACTTCTATTATAACATGAAAAGCGAAATTCTTATAGTAAAAAAATGAATTTATTTGAAAACGGAATTCGGAGCTATTTATTACGACGGCATATTTATTCACGACATATTTATTACACCGACCGAAAACTCGAATCTCCTATTAGTCATTGTATATTAGGTATTCCTTGAATAAAACAACGCCGAACAGGTCTTTTAGCTCCAAATTCAGCGGCACTTGATAGGTAAGATTGTTCATAAAGCCCCCCATTTCAAACAGATTTCTCATTACCAACACAAAAGCAGAAGGAATTACACTCAAGAATAAAATCAATTAGGAAATAATCTGGACCGCTTATCTATCAATGTCCAATGGATCGCTGTTAATTGCACAATCGGTCTCGCTCCCACAAACTTGCCTTCAAATATCGGACAAGTCGAAGAATAATAGCATGGTGTAATTGACGGCTCCCTGAAGTTCGCCGTAATTAATATTCGACTCACCCCGATCTATTGGAGTTTACACGGAAGCAATTGAAAGTTGGAAGGGCCATGCAGGGCGTGATGCGATAAATTCATTGCTTTACAATACTAACCGATTGATAACCCTCGTTATAATTAATGTAACAAAAGCACACAGAATTAAAGTTTTTCGTGTTTGTAGATGGCTGTCAACAAACCACCGAAAATGCCATATCTAGTTTCAGCCTCTATATTAAAGGGTCGATATCGCTAAAAGTGACCTCAATAGGAAACTTCGTTCATTTGACGCGCCCGGAGAAGATCTAGCTACTTTGCGAAACATGTTTTTCAGCTTATGCTTTCAGAAAATTTCATTCAATACATTTTAACTGAATAGCTTGCTTGTGAAAATTTTAAAATACATTTTTATTATCAATAAGGCTCAATAACAATACATTATATTGAGGATTTCGTTTTCAAGCAAATGAAACAAAAATGGGCTATGCTTTCAATAAATTAAGCTTTATTAAAATAGTACCCGTATTTTTACTGTAACAGCAAATAAATAAGCGACATGTTATGATAAGCGTCAGGGTATTAATAAGCACCATTCTATTCTGCCCTCATTAGAAAAAAAAGGCACAGTGAATTTTGATGACATTCGTAAAAATGCAAAAAGAAATTATATAATTTGCATTGCTTTAAAATCAAGCTAGAAACTCGGAGTTGTGGACGAACCAAAAAGAATGACCATTAATTTTCTTTGTTTATTTTAATTTCCGAAAAATAATCTAATAATATGCTTTCGTTAAAAATGTCCGTAATGCCTTTCTTCTTACGAGGACATTATTAATAATAATTAATAAATTAATATTAATAATATACCTAACAAGCATATCAATAAACGTCGTGTCTGTACTTTTAATCTTTAATCGCATTATTAGACTATAAAATAATATTATCTTCAGCTCATTTCGCTTATAGCTAAGTTAGTTCAGTTGTTGGCCTAAATACAAGAAATTATTTTACGTAACATGAATTATAGTATACTTTAAAACTGTTAGAGTCAGTAAAATGTTAGTCATTACCTTCCGACAGTTTTATAAGAAATATGATATACTAAATTTAAAACCTGATCACTTCTATAAATAATTTTGAGATCAAATCTTACTTGAGAGAATTTGTTATATTTATACAGCAAAATTTATTGAAAAAGTATAGAAAGCCTAGGTAACTAACTAACAAAAATAAATTCTCCTAATTGTCAAAGTTGTGGTACAGTTGAAGATGTTCAACACTTGTTGTTGGAGTATTCCTGGAACGAACCTGAGAGGAAGGCTCTGACAGAGACTCTAATTTGAGCAGGTGTGATGTAGGGATGTTCCATAGAATTCTGTCCTAGCCAACATCGAAAGCTGTAAACATTCTGTGCGAATTTGTGAGTCGCTATCAGAGTCATAGATAAATTAAGATAGACAGATAGACGTAATTATAGTATAGATAAGTAAGTAAGACAGATAGATAGTGAAATTGTAACTTTAGGGTACGATGGGGCTGACATACACAACAGTGTAAAAGCCCCTAAATAAATTAAAGAGAGAAAAAAAAACAACTACATCTAACATTTTATCCTCCTTTTGTAAAGTCTGAAAGTTAACCTCAGTGGAAACCTAAGGACCATTCAAATTTTCAAGTTAGTTCACTGAGAATGATCCCGCAGACATCCCATTACTTTAGCTACGGTTTCTACGATTCCCGGACAACTTATTCCAAGTTCAGCTTTGTTGACTCCTTTGAGAAAAGAACAATGTTCCAAAGTTATTCCAATAACTACTCTACTTGATTATTCGATAGCAATTTTATTGTTGCTTAGTAAATGTTCATCTTTTACGTGATAAGAATTCATAGCCATACAATATTTCCACCAGCTATTTTTAGCGTTCACGTTACTTAGAAAATCGTACTCGTATATCCGAAAATTGATGTATGATAATTTTAACACGTATTGACAGATTCATTTTTCCTCCTTGGAGTTATTATTTACCAGTTAAGTTATTCCCGATCGCAGATATAATCTAAGGCTCTGACCTCGCTTCGGTGCGGGTTTGGAGTGGAGGCGGACAGGTGAAGCGACGAAAATAAACAAAGAGAATCTATTAATCATGACACTAATCCTTACATAAATCGTTAATCCATTCTGAAACCTCGCTCTTCGATTCGGAAATTGCAATCAAGTGGTTTATGAATCACGACCCCTTATCAGGGATTGAATATTACAGTACCAGAGATAATACATTATAATTAGAATAGGGCTTTTTTAAAGAATAGATGGCAGACAAGCGGGCGGGCCACATGATGGCAAGTGGTCACCGCCGTCCATGGAACCTGCAACTCCACGGGGCATTCGGATGCGCCACCGACCGTGCAGAGTCCTGTTCACAGCTCTTCTTGAAGGGTCCCATGTCGTTGCTAAAACGAAAAAATGTCGCTGACAGTTCGTTCCACAACTTTCGGATTTGCAATATAAAATCCAATGCGTAAAACGTTAGCCATAAGTTTTTTTTATTTATATGAGCTCAGAATTGTTGTTATTCTTTAGATAATTTATAATTTAGAAACACGTGATCTATATGCACGCAAGCGGGATTTGTAACTCCAATCATAATCTTCACCGTTGTAGATAACTCTACGCCTTATAATTGCCCTATTCGGGACGAAGTTAAGGCAGCGCACATCTTCGACGGCCGCTGGCTGTAAGTACTCGTAGCGTCATACAAATTTAAACCATGTGTATTAAACTTCACTATCAAAATAAAATCGTGCGAGTGGTGAGAATCGGGCTTTCGAACATAACGGGTATGTGGCACCATCTATAGGGCACTGAGTGAAACAAATCGACGACATATTCAGCTTTGCATAACTATACATAGTATTGTAATGAAAACGTACTTCTTTTTTAAGATAACACTTTTTCCGAATCTTTATTTATATTGTAAATTATTCACGTAGCGTAGCTGTAGAGGCTTTAACCAAACTTTTCTCGAAGTCTGAAACCATGGATCAACTCATTATTCATAGCTCATCGACATATAGTGTACCATATACAAATATCTAACGTTGGTTATGTTTTCGGTTGGCATAAAGTTCCTTAGAACAAATTGTTTCACTTTAGGTACTTATACACAATAAAGTTTGGTTATTAAATCATTAAGAATGGTTATTAAAATTAAATAAATACCTAGTATATTCATATATTGTTATACGGCACAACATTTGATTCAATTTCACTTAATCGTATTATTTCGATATCGAGAGTCGAATTTGTAGTTAATCTGCGGCTACAAAGGTACAATAACGGTATCTACACAATGTAAACTGGGATTCTAATCTAAGTAATATTTTATGGCCGCCAAACTTTCTGAAAGCGGGGACAAAGGGTCGTAGGGATTATCCTCCTTAGTTACCTACCTGATTTTAATTCGGCTTGTTCCCTACAGATTCATAATCTAGTTCGCTAATTACTAACTTGTCGGATTCATTAATCTGTATCGCTTGATGTTTATTCGCTTTTAGTCTGTTTATTATTTTATTATGGCAGTTGTAATTATACGTGTTAGACATGGGGATAGTGATGATGTATTCCATAATCGATTAGGCTCGTCCAATTAGCTTCACAGAAGAACGTCGTACCGACACGAGTCGTAGTCATATCCTTTATTGCTTCATGTGATTACAATGGTCTTACATTAAGAAATATACCTAGAGTACCTGCACATTTGCCCTGTTTTTTTTTATAGACATGTGTGCGGACGAGCAAGAGGTCCCACGTGATGGTGAGTGTTACCGCCGCCCATGGACACCTGCAACATCCTATTCACAGTTTTCTTGAAGAACCACATATCGTAGCTTAATGGAAAGATCTCTTGAGGCAGTTCGTTCCACAGCCTACGGGTTCGCGGTATAAAATAATTTTTGGACCGAACAGTGCGCGACACCTCCGTATCGAGGAAATGCGAATGGACCGCAGTTCTGTGACGCGTGGTGCGGTTGTAGAAACCCGAGGTGGGAATTATATTAAACAATTCTTCAGAGCATTAGGGCACTGCAACATTTTATACAAAATTAAATTTTATTAGAGATTAGAATTATTTTAGAACATTAGTGACACATATAAAAGGAATTTAAAACATATTTTTCATTTTATTCCATAAACTTCCAAACTATAACAACATTTTGATATTAAACATTCTTTCAATTTGTTATTAAATGTGAAATCTTCAAAAATATTTTTTTTTGGGTGTTAGCAAGAGAATTGGGAAACTCTTCCGGTCACATCGTATTCAATGCCATACAATTATGTCCCGCGTTCTTCATCCAGTGGAAGCGGGATGGGATGGCATAGGACATATTCAGTCTAACACTGTTGCTTACCGTTTTCGTCGTCCAATGGAATAATGGAAGTGGAAAGGGGGAAATGAAACTGGAAAATGCGACTATCTTTTCTCCATCCTTCCTAATTCCTTTTTCAAATGCTTATTCCTAAATTCCCATATGTATGCAGTGTCTGCGGGCACGCCAAGGTTCGTTATTATTGACGGATGCCTATGGACTGCAGTCGGTAATCACTTATACCTTTGCTACCTACTTTATACCTAAATGATAGATTTATATATATATATATATATATATATATATTCGAGTAGAGACTATTACAGACTTCTAACTTCTATCTATTTACGAGTACCACCCAAAACTTCTATCTATCTATGTATCATTCCCTGGTGGGGACAGTTATCCCCAGCAGGCGTGACATACTGCGGATCCTGTGTGGGCAGCGTTTAGTCAATTAGGTGATAAATATAGAATTTCCGTCTGGTGGATATTGATATGAAATTAAATTCATGTTTTCGGCCCGCTTCATCACACACAGTTTGCCTTCGGCCTAGTTAGTACTGTAGCAATATTAATCAGTGACCTTCAGTAATATTCGACAGATTATCAGATATTTTTAAGGAATAGTTTTTAGCGCATAATATAACCTAATAAACATAACATATATATTTTTTTCTATTTGGTTTAAGGGAACCGTAAAAATGTTTAAAGCCTTTTCTGGCGAAAGATAAAAATATATCTGATGTAATACTAATTTATCATTAACCTTAAATCACATTTTTTTGCGTTTCTAGCTAAATACGCTGATACACAAAGTGCTTGAGGAGAGTAATCAAAGTGACAGATAAACGACTCGCAAAGTGAGAGCAAAAAAGAAAATGGCAGTTCTGTGGATTATTTGGTTAACGACGCTCGGCCTCCTGGCGAGCACCAAGGCGTCAATTTATGACGACGATTACGACACTTATAGCAAGCCTTACGACTACAAAACTTCAGGTAATATAAACGCTCATCTATTTTATTGCCAACTCAAACATTATCCAGCCAATTTGATTTTCGTCGTTGTGCCATTCGATTCAGGCGAAAGGCAACCTCTGAAATTGAGTTTTGTGACGACACCAAGAGCGAAATAGTCGTCCGCTATTCTTACACTTGATTTTCTGTCGCCTAGATGGACTAGTTCTGATCTAGTTTATTGTAAGGTAAGAAAACTGTGGTGTTAAGGAATTTAATTAATAACAAATTATTTCACTTTTATGTTTCGATGATTCTTAGAGAATATAAATAATTAATACTTATTTCTACAGAAAACTGTAACTACCTATATCTTCCTACCTTCATTATCTTTTGGTTGTTCTGGATATTTCGCAATGAAGTACATTGTTTGTACATGTAGGTTTATATAGATTGCCTAACTGAGGAAACTGATTTAGATAAAATCATGGCTATCATATAATCATGGCCCCGGCTATTTATGATTAGGAATTTCTCGAGAAATGGAGGGCCACATCGTCCTGTCGAAATTAGAAAGTTATAGAGATATCTCCACACAATTTGATTTAGTTCAACATTTAGAAAAGCTTCTCCGAGTTTTAGGTAAAAAGTTTTATAAATAAATAGTAGCATAGTTACTAAATAGTAGTACCGATTTTAGACTAGTGTCGTAGAAATGAGCGCTCAACGCTGGAGCGTTGAGTTCTTATGAAAATTTAAGACTTGAACGTTAAACGTATAAGGTTAAGATTCTTTAGGTTTACTAACATTGACTCAGAAGCTCGAGCGCCGGAGTGTTCAGTGGTCGTGTTTACAGTACTATTTCAGACGTCTATTTGATACAGTTTATCTCGCTGCAAAATAGGGATTTAGGGACAACATTCCAACCGTCATTTTTTACTATTTTTTTATTTTCAGTTGCTTTTTACAAGGTATATTTACAACTACAACTAAATCATGTCAGGCTTCATTTCTTGAGACTCTCTCGAAACGAAAAAAACATATTATTGAGCACATTGAATCTCTCTAAATAAGCCGAAGGTCGCCTTTTGTAGGATAATATGTAATAAAGTGAATAATAAATAAATATATTATTACGTTTTAGTCTGGTTTCAAATTTAATTCTTAAAATGAAAATTTTACTATGCAATATTAATGTGCTAATATTTTGCATTGATATATAAAGGATAAGATGCCTTTTAATTTGATAATCCTAAAATAGTTTACAGTAAGGTTTTTAGGTAGTGTCTATAAGGATTAAGGATTTAAGGTACAGCAAGCAATACATTAATGCACGCGACATCTTTTGATTCTAGTTCCTTGATGCTAGCTTTTTACTAGGCGCCCAATGGCCACCTGTTAACATCTATCACCGTAATTCTATGCTTTACTATTTTTCAACAATTGGTTATCTAATTTTCATTTGATACATTATTTTAGTTTACATTTACCTATTTAGTATCGTATTTACATAATTATTTATTGAAATTTCGTCACATGGCCATAAACCAAAAGCATAATTGTAAGCATTTATAAGCACTGCAACGAGTGTGTAAGTACTCGGTAAGTATTCTGTAACATATGCAAGTGCGCTCAAAGCTCGCAGTTACGTCGTCGGTAACGAATGCACTCATCGCCTACCAAGTACCTAAGCCCCGGGTATTACAATTTTCCGCTATTCCTGAGTTTCCTGACGCTATTGCCATCTCGGGGACAATTTGCCCTGATGCTTGTGCATCTCGCGTTTGGAGAGAATATTGTTTAAAATATTCCGCGAAAATAACGGTTTGGTGGCGCTTTTTAGAAAATTGAAACCATGTCACTTTGTAGATGTGCTTTTATTGTTCCACGTCTAATCGTAATAATAATATACGTAAAGTGTACATAACAAGGAGTTTTACATATAGATCTAGATACGTATTTCGCACATAAATCTGTGTCATGCGTATTTAATTCAAAAGGAATTTCAGGAAGAAGAAAAAGGAAGGGCGTTTGAAAACGAGTTCGTTCCTTGTGCATAGTTGGTTACAGAGGCTCTTTTGAAATATAAAACCTCCGGTTTATTCCTTTGAAATTTTCCCCAAAAATCCTTATATGTGACATGAAAGTAAAAAGAAAAACTCCATGGAAACGTATTCAATATGGGCGTATTGACCACTGGTCTATTGTGTCCAAATAGTATTAGTTATTAAAATTTCTTTACAACTACAACAAGACTTTACAACCATTTCTACAACAAGTGTTTACAACTACTTACTAGTGTCCGGATAAGTATTTACGTGTACATTTTAACTACGAATGTCAGTTATCTACTTAAGAGTAAGATTGTGCAATATACAGAACTTAAATATCTGTTTGATAGTGTCTACTTACAAGGAAATGTGTTATTGAATTTGCGTAACAAAATACCTAACGGGCTTTCGTAAAGTGTAGACTTACGTCTTTCATTAAGACTGCTCTGCGAGTCGATGACTTACCTGTCTGGAGAACATTTAGTGTAAATTGATACTTATTGACGTGTCCCATGTCGCAACTATCTAACGACGCATTGAAGCCTGCTTTGATAGCGTCTAACTTGAAGTGCCTTCAACTATTTATGTTACAGTTAAATCTCGTTTTCAGTAAAAGTTTTGACTGACCGCCTTCGTTTCAACTAGTTTTCATTCCGTTAGACCTAGTTTTCCCTAGTTTTAGCTAACATTCTAGTTTTTACTAGGAAACACCAGTCGTAACGGAGGCATTCAGACAAAACTAGTTTTACTAGGAAAACGGGTATTAACTATATACTTAATATCTATATACTTAACGCAGGTAATGCCGACATAACTTATGTTTTGTTTAAGTAACTAGACTCAACGCATCAATGCCGTACAAAAATCGACTTGAAGACAATTTCATTCAAACAGGCCATACCATTTCATGTTATAGCGATTTTATCCCGCGAAAAGACATCTCAGTGGAATGAGCTTATCGGCCGGACAGCGCGACATGTCTTCGATTTACTGAGTCGCCGAGCCCAAACAATAAGATCACCGTTTATCGCTTTTTCTTGCAGGCTTTTGTCGTTTTCTGAGCCCCTGACTAACTTGATTAGTGATTCAGTGGCTATTGGCCGTTTGACACTACGTCCCGCATTGCGCACGACGGCCGGGCCTCACATTCTGTTAATGGGGTTGTCCCTAAAGATTAATTAACTATACACTACCGAATAATCTCTTTGTCCTAGGCACGACTCGTATGCTTAACAAGAGCTTACTCCGTGAAATTAACCGCAATAATTTGTTACTAAATACGTAATGCCGTACATTTATAACGATGCCAGTAATGGTGCCCCTTAATTCTAGTCCCCGAGTTCAACTCGTGTAATTTCATTTCTGCATAATGGAATTCGTTCCGACGCTCAGTTTAGAATCGTTATTCCAGAAGCTCGGTACTTGTAAATAGGTAGGTAGAGAGGAAAAGCTCACGTAAAACATTAATGAGCAAGTTAGCGCGATAAGCGTGCGCTTCTAACAAGGATTGTACCGAGATCCGTGGAGAAGAAGCTCGCTTAACATTCAGCGTAGGAGAGGCAATAATGCCGGTGTTACATGGCTACCGTTTCACTCGAGCAAATGGCCGTGCACTGCCGCCGCCGGGAATACCGCACCCGGCCTCCACTACCCTTTACACCATTATCCAGTTACCTTCATAAGTACCTGATTTGTATTAGTAACCAATTGCCCTAGATTCCCAAGTTTGAAAAGGGTCGCTCGACACGTGAAAAATTTCGCAAATCTTCGGGTACATTAACTTTACTATTTTTTCACACCCTTATTGGTATTTGGAACATTGATTCTAATCCCATTGAGCACATTCGATTCCCTAAAACTGAATTAATTTAACGCTCGTACTGGCACGTTCTTTGAGTACATAGAAATCTTTGTTAGAGAACATCTTCTTTTATGTCGAACCTACAAGTTTCGTGCGAAACACCGATTTGTGCGATAGGTATAGCAATCTCTGAGTAGTTCACTTGAATTTATCGCGTGGGCTACAGCAAAAGGGGCTACGCACTTGTCGGGTGTAGGGCGATATTATTCGGTGGGGGTGCGTTTTGTTTACAAATTGCTCGGCGGCGCGTGCCTCGCCTCGGCTCGAATCACCTCGAGATAAAGCGGCTGCTGCTACCCGCCGATAATTTTCTTCAACCTTGTTTTATACGCACGTTGAACGGTGATTTCGGGCGTAAATGGATTGATCCAGTTTACGGCTTCCCTATAGCCTAAGGAGACGGGAACGATGAGATACAAAATTATGAACATTACTAAAAAACATCTTGGAGAAAATATATTCTCTACTCCTCTAAAAGCAAATATTTTTTATATATATTATTTTTTTAGTAATTTAACTAACGAATTATACTAATTCAGGAACCTATCTAATGATTTCAAATAAATATTGCTTATATTGAAAACGGATAAACGATGGAAAGATAATTTCTAATTTTATCCTCATTCGCCAGTCGTGCTGAAAATCAAGTTTCCATTTTCTTGAGGTCACTGTTGCGAAAGGACAGCTCGAGGGTAAACTTACAAGAGCCTGCTAAAACCACGCCTAATTAGATTAGTTCAAGTGGACTGGGAATGCTTTAATGATCAAAGATTCATTAATTTACTCGATAATTACTCACATCCTAAAACTATCATTCAATGAAGGATTTAAATTATCCATAGCTTTAGATGATAGGGTACGTCCTATTTATATGGATGATATATAGATGTACTCGTATATATGCCATTCAATTTTTACCAGTAATATCTATATAATCCTATCCTTCGAGATGTCACGTATATTTTTGTCGATATTTCTAACGGACCGTGGATATTTTTCCACATCCCCAGTTACGTCAACGTACATCAGACATGTGTTCTTCCGGCCTCCTAATATAAGTAAAGATTAAAGATCCCTGAAAGCGTCAACGTGTTCACCGTCACATCTTTCCTGTAAATTAAAAGAAGGATAAAAGGCTCGCCCCAAGTCGGGCTCATACTATTTTCTGTTTTAACCCATGAAGATTAGCCCGCTTTTCGTTCGATATTCGGGTGTTTCCAAAATATTTATCTACAAAATGAAGGGGGGAGGGGTGATGTAATGAAAAATCTACGTATAGTGCGAAACGTTAATCCCGCTTTAATATGGGTGGGATTTGATATGCATATAGCGTTTATGTTTAATAAAATGCATATGATGTTCAGTGTACGTTTATTATTCGATATCAGTATAGATCGTTCTATTGTAACACTTGTGTCACAGGTCTCCGTTCGATATCCCTTCTGAATATGTATCAATACTATCCTATATCGTTCCACTGGAGGGCACTTGTAATTACGAGGGGATTGTTTTATAGAAAAAAGGCGGTAGAAGATACGGTACGATACGGTAGGTAGGCGGTAGTCCACCTATGGTAGGTGGATACAGTCACCCATAGACCTTCGCGGTACATGCCAACATCAGTCCGAAAGACAAACATTGGTACGGGCCGAAATTCAAACTGAGTTGAGTATAGATATCACAGCTCTATTGAAATGTACTAATTATCTAAGTGTAGATTATCACATCCTAAGTGTATTAAGTGTAGATAGATTTAACTATTATCTATCTGACGAGGGTCCATTTTTTTTTTATAGATAGAAGATGGCAAACGAGCATACAGTCCACCTGGTGGTAAGTGGATACTGTCGCCCATAGACATCCGCGATACATGCCAACATTAGTCCAAAATGACAAACTTTAGCACGCCCCCGGATGCGCTGCCTACCTTTGTTGATGAAAGAATGGATTTGGAGAAAGGGTTGGGGACGTGGGAAGGGATAGGATGGAAATGGGCTCTGGTATATCTCACTTACTACTGAAACACGTACATACATTGGGGAATATGATAAAGTGGGAAATGCAGGTAGTATTCTGTGAGAGAGGGGTAACGAGGCCAGTCGAGTGCGCCCAGCGGCTGTTGGATTGCAGCGTGCACTCTCCCCCACCGTTTTTTTACGTCTTGGTCATAATTATTCATTTGATATTATGAACGTTTGATTTGATGAGCGCATAGCGTATAACAGTGCACCGTACTGTACACTGTAATGTAAAACCGTTACTTGTAGTATGAACTGCTAGCTGAGGTTTTTCTGCTATACTACGACACGGGAATCTTCAAGAAAGCTGTGATTCTGCCCGGTCGGTAGCGCATGCCTGACCGCACGCCTCCTGGTCTAGCAGGTGTCCATAGGAAACGGTGATCACTTACTATCATGTTACCCGATCGCTCGTCTACCATCCCTTTAATAAAAACATATATGTATAAACAATATAAAAGTAGTTTTCAATACATTTTATTATATACCCGAACAGGGTAGACTTTATGAGGGTAGGGTAAAATTCTAAATCTGATTGGTTTGCTTTTGTTTCAGAGAGCCGCACATGCACATCGGCGGAATTCCGGTGTAAGACTGGCCGGTGTATTCCCATGTCGTGGCGATGCGACAATGAAAAGGACTGCTCTGACGGATCCGATGAAGAGCCCGGGACTTGCAGTTAGTATATCTCATATAATATATTTACATACCCATACATTTTTATACCATTTACATACCATTCATTCATTGTAATAGGTATGTGCATTTATGAATTTTGCATATAAGTACAGATACATTACGATAAAAAATATTTTGCGGGTATTTTAGTAGCTCTGTATATTTTTTATGAATTCAACGTTTGCCGAAGATACCCGAATATTGCCGATGGGCAATGTTTTCGCGCAAGATCTGTACGTATTTCCCTACATATTTATGTATACATACTTTACCACGAGAAATAATTAAATAAGCAGCGGAAAAAATACTGAATGAGAAGCAAATCGATGGCAGCAAATTTAAAGTTGGGTTAGGGATAGGTTCTTTGGTGAAAATGGAGAAATAGAGTCCTGTGAAGCGCCAATTCGTCGTCTTGGTGAAGACATTCTTAATAATTTCAAATTATTTACTTCTGTTATTAAAAAATAGATTGTATTGTTGATCACGAGTTGCTGCTCGTTCCTTTATTATTTACGTAAAAGTGAGATGATATTATAATTCTTTGAAAGGCCTGCAGAACTGTAAAATAATTGGAGAAAGTTTACAATATCCTTAAGTCGTCTCCTATCCCCATGTGCTTGCTATTTAAATGCCGATCCAAATCCATCATCTTGTGAGTTTTTCGCTAAAAAGAAATAAATTTCAAATCTATAGGTACCGTATTCGACGTCCGGTCAGATAATTGTTTGTATGTTTTAAAAAGTATATGTAAGTATTTTAATAAATATATTCTGGATGTATTATATAAAAAAATAATACTACATTGTTATCATATTTACATATAAAATATATATATTTTATCATATAAAACATTAATTTACAGTAAATAAGAAAATAATGACGAATTATTTACATAAATGAACATATTTTACGAAAATATCCAACGCTATTTGCTACTCCATAAGTTTTCAAAATCGATCTTTATATTTCCTACAACATCTAACAATCTAAATCTGTATTAATGATTAATTAACTGTTAATATAATATTGCACAACTTACATAATAAGTTAACATATTACATTGTTATCCTTACAAAATATCTATGTATGTTTTTACGGAGGTACGGTATGTTTTAAATATCTGGTTGTCTATGTACATACTTAAATTAAGCGCAGTTCATAGAAAAGGTGTGAGATGATCAGAAGGCGTTATGCTAAGTGGTATTAGGACATTGATGTCATGTACAACACCTGATAAAAATTTTAGATTTTTATCAGGATTTTTCACTAGATATTTTTTATTAGGGTGGCTTCGGAACCTAGTGGCTTAACGTTAGCAACGGACATACGAGGGAAGGTAAAGTCCGCGGAATGGAAGGGTTGTAAATAAAATAAAATAACGAAACTATTTTTCTTTTTCAATGTATTCCTCTCTGAGCTCAACACATTTGTTAAACCTTGAAATTACCTTCTCTAAGCCATCATAAAAATATTTTTTGTCTTTGCCCTCAAAATGGGTCGAAATACCGTCCTATTTTCTTCCTTAAATTTCTTAGTTTTTAGGGTGGTGTACCCTTTTTGTGCCATTGCATCGAGTCTTGTTTAGACTCAGGCTCGAAGTGATGAACCCATGTTTCATCTTCAGTCACAATCCGCTTCAAAATCGGGGCAGATTCGTCGCCACACAGCTCCAAAAAGTGCGTAGATGCGTCGGTTCGCTGTTGCTTTTGAAGCAGCGTGAGCATTCTCGGTACCCATTTTGCACTGACTTTTGTCATGCCAAGATGATCGTGTAGGATCCTCAAAATGGTAGTATCTGATACTCCAAGTAATGCAGATAGCTGTTTCTTTTTCAGACGGGCATCTTCCAGTACTAATTTTTCGATTTTTTCGATGATGTCTGACGTGGTGGCCTCAATCGGCCGTCTAGGGCGGGGGTCGTCTTCAATCGAATCTCGGCCATGTTTAAATAGACCATGCCACTTGTAAATCATTGTCTCACCAGGACACTGATCTCCATAAACGACTTCCATTTCACTCATTATAATTTGAGCAGATTTTCCTTGCTTGGTCAAGAATTTTATCACAGCGCTAAGCTCAATTTGCTGCATAATTGCAATTTTCTTCCGAAATGACTTGTTATCTGGTGATTACTCGTAAACGAATGACGATAAAGAGTTGAAATGTAATATATATACTTATAATGAGTCCCCAATTAGTATGGTACTAAGCGAGTATCCCTACCCCCACCCTGTGCCCTCCTTTCCGCGGACTTTCCCTCGTATATGTATCCGATCTAACTTCAAAACCTAATGAAGGGATTTCAATCTCTCCTTTATAAATACGTTCATTCGCAAAGCAAACAATATATTTACATACTTGTATAACTGCAACCCTTTCGTTATCCACTGCTGGACATGAGCCTTCTTATACACATAGCCTTAAAACACCAGCTGGCCAAGCGGGTTGGCCAGTCCACTCTTCTAGAGATGGTATAGTCCTTCAGGGCTCGTGGTAGCCGCATTGTTATCCTTTAGTCGCCACGACACGACACGACACCCACAGAAACAGTATAATATAGTATACTATAAGTTAGAGCCGTCTCGAGCTACAGTAACGTTATAGTATTTTTTTACTATTCTTCTTATTTTATATTGGATGTAATTAATTTAAACCATTCCTTTAAACCATTATATATCCCGTTATTCATTAAAACTATTTAGAAGATTTACGTGCGCAATATAACTTGCTAAATTGTAATGTCACGTACTTACTGTAACGCTGTGGATGTTCTGATAAATAAACATATTAACGTTTAAATCAGTGGGGCGCAAGAAGAGGAGTAACTTAAAAACAGAGCTTAAGCAATGCACACTAAGAGAGTTCCGGTGTCATAATACCCAAGTGTGTATTCCCATATCATGGATATGTGATGGTGACCGGGACTGTGCAGATGGATCTGACGAAGAGCCTGCAACTTGTTGTTAGTATCTTTTATATGACTACATAACTTCATGTAGGTAATCATATTTAATCCTTATATAATTTATGCATATTTTTATTGTTTTCTTTAAATTTCATATATTTTCTTTTGTTACAAACTATTCAAATATTTGCTTATTTTTTGTAAAACTACAACTAAACTTAAAATATACTTATACTAGTGGATAAAGTGATCAGGACATGCGCATCAAGCGAGTTCCGATGCGATAACTACAGATGTATTCCGATGTTTTGGCGATGCGACAAAGAACATGACTGCAACGACGGATCTGATGAAGACCCTGCCATTTGTAGTTAGTATATCTAGTACGATTACGTAGCCGTATACCGCGCGTTTTACTAATGCAAATCCTTGCAATTTTCCCGCCTTTTGTGAGGATTTGGATTCCATATATTTCCTTTAGTTTTAAGGTATAACAAATATATTTTTGTATACAACGACCAAACGCAATACAATGTAAGTACTAAATAGTAGCAATATATTGTCTGCATCAGCAGAATACGCAAAGAATAATTTAAGTACATAATGCACACCACATTCCAGTGTATTCCCAGTGTTGGGACAATGAAACTGATTGCAAGGATGGATCCGATGAAAAGCTTGGAATTTGCAGTTAGTATATGCCACACAATTATAAAACCATATAGCATACATTTTAACGATTAAAATACATGCTCCTATTTTTTAATTTTTTTATCTTTTAGTTACAAGTTACAATATTAAAACGCTTATTTTTGCTCGTAAATCCATCCATCCATCCAATGTATGTAATGCATCTATGTATTGTATTCATCTTCAGTACCTAAGTGTTTATGTATAAAATATTATAATTATTAAATTATATGTATTATGTTCATTTGATATTATGTAAAATTGCACCATCTACCTATTTTTGATATTTACCTACCTATTTTCTCGTTATCACCCAATGGTTGCCTGGAAGAGATCGCTTTGACGATAAGGCCGCCCATTGTACTTTTCGTGTTACTTACTTAAATTGTCCTTTTTCAACATTTATTGGTGTCCAATAAAGTGTTTATCGAACTGTGTAGATAAGTGGGTATCCTTAAGATTTACTTCCAATCTGAGACGTGTACCTATTTATGTTCCAGCGTACTCAATACCTCAGAATGGAAGAATTGCATTTAATAACAAGTATGCGAGATACAAGCTATTGCTAGTTGAGTTATTGTACTTCTAAATATAGATAGATAGATGGATACAACTCTTTATTGCACACCAAAAACAAAACAAAAACAATAACAGAGATATTGTAGACACAAAAAGCACAAAAGGTGGTCTGGTCTTATCTTTACTATTTGATTATTTTAATAAATAACTCAAATATCTGTACAATATTTTCAAACTAAGGGGATATCCTATTAAGGGACGGTGAAAAATAGTTTACTAAATTTCCAAAATAGCCTTTCAGAAAACAAACGCATCACATATTGTTTTTTTTTGTCTTATATTGGGTATATACAATAATCCATTATTGTGTTCCCTTATTTCTGGAAACCATAAACTGTACAGACACGTATGTTTCGGCCTAATATTCAATAGGTACATTGCGTTGCTTATTGAGAAAAGGATTTGGAGAAAGCGTTCGCATCTAGTTTGTTCATAAATATTTCTTGTTCCAGTTTTCATAAAAAATACAAGTAATTTTAGTTTTTAGCCAAACCTTTTTTACACTTTTACACATCAAATTATAATAAAACGGGGAAAAAATTACAGCGGCACAAATTGTGTGGCAAAAATACACAAACATTGTTACTTCAGCAAATTTACTTTTGGGTCTGTTGTAGACGCAATGTCTAAACGACACCACAACAAAAACGTTAGGGTCGCCGAGTGACAAAGCCCTATTCCGGAGCATGTAAATCGTGACTCTCGGGACCCACCCTGGGGACATCCAATTAAATATTCGAGGAAAAAAACATTGATATAATTTGATTTTATAAATAATTACACATCTCTGTGATTTACCTAACAATGAAATTCTCCCAAAATTTTCATGTTGTGCGAAAAAATATAATTATCTATAAATTTATGAGAAAAGTTATGTAATGCGATGGCAACGCTAATTTACCTCATGGATTACAATCTTAATTACATCTCAAAGTTTCCACGATTAACATTAAAAATTTCTTGGCCCTTTTTGCACTAGAATTCCATCTATTCTTATTGCAATCTGCAAATAATTAAAACATTTAGCGGTTTAATACCAAATACCGACGACCTAAAATAGGTACCTGTTAAATTGTAATGTGACCTTTACACGAAAGGGATGCGTTACAATATACTTAAACGAATTATTTCGGCTTGGTTACGATATTACAAACACGTGGGTATGAACTTAAGCATATCACAGAGTGCGTGGGGGATCGTGTTAATTTATTTATTGCTCCAGTAAGAAATAATGGGGCGTACTCCGGGAATCCGTAAGGGATAATTCGACGGGTTCAAGACGGGTGAACTGACAAATTTTATCCAGGACATCGACGTCGATATGACTTTGCTAATGTTCTTGTACTATACAAATAATAGCATTGTCTTTGTTCGGATGAAGCAGCTCTTAATTTGGAAATAACTAATTTATATCTAAAACCCTAACGGCTCTTTTTTCGTCCACTGCTGGACATGGGTCTTCACATGCACATTGTCTTGTGCATGAGGAATGTATGGCCTCTTAATCCCACGCTGGCCAAGCGGGTTGGCAACTCTACTCTTTTAGAGGTTTCTTTATGCAGGTTTTTTTTTTTTTTTAGTTTTTAGCCAAACCTTTTTTACACTTTTACACATCAAATTATAATAAAACGGGGAAAAAAATTACAGCGACACAAGGGCCAGGGCGATGGCTTTATTAGTCCCTTAGGCTACTTTTACGACACCCGCGAAATGGATTTGGTGCTATTTTACAGCTGGCTGACATCATACGGCGTAGTTTTATATGAGTAGATATATAATAATATATCTATATATAGGGTAATTCTAGGATAGTTGGCCATAGTTTTTTTGGAAATCAATATCTTGTACTCTTTATTAAATAAAATAAGTTTATATATTTTTAAACAAGCATGTATTTAATAATGTTAACATAAACACAAAAAAAAACTAAACAGCCTCATGTTCACCTAACTTAAAAATAATATTTCTGAACACTGGGGGTGGCCATCTCACCTATACTAATCAATATGAGATGGCCATAGAGTTTGAGATAAGATGGCCATACAATTTAGGACATGCTTCTTTTTCCTTTTCCCTTTCCTTTCCTTTTTCCTTTGGCCCCACTGATCGTATTTATGTTTTCTTTCTGATACTTTACTTTCTTGCCACATGTATCACATTTTTCGTCAAATTTAGTACAATTTTCGTGCACCCACCGCTTGCATATGATGCACTCAATCCAATCTTCTATTTTTTCTGTTTCAAAATAGTTTTCGCCACATGCGACACAGTCATCAATACAGGTTTCCATTGCTGAAGAGTCACCACTGTCTTGGAGAACCGGTTCATCTTCATCTTCAGTGTCAGTAGATTCCTGCAGTTTCCTGGTCTTTTTCTTCTGGAGTGTTGTTCTGATTCTCTTGTCACATTCTTTACTCGCCGATTTCTCCTGCTTTATTTTCTTGTTCAGAGTGATCATATTTTTCTTTTCGTCACATTCTCTTCGGTAATTTACGTGAGTGTCTGCTGTTAACAACATTGCCACTTGTTTTGATCGTTTTCTTGCTTGATACTTTTTATCGGGTATAGGCGATATTTCGGTTAAGAATTTTGATGGCGTCTCTTCTATATTTTGAGTGACCAATGTGGCCGGCTCTACTGACATTCCAGATAGAACATCGTCAATACTTTGAAGGGTCGAAGTTCCCAGCTCTCCAGTCGGGCTTGTGTGTTCAATTAAGGAAGTGCTGCTAAATCTACGTGTACTTTGAATTTCAGATGGGCCGGGATGATTTACTTCCACATCCAAGCAGTCAAATTGCTTGTCTCTCTGCTTCCTACTCTCGTTATTATCCAGGTGCGACATCGTAAATGCATACTCCGGAATAGCTAAACGATTGAATGGATAAAGATCTGTTGCTCTGAAACCAGCTATGGCATTTTCTGGTGTAGCTGCTCTACCCCAAGCTACGGACAATAATTCTCCGAATTGAAGACGGGTAAGACGTCTTCCAGGATTTTGTTTGAGCCACATGCGACATGCTTCATAATAGAATAATTTAATGGATTTGAACACAGCTCTATCGAGTGGTTGGAGGTAATGAGTGGTGTGGCTTGGTAGTGACAATAAGCAGATATCGTGCGCAGTAGCAAATTCCAGCATCTCGACTGAATTGCAGTGCGACGTATGTCCATCTAGAATCAGTAATACTTTTCCAGTGGGCTTCCTGGGAAGAAAATGTGTCTTCAGCCATTCAAAAAATAATTCAGCATTGATGTATGCGGATTTCTGCGACATAAATAACACAGATCCAGGCGGCATTCCGTCTTGCCATTCCTGTTTCTTATTTTTTCCTTTCATGATGCATGCCGATGGTAGGAAAATCCCCTCCGCATTACAGCAAGCAACAACAGTGATCGTTTCGCCTTTTTCTGTGGATGTTACAGTGGATACTGCCTTTGTACCCTTTTCTGCCAATACGTGACCAGGTCGACTGTTTAATTGGAGCCCCGTTTCATCCATATTGAAAATATTCGATGGTTTGTCAAATAGCTCAAACTTTTCCAGTGTATCAAGCAGCATATCGAAATAAGCATTAATTTCTGTGCGATTCAATGCTTGGCAGCGGGCCAAAGACATACCTTCCGCCTTCCTAATCCTTATTTCAGGATTTCTTATTAAAAATGATGTCATCCAAACATAACCTGCTTCAGCTTTTTGTACATTAAAAGAATGTTTTATTCCCAATTGTATAGCAAAAAGGTAAGCTATACTTCGCACATCCTTTGGTGTTAATGGAAAGCCATTTTTTTGCAAATTTATAATATGCCGTGACAGTCTTTTCTCATGTTCCACCCCAAAAACTGACGACGGACCCATGGGACCCTTTAAGAATTTTCTTGTTTTAATACGCCGTTCAAGGGTTTTTCGTGGTACACCATATTCCAAAGCAGCATGCCGAATTGAAACTTTCCTGAGATTAACAGCTTCAATTGCTTGTGACAAATCGTCTTGACTCCATTTGCCGCGCTTGTCCGACTTGCGAATGTACTGGTTAGGCATCTGAAATAACAGAAATGTTGCTTGTGTTATAAATTTACAGTCAAAGTATTAGTTCGTTAAGTGGCCATCTCACCTTGAAAAGTTATGGCCATCACTCCTAAAACGTATAGGAAAGATGGCCCACCCCGGGATTACTTTAAACAAATCAAAACAGTAACTCCTTTTGAGGTTATATTATAGACAAATACATGTTCTCACAATTATAGCTCAAAGTACGGTAATTTCTAGGTATGTCAACAGTTTAATCATTAACTAGTCGTGAAAAATTTCGACCCTATTGAAAAAATAGAATGCAAATTACTCACGTTTTTATTATTTTTTCGTTCCAATTTCCGACACAGTGAGGCACGCAAGATGTCTAGATTCGTACTGACAAAAGAACGCACTGCCCTCTCTTGACGATAGTTGAAAATATATCTACGGGCCATCTGTCCTCTATGGCCGTCTTTCCTAGAATTACCCTATATATTTATATGAATATAAAAAATAATACACAAGTAGGTATGTAATTATAGTTTTCGTTGGATGCTTCCTTTATGTTTCCGCTGAGAAAAATACAGGAAGGAAATGATATTCGTTCCTAGTTTGAAATACAATCATGATTATTTTATTTGGTCCGTTTTATTATTACATTTTATTTTATTGCATAACCTTTTTATTATTTGGTAGATTATCCGAAAATCATTGTAAAAAGGTACTTATTTCATGCAAATTGTTTCATTTTAACCTTAGACTTCATTTGCACACTAGTAAAAGCACCCAGTGTCGTTAATGTTCTGCTAAAAGTTGAGCTTTCAAAGCGCTGAAATGCTCTCTCCTACTTCGTTCGCAAGAGCTAAAAGAAGCGCGTCAAAGCTAGCTCTCACGGGTCGGTATGCATGCAGCATGCCGATTGGTTGTTGCTCTATATATTTTCTATGACACTCACACACGGGTTGGTGCGACAGAGGCGCGACGCAGTTTGCACTCGGCATGTGGGCACGCAACATCAACGCTCGGCCGCCTCGCGACACGCTTGCAGGCAGTAATTTTATAACTGCGTAATTTGTCTGGTAATCAATGGCCTTATAAGCCCGGTTAGTTCCATAAAAGTATTTTCTGACTTTCTCATCGACTTGAACTTCTCATCTACTGCAAAGTCTTCTCTTGCTACTACAAAGTCTGTTACCTAGTTGCGTTTAATACAATGGATGCATCCAAAATCTCGTTCTTTGTCATTGCATATAAATGTAAATTACAATAACATTTTAATCACTAGACATGTTTCCTCTTCGATTTTCCACTTTCTACTACGATAATCTGACAAAAAATGTTGTCAGCATGCAGATACCGTGTGCGAGGCTAGCCAGTAAAGAATCGATTCGACATACCTACTATGCTGAAACCATGCCAAGCCGTGAGAGAGCGGGCTAAGTGTTAAATTCTTGTTTAGGGAGAGAACGTCAACGCTTTAGCAAAACATATTAACGACATGACTCTTAAAGCAACACAATCTATTAATTTTTTTGCGCCCATGCAATTGAACGCTTCCTATACAAAGAATCAAACGTGCACTTTACTTTCAGCATATGCCAACGAACGCTTAATTTGTATCTTTTTTAGGTGATCGGACATCAGCAATTTAATAGAAATATAAATAATTTTTTTCGTGTTGTTAAGCATAAGCTTTTGGGAAAATTGATAATAATTCAGTACATTATGTTGAAATAACGAAAATTTCACGCGAAAATTAAAACACGTAGGTATATTGAATTGGTAACAAATTATGACATTAAAGCTGTCCAAGGCTGCTACTATCCCAACAAAGAACTATTGACGCGTGGCTCGTTCGTTCATAAAATTAGCCAATTGTCATATTTCAAAACAAATAAAGTGCATGAAAGTTGGCTTAACAATGAAAGTTGTTAGCGGCCATAAATAGTGGTATGTGTAAATCACAGATCTAGAATTATTTTATTACCGCCAGTTTAAACGATTCTTTCACAGACTAAACAAAAGGTTCCCAAAACTCACTAAACGTACATTAAGGTTGCGTGTAATATCCATACACAAGACATTATTGTTATATTGCTATATTTATAACCATTGAGTAATATTCAAATTGAATACTTACAGAACCGTAAAGTTGCCGTGCAAAGTTGGTTTCATATTAATGCACCAACGTATACGAGTATATATTTATGTATCTACATTTTGTTACGAAAAGTCTGAAAGAAGTTAGATGGTTCGCAAAGAGCGCGTCGAACGGACTTTTAATTCCTTGTTTTTCACAAACTGTAACAATGTAGGTATAAAGAGCTTGTGGAAGTTTGCAAGGTTTTATTTCAGAGTGGGTGGGGCGTTATGGCAACCGCGGCCGGCAACTTTGTACACTTAGTATTACTGTAAGTCGACCCCACATAATGGAAAAGCCTTTTTATTTGGCTGAAACACGTAGTATTTTGTAAACGAGAAGCTGAAATTTTAACACTATGGTCCGTTTATCATAAGAAGAACGCTGAGAGTTCTATATATAATTCATTTTATGTAAATACCTTTTTTTTCTTAAGTCATAACATAACACAATAAAATAGAAAAAAAAAAGGGCTATCGTGTTCTAAATTGATTTTTACTACATGTTAAACTATTCATGTCAGCTGTCAGAGCACTTCCTGTAATAAACGGACCATAGCTCACAAACGTTAATAACTACATTTTAGTGAAATAAATATTGCTTTTATTTATCTAATTTTTAAATCGTTGTGGCAGATTCACTTTGATGTACGCGATTTTCACTCACGGTAATGTAAAAATAATGAACTCTGTTTGAGAACACTGTTCAATATGAATGTATACGTAAATAATTGCCTCGGTATATAAAATTAAGGTACTATCGCAAAAATACACGAAGCGAGATTGCAACTAAAATAACTCAAAAAGTTTAAAACATGAAATTCGGGATTTAACTTTGTTAAACATTGCCGAACTTATTCTGGGATTTTTTGATATACGTAAACTGTGCATCGATTAACGTTTAATACTATAATAATAAATAATACTAGTTTAATACCCATTCCTTACGTTAACTTATCGTGAAGTACTTTACCTCCGTTTTGGTCCACTCAGTGCTGTATGTAATCCTTCAAGAAGCCTCATCAAGCTGGATAACTGGATTAGCTGTCTTGCAACGCGATGGAATAATTGAAGAAAGCATAATAATACAATGATGCCCGATTGGGCTCCTAATCTATACAGACCTATCGGAATATGAAAAAGCCATCGTGTAATGGGACGAGACATCAGTCTCTTCGTTTATTCACTAACGTATACTAAAGGTAGGCAGCTCATCCGGGGGCGTGCCAAAGTTTGTCATTTTGGACTAATGTTGGCATGTGTCGCGGATGTCTATGGCCGACAATATCCACTTACTATCGAAGGGACTGTATGCTTGTCTGTCACCTTCGTCCATAAAAAAAAATGAATGAAAAATGTTAAAATACCCTATTTAAATTAAGAATTTTTATGTCACTTATCGTTGGTTGTGAATAAGTAAAGTTCGTATAACATTATTAGAACTAATATTCTAAATTCAAACTAAGCATGAATTTGCGTTGATTTATATACAGGTGTGATTTAAATTAACTATGTGTGACAATGAAATCTAATAAGAGTACTTAATTTTAAACCATGTGTAGCATGAATCACCATTCTTTATATGTTCTTGAGGGATATATATGGTAGACGAATTTGGTATATATTACGTAATGACATCACAATAACCTTTTTGAAACATGACTATTAAAAATGATTTTTTTTTTTAATTTAAAGTAATTATTTTCTTCAATTAAATAACTGGCTGAGCTTGTGAATGAATAATTTTCCCCCTCTTATAATCAGATTGTGCCATAATTAATTTGTAATTTATATTATAACAGATCAATATAAATATTCGTAATTGAACGCGACCTACTCGTATACTGTCTCACAAGCAACTAATTACGATTCGTGGTATTGCAAAAAAATCACTAAGAAACGAAAGTAGACGATGATATACGATGGCTTTTTCAGGTTCTCGAGTTTTATACATCATCTGCGACAATCGCATCAATGACAATCGCATCAGTGACTTATAACCACTTCGCGGGATAGTGACCCTGGCAGTTACTACAATCAACTAGACGTGAAAACAGTTGAAAATTAAATTATTTATCCTTCTAGAAAAGCTTTCATTATGACTGTCTTTACATAATTTGTTTTATGCACGAATGCCAACAAATATATAAAGAATTTAACCTAAATTTTTATACATGCTAATTACACTTAAATAAATGGATTCAGCGCAGAGAACTTGTCTTGTACTTAGAGACTAGTTTCTTTAAAAACACTACATTCTATGTACTTAATTAAATCCTTTCTTGTTATTCATTAAACGTAAAATTATGAGTTCATATTTTAATTGGAGGCTCATCTAAGACAAGTCTTTTAAGTATAAATTCGTTAGCTAAATAATAAGACATAATTATAAATTAGTACTAAAATAATATTAGTAGCGTAATAATAAAAACTATTTAATACTTAGTACCATTTTAAGTATGAGTACCTACAATGTACATTTTTTTTTATATCAGTACTTCTTGGCTAACTAATTTTGTAATTTTAAATGGGGATCCGAACGAGTACGTGACCTTGAAGTGCAGAAATGAATAATGTAAATAATGTTCATTTTGTAATGTATTTACATCTAAATTAGATTGTTACAAATTACCTTTCACGACGACCTTTTACATTTTACCCATTATTTTATAAACCTTTTAAGAAATCGGATATATATTGAAATTTTCTTTGTCTTAAATTCTCCTACAATCATCTTAATTTTATGCCAAAAATTAAACGTTAAATGTTATAGGCCCTTTAAGCTGGTTTAAATTCAGTTTATTTTTTTCATAAGGATTTCTTTTTCGCTTTCAAGTTGATACTAAGGCCCAAAACGATGTGCTTCACCCGGGGCAAAACACCTAATTAAAATAACACTGAAGTCGGAAGCGAGGAAACTTTTGGCCTCAATAAATGTTTAATATATTTTATGCTAAGCCTGATAGAGTTAGACGTTTGAGAATTTATTCCTACGCAGTTTTTTGTTCCATAGAAATACATAATAGGTTTATGCAAGAAATAGAAATACATAAACCTATTCATCTAAACCTATTATGTTACTATGGAGTAACATTTTTATCAATGAGTTTATTTATAGTTCAATTGGAAAATCGAATATATTTTTAACTTACTTTCTAAATTTATTTCTTATTTCTAAATTTATGTCTTTATTTCTTAGAATATCAGTGTTTATAATAAACACGGTATTAAAGTTAAGAATATAAGTAAATTAAAGTTTTATACACAGCGACACAACGCGTTTGTCCCGAACACAAATTCGTGTGCACCATCTCCGGTCACTGCATTCCCGCCTCGTGGCAATGTGACGATTCACCCGATTGCCCCGACGGTTCTGACGAACACAATTGTGGTAAGAGCATGTCTCAAAAATGCGAATAGGCATGGAACGGGCTTTCAAACAATTGGCATCAAATTGGCATGACCCATTCAAACCATTTCCAGAAAAACAATGTCGTCATCATAAAAAGCATGAAAGGAAGGAGCGTTGAAAACGGAGACTAATTAGATTTACCAATGTAAGGACAATTAAAATTTATCAAAATTTAAAAGTTAATATTAATATTCAAAACGTGTGCCCGTTTTATATAAAATATGCATTACAAAATTCTAATAAATTGATCGTGATAAAATGCATAAATAAATATTTACGTATTCCGTCGTTTCCTCTTTTATATTCTTTCCTTCTTAAAAATATTTCAAGAAATAAAAATAAAATGTAATGAAGTAGAAAAATACAATTCGAATTAAATTGTCTCGCGAATAGCGATTTAAAATACATTGTTGAACGAGAATAAATAGATTGTGATGAAGACGTGCAAGAAGAGATGCCATATAGAAAATGCGTTAGCATATCAGTTTTCGGTAGGTAAGATAAAGTAAGGAGGGTTTCGGTATGAGCAACAAAGGAAATCGGCAATTTCGTTTAATAAATCAAATTAAAAAAAATATGTTGCCAATTTCCATTTGCATCGTACTTAGCATGTGCATGTACTGGGTTGGCAGAAATGGAGCCTTGCGGCCCCGAAGAATTCACATGTCGGGGAAAACCAGGCGAGTGTGTGCCGCTCGCTTGGATGTGCGACGACAATCCAGACTGCTCTGATGGATCCGACGAGAAAGCATGCAGTAAGGGTTTCATTTTATTTCATACTTTAATTAATTATCATAAAAGTCAGCATTCACTTCCAAAAATGTTATGATTTCGCATACGTTTGACATTAAGCAAATAGGTATATTGTCTGGACGCAATGATACAATACAATGATGATACATTCATCGAACGGTCTTTTTTGTGGGGATTTGATGCGGAGGTATACTAGATACTCTATAACCTTCATTGTGATTACTAGACATAGGATTATATGCACTAGCAAAGTGCCAAAACATGCATGCTAATATGCACGAAAACAGGTCTAACTATGTATTATATATTTTTGCACTATTAGAAAAGAAACAACTTGGGTGTGAGATAAATTTTTATTGCACAAAATAAAAGCTCTGACATAAATTTACATAATCAGTTATAGTTTTTACGACAATACACTTCTATAAATTCAAACTTGTGACGTTTGTTAGTTAGAATTAATTTGTAGACCGAAAATAACTGCGCCACATCGACCGACGTGACAGGACAAAATTTGAAATTTGCTGCTATGTCCACAGATATAAAGTCAGGCAAGCTTTGACCTGTGGCATTAATGTACGCATTTATTTGTTTAATTACGTCAATACTGGGATTTTTAACAATAACATCGTCTAACATGTTTTGGATCTATCCGAAAATGAGTTTTTATGTCGAATTATTCACTAAAAATGAAAAATCATAGAAATATGCAATAGAGTGTGAAAACCGAGAAATATGCATTTGGCATAGAATCCTATGTCTAATGATTACATTTACCATTTTAAAAAACTTTAATTTCAAAATTATTTTGTTTTAATTAGACATTTGCATTTTGACAGCAATGAAAAACGCATGATGCCGACCGACGCTGCGCCTTGCTTTAAGTACTTAGTAATTATTGTTTTATTTAGCGCAAAGAGCTAAGTATACTTTTAATTATATTTTATCACGCAATTTATTTTATATGCCTTATTTTATTTACTTACTATTTTTTATAATAAGAATAAAAATAAGACAATCCAAGTAATATGAGACTTTGTTTCTATGTCACGTCGTTCAACCGGCATCTTGGCATCAAAATGGAACGATGTTTATTCGCTTGGCCACCGAGATGGAGTCGATGTTTAACTATTCCTCTTCAACACTAGGAGTATCAATCAATCATGGGGGCCTCCCCCGGCCAAACACTCTGTATTCTATCAACGCCCAACTCATCCGTCTATAAATTCTTATCTACCCGCGCCGGACCCGCCCCAAAGCGTGAGCGATGACGTTGCGTGTGTGCCCATCCGCGAGCTTTTCTTATGATTAAGGAAAGCTATGCTATGATTATGTCATCGCTTATCTTATTATTTGCTGCGGTCAAAGCAATTCTTGGCACAAATGTTATTATTTATGATTATTTAACTTCATACATTAAAACACATTAAAGTTGCTTTAGAGTTTGTCTAGCATTATTTTTGTAATTTAATAGCCATCTAGTAGACAGCTCCGACGACTATTACACTATAATTACTATAGGCTCTTCTCGGGAATTTAATTAACTGTAGAGATGTTTGCGCTCGAGATTAGTGAGGATGATTTTTCCGCCGTAAGAAACGGGTATTATAAAAATAACACACGATGTAAGTAGAGCTCTTAACTAAGAGCGTGATCTACTTAACTTTAATTCTGTTCTTCAGTCTATTTCAAGTCTAGTTCAAGTCTGCAATTCTTTAGATGTTTTGCATTAAGTAGTTAACGAACGTCAAACTTTTGGGTGGCACTATTCAACTATGTGATTGATACTTCGTGTGTTAAATCGATAGTTTACGTTGCAAAATCATTTTTGATAACAATTTATATAATAAGTATACGTTATGCTCTTTGCCCTATGGTATGATATTTTTGCATATAGAATGTATTAAGACTTGTGTTGATAAAAAAGTTGAAATTTTAATGTACAAATTAAAATGTTCAGATGAGACGTGTCGTTCGGACGAGTTCACATGCTCGAACGGCAAGTGCATTCAACAGCGTTGGGTGTGTGACGGTGATGACGACTGCGGTGATGGCAGTGACGAACTCAAATGCCCAGCCCCGACTTGCCGCCCACAAACACACTTTTCCTGCGCTGATGGACATTGCATTTCGGCTAGGTGGCACTGCGATGGAGATCTTGATTGCCCCGATGGAAGTGACGAAATGGTACGAAATCTTTTCAAACAGATTACAAACAATGAAAGCCAGTTATTTAATAATTTTATTTGTTTAACTATATTATGAGCTAAAGCATTAAAAAAAATATCAAAATTTTGTAAACTATCAAACGCAATGTATCAATTATTTTTAAGACTATAAGAGCAGCAGTAGATTAAAATTGAAGTCGTCTGCGTCAGCGTAAAGGTGGTGTAAGCTTTTTGAACAATTTTTTTATTTAAGAGTGAACTACGAGTACTTTTTATTTAGTTGGGCCACTTTACCTTTCAAAAATTATTAATTTCCGTTTATGTAGATTAAAATATAAAAAAAAATTGTGGGTTTGGGCCACTTTTTCACTGACGGCCTCAATTGAATTTCTTTAAAAGCTACTCCAAATACAAGTTTAAAATATTTCAATTCCAGGGTTGTCCAACAGCACCTAAAGTGAGTTCACCGTGCATATCGACGGAGTTCGAGTGTCGCGATCGCATGACATGTGTACATAAGGCGTGGGTGTGTGACGGCGACCGCGACTGTCCCGATGGTGGTGATGAAGCACCTGAAGTTTGTCGTGGAAACATCACCTGCAGACTCGACCAATTCCAGTGCAAGGACCACAGCTGCATACCGGGAGCATTGTACTGCAACGGAGACAAGGACTGCCCTGATGGCAGTGACGAGCTTAACTGCAGTAAGTATTCTAGTTGTGTTGAGTTTAATTATACTTATGATTAGATTTTATAGTGTCTTTATGGAGATATTTGAAGCTTGCCGCGGGAACAATACGCTTTTTTTAATTTAACATTTCCAAATGACGGGTCCATACAGATCATTTCTTGGCGCCATAAAACTGTGAGTTTATCATGGCACTGGACATTCCCTTGACGGTAGTTATGTAAAATTCATACTTGTTTTATCGATTTAAATCTACATAGTTTAATTTATTCAGGTTGCTCAAAGTTAAATTAATTTATTAATTAATTAAAGTTACATTAGTTTCATTAAATTTCTTCAATAGCCAGAATAGAAATTCAAACTATTTGCTACTTGCTTTTACATAATAAATTATTTATCTGCGGTGAGTCTGGAAATTAATTAAATCCCTAGATTTCATGTCATTTCATAGTTTGTAAAAAAAGTACGTCTGTTAATTATGTTCCCGGTGAAGCCAGTTATTCAAATAAAAATATCTGAAATCACTTAGGAATACAAAAGAAAATATATCAATTTCATTATTTGTCGGCGTTTAATTAAATCCCTGGGTTTTAATTAAAATGGATTGTATTATTAATCTGTGACATATGCATGAAGCAGGATTAGCAAGTAGATATTTAGAGATTACGCATTATATATACGTATATGTAAACGTATTAATAATACTATTATTATTGTATATTATAAGCACCTTTTATAATTATTGTACGATTTGGTAAATGTTTTCGCAAAGACTCACAACTCACAAGCAAGTTCCCCAAGATTGCGTTGTCTGTAGTTTGTAAGACTTATTAAAACATTTACGAGATATTCTCTGCACTCTATGTACCTACTTTTAATCACTGTACTTTACTCTATGTACTTGTAGTATATATTGAATTGAAACAACATTAACGCTCCACAACTTATGATTTTATATTTATTTATTAACATTTATATTGTTTACTAGCGTAGGTCTGACGTAATGTTTAATATTTCTTCTAAAATCTTATTGTATTTATAGCACGACCAAAACAAGTGTGTGACAAGAAAAAGGAGTTCGACTGTGGTGAAGGAATGTGCATTCCCAACTATAAAGTATGTGACGGGAAGACAGACTGCCCCAACTTTGAAGATGAACCTAGAGGCAGATGTGGTGAAAATGAATGTGCGAAGAACAACGGTGGATGCACACAGAAATGTGTTGACTTACCGGTGGGTTACTACTGCGATTGTGATAAAGGATACAAATTGACAGGGGACAACGGGACTTGTGAAGGTAATTGAAAAAGTGATTTTTCCTAAGTTTAAAGTCGTTCATATTGCATTACCTCACGTCAGACAAATATTTTCTCATGAGGGAGTAAAAATGTTTTCGTATTATAGTAATTCACGGATTTGGACGTAAATTATGAAAATGTTTCAATTTTGAACATTCTAGTTAGGTATTTAATGTTGTCAATATAATTTGTTGAAAAGATTTAATATAGATCATTGACGACATATAGTAACGACGATAATTGGTGTGAAAAATTATAATTATTTATTAAGATTCAAATCCCCTAGGTCGGTAACATATTTATCAATATTCATTCTTTTTTTTTGGTCATCGAAAATAAGTACGATCGTAATATCCAATATCTAGAGAGATAAAATTTTATTTCATCCACACAAAGAGATCAATCACATCTATGTATCATAAATTATTTATAAGGTAGATTCGTAAATCTAGCGGACTAGAATTTCTGCACCGAAATAAAACTTCAAGCGTACGGGTCTCTTTATATATCTTAAAAATAGCGAGAGAACTCTGTCTACGAACGAAGCTTATGTTTGAAACTGACTATATTGACTGATATTTTGACTAGACAATTGTTTTGGCTGTTTTCGATGTCGCTGCCAAATTAGATCAATTAATTTGTAATAATACGATACCACCGCCCGTGTCTCTCCACTGCTGTATATAGACCAGAAAGGGGAGACCAGAAAGGGGAGAGTGCTTATGCGACACAGGCAAAAGAGAATACTTGTAGGGAGGCAGAGCAGATACGCGCCGCAACATAGCCCTTAGCAGGCGAACGGCGCGTACCTCCCGACGATTTGGTCCGTATAACCAAAAGGTTGGTAGGACCATGGGTGGAGGTGGGTAGCTCGCCTGCTGTATATAGACCTCTCCCGCGGACTTCCACACACGGTCTTCAGCTCTTCTCATACACCCACCACCAGTGACATTCCTAAGTCGTCAGTCCACGTGGCTGGAAGGCGTCCCACGCTACGTTTCGCCCGTGGGTTATCGGTAATAATAACATTCCTTCTTTCATTTCATTTCTCTTTACATTCACAGATATAGATGAATGCGCAGATCCAGGCGCGTGCTCACAAATGTGCATCAACGAGAAAGGCACGTTCAAATGCGAGTGTCACGCCGGTTACGCTCGGGACCCCCGTGACCGTACACGTTGTAAGGCTACCGAAGGACACCCGTCACTATTGTTCGCAAGACGCTTCGACATCCGCAAAATAAGCCTCGACCATCACGAAATGGTCGCCATAGTGAATGACACGAAATCCGCTACCGCACTTGACTACGTGTTCAGAACTGGCATGATCTTTTGGAGCGACGTTACCGATGAAAAGATTTACAAGTTAGAATCTATTTAGAGTTACGGTTCCCTAAATATTGTAATTTAAAATAGAATTTGAATTTTGATGGTTATTTGGTAGGAAAAATAAGCTGCACGATTTAAATGTCACCCCAGGTGCACTAGGCTTGCCTATGTCGCAGTGGCCGGTGCTCTGCCAAGTGAACAACTTGTGTACAGGTCAGAGCACCGTGTCTCACAAAATCTTAATGTATGTGGTGTGTGCGAGACTATGCCTCTCTCAGTCTTTGTGGGGGTGTGTGTATGGGAGGGTGAGTGAGGGTGTTTCTGAAGCGTATGTATGAATGTGCGTGCTTGTGTGTATATGTGTGAGTGTGATATTATCTGAGAAAAGACCTTATAGTAGGTTCTAGTCCAGTGAAATCTTTAATATATATCATTTTCATTGCTATATCCTAAAAAATTAGATGTCAGAGCATGTGTCCCATATTAATAGAATTTTTAAACACCAAAATTTTAAGTTAGAATGAATATGTCCATTGTCCATACCGACAATAAGGCCCATCGCTCAGATAACGTCACATACGAGTATAATTATAAAATGAAATCTAATTTTATTATTCTATGAATTATCAATTCTAAAACAACTCTTAAAAGAATATCCGCTGATTTTTCTACAACAATATTTGTTCCTTTCAGAGCGCCAATAGACGAGGGCAGCCAGCGAACAGTTGTCATAGGAGAGCAACTGATCACATCCGATGGCTTGGCGGTAGACTGGATATACAATCACCTGTATTGGACGGATACCGGCAAAAACCATATCGAGTTGTCAGACCTGCAGGGCAACATGAGGAAAATCCTTGTCAGGGATAAATTGGAGGAGCCTAGAGCGATAGCACTGAACCCTCTTGATGGGTAAGCAAATTTTTATTTATTTAGGACAATTAACACAAGCCACAGCACATATAGCTATATAAAATTAACAGTTTAGATCTAATTATGGATTGTCACTGAAAGCAATAATAATGACCGTAATATTTTATGACAAAGTATTAACTACTTAGACTGTACTTAGAATGGTGTGATATGACAACTTAAGTCCGATCTACATAAGTGGGAGTTACAGATAGTCGACCGGATGTCGATATCTTTCATTGTTTTTGAGTTTGTGTGGTTACGATGGGGCTTACATGAGGCATATGCATCAACCTAAATAAGGTAGATAAAAAAAAAAATTTCATTGTTTTGTTTAGCACTTTCTACGTATTTTCTTTGGTTAAAGGCAAGACATGCCATCATATTTCTTACCGCTATTCAATCCCACCCCCTCCTGTCTCATTAAGTGAGAATATAATGGAACAAAGGAGTGTACATTCCAGTACCAGTCATTCCAATCTTCTCTCCCCGTACTATCCCATAGGAGGAATGGGAAGCGTAAAGGGATGAGAAAAACATTCTCCCCATTAAGTTATTCCCCACCCTTTCTAACTCTTTCGCAAATACACTCCTAAAACTGTAAAGGTATGCGTCGCATCAGGGGGCGTGATAGCGCTTGTCATTCTGGATTGTAGTTAACGCGTATCGCGTATGTCCATGGGCCACAGTGTCCACTTACCGCCGGGTGGACTTTCTGCTCGTCCGCCACTTTCTTTCTGTCAAAAACTCGTTTTCTATGTTATTTATTCCTAAGTTTTGTTGGGTTCCTTTGGTTGCCTCAGTGCAGATGAAACGAGAAGATAGATTAACGGTGCTGTGAGATGAACAAGCGAACACGTGCGAAGCAATGAATGAGGGTTTCTTTGGACATTGTCTTGTATCGTAAGAAAACAAGAACCTCACACCCACCAGTGAATTGAAAATAATGATAAAAAAGGCCGATGGCAGACGCTTCGAGATATCCATAATATAATAATTATTGGCTATATTATGTTCAAAAGAAACGTCTGCAACCTGCGCTGCAATATAATCAATTTATCAACATAATCAATTGATATGTGATTCAATAACGCGCAATACTGCGCAGAATTTTGCAGAGTAAACAATCAATTATTGGGTATCTCCTGTGTATGAATTAAAGACATGAAATCAAAGGAAACCTACATTTTAATTATCTTTATTTTTAATGATTAGATAACGTAGACGAATAATAACACACGATTCTTTATCTACGAGTATGACATTAATTACTAGTACGAGGTAGTTATGATATCTTTAAATAAATCCTACTACTTTAGATTGATTAGGTAAAAACCCCGAACCATATTCAAAGCAAAGGCAATTTTATATTCTGATAATAATAATAAATAAAAACATAATACTTAGCAATTAAACAACTTTGAACGGTTCAAATCGCGTATATTTAACATTATTTATATCCCGACGTTTCGAACACTTTGCAGTGGACGTGGTCACGGGGTGACTCAAACATAATACTTCTTAACATTACGAATAAATGAAAATTACGAAGTTATGTTGAGCCAAAAGAAGAAAATTAATGAATGGTTTTCCATTTCTGAATACTTCCAGTTTATAAGTATACACTGTACATTAGAATATCAAATTTCGAAAAAAAAATCAGAGAAAAATATATTAAAAAGATAAAACGGCCGGAGGGTATGTACTAAAGAGTCATTACCCTTTTTTCGAAAAGGAACCATACACTGAAGAAAACAACAATAAAATCAAATAAAGAGTGCTCAAACTCAAACAAACAGCTAGCTTTCTATCATATCAAGCTTTAAAAAAGACTAGTTTTTCCTTGCGGGTTCGGTCGCATGTAGTTAAATATATTTAATTTTTCTATAGAATACGGACATTAACCATTAACAGTTCACATTTAACCAACGGTCGACTGGTAGAGAATGATTTAATAAGGCATTATGTCTGCCTCTGTACAATAGGGTGCAAAAAGAGTAAGTAAATAAATAAATAAAAATACTGGAGCTAGGGCCACGAATGTCAGGTCAAATCCGTTTAATAGTTTTGTGTCAGGCTAATTAATACCAATACCCATACTATCAGCCCGTGTCTCTCCATTGCTGCTACGCCATATATGATCTTTCTGCTTTTCTCAGCCAGCCACTACGGGCGATTTTTTTTAAGTAGTCTGTCTACCTGGCCAGAGGGCGTGCCACGCTACGTTTCCCGGTACGTGGTCCCCACGCGAGCCCACTGTCGTTTCAGCTTACTGATTCTTTAAGCAATGTCACCAGCTATTGTTATTCGACATTTTTTATTCTGACGTCAGAGAAAAATATCACTTTTTACTTATTATTCAAATCCCATGTCATATTATTGAGATTATAAATGACTTTTGTTACAGCTGGATGTATTGGACGGACTGGGGCCAAAACCCTAAAATCGAGCGAGCCGGTATGGATGGATCTCACAGGGAAACCATTGTGTCCTACGACGTCAAGTGGCCCAACGGACTTACTCTCGATCTTGTACGCAAACGTGTTTATTGGGTAAGTGTATTTGCTGCATTGTTTAAAAAGAATAGATGTAGGCTGAAAAAGAAGAAAAAGAAATGAAGATTTAAATATTATTCGTACGGTTAAAAAAAATGTTATATAAATGTTGCAGAGCTTGATGAGCCCTATCCAACAAGGTGTACAGCGTCACTGGTAAATAGAACAGTTCCTTTCAGTGGGTGGTAGTATGGAGTGCATCGATTATTTTTCACTATTACATACCCTGGCCAAAAGTTGATAGTTTCCGAGATATTTAAGATTTTGTATTTTTCTCAAATAATTCTACCTACCATCGCTAAAACTAAATTTTTTGTTAATTAAACTTTTCCTATTAACTGTTTTTGTTTTAAAGCTTACTTGAGTATTGCAGTGAACTGATACGAAAGTGAAACTATCTAGAACAACGAAGAATAATAAATGAAGACTACTAAAACTAAAAGGAATACAATGAAAATTATCAAACATGTGAAAACAAATCGGTTTATTTAAAAAAAAAAAAACTTACTACAGTAAGTATAAAAACACAATAAATATTCGTAACAAGCTTAGTTTGCCGGCTAACCGACGAGATACAAACATTTCGGACAGTCCAGGAAACACAGCCGTTTCACGTACTGGGCTCACTTTATTTTTGCGGTTGTTAATGGTGGTGTAATGTCTAAGACCAACACCTTACCAGTAATCTTATTTATTGGGGTGAAATATTATTTTTACTGATAAGGCAGTCTGTTTCGGTCATTCGTTGCTCCTGCACGCGTTTGTCTGTCACTGACTACCGTAAAACCTCATCTCTTATCCGCTGAGTCATAGCTGTCCTTAGTTCCTCAGTGTTGCGTTTTGACAATCTATTATCGACAACACGATTTTGCTAACCATGGTTTTGTTTATTAATGAAGAGTACGCAGACATTCTCTTTATTTATGGGTTTGCTGATGGTGATGCCGCCGCAGCACGTTGGGAATACGCGATACGCTTTCCCAATCGGAATCGTATTCGAGAACTGATGTCCGCTGTCTATTTTTTTTATTGGAATGGCTAAATTCTTGTGACCCTAATGGCCTTTCAAGAGTCACCGGACATGTATGGTTTAGGGCGAGCGCAGAAGGCGCTCAGCCAGGAGCAAAGAGTGTGTGCAGCAATGAGTCTAAGGGCTCCCCCGCCGGTAGACCGGCGGAAGGAACGAACCTCGGCTTAGGGCGTTGCTTTGGGAGGGTACTACGGGATCGCGAGTCGATGAGAAGCGCCCAGGCACGTGCCGATATCTTGTAAAAGTATTGGCTGAAGGCCGGTGTGTGTTCACGGTGTAGGAGGGTGACGTCTTCGTCTCCGCCGGCGGGGACGGTGTATATGTGAAGTCTGTGAGTGTAGTGTAAGAACTCAGTGTATTAGCAGCAGTAATTGGGTGTTCGGGGTCGTCTAAGACGTGCCGAGGACGACGACGGCGATGGGGACATCTTTTACATGTTTGGTAATTTTGTATTCTTTTTAGTTTTAGTGTCCCTCATTTATTCTTAGTTCTTCTAGATAGTTTGACTTTTGTATAAGTTCACTGTAATACTCAATTAAGCTTTAAAACAAAAAAGCCAATAGGAAAGTAATTGAGTTTTAGCGATATAGGTAGAATTATTTGAGAAAAATACAAAATCTTAAATAGGTACTTGAAATTTCGTACTACCTACGTAATAAGAATGTTCGTTTTCAAAACACATGAATTAATGAATTGAGATCTACTCAACATGGAACACTATTAGACTCTACGAGTTGTATAACATATCTAGTAGGTATTCTCAAATCGATAGATCTAGATGGATAAAGCGAACATAATGCCACAAGGCATTCTATACCGGCGAACCAATAAGGCCAATTAACTTGAGCAGAATACATGCTAATCATGAGCAGAATTGGCGGTAGTTCACATGATCTAACCGCAAACCTCGTTCCAGCTTTATAACTAGCTAACAGACCTCGAAATAAAAACTTAATTACTGGCATATTAATTTATCTAGGTGGATGCTAAAATGAACACGATATCTTCGTGCAACTACGACGGATCGGTCCGTCGCGTCGTGCTGTATTCCACGGACGTGCTACGGCACCCATTCTCCATCACGACGTTTGAAGACTGGGTGTACTGGACTGATTGGGACAAGGCAGCTGTGTATCGTGCCAACAAGTTCAATGGGAAGGATGTTGAGGCCATCACTTCGACACATACTGTAAGTATGATTAGATAAAATCATACAGCGACGCTTAGTTTGTATTTATACCTAGTCGAAGGTTGCCTGGAAGAAATCGCTTTACCGATAAGGCTGCCGGTTGTACTTCTAATTACTTATGTTTTTGTGTTTCTCTTCTGAATGTTTTGGTGTACAATAAGGTATATCTATTTTGAAGTCGAAATATTTTTTTAATTTTTGTAATGTTTACACCGTCGTAATTTTGTAATTACTGAACCGATTCAGATATTTAATCATACTAGAGATTTAGAGAATCGTACAAGAAAGAGATGTTGATGTATATCGCACACACAAGCTTTACAAAAATCTTTACGAAAGTAAATAATAAAACGTTTCAAGACAACTTTAAGGGAGTTTGAGTGGGAGGTCCTTTTTGACGCACAACGACCTGTTCTCAGAAAGTTTGCTAAGTAAAATTATCCTTTTTCAAAATTTTAGCAAAATGACCCTTACGCAATATACACAGCAATATTTCTTTTTATATTTATTTCATCCTACAGAAGACTTACCTTGAAATGTACTGCATTTCCTACTTTATCGTATTTCCCCAATGTACGTAGGTGTTTCGGTAGTGAGTGAGATATGCCAGAGCCCATTCTCATCCTTCCCCATTTTCCCAATCCTTACTCGCAATCCATTCCATAATCTTCAATGGTAGGTAGCGCATCCGGGGGCGTACCAGTGTTTGTCATTCTGGGCTGATGTTGGTATATATGCACATGTCTATAAACGATAGTATCCACTTACTACCAGGACTGTAAGCTCGTCTGCCGCCATTTTTCTATAAAAAAATTCTAAACATGGACATTGGCCAACTAATAATATTTTTTTCATTTGTTTTATCGTGAACAATAAATCGGTTTGATACTAAACAGTGAACACTACTTAAGTAAAAGGAAAGATATAGGCTAGGTGAAATAAAAACATTCAGATCGACTTCATTGATCATTGTTTTCGCCATTTAGATGAAAACGTAAAGTAGATTCCTAGGCGGACTTATTGAACCTATGGTGCCATAAAAGCACACTTTTAGGTACGAGTATTTCCTAAAAATAAGGAAGGAAATGGTCTCGAGTAAAATTGCATTACAAATAAATCATATACGCACAAAATGACGACAATAAATAAAAATAACCCACATCAATCATACTTCTTACACCTACTCGTATTTTCCTACTTTGGTAAATTTTCCTAACCGCGTACCGAGCTTATCGCCTAGAACCGTATGCCGCAAGTTTATATTGTTTTATGAGTAGCTAAATTTTGCATCATCAATTATTTACCTTTATAAGGATATAAGTTCTATTTACGTAATAGATAGGTCTTTTGGTGTTTACCAATGGATTTACCCGACAACAGTAAATCTAACTTTAGGAATGTAGAAATTTCCGTAACCTTTTTGTACATGGAAAGACATGTGAAATTAACCATTCCAACACCTGAGCTTTGACCGTTTGTCGTTAACTAGTGTTTAATTTTTTGCCCGTACCCCAACGACGCTGGAACCGAATGAGGTGTGTGATAAAATGAGGAAAATTTATCCAGTTTATATAACATATTCTTCAAAATTCTAATCTGAAGTCCTGTGGAGAAAGGTAGGCAGGGCATCAGCCGATGTGCCAACGTTCTTTATTTTTGAGTAATGTTGATATGTCTATGGGCAACAGTGTCCACTTACAATGAGGTAAACCGTTTGCTCGTCTGCTACCTTAGTTCTTTATGTAAAATCACAACTTTGTTGTTAAGTAGCTATCCTCAGCGCTTGTGGTAGCGCCCTTGTTGTCCCTTAGTCGCCATTTATAACACCCATGGGAAGAGATGGGGTGTTGCTATTTTAAACCACACGGCTACCAAAAGCGCTGAGGAACTACAGCAAAACCACCTCTAAAAGAGTGGACTCGCCAATTCGCTTGGCTAGCGTTGCATTTTAGCGCCATACATTCCTCATTCACGTGTCCCATGTCTAGCAGTGGATGTTAACAGGGCTGGTTACGGATCAGGTACACTCAAAATTATCTGCTATGAATGGTAACGGTTCCCATCTTGTATTTAAATGACTTAGGACCTTTCTCACCATCTCCTGACACTTTATCAGAAGATATCAGAAAGTCAGTATCACCTATTATATTTAATTGGCAGATAATTTATTTATCAGATTGTTAACAGTTACTTTATGAGAAGGTGGTGTGGAAAGCCCTTAATATTTCTATTATTTCATTGCCAACAGCTTCAAAACCCGATGGTGATCCACGTGTATCATCCGTACCGGCAGCCAGATGGTGTGAACCACTGTGCGGCGGTGAACGGCCACTGCTCCCACCTGTGTCTACCGGCGCCACACGTCGGGCCGCACGCGCCGCGCATCTCCTGCGCCTGCCCTACTGGACTACGGCTGCTACCGGATAACCAGATGTGTGTCGAAGAGTATAGTAAGTACAACACTACTTATTTGAATGTTGACTGTTATATATTTCTTCTTTATAGGTTTTTGCCATTACTGTAGCGTTTAACTCTTTTCTCTGGGACGTCTGTGTTCAGTGTTTCGTGGATCGTCGGTGGCTATCGATCTGGAATTTGTTTCGTCACTTCTCTACTCTGATTAAGTTCTTTTTAATGTTTCTCCGAGACGTTCAAGTTTAATGACTTAAATATGTATGCTGTTAATCTTGTGGAATTAGATCTTGTCAATGATACAAAAAAATATGTACAATCTTATAATTTGCAAATTCATAAGAAGTGGCAATATTTTTTTTTCTTTTGCGGTATTGTACCTATTGCATTAGGTTACTTTAGTTTGATTATATGTAATACCTATAGGCAAACTGCGTCACCAACACTTTTGTAATGATTACATACGTATACGAGGATACTTCTAATCACTCATCTACTACATGACAGCATAAAAGGATACATGACTTCATAAAAGGGTACAACCGAGTTCACAACAAAGGACAGAATGAATATATATAAATTCTAATGGCATGTCAGTTAAAAAAAAGTTACTCTTGAAAAGCACTTCGATTATTTCAGTACTGATGATAGTATCAGTATTATTATGTTTAAAAATTATACTTTATCTGCTTTACATCATAAGAATTGTATGTATGTTCTATATATATATACCACGTAGATGTATGGTTTGAACAGGTGTTCATGATTTGTATTTTTTTTATCAATATGTGGTATGTCTGACGTATAACTTTATAAAGAACAAAGTAATTAGTTAAATTAATGATTAATTGATTTGATTAAATTATATTATCGATAGGCATCTTGATAAAAATTACATTACAATTTGCGAATGATTTTAAAATGATAGAATAAGTTATTTATTTGATAAAGTAAAAATAAAATAGTGTTAATACAATAGGATTCAAAATACAACAGCCTTTATTATATCAATTGCATCTTAAAAAACTAAGACTGCGATTCGCGATTAGTTGTTAGTAGGGCTCGGATAAATATGTATTAAAAATTACAGAATATGTACATATAATATGGACCTAAAAATCTAAAATATGGGAAAAATATGTAGTTAAAAATAACAAAATTTTCAAAAAAACACTGTTTATTGCGAAAAATCAAAAAGTATTATACAATTTTACTCAGCTTCCGTTTCATTGACATTATTTGAATTGCAGTATGTAATCACGTATTTCTTTAAATTTTCAAAATTAAAACTCTTTCTGTTTGGACGAAATAATGCTTTGTACTGGCTTTCAACATGACAGGATGTGATTGGAGCATACGTATATTTGCATAATTCTGCAAGTGAGTAGGACACGTCTAGGATGCCGTCTAATGTTCCGCACAGCATGCTGTTAATTTTTTTAGCGTATGAAATCCTTTTTTTTTTCCAGTACATAGCTTAATTTTTGTTTAGCCACTTCAGCAACGGGGCCTTCTGCTTTAAAAACTTTCTTTTCGATTGCTTCGATAATCTTCAAATTATCATTTAGTGAACTGGAAAAAATTTCGAGTGCCTTTATCTGGTATGATAAAAAGCTATAATTGCTTTTAATGTAGACCAAATCCTTACGTAGAGTCTCATCTTCGAGGAGTTCTTTTGAGACTAAAATACTAGCAGCCTCGTCTTCCAATTCACAAATAATAGTTTTAATTTCATTAAAATGTTCAGTGTAGTATTCAACTGCTGTCAGCCATGTTCGCCAACGTGTCAGCACTGGCTCTGGTGGCAAAGGAATGTCGGGATACATCTCTTTAAATTTTGAGATCCTACTTGGTGCTTTCAAAAAAAATTTCTTTACGTTTGACACTAAACTGTCAACCTTTTTAAACTGAAACCTTATGCATTCAGCTAATCTATTTACACCATGAGCCAAGCACGTCACATGAATCATTTTTGGATACAAAACTTGAAGGGCATTTGCAGCTTTTACCATATAAGGAGCAGCATCGGTAAGTAACAAGAAAACTTGTTCATCTTTAACTCCATTAGGCCACAAAACACTCATAGCATCATTAAAAAGCTTTGCTGATGTTTGGTGGTTGCATTTAGGAAGTTCTTCACACGCCAATAAAAAGGATTTGCTGGGTTTGTCTTCAATTAGACGCCCGATAACCACATTGCCAATGCATCGGCTTTGAGAATCTGTAGTTTCGTCGATGGCAACCCATATAGGGCCATCTTGAATATCTTCACGAATCGAAGCCAAACAATCTTCATAAATACCACTTACATAATTTTTTCTAAGTGTGGATTCATCAGGAATACGTTTGCCAGAGTACTTTTCTAGGAAGTTTTTAAAAGTAGGATTATTTAATTTCCATAAAGGTATATCTGCACATATCATAGCATAACATAATTCTTCCGAGAAAGTAGAACTTTGGGAGCTGCTTGCCATTGCATCAGAAAAAAATTGTTGCTTAAATTTATTCTTTCTTGTAATATTTAGCTTATGTTTAGCAGTAGACACGTGTTGTGATATTAAAAAACGTTGCTCGGTCGATATAGATTTTTCACAAGCATTACAAAACAGTACTTTCCCATCTGCACTCAACGATTGGTCTGGATTGGATTGATAAAAATATGGATTATTGAATTTTTTTTCGTAAAATATGGACTTATATTTGAAATATGGAAAAATATGGAAAATAAAAATTAAATTTTCACTATCCAAATATCATAATTTATATAGAAAATAAAATTAAGAACGAAAACCATTTCAATTAAAAATATGTATTTACATATTAATCCGGGCCCTAGTTGTTAGTTTTGAATCAACATAATATAAGAGATGTGTAATTAGTATGACTAACTAGTCATATATAACTGTATATTGATATATAACTATTTATATAACGCGGTTTTAGTAGTAGGCAACAAGTTTCGTCATACACTATTTTGTAATACCTTTGATTGATAACTTGCGGTTTAGAATTTCCAATACTGAATATTCTGGATTTTAGGTAGGCTATTTGTTATATATTTTATAAATAACTAGCCGTTGCCCGCGACTACGTTCGCGTGGTCATCAAGTACTAATTCAGACACCTTCGCGGGCGTGCGCACAACAACTCACCAAAGTTTCATCGCAATCGGACTATGGTGAATAGTATAGGACGCATACGGGAAAAACAAAGAAACATTCATTATATATATATATATAGATGTATGTTGGACCAGGACAAATTCTTTCGATTGATTTAGAATCAATAACGGAATATATTTGTTACAAATAATTTTGGGTACTTGCGAAAGGTTTCTAATATAGTTTTTCGGTAAATAAACAATCATAACCAGATATTCGCAATGACGTTTATCTCTCCAATTAAGATAGCAAATAATGTGCGTCATCATACTAGTATTATCTACATATTGCCTGTAAAACAGGTATGACCGGTTTGATGAATTAAATTTTATGGATTAAAACACAAATAAATAAATCAAACTAGATGGAGATTATTCTATAGTTGTAGAATTAGAATTGAAAATTATAGGTGTAAAAGTAATATTATATAGGTATTTTACAAACGGCAAAAAAAATATAATTAGGAAGCCTACTTTTTGTACGAAGAACCGAATTGATATTTGTTCAAAGGAGAGTTTACTTCGATTATAATCACCTAGAGCATAAAGTATATTTGAAATGGAATATATAAATATGCAATTCCTTAAAATAGTATTTAACATTGTTTCACAGCAATAAATCGTGCGTAATAGAGTGATCATATTTCGGCTGCCACGGCGCAAAACAAAGTAAGGCATTTTCATTATAAATATCTCAGTAGAGCATGGAATGTGATTTGAAACTACAAAAGAAAGCTATACAAGTAATACAGGACTAAATACTTAGGACATTTTTGTCTGATTTAGAACAAGCATGGGCTTTGACCGTGCGAATTAGACTTTCCTGATTTTCGAAAAAAGCCTCTTGATTTTCATGTTTCTTTAATTCATAATTTAACCCTAACAAAATTTAATAATTTATTTTGTAGTGGTGTTAGATTCTACACTGTTTTGAAGTAAACATCATCCATAGCCTAAGGAAGAATAGACGACGATTACATTTTTTTACAATTATAATGTATCACGTGATATTTGTTTGAATGGTTGTTGTTATTTGTTTGTTTGTCTGAATGTGCTTTGTTTTGTTGATGGTTTATCTACACGATAATCGGAAAAATGAAACATTTTTGTAGTTTTGTTTGTATAAGTATAATGTGATTTTTCGGATTCAACACAAAAAAGGGGAGGATTAAAAAAATTAACTGTGTTAAAATAATTTTCAGAAAAAAATGTCGGTACTTACTTTGTTTTGTAACGGGACAGCCGATTTGTACATTAATATGAGCACAATCGAGGTTAATAAAAGGAGCATTTGTCGTCATTGGCATCGTACTATCACAATTGACGAATTGAAGTGAATCAATTGAAGAGTTATATAGTTGTCTGTAGTACTTCAGATTAACATAAGGAAGGTTTATCTCGTTAGTATTTGTTTATAATGTTTCTGGTATACTTAGTCTGACTATAAATACCGTTACAATAAAGAAAAAAGACAAAAATACATTTGATTTTGGAATCATTCTCACGTGAAGATGTTTTTTCTCATTTTGGCGCCAATCACTATTAAATGTTGTACTAATATTAAAATGGAGTGGGGTGATAACGAAAAACGTATTGCTGTAATTGCATTACACAGTAGGCATGGAGCCACATGCAATTTTTAAAACTCCATTGGCTTGGTATTAGCCGAATGTTTGTGTACCGGGATATTGGTAGGTACATTGAAACGTCTTCTGTTTGTGACAGAAAAAGGTCTGCCCATCCACGCACTACTCGTGCTAAACAGATGATTAAAGCCGTGAAGGAGAGAATCTGAAGAAATCCCGTTCGTAAGCAAAAGATTTTATCCAGAAAGATTAATATAGCATCCAGAACCATGTCACGTATTTTAAAAGATGGTGTAGAACTTGCTGCTTAAAAGAGACGTACTGGTAATTTCTTAACTGATAATTTAAAGAAAAATAAGTTTAACAAATCAAATCAACTTCATCGGCGGTACGCAAAGGGAGCTCACAGACAAATATTATTTACGGACGAGAAAATGTTCACCATTGAGGAACATTTTAACAAGAGTTTATGCTCGTAACTCTAAAGAAGCTGCTCAATCGGTCAATAGGGTGCAACGTGACCATTGTCCGGATTCAATGATGGTTTAGTGGGGTGTTAGCTATCAAGGAGTGACGGAACCATATTTTTGTGAAAGGTATTAAATCGTTGTCTCAAGTGTATCAAGATACGATTCTTGAAAAGGTCGCAAAGCCTATTATCAACACCTTGTTCCATAACCAAGAATAATCCTTTCAGCAAGACTCGGCACCATGTCATAAGGCTCGCTCAACACAGGCGCGGCTAGAAAGGAATAGTCCCGACTTCATTAGAGCTGAAGACTGGCCGTCATCTAATCCCGATCTTAATCCGCTCGATTATGATTTATGGTCTGTTTAGAGAGCACGGCATGCCCTAAACGCCATGATAATATTAAATCCCTAAAACATTCCATTCCAACACTTGCCAATTTTCTCATGGAAAGCGTGCGTGGTTTCGATCGAAAACTGACCACAACGTTTGAAAGATTGTATAGAAGCTAATGGTGTGACCATTTCGAATTAATATTATATTTTTAAAATGCTCACCTATTTATTTCTAAAATAACACAAATTCTTCTAATGGAATGATAATGTAAAAAAAATATCAATGTTTTCTTTGTAACAATATTTATGGCTAGACTAGGTAATTAAGTGGTATGGTGTGTTCGTGTGTGGTGGCGAGCTTTGGGAGAGGCCTATATCTAGTAGTGGAGAGACATAGACTGATGTTATGGTAGTGTTCTTGACCATAAGTTTTGAGCAACATTGGGAGTCGTGACTCGTGGTGCCCGTAATTTTGACATCTGGGAGTTTTATTATAGCTACACACGCCTCTGATAAATTCAAAATGGAATAAAAAACAAGCAGGGTAATTGATTAACTAAATAAATAATAAAATCGTTAGTAAAACGAAGACAGTGTATAAAAAAACAATTATTTAAAGATTTACTGGATATCAAACTTAAACAAATGTTTTTTAGACTTTTTGATCGTTTGTTTTGTGGACATCGCCCGCAAAACCAGATGAGATGAGGAAAAAGCTGATATCACTGTTGTTTCATCACAATACACCAGGGATCGAGTTAGATAGGTCAAATCATTATCATCGCTAGAGTGAGGTACGTTTTATCTTAAGTTTATCTTTAGATACAGTAAATGTTAGTGATAGTAATAAGATAGTAGGGTTACACAGTTTAACTTTTTTAAGTTGAGGTGTGCAATATTACAAAAATAAGTAGGTACAGTAACCGCATGTAACAAACCTTTTGCTAATAACAAAAGAATACATATTTACCAGAACGCTTTTGCCATAATAGTAAATATTATATATGGTGTATGAAATAAGATTATCCGCTGTTGGTACCTACATGTTGGGAATAAAAATAACCTTGATACCGCTGCTAAAAATATCGCTACAATGAAAAAGGCAAAACTCCGCAAAAATATTCCATCAAACATTAAATTACTCATAAGAATTTTTATGTTTTTTATCATTAAGGTACAGACACGAATGTAGATTTAGATTAGATACAAGAAAAATGAGATTGTATCGACGGTAAAAATAGTTTAAATAGGTATTGTACTGATTGTTTTGAATTAATTGCATTGGCTTACACCTACTTACGAGTCTTGTGTGCCTGTAGTAGTGAGTGTCCATACGTGTAAAAGGAGATCTTATATTCTTTACAACATACTTACATTTTAATACATTGTCGCGAAACAGACATTGATCTAATATTGAATGATTACGTTCTGGTTAATAATATTCTAATGCCTACATATATTATGGGACTCGCATAAATTGGCGAAAAAATTCCGACAAATATCTTATTTAGGTAACTAAACCGCACCTTGAAATATATTCGCTTCTTTATATGGAAAAAAAGGTACTAGACGAGAAGATATAGTCCAACTGTCCATGGGCAACATCAGTCAAGAATGACAAATGTTGGCAAGCGCCGGATGCGTTGATATCTTTGGAGATTTATGAGTAGATTGGTAGATTGGACTCTATTCTTTGCTGGTGGAGGGGGCTGGGATTAAAGAATACCTATAATAAATTACCTATGTACTATTTATTACACACTTCACTCGATGGGACGAAAAATGAGTTCTGAGAAATCTAAATCACAAAGCTGTAGGACAATATTACACTCCACTCCCTCAAACTTAGATTCAGAAAGGATCTTTGTCTGTCTGATTTATCCAAAGCTAGTATAAAACATCGGTTTTGTTTAAATAAAGACGTCAAAATTTACGATTTTTGGTGCGGACTCGATGGACGACGTCCTCAGCAATCAGCTGAGACAAAGATTAGTATTTAATGAATATCGGTCATCGTTTTTATCTACGTCATTATCTATTGCTCACTAATGTTTCCTTTTATTTGTGCCAACCATGTATTTTACTACGTAAGTGTGCCGATCTTCGGTCATATAAGCTCTATACCACGAGAACTGATAGTGACGTCATCGCGTCATATCGTACTTCGTTATACACAAGAATGTAAATATCGTTTTGTTGTCGCTAGTTGTCTAGTAAACAATAAAATAGATGAACAAAATAACGTTTCGTAGTACCGGTTGGTGTTGTCTTGTCTGTTTAAAGCTGATGACGTCACCATCAGTTCTCGTGGTATAGACTATAGGTACAAACTCTTAATTAAATCAAATTTGTAAGAATACTTCCATCTTACAAGAATGTATCGTACTAATCTTACAAAGAAAAATTTAATTGCTCACGGTTAATTTATAAAATGCTATTCAAAATTTTGTATATTTTAAAAACATTTCACGATAAAAAAGTGTGTTAGGTAATTTGTAAAGGATTTACGTTGAGCAAATATTACGTAGGTAAGTAACATAATTAAAAACGGAGTTTTTATGAAACTAAAATATATGGAGAATTCTTAATAACTTATATAATCAAAACAATCATTGTATATGTCAATATTGTCATTGCACACATATAAATCATTCATGCGGTTCATTCATCTATACATATAAATCATTAATATAATGCTATATAAATATAATCATTTAACTAAGGTTGGTGACCCACACATTAAAGTCTGTTTTCAATTACAATATATTTAATCGTTTATAAGCATATATATACTTTTTGCGAATGGTGTCAATAAAATGTATATAAAACTCCTTGTCGGAATACACAGAACCTCGTCAGATTATTAAGTCACTTATTAAATATTTATTTAGGCACCTAATTAAAGCTGTGAAGGGAGGCAGTCTTAAGCCAAAATCAAGGTTGTGTTTTCCTTTGAATGTATTCACTTAATCCTGAAACTAATTTCTTTTATGCTATGAATATTAAGATTCAATATTTTTGCCTATAAATCTAAAGTGGTATAAATCATAGTGCTAAAATAACTTGTTTAAAATTCTTTATTGTACGAGTATATGTCGAGTTATCAACTTAGTCCTAATGTGGCGGAAATATAAATGGTTGAATTTTTAATTGTTGGTTAAATAAAATCTCCAATATTCACGAGAAGTTTAGCCGTTAAGTAGTTTTGAGTTTATCGTGAGTCAAAATTACTTAACGGTTGTGTAGGGGTCCTTATCCTGTGAGGTTCTAGGATTTTTAAGTACTTTATGTAAATCGGCCCAGTAAGTTATACAAAGGGTTTTGTGAGACAAAATAACTACATTTAACAATCGAGCGAAATCAGATTCAAAGAGGCGAACCTGCAGACTAAAGCATCAGCTATTTAATTTGTAGCAAAATATGCTTCAATGAGCAATGTAAGGCAATGCCGGATTAGCCACGTAGTAAGAGTAGCAGATGCTACGGGCCCCGAGCATTGGGGGGCCCCGCGCACCCACGCCTGTCTGAGCGTAAAAAAAATGTAAGAAAGAACTTAAGAACCTAAAGCAAACCAAGGGCCTCTTGATAGAATTTGCTACGGGCCCCGTGCTGGCTTAATCCGGCAAGATGTAAGGCGAGTCAGGTATGTTCTCTACAGAGTAGGCTAGCTAGTGTTTATGGTAGGACATTCTTGACATTATCAAGTCTGTATTTTATAAGATCAAATTGTAACATCTATGTACATTAGATAAGAGTCCTCAATAGTAGATATTAGATTATTATTATCAATAAATATAGCGACATCGATAAGTTCGTAAGATGTTCGATGGACAACTTTGATACTTCTCGAGCTTTATCGTTCAAAATAAAAGCTCAATAAAAACATCTTGCAACTTTATCCAGTCAAGTATACTGACGGGGTATTAATTATTATTAGTAATAGCAAAATTGGTTTGAACCTATTCCACAAATGCATTCGTCTATACTGAATATTCGGATTAAAAAATACGCATATAATCTAAAATGATGGTCAATGGAAGAGTGATTGATTTTGACATTGATTATTTATTACTGATATAGGTACAGTATTTTTTTTTTTTTTTTTTTTTTTTATAGAGAAGAGGGCGGACGAGCAAGCGGTCTCACGTGATGGTAAGTGTTACCGCCGCCCATGGACACCTGCAACACCAGGGGGTATGCGGGCGCGCCGCCGACCTTGCAAAATCCTATTCACAGCTTTCTTGAAGGACCCCATGGACAGTTTCTGTCGTGGTAGACCACCAATCGAGTCATGTACTTAATATGCCACGTAAAGTAAACCGTTAAAGACAGTAGGCGGCTATAAAAGGCGTGTAGGCCATAATCAAGGCCATAATCATTGTGTCACTATTCCGACTATCATAACAATCGAGACCATTCTCAAAAATACAGCTGCTGCGTAACACACGGTACACGTCATCCAATGACGTTATATCGTACGATGTTTTCTACATAATGGGTGGTGTGTTCTGTATTTTTCCCTTAGAATCTGATTGGAATATACCACGCCTTCACTGATTGATTACTCACTCGATTAGACTGGTTAAGGCTTATTCATTGTTTTTATCACACCGTTATCTATACAATATTTACTCTATCGTACTCTTGTCGCGTAAGTAAATCACGCCAATGTTTATAATCATTCTAGTCTAGATATGGTCTAGATTAATCAATATAGGTAAATCACGTATTTTCGATTTCTAGAAAGGGTTCTAGATAGGTACCCATGTAGAAATGTAGGTATGATATTAGTTAGGTATATGATGGATAAAGGAGATTTAATTGAGATACCGCTTGATACTAAGAATTTTAATTCTAAGTAGTATTTTTAATTTGAATTTGTATTACTCGTAGGTACCAATTTTTAAAATTTCTACCTAATATTAAAATTAATTGCACGTTGATTTCCTTTAATTCTGTGCAATGCAATAGCATCCTTCAAATGTATTACGTTACGTTGCTTTAACTGAGTGGTTGGTTTGTAAGGTGATGTGACGTCACAGCATCACGCCACCTTTTCGTTGTCAATTTTTGCGCGATCCGGCACGCCGCGGCCGCTTGCACCTGTAAAATATCATTAACTGCGATTTTCTCAAACATCTGTACAGATAGTATATGAATACATCGGCATATATATATATATATATATATATATATATGAATATATCGGTTTTGAATAATTTGTAATGATTGAAAATAATACGTTAGTAATGATAATTAATAATAAACACATTGAAAAATAAAGAGACAACTGGTTGCAGTTAAATATGACATTATCTGAGGAAAGGGACCATAAAGTCCGTTCTAGGTTAAAAAACACAATAAAGTCCCCTTGCTTAAATAACTTTATAAATATTCTTAAAATATGACGAAACAAAAAATTTACTGTGAGCCGGATCGCACACAGTTAAATTGACGGATCGTTGGCGAGTAGTGCGTGTGGTTCGGTTTGGTCCTATTCGGGCTGTCATTAATGCACGACTCATCGTGAGCGACGGTAGTCCCGTATCGTAAACTTGTGCTTTATTTATTTAAAATTATAACAACAACGGAACAAACGTTGTATTTGACTTTGGAAACTTGTGTTGGAAAAGATTTTAAGGTTATTTTATAATAAAATCTACAGATACAGTAACTCAAGATGTGGAGGTGCAAACCATTAGCTTAAAAGAAACTATAAAAACTGAGGAAATACCTGAAATCAGTGAGTATTTTGAGTGCCTTTTATCCAGTTTTTGTTTACCTGTGTCCCTTCCTTCCCAATTTGTGTCTTGCCTTACAACTGGTTTCAACAATCGTGGCGATTGAGGTTATGAATGTCTGAAAAGGCATTGAAAGTGAATGTATAACATTTTAATCTTGAAATAATTCTACTGTAGGTTTTATTCATACTTACCTTTATTTGTATTTTAATAAACGTGCGTAAAAATTATCAGTACCTACGATAGGCATTAATAAAGTTTTATCAGTTTTTAGTTGAATTAAGTAAAACCTATATAGGTTTAATTAGAGTTCTAGATTTAATTAGACATACCTATCGATCGCCACAATTTTAACCAATGAAGTGCTTCAAAAATGGGGTGATTAACACTGATTTAATCATCTGATAAGATAAGGGTGTCATATAATTGGTCATGGGCTGCATTAATTGTCAGTATCTAACAAACATTGCTACAACTAACACTTGTTCATTGTGGATGTTCAAAAGTATCTGTGTGTCTTCAATTTGGGATTCATTGACTGATTTGCAGGGCATGCCAAAGGCCTAGTATCAAAACAGATGACATACATTTTTGGTTGTGAATTTATAAAGAAACATTTTAACACATATGGTTGATTTTAAACGAGAAGGGCTTAACCTTCTCATGAATTTGGGACGTGCCATTTTGAGGGAGGATTCGCCAGAGGAAGAAGAAGAAACAAAGGGAACCGACACTACAACCGGCGATCCAGTAAAAGTTTACTGGGAAAGTGATAAAGTAGATTTGGAAAATAATAACCAGGAATATATTGATCTTTTTCTGCAAGATATCACACATGAATCTCATCACAAATATCACAGACAAAATCTCCCTTTCTTACCAGAGGCTGTGACAAACCTTCCAATAGAGGGTAAAGTATAATACAAATATATTCCTATTACATGTATATTCATTTTAATGTTCATTATCAAATGGTATAGTTTAAAGGTTTGGTATCTTCCAAAATCATGGGAAGACACACAGATTCATTAAGAACTGGGTGCATGTTGTCACGTGTGTTAACATTTTTATTTAATAACATTCTTACAAACAAAATTGAAGAGTTATACTGTTGAAGAGTATTTAAAAAATCAATTATTGAAAATACTCTCTCTCCATGTATTGAATGCTGAATGAATATTATTTGGTAGGTATATTAAATGTTCTCTAGAAAACAGCTAACAATGGGATAACAATCATCCGTATGTATGCCTGTGCATATCATTGTAACTGCCCTTCATTACGAACAATTGTACACATGTTTTAGGGGTTTAACTACTATATTGTCATACAATTTTTATCAGACCTGCCCATCCTTCCTGTCCTTTTATAAAACTATGAATTGTTAAACTAAACATCAGTTTTATCTGATAAAAAAATGTAATATAAGTAAAATTCTATCAATCCAAATTGTGTAAATTGTAGCTATAGGTAATAAATAACGTGTAGAGAGTGTTAGTTAGAGTAGACATCATGTAGGTATGTAATGTAGGTTAAGATATTTTAGTAATGTATGAGCTGGCACGTTTCATTGACAGTCTGTAAATAGCATGTCTGCTATAAACCAGTTAACGCGCCGACGTTAATATCCCCCGTCACTTTTATATTGTTAAATGATACTGATGAATGTGATGAATTGATGATACAATAATTTGCTTCAAAACATGAATTAAATAAAATTTTAAAATACATTATCATAATTAACTACTTTAACTTAAATTTTAAAGATGAATGCTTTAACTTATTTCTATAAGTATTCAAAAGTAGTTTTTGTTCATGAGTTCATGACAGTATCTTACTTGACGCATAAAATGACGTCAAAGACGTCAATATTAGTATTTTTTTGTTTGATCCGACAGGTTTGTGTATCGTTCAGACACCTGTTGACAATGAACTTACCGCAAATAAATAAATTGTACAAACATATTCTTAGGTGCTTACATAGCCACTCGGGAAATGTTTAGTAACTATGTTTGTTTTCTGATTAAGGTCAATGTCAAACATATTTTTCACTTACACTGCTTTTTGTGTTTTAACATTTTTCTAATTAACTGTTTATTTTTCAAGGTTGAGGTCGCTTCGAGTGTAAATCACAAAATTTCATTAACAAAAAATGCCATTCAAATGTTCAAAATATCTTTGACCTCTGCAATCGGATGTAATTCTCTCTCATTTTTTATTCTATATTGTTAACAGTTTCATTTAATTTCAAATATAAAGGAAATTTGGATAATGAATACTAATCTGAAAGCACAATACCAACTTTAAGCAATATTTCTACTTTAGTTATTTACTCATAGTTTCTATTCTACTACAAAGTTAGATGCTGCAGAAGTCAAAGAAAATAGCTGCGGTAATAAAATAGTGTTTCTAAAACTAAATATTTCTTCAATTACAGGTGTTCCAGAAACGCCTAAAGCAGGCACCGAAATCTCAAGCAGTGGCCGCGACGCTGGCGTTGTAGCTGGCATCGTGGTAGCAGTAATCTCAGGAGTTCTAGTATTGGGAGCATTGGTAAGCAATTGTTTATAAATATTACTTCGTCAAGCGTAAGCTTCCTTATAATTTTAATTCAAGGTTTACCTATTTCATCTTACTTAAACTTGTAAACAATTAATTACAATTAAATGTTTCTCGACAAAAAAATACGATTGTTTTGTTTACCATGCATGCATTAAATTTACAGAAAACGAGATATATTGAAAATGAAAGTAGTAAAATTGAAATTTAATTTGGTCGCATACCATTTCCCTTCAGACGTCAAATCAATCCTAGCGATCACGTTTCAATTGAATGAAATTAAGACTTTCGCGTCGCGTTGCACGATATTAGTACCAAGTAATGATTTGTTTTGAGATTTCAATTACTTTCTGGAAGAAGTCTTTCTGATTTTATTCGTTTACAGTTTGTTTTTCATTATGTTTCATTGCTACACTAATGCTTCATCAAATCATCACCTACTTGAAAGCAACGTCCTTATAAATATGCCTCATTAAAATTTACTAGTCACGCTTGCTTATTGAGGACAGGTACCACATATGTTTGCAACTGCATCAACTTCGCATACCTAATTAATTATTTTCTTACATTGTGTTAAATTATTGTATTGAACTAGACAGAACTATTAAGCTATTTCAAACTGCAAGACTATTTCATAATTCTTTTATTATCAAAGTTGAATTTATTAGATGACAATTTGTTCAATGTGTCCAATACATTCCTGCGCATTGCTCGAATTATATAGTTACATTTAATTGCAACATAGCAAGTATTTCAATTGAAGACAATTGTTTGAGTGACAATTGTTTAATTTTGACAACGATCCCCTGGAATTACACTGTTTCTTTCAGTGTTCTTTATGAGTGTTCATAATTCTTTACAGATCGCGGTGGTTGTGTACCGACACTACATGCATCGCAACGTCAGATCCATGAATTTCGACAACCCTGTGTACCGAAAAACCACGGAGGACCAATTTGCCCTCGAGAAAAATGGATACGCACCTGGCAGCAAATTATATCCCAGCACCGTGGGAGAAGAGGTGAGAGCACTTACCGCTATGGAATGCACGCTTAACATACAGAATAGCCTGAGATAAGTCGCGTAAATTACGCACTACCCTCTTCAAAGGAGCCAATTAATATAAATGTGTGTTTAGGCTACAGACCCTACTTTATAATATAATTTTTATAGGAATATTTTAATGTGAAATTGCAAGTGATTTTATTTCCTAAAATCCATCTGTATTACATACAATGAAACAATGCTCTTAAGACCCCCCAGCTATATGGCTAAATTGTGTAAATAACAACATTATTCTTAGGTTTATCATAGTTAAATTATTCTAAGGTCTGCCTAAGACATTTTAAATTTGATGTATTTAGATTGATTAGGATTCGACCTAAGAGATTTATTTTAAAGATACTTTTGTAGTTTTAAGGAATTGTGGCAATTTAATGTGCCAACATTTTTACCGCATCAGTATTAAATCATAGTTGCCAAAGTATTGGTGTAAATGGTAGGTGTATAATGCTGTAAATAGTCCCTTTTGAAATAGCAAATATTATGATTTTTATATTCTGCATTTTGCTTAAATTACTGATAATTTTACTGCCGATAAATTTATTTTTCATGCGTTAACATGCGAGGGCTATTTGGTAAGTTTTCCGTAGAGTTACAAAATAGAAGCAAGTTTATTTTTGAGCAAACAATTTTATTTTGCATTAAAAATTTTTTAGAATCTGGCTGTTTACATAAATATTTCATACTGTTTGTAATAATAGGTGTAAGTATTATGTAATAAGTAATTATGTTTATTAAAGGATTGTTTTGTTGTTTACAGGCCCAAGAACCTCTTAACACGCCCGGTACCAATGAGTTTGTATAGTGCTCAAGCGGGCAGTAAATACAGTAGTATGTCATTAAATGTGAAAAGAAAAAGAAGGACATGTGATACTTAAAATAGTGTGAACCAGTGAATGGGACAAGCTGACTTTACTGTAGTGAAAGATAATGTTAGTGGAAAGTGAAGCTTATTGGAACAAAGTTCTGTTTGCTGTCATGCCTCGCCACAGTCGATCTCAAAATTATGATTTCAACATTTATTTTGTAATATCATGGCACAAGTCGATGCAACTTGTGCTTATTGCGCGTACATCTGAGATCACGGTTATGGTTTTTGTATTACTTTTGTATCACATAATGCAGTTATAAATTGTTTTTTCTGCAGTTTTCTCTTTCTTTGAATAGAATAGAGATTCAACAGTGCTTTGTGTTATAGTAGAGGAAATGCCTGGTGCATTGTAATTATTTATATAAAGTTTACATTTTTTTATATTCCACTCCTAGTTAAGTTGTTTTAATACTATGCTTTTGTATAACAGTTTTGAATGAACTCGCACGAGATTGCTTGGCCAAAAAATATTGAAGCTCATAATTATTCAGTGAGATGTACTTATTTAGTAAATTTACATGTTATGAATTTGTATTGATTTTTATACATTTTAATATATTAATCCTGTAACTTTCCTATTTTAAAATGTACATAGAAACATTTATTATTTATTCAAATATAAAGAACATTAGACAAATTTAGATAAAAAACTTTGCCAGCTTTGTAATTTATGTGCCAATCCTAGTGAATTATACAATTATTATTGACAGAAAAATTATTGTTATTAAAATTTTACTGTTCACTAAATTATTGATTATTATGATATGAAATCTCAACATGCACGTGTTCCACTTGTATTATTTATTTTGTGTATGGAAATTGTTAAACATTATAATGCTGTTGATATATTTTATGTGGTTGTGTTTCCAATTTCTACTCAAATTATATACTTTTTATTGTGAATAGTCTCCTATCTTTTGGAATGTGACTTTGTCAAGGAAAATCCTGCCAACAACCATAAAGAGTCTATATATAATATACTTGTAATGTAATTCAATTGCATTGATACTACTTAATGCACTTTCATACAATATGCCTAGCTCAATAAGTGTGGTCACACAAATTTATTGTGTAAATATTATCAGTAATATATATGTAAAATGTGTTAATTTATTTCTTTTATTCCACCCTTTACCCACCGACGCCGAGTTTCCAAACATTTACCGCTCTTTAGGAATCTAAATCATGCTGCATCTCTTTTTGTGCTATGAAGACCGAGCCTGGTCAATAGCACTGCACGACAGACAGTCTCAAAGTTACAGGAGCTTCGCTTCGAGTGGAAACTCAGTCACCCACCGTACTCGCCAAACCTTGCCACTACCGATTTCCATTTTTCGGAATTCGGAATTTCTAGGTGGCATTTGTGGAATAAGCCTATAAGGATGGGTAATATTAATAAAAATATTCTTAAAATGACATATCTCATCTGGTAGCGGAGCATCGAAAGGGCGACATACTAAGAATTAGAAATTAGTTGCATAGAAAAAAATATTATACAATTTACTATTTATACTGTTTTAATTAAAGCTTACTTATTATTATGATTGAAATAATTCTTAGGCTTACCATTTACTGTTTGTCTTATATCATCACAATATAAATATTTGCTATCATTTTGGTCCAAAATAAATTTGGTGTTAAATACAATTTATAGTCAAAAAAATAATCACTAATAATACCACTATACTACACTAATACTACATATTACTAAAGCCTTAACACACCGAGCGTTCCCACCAATACAAACTTGTTTTGCATTGCAAATTATAACTTTAAAGCTGGAAACAGACTGAGCTGACGCGACCCTATAACACCATACGTGATGTTTTTTAAGCGATGAGCACAGTTGGCACGCGAACCACGTCGTTCATTGCTTAGCGTTTGATCCGAGCGGTCGCGTGCTCATAAGCGAGTTATGTTTTCGATGGAGTTATGCTTTATCTGGTTGTCTTTTATGTATGTTGGTATTACAAATGAAAAATTTCAAGAATTACATACACCGATTGCAAATAGTTTGAGAAAGTGCTATTTACGTATTACAGTTGGTTTTATTGGTTCATTTTCATACACAATTGGTTCCATCAAAAACAGACTTTAGGTGTGAGTCATTACATTCTGAACGCACCAAACGAATTCCTTTCACACTAATAATGTTTTTAATAGTTCAAAACTTAATAGTTCGCGAACTAATAATTTGTTGAATTAGCGAACAAAACCGTGATACAACGCACGAATACATGAAGTGACGAACATTTCGATCTCGATACAAACGAAGTGAACGAACCTTTAAGAACTACTGAAGCATTAAGACGAACAAATCGTTCAGATGTAATGAAGTACATAGTAAGTGCTTCATGAATAGGCTCATTTTTAAGGCTAGACTCATTCTTTTAGGATACACAAAACTTGAGTCATTGTGAGCCGATCAGCTTATTATAACGGGCAGAGTGCCTTTTAAAAAGTCTCAAAACTAAGTCGTACACTTCATTCATTACAAGTGGAAGTTATCACCTCGTAGTATGACGTCAGCTCGAGTGTTTTCAGCTTATCGTTCATATTCGTTATTCTAACTGAAAGTAAACATTTGTTCTACAGCATTGTGTACGGTTGGGGACTACGTAGTCGCCCATTGGAAAAGTTGATAATCAGCTGCAAACGAGGTTGTATTTAGTTGAACGCTCGGACAATACAACTACATACATTGCTACTACTAAGAGGTTCTATGCAAAAAGTTGATAATTATTTCTATTACATTCATTTCTTCTCAATTATGCTCTACTCGTAATTATTGCTGTAGTTATTATTTATAATACATTCCTGCTTACTAGAGGTACACTCAAACACTTACTACACTCAAATGATTAATTATTTTATTGATTGATTAATCAATATCAGCCTATACCCTCCTACAGGTCTCCGTTTGTGATACTAGAAATCAATCTGTTAAGTCACAATTTAAAAATAGTGGGTCTTAAACACTTTAGTCTTTCACTTTCACAATTTAGTGGGTCTTAAAAGCCATAAAAGCTCATAAGTTATAAAAGTACCTCCACATTATACAGTATTAATGACCATATAGTACCATTAGCACCACGCGTGATCGATATAGATAACTATAGCTCTCCCTGAAATATTGGCAATGATTTCGAAAAATATTTTTTTATGAAATTGTTTCCATCCTTAGTATTCAAATAAGCTATAAAGCGCATCAATTTCAACTACAGTGAAGTGACCTATTTAAAATTATATCACAATTTTAAACTACAAGCTTATTGAATGTATTATCCATTTACCAAGTTATGCGCAATGTCATTATCAATCCGGATTTTCTTCTTCAAATGATTTGAATCAGTTTCTTCAGTTACACTTGTCGATTTCTCAGTCACTACTTGTGTGGTCTTGTATATCGTTTTGTGTTGTGTATCGTATTGTTTTGTGATATGGTTTTTATACACTTGGAATGTTTTTGAGGCAATATGTCGACGTGCGTGAAGAAACATTTGATCGAAGTGGTGGAGATTGTGTCTGAAACAAATAAAAATTATATGAAATTGTATATTTGAAATGCTTAAGTCGAATGGTAATTTCTAAGTATTATTCGTGCGCAAACTCCTTATGTTAATGCACGTTGGATTCTCTCGCCTTTTACTCTCATCTGTATCTGCCCTTCTAGCAAAATTATGACATTTATGGAATACAATGATTTTATACCACAAATAAGTGATAACATTAAAGTATCCGTTGGGATAAGTTGTTCTTAGTCGTAACTGTATCGTTGCGACTAAGAACAACTTATCCCAATACTATTTTATACCACAAAACCACCACAAAATTATACCACCAACCACACAATTATACCACAAAATGTCACATTTACAATAACACGATTATATCGAAATAAATTGAGAAATATAATTACCAAATCCTGTCTATACAAACATCTATAAGACTTTTATACGACTGATTTTTACTAAGTTTTGTTAGTTGGGATATCTTTCTTTCTCTGGTGGTTGTGGTCTTATGTGGCATCTCTTGGATTGGGTCCTTCTACTTTTCATGCACCATTCATGTGCGCTTTTTGGTAATTTCCATTATCTACATGCCATTTTGGACATTTCCAATCCAGGTCATCGGGGTAGTCTACTATATTTTAATGTAATTCTATTATAACTATGACTGGAGAAAATACAAGTGGCGCCCTCAAGCGATAATAGTCGAACCGAGCCTTGCACCGCGCCGCCGTAATAGTGTCGCATAAAAATAATTGGACAAGTGACAAGCATATCAAGTTTGGAAAAGGGGACATCGCCCAGGAAATCATCACTTACGAATTCCAGTTAGTCCACCCTTCCTACCATTTCAGACATGTATTGCAAATTTTTAAACTGGGTTCGTACTCTTTCCAAAAACAACCAGTCTATTACATATTTATATCGAAGAAAAACTGCTTTTAACATTTTCATTACAACATGAGTATTTTGGGTCGCTGTTGATTCGAAGGTTCGCCCACCCTAGAACCTACCCTAGGTTCGCTCAGGTGGCATAGCGATTTCTTAGAGAATTCTCAATATGTCAACTTGCATAAGTTTGGCTTCCTTAAATTGAAAAAAAATTATGAATTGGTCTGGTAGTTTTAGAGTTTACCTTTTGCATAAAAACGAAAAACAAACACAATCTTTCTTTATAATATTGGTATAGATGTGCATTAAATACTTACATACTAAGCAACACAGAAGCTAACATCTCGCGAGTATTCAAAAGGTGTCTTATGTAGGCACGGGTGTGTTTCATACACGCGAGGCACTCGCATCCTGCCAATATTGGTCTGAAATCTTCTTTATATCTGGAAAAAGAAAACCCTTGTAACCCTTTGAAGGCTTTCTATCGAAAAGTTTAAATCCAATCAAAAAAACTCATAGGTTTTTTTATACAATGAATTTGGCGATCGAGTGAATAATCTATAGACAATTTTTTTTAAAAGAAGGAAGATGGCGTACGAGCAGATAGTCCTAGGTGGACTTAATAAGTAAGTATTAAATACTGTAACCCATGGACATCTGTGATACATGCCAACATGAGACCAAAATGACAAACGTAGGCACGCTCCTAGATACCTTTGGAGATTTAGGACCCTTCTCACCACCTTCTGATAAAGAAAAGTCCCATAGGTACCATTTTCCACAAGATAAATCCTAATTAAGACGTAACTAAGCAAAGTGTGGCGATTTTTCTGGGAAATCCAAACAAGCAGATGTCGTGTGAAGAAATGGAAGACATATTTACGATTTTCATTATCTACAAACATTATTTGTTACTGTATGACGTCAGAATTCGTCTTTCCAAGAAGTCTCATTTGAATATGTGTAATTGTTGTTTTGAAATGAGAATTCATTTTTCTTAAAACTTAATTCATTTCCACAACATAAATTAGTTGACTGCCTTGGTAACATTGATTCACTTTTAATTATAGATATTTTTGTTGAGTCAGTAAGAAGTTATTAAAAATGTATTAGGAAATATAGCTTCTTTGGGGTAGGAAATATAGTTTGGGGCAGAGTTATTTGTTATTGAAGTCTTAAATTCTGAAGTCTTTCAGTCCGAAGCGTGGAACAGGAGTGTAGTTGTCTTGTTCTTCAGAAAAGGAGACGGGACACTACAGAATAATTATAGGCCGATCTCACACCTAAGCCACATATATAAACTGTTTTCGAGGGGTATCACGAAGCATCTCGCGCGGCGGTTAGATACGAGTAAGTTTCAGCCTCCGGAGCAGGCTGGGTTTCGAAGAGGCTACATTACCCTAGACCACATTCACACCTTGTGACAAATTATACAGAATCCCATTGGTCATATAAAATAAGAGATAAGTATGTAAAATGACGACAAAAAATGTGCAATGAGGTATTTACAGACTTTTGTAACTACTTTCTTGCAAATATCCTAATGTTATTTGTTCATACTATTGTTCATTCGGTTTTGTTTACAAGGATCTAACATGTGTGACTGGTTTTTCCTTTTAGCGTTTTTTTTCCTTATGCCAAGCGGCACATGACCTTTGACGCCTTATTATTCCTTTTTCTAATACCTACTCTCTTACATAGTAATGTATATATTGTGTATACACAGGCTGATAAATACAAATAATTTTATTCATTTAGTTAATACAAAATTACAAACATAAAAACTGGTAACATCTGATAAAAACCTTTTATTATTATTGGGAAAATTAAACTTATAGAGGGCAAATTACATTCCAGAAAGTATTTTTCTATTTAGCTTATTGCTATAGTAAAAACATTCATCAGGTCTTAAGTTCAATGCCTGGTACTTTCAATTATTTTTAGTTCAATGGTAAAGGATAGTAAATCATCATGAGAAAACGAATGTGCTGATGAATTGTTAAGAAAAAAATAGATCATGTGTAATATCCACCAAAACGCACCGGGTCCACAAGGTGGGTTATGGTCCGAAACTCCCTCGAGTCTACAAGAGGTTTGGGGCCCTGTAGTGGGACATTATGGGCTGATATTGATAAAATAGTAGTGGATTAGCTAGGTATCTTCATATAAACGCACGCAAGGTTTACTTTTTGCTTGTGTGCAAGTCGTGTATGCAAAACTACATAGAACTTTACTAAACATTTACGAACGCGCGTTTTACACCGCGCTTAACGTCGCGTCAAATGATTTTTTTTTACTGTAAGGACGGCAGACATGATGGTAAGTGGTAATCTCCGCCCATGGACACCTGGAATATCAGGGGGTATGCAGATATGTTGCCGACCTTGCAAAATCCTAGTTTTCTTGAAGAACCCCACATCATAGTGAAATGAACGACCTTTCGAGACCGAATTCTCGATTCACCGTGAATCGAGAGTAAGTAAGTAATATTTCAATCCGAGGTAGGAGTAAAAAAAACTATTATGTATGTTTTAATATTTATGCTATTGCTTTACATACTTTTCCAAGTAATAAATTATATAACTATCAATTACTGATAATTTGATTTTCAATTATCACTAACGTGGTATTAAGGTAATACACGTGTCCGAAAATGAAACAAAATACAAAATAGGCTTAGTAGTATGCACTAATGGACACTAGCCTGCATAATGAGTTATGGCCTACTACCCCTTCATGATAGTATGACATCTATGCCCTGCAGTAGTATGCTATAAACCAATCCCCAATAGGTATTGTACAATATAATCTAATTGTTTATCAATACAAATAAAGGCAGATCCTTAATACGTTATAATAACATATATTACTCACCCTACATCATTGAGATCTAATATACATAATCCATCCATCTCTTGCGACACATCAAAACTAAGTGCTAATGCATGTCCAGAATTAGTGAGTTTGAGTGGATATGAACCATCAAACACATCCCATCCTTGCTCAATGGCTGCCACCACAATGGTTGGGTTCCAGCAACCTTCAACTATCCGTAGAAGATTTGTTGGTAAAGCCTCCTAAAAAGGAATAATGTAATTAATAAAAATACTTGAATCGTATAAAACAATGTCCCTGAAACTCCCCTGTCTGTATATTCGCTATAAGCTCAAAATCTACACAATGCATTTTATGACTGGTGACAGCCTAAGGGTTTTCTCGACACACATTGATATTGTAAATTTAAAAGACGATCTGTACCACTAACTTTGTACTTAAGTATGATTTCTTCAATTATCAGCAGTTTGGTGGAAGAAGAAAACCCTGTGAAGAAATTTGTGTGCTAGAAAAATTAAAAATCACAGAATTTAAAAAAAAAAAATTCACCATTTCGAGATTGGTTGATATTATATATGCTGTAATATCCATCAAATCCAACCACTCATATTTCCATCAAATTTAAATCAAGTCTCAAAGCCTACTTAGGGTGAATCAAGGGCAGGAGACCTAAAATCAAGCAAGTTGAGTTCAAATCTTTTATGAACCTTTGTTTGTATCAGCATCTCCTGCTATTGATGGAATTGATGGCAAAATTTTATACCAATGACCATTTGGTGAAGCTTGTCCTATGTATAATATTTCTGTCCATTAAGGCAGCATTTCATAACATGTGAATACTCTTTGACAATTTAAATCATACTGACATTTTTGTGTTATAAAGATAAAAAAGATAGATTATATTTAGATTGTCAAAGAGCGAAATTCGTATATTTTGATACACGGCCTACGGCCACATAGCTTATTGTAAGCTATCTAATTGGCTTAAAGCTTAAAAAATGAATATACTTGTAATACTCACACCAATACTTTTGAAAATACTCTGTAGCTTCTCAGTGGCATTGTTAAAAGACTCTTCAGTACCATCTGTGATTCCAGCCAGGGACACACCCGTAAGACTGTCTTTGTGACTAAGAATGTGTTTCACACACTCCTCACATTTCTTCTGGTGACCAGTGCCTACTATAACACCTGTAAAGTATGAATAAAATAATATTTATTAAAAATATCATTGTTATTGTTTCCAAATTTCTACCGATTATATACTGATTTATACGATTTTTTCTATATTTTCTTTTTATAAGACCAAAACTGAGGATTTTCATCAGTTATTGGTCCAATGGGGATCATGTACCACAAAACAGTGTGGAGTGATGAAGAAATTTGCCAGCAGTGGTTGGATGGGAATAACATTGGATGAGTTGTGGGCCTGTATTCAGCAGTAAAGAGACTGCTGATGATGATATCAAGGCTGATTGCATGGTACAGTATATGTATGTAAAAATTCTTAACTAACTTTGAATTTAAATTCTTTGCAATATTATATACTATCACATTTGGGATACTTAAGATAGCTCCGAAATCGGCGTTTCTCTTGTTAAATCCAGTTGCATAGTATGTTTTTGTTATATTTTTATTTGGTCTAACTAAATCTAGTCTAGAGCTACTAAAAGTATACACATTAAATTAAGCTAAAAAGGTTAAGTTTCTAAAATGTGTTTTTTCATTAATTTTACATACCAATAAGTGAAGAACTATTCTGCAACTGTGGAAATGCCTTATATCGTTGGACACATATATCTAACATACTGCATGTTCGGTCCACTGCTTTTGTGATTCTTTTGTAGCCCTCGCAGAGAGAGGTGCGGCCATCTGCAATCGCCAAAATTATGTCTGGTTTGAACACTTCCATCACATCCATATACCTGAAAATGTTATTAATTATATCAATGAATTAAAGCACTATAAGTTTTATGCTTTTGAGGTACAAAAAGTCTGGAGATGCTTTAATGTTTATATACTGATTGTGAGTATGCAACAGATTGCAATGTTAATTCTAAATTTATTTATTCTTTAATGCACAAAGTAACAAAAGGCGGTCTTAATACTTAAAAGCATTATTTGCCAGTCAACCTTTAGGCTATGCAGAGATGGCGCGGTAGGTGCAATGATTGGTAAGATTAAGTAAAACTATAGTTAATAGTGACACATATTAAATAAAAATAAATAGATACAATAATATAAATAAACATATACATAAATGCATAAATAAATACATACACATACATACCATACAAACACTTAACTATAATATACAATTAATAATAATTTATTATAGAGCAATACTTTTAATATAGGGAAATTTCTTTGATTAATCAAGAAATTAAGAGCTTAATAGAAATTGGTAAATCAATCTGTCTGTTAAATGACTAGTCCATTTGCAAACATCGCCATTTGACTTTTTTACCCGATTAAGCATATGTGGGAATTTCAATCATCGATAAAAAGATGCTAGAAAAATTGCCTATTTAATTCCTGAACTTGTTACCATAGACAACTTTTATCTATGGTGCATAGTATGTAGTTGATTATGAAACAGAAAAGATATCAAAACTTCTTATATGTGACATTATCTGATAAAAGGAACCTTATTGTTTATTCCAGTTTTTCAGATACTGAGACAGTGATCTTACAAAAATTATAAAATATTATTGATATAGCTTTATTTTATAAATCAATGTTAGAAACAACAAATTTTCTACAACTACATTGAGAGGTGTGGTTTCTACAAATATGGCTCCTGTCACAGAAATGCAGTGCATGCACATTTTCTCGATACCATGGGTGGCGGTAGCTACTTATCGATATGTAGGCCGCCTGCTCGTCAATCTCCTTTCATATAAAAAAATACATAATTATAAAGTCTTAACCGGTCAATAATTAAACATCCCAGTAAGGTTCCTTTGCTCAAATATAGACACTTTCTGAAAGTATCTATTGAAAGAAATTTATTAGAATTCCTCATAAGATATTTTCTACATAAAGACTGCGATTCATTTCTAACTTCACCCTATTCCCCCAATTACGTACTGTTTCTATTCTATTCCACCCCATTTTTGCAACCCTTTCTCCAAATCCATTTCCAAATTTCCAATCTCCTGAGGGTGTACTAATATTGTCATTCTGGATTGATGTTGGCATGTATTGTAGATGTCCATGGACAGTATCCACTTACCACCAGGTGGACTGACTACTCTACTGCCAGTTTCTTTTCACAAAAAAATAAATTTTATGCAACTGCAATTTCAAGTACATACTAATTGGAATTGAATCAGCAATGACAAATGAATTAATAATTTGTATGAAATTGTTACCTATTAGCAGATATCAATTTTTTTCCACTCTTAGTCCATAGTGGTACTTTATCTGTCTCAAAGTGACCACTAGGCAAAGTTTCACTCATATTATTTAAGGTTGTACAAGTCATATGTCCAGGTAAAGCTGCAAATTTAGCTAAGCCCTCCCCTTGGGCCTTCACACCCTTCTCTAACTGGATGGAGTTTGACAAGGGCACCCAGAGGAGCTGTGGGCTGGAGAACACACGAGCTAACACATCTGCTGTGAGATGGACTATGCTGCCTCCCTGAAATGGAATAAATAACAATAATAATGTCACACTCAATGGCTCAATTGCCTAAATACTAGGATACCATGTTGTGGGTCTAAAGACCTAAGACAAACACACCACACACACCATACCTATACAAATACATATATATACAAAGGCGAACAGAACACCCAGACCTGAATAAACATTTGTCTTGAAAGAAATGAACGTCTAACCAGGAACCGAACCTGGACCTTTTCTACAGTAGGTGAGCAAAGTACTGAGATATGAGACATAAGTGAAAGGGTAAGTAAAGTAATATTATAGAGGTAGATTCTTTGATTCAGTTAAAGAACTGCCTGGAAAGATACTATGCCAAACTGACACACAAGTGAAAAAACAATACTGGGTGCATCAACATTCACTGTATAGCCTAACAATAATAACATTATAAAGGAAATTTGTAGTGACACAAACTTAGTTAACAGCTTGATGTTACAGATTAAGTTGATATAAACATGTAGCAACTTTATTTATGTTACAAAAATATGGGATACTTTTAGCTTTCTACTTTATTTTAATCTCAGAATACATAGAGAATTAAATTATATACTCTCATACAATCAGTCTATATCTCTACACTGCTGGATTAGGCCTCTGTCAAGGCTCGATATGATAATGTCATCGGGTCTTCGCATCAAACCACCACCACCCGGCTGAAGGGCATCCCGCAATGCGCTTTCCGGTAGGTGGCCTCCATTCGAGGACTCGTCTACTCCATCGATTAAATTAGATACCTGAATTAGTTAAAAGTTAAGTTAAAAGTTAAAACCTGAGTTAAAAGCGCGGAAGTAGGAGTTTCAATCACAGTTGTGGGGGATTTTGCAAATCCTGATAAAGAACCCACACGCTCACTGCCACAGCCTGCTTGTTTTATGACAAAACGCATTATAAATATTTTTACTTAATTTAAAATCTTTCACCCCTTAATGAGGAGTTAATTATTTTATTTTGTTTATAAATGAAAACATGCAACCTAACCTAAAAGTAAAAGTCAAATATGATATAAAAAAAAATTGTGTCATTTTTTTTATATAATCTATTTCGACACTGGCATAGCTATTGGTCCACACACAAATAATAAAACAGAATTGTTTTTACACGCCATTGTCCAGTCCAGTCAAAGTAGAAGTCGCTCAGTAAATATAGTAAGTACCTAGGTTTTCTGAGGACAGAGTTGACTTCTTGGGAGAACACGAAAAATCCAGTCTCAGGCTATTATTTAATTATAACAAACATTATGTACCTACTAACATTAGGCACTAAGTATCACTATTAAATTACAAATCCCACAATACACATTTTTTACAATAATCAAACAAAAACTCAACTTTACTTCTTGGGTTCCCGTCAAAAAGTCGTGTCAGATACTTATTATATCAAGTCAAGTAAGGTTGTCAACAAATCGACGATTTGATAGCTGAATGATTTTATCAATTGATTTTATTTTAATTGTTATGATGAATGATTAAAGAGGTCCCTTATAATTGTGCAATTTTACGAATTACGTAGTGCGAGGCGCGATTCAATAAAATTGTACCATAACATATCAATTTCTTTAAGTCGTCGGTCCACCTGGCTGGAGAACGTCTCACACTGCGCTTCCCCGTACTTGGCCTCCATTCGAGGGCTCATCTACCCCATCGGGCATCGGTCCTGCGGCAAATATAATCTTCCCATTGCCATTTCAACATGAGAGCTATGTCGGTGACTTTAGTTCTTTGGCGAATGTCTTCGTTTCGAATCCTATCCCTTAAAGAAACTCCGAGCATAGCTCTCATCATAGCTCGCCGAGTGACCTTGAACTTATGGATCAGGCCTACCGTTAGAGGCCACGTTTCGGCACCATACGTCATAACTGTCAAGACGCACTGATTGAAGACTTTCATCTTTAAGCATTGTAGTATAGGCGACGAGAAGAGTCGAGGCATTTCCCCAAATACTGCCCAGTCAAGTTGAATGCGCCATTATCATAATTTATGTTCCACGATAACGGTCGTCCACATTCTGCACAGCAGATTCTCCTTCACCCACCAGATCTTGCTCTTGTTGCATAAATTATAGTCTGTGCTTTAGGATTGTCTATGGTTGTGATTATTAGTCTATGGGTTCTCCCAATAAATGTCTCTCGTGCAATGTAACACCGAGTTTTATTTAAACAATTAACCCAGCAGCCCTGCACATATCTAGCAAATATGTGACAGTGGCGACGAGGATAAAAAGAAAACAGTGAAAGTTTTACGTGTTACGTCCGTAAACTACAAGAAATATAGTAGAATAATTTCGTCTTGTTACGTCGGACGAAATTTCACAAAATGGCGGCTGCTGGGCTCTCACTGCCTGAGTTTTCAGCTGCAAAATGCACATTTAAGGTGTACAAACAGGTGTTTGAAAACAAAATGAAGATCCACGAGGTGGATGAAACGAAGTGGTCACAATATTTAATCTCGTTTATAGGTTTTGACATGGTCACGTTGCTATCAGAACTCTGTTTCCCGGAAACACCACAGGATAAAACGTATACTGAATTAGTGGAACTTGTTGAAAAACACTTGGAGCCACAGCAATCAGAAATCGCGGAAACATATAAGTTTATGAAACGTGAACAGTTGGCAAACGAGTCAATCTCTGAGTTTGTGGCGGCATTAAAGAAAATGGCACAGACGTGCAACTTTAACACACATTTAGAAAGATGTCTAAGAGATAAATTCGTTCATGGATTAAAGAGTGAAAGCATAGTTAAAAGATTATTTGGTGAAGAAAATTTAACGTTGGCAAAAGCCGTGAAGATAGCAATGAGCATGGAGCTGGCGGAGAAGGGAGCAAAATTAATAACTGCTGGCAGTTCTGGGCAAGAAAGCTCAGACATACACAAAATAAGTAAAAAACAGGTGAACATTAAATGTCATTGCTGCGGGAAGATGGGGCATGTAAAACCCCAATGCAAATTTAAAGAGGAAGAATGTTTTAAATGCCACAAGAAGGGGCATATGGCAAGTGTTTGCAAAGCAAACAGTAACAAAACTTTCAAACCCAAGAGGGTCCATGAAATTACAAATGATGAAGAATTTTCTGTTATGCAAGTTAGTGAAGTACAATTGAATAGTGAATTTGTGGGTGATAGTTATGATTTGTCTAGTTTATTTCAGAAAACAGAGAGTCAATTAAATATTAACAAAGTGGTATCAATAGATGAGAAGCGTCCAAGTCCTTGGTATATAACTTTAAAAATTAATAATGTAAATATATCATTTGAAATTGATTGTGGATCAGATGTCACGTTAATGCCTGAATCTATGTTCATAGCATCCTTTCCTAATTTAAAATTATTTCCATGTAACCTAAAGCTATCAGGATATGGTGGTAACAATATCACTGTATTGGGTAAGACAAATGTAAATATTAAAATTATAAATGAAAAATACTTAGCAACATTGATTATTGTCAAAGATGGTAAAAAGCCATTGTTAGGTAGGGATTGGCTGAGTGCTATGAAAATTGATTGGCAAACTTGTATGAAACGGTGCAATTTAATTATTCACCAAGATTCACAAATTAAACTTAACAATTTAGTAGAAAAATATAGGGATATATTTTCAGGGGTTCCAGGCGAAATTAAAGGTACTGTAGGCACTTTAAAATTAAAAGAAGCTAATATTAAACCCATTGCATTTAAACCAAGAAGAATAGCTTATGCTGTAGAAAATTTAGTTAAAAAGGAGCTTGACAAGTTATGTACCGAAGGTAAAATGTATAGAGTGACAAATAAAGAAACAGGCACATGGGCTACACCCATAGTGACCATCATTAAAGGACCTCATAATATAAGAATTTGTGGGGATTACAAGGTAACAATAAATCCATTTTTGGAGGTGCCAAATCATCCAATCCCTGTCATTGAAGACATTTTTGCAAAATTAAATAAAGATGATCAAAATGTTAAAACAGTATTTAGTAAAATTGACTTAAGAAAGGCATATATGAACAGGCGAATGGATGAGGAGGCACAAAAGCTTATGACAATTACCACACCATGGGGGTTGTATAGACCAACGTTCATGATGTTCGGTATGTCACCTGCTCCACAGGAATGGCAAGATTTTATGGATGAACACTTTAATATGCCAAATGTATATTGTTTCATTGACGATATTTTGGTTGCAAGTAGTGATGTGGATTGCCATTTAAAAACTTTAGAGTGTATATTTCAAAAACTTAAAAATTTAAATATTAAAGTAAATAAAGAGAAAACTGTGTTGATGTCCCCACAATTAGAGTATTGCGGGCATGTGATTGATAAGGAAGGCATTCACAAGACACCAGGGCACATCAAGGCCATATTGGAAGCACCACAACCTGAAAATATTAAAGAATTACGTAGTTTCCTTGGCACTATTAATTTTTATCATAAATTTCTAAAGAATGCTGCTGAAAATTTAAAACCTTTATATACATTACTAAAGAATTCAGAAAAATGGGTATGGTCTAAGCAACAAGAACTAGCATATGAATGGGCCAAGAAAGCTATTGTATCAGAGCAAGTATTAATACATTATAATCCAAAGCTACCAGTGGTATTGAGCTGTGACGCTTCCAAGTATGGGTTAGGAGCTTGTTTAGCTCATGAAATTAGGTTAGGTAATAATATTGTTGAACGCCCTATTGCTTTTGCAAGCAGAACACTCAATGAAGCAGAAGTAAAATATTCACAAATAGATAAAGAAGCCTTAGCCATTATATGGGCAGTTAAGAAATTTGATTTGTATTTAAAAGGTAGAACATTTACATTAGTTACTGACCATAAACCACTGATATCTATATTTAATCCAAATAAAACAGCTGGTAGTATATATGCAGATAGAATGACTAGGTGGGCATTAATTTTATGTAATTATAATTATGATATAAAGTACAGGACTTCACAACATAATGCTGCAGCAGATTTTCCATCTAGGTTACCAATTAAAAATAGTAATGAGGAGGATAAAATTAATCTGGAAGGCAACATTAACAGCATTGTGTTGGATAATCCACCTGTAACTTTATCTGAAATTGCCAAACATACTCAGAAAGACCCTAATTTAAGCAAGGTTTGTACTTACCTAAGAGAGGGCTGGCCAAAGTTGATTAATAGAGAGTTATGTAAATTTAAAGGCAAAGAAACTGAGTTATATATAATTAAAGATTGCATATTATGGAGGGATAGAGTAGTTATACCTGACAGTTTAAAGGATAAAGTTTTAACTGAACTGCATTCTGGTCATTTGGGTATTAATAAAATGTTATCTTTAGCTAATAGTTGTTTTTGGTGGCCAAACATCACAAATGATATAAAAACATTAACTAATAATTGTGCAGGTTGTATCCAAAATAGGAACTTACCACCTATCAAACCTATACATAGATGGGAGTGGCCAGAGGAGCCATGGAAACGTATTCATGCTGATTTTGCTGGTCCATTTTTAGGGCATATGTGGTTAATCATTGTAGATGCACACTCAAAATGGCCAGAAGTAGTTAAAATGAACAATATTACCTCCAGCAGTACAATTAAATGTCTACGTAGTATTTTTGCTAGATTTGGTCTACCGGAACAAATGGTGACTGATAATGGTCCACAATGGACATCTGAAGAGTTTAATACTTTTTGTAAGAATAATAATATTAGACACATATGTACTGCACCTTATCACCCAGCCAGCAATGGCTTAGCAGAAAGGGGGGGTTCAAACCTTCAAAAGGGCCATGTTAGCATATAAGTTTGATAAAAATTGTTTAGATCATAGTATACAGCATTGGCTATTAGCTTATCGTACAGCACCACATGCCACAACAGGCAAGGCACCATGTGAGTTAATGTTAGGTAGAAAACTCCGTACACGTTTATCTTTAATAAAAAAAGATGTAATTATTCCTCGGCAGTTGATTTGTAAGAAACCTGTAAAGCAATATTTGCCAGGTGATAAAGTACTGATCGCATCATATGATAACTCTCAAAAATGGTTAGATGGTGTTATTGAAAAACCAGTAGGAAATGTTATGTATGATGTGCACACTGACAAAGGCATACTCACCAGGAATGTTACTCAGTGTTTGCCTAACTATAGTGTACCTAATGAAAGTGTATTGGAGCAAGAAAAAGAATCGGAGAAATTAGAAGTAAATAAGCCGTTAATTAGCAAAGAAATACCAAGTAACATTGCTAATTCTCCTATTCTAGTGCAGCCAGAAGTGCGTAGAAGTGCACGTACTCATAAGCCTGTTCAGAGACTTGATTTGTAGTAATTTAAAAATTTAATAAAAATTAGAAGAGAGGAGTGTTGCATAAATTATAGTCTGTGCTTTAGGATTGTCTATGGTTGTGATTATTAGTCTATGGGTTCTCCCAATAAATGTCTCTCGTGCAATGTAACACCGAGTTTTATTTAAACAATTAACCCAGCAGCCCTGCACATATCTAGCAAATATGTGACAGCTCTCCTACTGATTTCCATTTTTTTTGGAATTTAGATAGGTAACTTTTTACAGGAGAATATATTTAACTCCGATGAGGCATTGAAAAACGCCTTCACAGAACTCATCGATTCCGTCCCCATTTTAATCAATTTCCATTAAAATAGCAAAAGTGCATTGTTAACAGTTAACATTCGATTAATTAAATAGGTATATAATTTTCATACATAAAAATATTGGAATTTTCCCATATAAAATGGACCTTATAAATAGGTGCTTTATGTAACTAAGAGGTAACTTTTAACTAATGGTCGTGTTTTGTTTAAATACGCACCTACACAATAGTTTATGTCATATTTTGCAAGCCAAATATGAACCACTTCCTCTAAACTTACGACTTTGAAATTTTGCATGCTTGTTCAGTTCTGATGACAATACACTAAAATGATAGAAATAATCTGATGCTGTACCCAGGATTGTCTCCTCACGAGGGCACTCCTCAACGGTTAGTAGGACGGACACGAAACTTTGCATATACGTTTAATTTTGATAGCTAAACATGATCTTCACCATGAACTGATGCTGCAGCCAGGATTGTCTCTACATGAGGGCACTTCTCAACGATTAGTAGCGATTAGTAACTTTGCATGTAGGTATAATTTTGATAGCTAAACATGATTTACATCATGAACTGATGGTGCAGTCAGGATTGTCCCCTCATGAGGGCACTCCTCAACGGTTAGTAGCATGCACATGAAACTTTGCAAAACAAAACATGACTTTCTATCGTAATAATTAATATTATATATATTATTTTATATTGAAGAACTGGATTGCACAAAATTAACCGGCAAGTGACCTTGCAACAATGATGCGTTACTTGAAATGGATAGATTGAGAAATATTTCTAACTAAAAAGGTGTAAATAAAATAATATAAAAAACGTTTTTAAAAACAAGCTTTTATGCAAGCCATGTACTAAAACGAATAAAATAAGCTTTTTGAGAACAAATAATTACAAAAAAACTTATTTTATTCATTTTAGTACATGGCTTGCATAAAAGCTTGTTTTTAAAAAACGTTTTTTTTTATATTTTTTTATTTTAATTCTTCTTTTAAAGGAACTTTTATGTTTTAGCACATGTCAGTTCTATCGTACCCTAAACTTACATTATACCACATTAATATAAATACCAATCTGTACAAACTAAATGCTATTTGTGAATTACGAGTAGGTTCTCTATTTTATGAACATACAAAGATCATTCCTGTTAGGATAGACAGCCCTCATTAAACCTCAACGGGTCTTTCGTACCTATTGATTTCGGATATACCACCAACAAGTGTTGGACATCTTCAACAATTCCACATACATCTAATCAATCAATCTAATCTTCTTTCACATCAAATTCCTTGAAACCCCACTTCCGCGCTGTCGCGTATTGTGCATACGGGTTATGGATCTAAGAAATAATTGTAATTATTGTTGGAATGTTTAATTTTACTACTACGAGTATAACGCCCACTGCAGGGTAAATCACCAGGGTAATCACTTCCCGTGGTAATCACTAATAAACCATAATTCCACTACGCGGGCCCATCGCAATATTGAGCAATTTCACATTCGAGTGGTTTGAAGGAACAGACAGTGATAAAGATCAAAATATAAATTCTTGACAAGTTAGATTTGCAAGGGAAAATCGCCGTTATTTTTTAATAATGTCCAATTGAAACTCAGTCTTTTAAAGTGCTTAACATAATTATTATCCGACTGTACATCGTATCCATATATGGCGTAACAATGAATGAGAAATAGATGGTCATCTGTTTTTTTATACTAGTAGCTAAAATCATAAAAAAAACAAAAACTCATTCATTTAAGACGTAATCTACTTTATATTCTATCGTCGGGTCCTGTGAAAGGCTACACAACTCTATTTATTTGTCGATTTAAACGGGCCTTAACGCTAATGTTTACCTTATTTATTATACTCGACGTTTATTATAGGTAAATATTATATTATATAATATAATATAGATATTTTCATAATATAGATGGAATATTTTTATGTTAATTGTCTAGATGAACATGAAGCACACATACAAACCACAAAATATTCGAGACACATAATTCCCTTTGTTTAAATTATTAGTTTATTTATTTATTGTTTTTGTACTATATGCATAGTGCAGCGGCAGACCACGCCTCAAGGCAAGGCATTGTCTACTAGTCGAGCGTTGGTTGAAAAAGATACTAAATTAAGCGGTCCTAGTAGAATTTATTCCCCACTACTATTAGTAAAGGTACTTATGTATTATATCCACCATAAGTAATACTATGTTTTAAGGGTGCTAGCTTGACAAATCTCTAATACCATGCTGGGTGTAATATATGAAACTAATGGGATGAAAATAGAATTCGAGATTTATTTAGATCATCCTCACGGGTACCCAAGTACTAGTTGGTTCCCGATTCACTCCTCGCGCGACTGAGGGGGATCTCGCAACATCCTCCTTTAAATTGCGAGTTATCGTAATTGTTTCATTGTACCTAACAGATTGAGCTGGCCTCACGTGCCATTCGACTATCGGGCGCCTTGGGCTCCTCTTGATATGATAGCCAATTTATTTTAAGTACATAAGTAGTTAAGTTTGAAAATGGCAGATGCTGGCGTAAATGAGATGGCGCATCAGATGCAAAAGTTTACGTGGGTGGATTACGTTGTGTTTGTGTTCATGTTAGCCATAAGTGCCGTTGTGGGTGTTTACTGGGGTTTCATGAAGAAACAGACTACGGAAGATGATTATTTACTGGGAGGCAGGAATATGAAGGTAGTTCCTGTTGCTATGTCCCTCGTAGCGAGGTGAGATACGATATACGAGTACTTAAGTAATTATTAAGTTATATATCATGATCTCGACAGAACCAATTTCTTTATGCTATTCAATTTAGGTAATCAGTTCTATAAAAAATATAATTGAAGTAACTTGATTACTTATTTCAATTCTACCTTTTGTGTAGCCTCAAGTAACATTCCGGAAAGTTTAATAAAATAAAATTACAAGATCTAGATATTATCATAGGTAGGTATAGATAGTACCTGTTACTTCGGAAATGGTGCGCTCCTGTTCTTTAAATATAGTTGTAAATCATTTAAAATACCAAATACTAAGTTTTACGATGATTCTAAATAATTATGTGATTCTTTTTCGAAAAATGGGCTTTTTAATTTGTCTCCATCTGTGATTTTTAGTCCTATTTTGGAACTATGATAGTTCCTAGAACTTAAACAGATTTTTCTAGATCTTCCAAGATCTTAAACATTATATTATCTCCAATATTTGGTATTCTTTCTTAATTAATCGAAATAATCGTTTCTGTTTCAGTTTCGTGTCTGGCATAACTTTACTCGGATCACCCACAGAAGTTTATATGCACGGGACACAATACGCCTTCATAATGGGCGGAATATTTTTAATGTCATTCGTAATGACCCAAGTTTATTTGCCGGTATTCCATGAACTCAAGATCACTTCTAATTATGAGGTAAACAATGTTATTACCCACTATTTCACTAATGAAGTAAATATATTTGATTAGTCAGACAGGTGTCTACCCACTGACAGATCTACTACTGACTGTTGATTTTAATTTTGGTCCTGTGTTATGTAATATATACTAAATAGTAACATAAAAAGGAGACATGTGAGTACTTAGCAGTGGGTGAAATCGAATTATAGCCGATGATGACAATCTTGATGATTACATTAAATGCGCTTAATTTCGAAACACATTTTATATGACGTTCAGTAAACGACAAAAATGCGCAAAATCATAGCAGCTCTAATATTTTTAGATAATGACGAATCGCTCACGAAATAATTACCTACAAATACGTATCTGTCATGCATATCTATACTCTCTAAGTTCTATCAACTGTGTGTTCTACCAACATCATCAAAATTTTGTATTGCATTTACATTTCAGTACTTATCGTTGAGATTTGACAACAGGGTGCGATTATTTGGGTCAATCTTATTTGCATTTACATTGGTTAGTATCTAGGTTTAAGTTCATCTGTTTGAATTCATTTGTTATTTATCAAATTATTATTATTAGTTACTATTTTATCGTTTACTATTTTTGTTTGATTGGCTACTATTGTTAATACCTAATTTAAACTATTGATTATTGTTAAGCAGAATATTGCCATGCTTTTCAGATAGGCTGGCTACCCATCGTCATTTATGTGCCAGCGTTAGCTTTCAACCAAGGTAGATAACAAAATCAATTATTGTTATTGTTTGTGTGGAAATTGCCGACTTTTCAAATTTCGTTTTCACAATTTCAGTGACCGGAGTTGATATTCATATAATCACTCCAATAGTGTGCTTGGTGTGCATATTTTACACTAGCGCAGTAAGTATTGGACCACGTTTTTAGGCACATAATTTTGTAATTAAAAGAAAGTCGCAACAACAAAATACAATCCCGTGATGCCATAAGATTACTTATCCAATCGTTACGTTAAAGTGGAAGAGAAGTATCCACCTTTAAGCATATGAATTTGCTATAAGAATACTTGTTATTTCTTTGAGACTTCTGCCCGACTCTGTTGTTAATTACGCTAGTAAACTATTTGTGGGTAGTTAAAGTATACCAGCATAATGTCTGTTCCTCCGTTAACGAAGTATCAACCTAATTTTATTTAACTTTCTGTATCAGGGAGGTCTACAAGCGGTAGTATGGACGGACGTAATTCAAATAACTGCCATGGCTGGTGCCATGGCCTTAGTAGCCATAAAGGGAACTCTCGATGTAGGTGGCATTAGTGTTGTGTGGCAGAGGAATATGGACAGTGGAAGGATTGAACCACCTAAGTACGTGGCATTCTTAAAGCTCTTAGTATTATCTTATTTCATTTCTCTTTCTCTCGTTTTCTCTCATGATTATTGTTTATTATCTACCTGCCTTAATATCCGCATATAACGCGCCATTGTAGGGCACAGGCTTCCCCTATTAAATAAGACGGTAGGAGATTTTGGGCCATAGTCCATCACGCAGGCCCTGTGCGAATTGGTGGATACACATACTCGAGATTTTTTATTTCCTTTCTTGTACGTGCCTTACTTAGACTTAGGTTAAACTTAGTATTAACTTACCAATTTGGTATTTAGACTTAGCAATTGAAGCATTTGCAATGTTGACATGTGTACATGTGTGTGCAACTCTGTACCATACTGAGTCTGCTTTTGTCTACTGTTGGATAAATGCTCCTCCCAAAGCCCACTAATACATTCAGTCTTTCGTTCTTCTCATTTGGCTGCTATTGGTGAGTTGCCTAAGTCGTTATAAAAATGTCTGCTGTAGTTCATTGGCTGTAGTAACTATTAGTAAACCTCTTACATTATCATAATGGTTGCTCTTTTTGATCTATCGATGGTCTAACTGTCGGCCCGGTTTGTTTGTCGGATCATAAGCGTCAAATAATACTTATATGAATATGAAAAAGTTTGTAAACCGGTCATATAGAAATTATGTACAGGTTAAAAAAATTCTGGAAACTTTATTTGACGTGCCGAGTGTACATTTCAGATTCCATATGTACCTAAATGTCCATATGTCCCCTTCCCACATACTTAGGCATGTGGGAGGGAGCGCCTTTACATATGAAATATGTGCAATGTTGCAGTGTAATCATCTTGTTTACTGAAATTGTTATACCAATCCTTATATCAAATGCAAGAGACATTCATGAATGTTATTCAACCCACACGTATTACGAGTATTATTACTACAGAACGTTTCTCGACTTCCGCATATCATTACAGTACCATGGGAAATGCTTGGTTTCCTCGATATCTGATGACTCATAAGTACGATAAACAACATTTTATAGCGCAATTTATAATTCAATGGTTTTAGTTATATGAGCAGACCTGGCGTATATGGGGGACGACTACATGTATAGATGTAGCGGGTCTTAGAGCTCAGTATCAGTCGGGGTAATAGGGACCAGAAAGCCAGAAGGGCGCACGCGGGAACCAGAGTAACGGGCTCCACATTTCTGTTGCTGCCTGTATGAGCAATTTTATAATAATCAAGCAGAAGAACATTTCCCACAGTCTATAGGGAGAACATGAGAACAATCTGCAGTTTCATTTCAAGATATGAGGGCGAAACACTTTTTAGAACATAGCTGGAAAATAAAAAAATATACAATTTAATTTATTGTATTACAGCTGGGATCCTAACCCTTTGACCCGTCACACAATATGGGGTTTGGTGATAGGAGGACTAATTTACTGGTTGCAAGCGAACTCTGTCAACCAGACTATGGTGCAGCGATATCTCGCACTGCCGACTTTACGAGGAGCAAAATGGTAAAATTGTTCTCTGGTAAACCTCTATTACACTTCAACATATCAAATTATTATGACATACCTACTTACCAACGTAACCCTTTTTTTTGGGCCAGTCCATAACATCAGTTAATTGTTATGGACATTATTCGAGCAAAGGGTACTTAGTGGCGGTATGGACCATTGTAGATTAGATAGACAAACGCAAGTTTGTGAAATAGTGAGTAAATAGTACTCAAAAGTGTCTCGAATAGTAGTAGGTAGGTACTGGTACAATAATGATTAAATCCAGGTAATGTGTTTATTTATCGACTGAGTTTTATCCATTACCAATAAAAAGTACGTGTGTGTATCTATGCCAAAAACCTTTTGTGATTTTTGGGTTTTTATAGATTAATTATTTATATAGAGCACTATTCGAGGCACTTTGACAGCTGTCATTCTAATCAAGCTAGATTTAAAAGATTGTAGGGAGTAATTTTTTTCATCAATAGGGCCATTTCACGTCAGATCATTCGGTCAATATTTTTTATGTCTTTCGATTTTTATGAAATTTGGCATGTTCGTTCGGGTACCCAAGATGGTTCCAAATTCCAAATTTGAGGTCAGTCGGTCAATGAGTCATGAAGTTACGGGTCACTGAAAACGGGTCAATTTTCGGGTCACGGCCGGACATGTATTAGATTATCGCTTATAACTCCCTCATTTATTGAGCTAGAGGGTCATGTAATATATCGTTGAAAAGGTATTTGAAAGCTGAATCAAATGGTGCCAATATCTCAGAAATAGCATCATAAATAAAAAAATTACGTTTCCCAAAACTTCATGGACCTTGTCCTTTAAACTTTAAGGTATTAAACTGGGTATGTTTGCCTGATTCGATAATTTTATATTACAGGGCTGTTGTATTATTTTGTATCGGAATATCGATCCTTTATTGCTTCTGCCTTTACTGCGGCTTGTTGATCTACGCACGGTTTTATGATTGTGATCCGCTGCAGACAAAGGTAAGAAGGTAATGTGATTACCTCCATTCCATTTTATACCTAGTGTTGATTGTGATTTACCTGTAAATCATTAATATGACTCGTACTCGTATCAGCCTATAACGTCCCACTGCGGGGCACAGGCCTCCCCTAGTAAATCACTGGCAGCTTTTGGGCCCTAATCCATCACTAAAAGAATAAAACTTAAGTAAATAAGAGTTTTTACAAATTGTTCCAAAACGATTCACCTACCTTCATTATTTTGAAAGTAGATATACAAATTCTACAAAGCGCACAATAATTACTCCAGTTTCAACAAACGATTTAATGTATTTTTATTTTTGTTGGTATGACTAAATTCTTTTGGCCCTAATGGCCTATCAAGAGTCACTGGACATATATGGTTTAGTTCGAGCGCAGAAGGCGCTCAACTAGGAGCAGAAAATGTGTGCAGCAACGAGCCTAAGGTCTCCCCCGCCGGTAGACCGGCGGAAGGAACAGACCTCGGCTTAGGGCGTTGCTTTGGGAGCGTGCCGATACCTGGTAAAAGTGTTGGCTGAAGGCCGGTGTGTGTTCACGGTGTAGCGAGGGGACGTCCTCGACATAAACTGATTTAATGGATGGACACGATAAAAGATTTTTTTGGTAACTAGAACTTGACTAGACTAGACTAGACTTGACAGTCTGTCTCTAACCTATATGGCTGATGATTTATAGTTTCTCGTTTTAAGTTTAATAATGATTTATTTTTACTTTCAGCTAGCGAAGGCTAAAGATCAACTACTACCGTTGTTAGTAATGGATGTTCTCGGGGATATTCCCGGTTTGCCTGGTATCTTTATTGCTGGGATTTTTAGTGCGGCTTTAAGGTAAACTAACTCAAATGACTTCATACTACTTTTCATGTCAGAACTTTTCCAGTCGTGTGGTGATGGGCGGTTTTAGAATAGCACTACCCTACTTGCTCCGCTGGATATAGTGTTGTCGTTAAGAAAGTCGCTGCGGTAAGCCCTGCGGAAGCTGTATAAACTTTGACCCCGATTGTTCTGTCAATCGGTGGACAAGCCGCTCTTGTCCCATTAGTCTTTACTCTCCATACCATCTCATGTCGTCCCCAAGGAAGAATGATGTTATTTTATTCCAACAATATTTTTTCCTAATCCACTACTAAATCTAGAGATAACCTTTATAGGGCCAATCACTAGAGATTTGTACTCAGGTAAAAGTTCCTCAGTCGCTAAACTTTGTGAAAATCTTTGTTTTGAAAAATAGTTTCCCGCTGCACACTGATTTATTATTGCTATCAAAGTCCATTTTTTTATGTATAACTCCGTTGGGTTGATTTTTTTTTCAAAATCTGACTGCGATAATCGAAATACTATAATTATTGTCAGTGACCTCGAAAACCCCGAAATTTATTGTTTTAAAAGCATATTTTTGACATTTCTGTCGCCATATTGAAGCCACTATTTCGATTTTATCGGTTTTACTTAAGAACGCTTTTAGCAACCTCAAAGATAAACATCATAAATATAAACAAAACCCGATAAACATCATTTTAAAAAATATAATTGCATATTTATAATGAAATATGTACCTACTTATTTTTTTTTATTATTTATGCCTCCATATTGCAGCCGCCATTTTGAAATTTTGACTTTAGAAAAACCCCCATATACAAATATTCATACCTTAACATAGTTTAATATATTTCGAGAAATTGGTTTGTCTATTTAATTTAGCATAAATTAAGTATTGCGAAGGGTACCTATAAACCTTTATATTTGGGGCACGTTCAAAAATGTTTCCCATTAATTCATTAACTGAGGAATTTATTCAGAAATCATGCGTATTTTTTATCTCTATTGACTGGACTATTAGAAAGGTACGTATTTGATGCATTCGGGGGTGTTCCAACGTTTGACATTATTGACTGATGTTGGCATGTATTGCGAAAATACTTTTACTTTTAATCTTTTTCTAAACTTCCATAGGTAGACGGCGCATGAGACATGTCGTGACTTGATTTGTTTGCATATTGTACCGCGGATGTAGTAGGGCAACAATACTTACCATTTAACACGAGGTGGACTGTCTACTCGTCTGCTACCTTCTTCCATAAACAAAATGTGTTGATTCTATTAGGTACTTACCTATGAAATGAGCGATATAAGTGATATCTTCTGTTGTATGGTAATTTGAATTTCAAAATAAAACAGTAATAATCTAATAGCTACAATGCTCTTATTTCAAAATTAGTATTTCATTTGTCTTTCTGTACCTAAATTTTATTCATGTGATTGTCTTGAAAATAAAATGGATAAATTGAAAATTCGTGATATTTTTAAATATGAGTTTCGTCGCGGCACGAACGCAAGTCAGACAGCTCCTAATATCAATAGTGTGTAGGGGCCAAACACCACAAACGATCGCACCGTGCCACGATGATTTGAACGCTTCCGTTCTGGAAATTTCGACCTCCCTCACTCACTATACCCTCACCGGACCTTGCCCCGCTAGATTTCCATTTCTTTCGAAATTTGGATAACTATTGTAAGGAAAAAAATTTGATTCTGAAGTAGCTGTGATTAGTTTTTAAAAAATTCATTGATACCCGTCCACGAGACTTTTACAAGAGTGGCATCAATCAAGTGCCCGAGAGTGGCGATAATATGGCTCAATATTTCGACTAACATAATAAATATTTTTATAACAAAAAAAAAAATCAGTTTCTCATACAAATCGGTCATTTCATATGTAAGCACCTAATATACGAGTAAATAACATGTAACATTTCCCGTAAAGGGCCGAATTCACCTTTAACTAGACATTTTTTGTGCTTGTCGTGCTTATTACAAACAGACAAACAAAATTACAAACAGGTATTTTTTTATTTAATCTATGGTTAAATAAAAATTACCCGCACCCTCTTAATACTGAATTTCCTTCACGAAAACAAACATCTTTTACTCTACGACTTTTTAAAATTCGACATCTATTCACAGAAAAATAAAAACATTTTTATGTTACCTATTTAAAAATGTAATAAACCCACTCTGTAAAGGGATGGATAGATCTGTAACGTTGTTTAACTGTTGAGAAACACAAATTGAAAGCGGATGGTGCATTAGACAAAGATAAAGAATACAAAAGAGTAACGAAGTCAGAGACTTCATTAAAAAAAATAACTTTCTTTTTTGTTGAAACTTGATAAAGTTCAGAAGAAAAAGGGTGGAATCAAAGTGAAATAATTAATAGTTTTTAATAAAAAAAAAAAACTTTTTTTTGTATTTCTTTTCTGTCAGTGAAATGCATGTCTGACTATGTTATTTCATGTTATTTATTTCTTGTATATGATTGTGTATAATACACGAGAATATGAAATAGCCATCGTGTAATGAGACAAGACATCGCTCTCTTAGTTTATTCACGAACGTATACTAAATGAATGAAAAATCTTAAAACCCTATTTGAATAATTGAAAAATTACTTTATGAGAACAACAATAAAGTTCAGAATTGTTATGTCACATTATCGTTGTTTGTGAATAAGTAAAGTTTCTAAAAGTTCATACAACATTAATTTGAATCGATATTCTAAATTGAAACTAAACATGAATTTGCGTTTATTTATATAGAGCAATTACAAGCGTGATTTCAATCAACTATGACGTTGCATGTATGACTATGCATGTATGTCATACTATGCAAGTATGACAATGAAATCTAATAAGAGTACTTAATCGTAAATCAGTTTTAACATGAACCTCTATTCTTTATATGTTCGTGAGGGATATACCTATATAGACGAATTTGGCACCTATATAATTACGTGATGACACCAGCTTTACAATAACCTTTATGAGTCGTTACTATTAAAAACTATTTTTTTTTAAACTTGAAGAAACGGATTTCTTGAATCAAATAACTTGTCGAGTTTGTGAATGAATAATGTTGCCTGTTTTAAAATCAGTGTCCTAATTATTTTGTAATTTATGTTATAACTGCTCTATATAAATTATTCGTAGTTGAACGCGACCTACTCGTCTACTGTCTCAAAGGTAACTAATTACGATTCGTGTATTTGCTAAAAAGGGACTAAGAATCGAAAGTAGACCATGATGTACGATGGCTTTTCATGTTCACGAGTACATGTTCATGTACTTTGCTGGTATACCCAATAAAAACAAATAAAAAAAAATTAAACGTCGGTTCCAGTTCATTATCAACAAGTCTCAACTCAATGGCCGCCGTTGTTCTAGAAGACTTCTACAAGCCGTTTTTCAAGAAGCAGCTGTCTGTAACTCAAGCGAGTTGGCTCATGAGGGGCGTCGTCGTCTTCTTAGGAACTTTATGCGTAGGTAATTGTAATTTCATGTTAGTTTTTAGAAATTCTTTGTATTCCTTTTTGATACTTTATGCACTAATTTTGATAAAATCCAAATGAAATAAATGTATTTATGAAAAAAATAAAAAACTGAACTGAACTCAAAACAAACGGTAGTTTGTGCCCCGAAGTGGATGGGACGTTATTCCAAACTGGTACGAGTTTTTTATTGTCCTTCATAGTACATACTGGCGTTATGGAATCTTTTCGCTATATTTCCATTTCCGTCAGGTGTCATAGGTTAAAAAACAACTACAATTTCATTGGAATTAAATTTCATTAATTAAAATAACTCATAGTGTTAAGACCCACGATGGAACGGAAATGCTATGATGAATGTTACAATGCTATTTAGAATAAGAGAATGTGTTGGTGTACCGCTTTGTTACCACTGTTCCCCCGGTACGGCTAAACCGATTTTGATGTGATTTTTTTGTAAACATTTTATTGTTCTTTGGAGCATGATCCTGAATGGGTATTGTGGTTTTATCCCACCAAGCTGGCGCTGCTGTATCAGATTAAAAGTTGTAATGCTTTATAATTTCTAAACGAATGTAGTTTTAGAAAATATAAAGATTTAAAAAAAGTTCAATGTGGCCAGCCACTTGCTCGTATTGATTGTAAATTTATTAAATCACTATAAAACAGTCATATCTTCGCTTACGCCCGTTTATTCATTAAAGGAAAATGTCTGTTTAGCAGTCTGTCTATTTCTTGGCATAAATTTCGAGATCTAGAGATTGATTTTGTTGAGGCTTTCGTTGTTTTTAGAATGAGTATTATAAAATATTTGAAATAAGTATGTACCTATAACTTTTAGTATTGTTTTTAGTTCTGGATTTATTAATATCTTAATTAATTAATATTTTCTGCTCTTATATACAGACAAATTAAAATAAAAATACAAACAATAAAAACAAATTTTCAACGTTAATCTAACAGGTTCTGAACAAGTCATGTATATTTGTTAGGTGGTTCTTAAAACATATCGTAATGTATCTCTAACGTTTGTAAAAGATTACTTATGTTTAGGTACATGGCGGAAAATATACCCTTTAATATTCTTATTTTCATTTCAGGTTTAGTGTTCGTTGTTGAGAAAATGGGCACGATATTGCAATTGACGATGACATTAGAAGCAATGACAATGGGACCTCAGCTTGGAGTGTTCTCAATGGGGATTTTAATGCCTTGGGTGGACGCTACTGTAAGTTAAACACATTCAATAGCCATACATGGAGATGTAGTCAATTCTTAGTCTTAGAGGTCATTGAGTGTAATGTGGTGTTATTTCGTCTAATTAAGAAACAAAACTAATTTCTAATTACATTATATTCATATTATTTTTGACAGGGCGCTTTAGTAGGTGGTATGAGCGGTCTGGCAACAATGTCATGGTGGTGCCTCACCGCTCAGATGGCGATCGCCCGCGGTCAGATACACCACACACACAAACCGCTCACCACAACCGGCTGCACATACAATTACACCGTGCTTGACACCACCACACATAATCCTGAGTTCATGTAAGTACAGTATACATAAATATTAGGTCCTTACATATGAAATTGGCGTTTTATATGGAAAAAGCAAAACAAAAAAAAAAAATATGAAATCATATATTTAATCAATCAAAGTATGTACCATTGTTATCTATGCACTTTCGTCATTTTATAGGTAGTTCATTGATTCCTTTGCTGAAAAAATTGTGGGAGCGAGAATCAATAAAATCTTTGAAGGCGGTTTGGACTGCCTCTTCAGAATTGAATTTTTTTCCTTGCAAGAAATTGTCGAAATTCCGGAAAAAGTGGTAATCTGTTGGAGCAAGGTCTGGGGAGTATGGTGGGTGTCGGAGACATTCCAATCGCAGCTCCTCTAATTTAGCGACCGTTTGTTGTGCAGTGTGTGGTCCGGCGTTGTCCTGAAGCAGCAGTTTGCTAGAGCAATTGACTAGTTTCGGTTGTTTAACGGCTAGCTTTTCCATCATGTTTTGCAATTGTTGACAATACAGATCTGCCATAATCGTCTGGCAAGATCTTAGGAAGCTGTAGTGGATGACACCAGCACTGGTCCACCAGACACTCACCAGTACCTTTTTGTGAGTCAACTTTCGCTTGGAGCAGGATTCGGTCAGTTCTCCTGGGTTCAACCATTGTGATGAGCGTTTTCGATTATCGTACAGGATCCATTTTTCATGACAAGTAATCGATTCGATTCAAAATCCTCTCGTTATTGTGACGGTTGAGTAATGTAACGCAGCACTCGACGCGTGTTTGTTGGTTTGCTTCACTCAATTTATGTGGTACCCATTTTTCGAGCTTTTTCACTTTTCCAATTTGTTTCAAGTGAATTAATATTGTTTTATCACTCACACCGAAGCCTGCCGCTAACTCTGACGTGGTTTGCGATGGATCCGTTTCCACGATCACTTTTAATTCTTCATTGTCAACTACGGTCTCCGGCCGTCCACGAGGTTTGTTCTGTAGGTCAAAATTTCCAGAACGAAAACGTTGGAACCAAAACCGTACCGTGTTTTCTTTTACAGTAGCTTCCCCATACACATCATTAATCCTTCTAGCTGTTTCTGTAGCGCTGGTGCCACGGTGGAACTCGTATTCGTAAATAACGCGATATTTTAAGTTTTCCATATTGTGAACAGAACGGTGTCAAAGAAAAATCAAATGGCGCGAAAACAAATGAATAACTAAATTCGAAACACAAATACTCAAGCCTAAATTTGAAATAAATTTGAATTTGGAATTCCTAACCAAACGCCAGATTTTTGTGATCAAAGTGGCCAGTTCAACAAAACGCCAATTTCATATGTAAGGACCTATTAGTATTTTTGGAGTTTGCTAGTCAATTGTTTTATGAAGAGTATTGATAATTTTACTGATTGTCAAGATGTTTATATGCGTAGATCTGTATGGGAAGCTTAAAACATTAAAATAATGCGTCGATAAAGTATACAATTTAATAAAGTATACCTAAGTGGCATTACATTTTTATTCATCACCTCCTTGCTTCATCAGTCATTGGTCTTTTGCAGGATACTTATTTTTTTTTTACTGGGCTCTTATCTTACGCAACAGTTACATAAGTAAAAAATCCTAGGGTATATTACAATAATTAATTAAATGCAAGTAATTTTACCTTTATTGCACGACTTTTTATATGTTGGTTACAATTTTTATAATTTACTAAGGCATCTTTCCTATAAATTTGTAGGTCAACGTTTGTCAGTTACCCAGTAAGTTTTTTCTGATTCTGTTTTAGATTTAAAAAATTACTAAGCAACACTAACCCAGAAAATAACGAATTTTTAGAACAACTGTTTTATGTCATTATTAGGAGGCAGAACAAGCTTACCAAAATAGTAAGAATCACGTAAATACCATAATTAGGCGAATTTATATCATTTTTTTTCAGCAAAATCAAACTTTATATTGCTCTCCTGTAAAATCGTCAGAATGTCGCATATCCCATTTCTCCTTTCAAGCGTCGAAATTTTGTCCAAAAAGCATGCAGGGGAAGAAACTGGATAAACAAAAAATTTAATTAATAAAATCCTTAATTCAACCCGACATATAATGCTCGATTTTGTTTTGGCTATGACCAGTATTTAGCAGTGAAGAAAGACAGCGTACAGTACAGAGATATCCTTTTACTCTCAGTGAGGAGGTGAGCCCAGTCCTACGCGTTTCCTACATGTGGTACACACTGTGTGGTGCCGTAGTGAGCATATGTGTGGGAGCAACAGTGTCCAGAATAAACCGTGTACGAGGAATAGCATATGTACCACCTGCACCAAAGTTACTTGCACCGCAACTCAGATCCTTGTACAGAGAACCTCCGCATCCTACTGATGAGCCGTACATAAGCGCTTATGGAAATAATAAGGTGGGTACTTTATGCAAATAATAGGGTAGTTCCGACTATTTCTGAAAGTAATGTTTTTTTTTATAGATAAGAGGGCGGTCGAGCAAGCGGTCCCACGTGATGGTAAGTGTTACCACCACCCATGGACACCTGCAACACCAGAGCGTATGGCGGCGCGCCCCCGATCTTGCAAAATACTATTCACAGCTTTCTTGAAGAACCCCATGTCGTAGCTTAATGGGAAGACCTCTTGAGGCAATTCGTTCCACAGCCTACGGGTTCACGATATAAAATAATTTTTGTACCGAACAGTACGCGACACCTCCGTATCGAGGAAATGCGGATGGACCGCACTACTGTGACGGGAGGTGCGGTGCGGTTGTAGAAACCCGAGGTGGGAATTATATTGAACAATTCTTCACAGCATTCCCCATTGTACAGGCGGTAGAACATACGGAGAGATGCAATGTCTCTCCGAATGCTGAGGGGTTCTAAACCTCCCGTGAGAGTGGGATCGTCGACAATACGAACAGCACGTCGTTGGATGGAGTCAAATGGGTCTAATTGGTATTTCGGTGCGCCGGCCCAGAGATGTGAGCAATACTCCATATGGGGCCTTACCTGAGCTTTGTAAAGCATTAGGAGTTGCCCAGGGGTGAAGTACTTCGCTCTGTTCAGCACACCGAGCTTTTTGGAGGCCATTTTAGTCTTATTTTCCAGATGACCCCTAAATTCGACTTTGCTGGAAATGTCGACACCAAGGATCCCAATACTCTCCGAGATCTTAAGAGGTATGCTTTGAAGCGAGGTGCTACGACAAAAGGGTTTTTATTACAGCAGTTTACGGTACAGCAGTTCGAACGATCAACAACAACATTGTAGTCATAGGCCAGGGCAAAGTTATAGGCTGCTCTCTCTGCCCGGTCGGTAGTTAGGGATCCCAACTTTTCGTGGTAAGCGTTGAAATCACCGAGGACTACCACTTCCGCGCAGGGGAACTGCTCGAGCACGCTATCAGTCGTCTCTTGTAGAAGCTCAAAAAAGCGAGTCGTCTCCGTATCACCATTGTGGGACCTGTAAAGGCAAGCGTAGACTTTAGTGGAACCTCCGTAGTCAATACGCGCCCAGAGAATCGAGAGGTCCCCACTTTCAAAAGGCTGAAGCGCCTGCAACAAATATCCTCCCTGACGTCCATACATACCCCAGCACGTCGCAAAAACAGTGCTCCAGTTTGTAACCGGAGTAATGAAGATATGATGTATCGGCCTTTGTGTAGATATGATGTGTACAGGATATCTGTGTCTCCGTCAAGAAAAATAAGGCCGACTTTGCCGTCTCAAGGTGGTAGTGGACGGCGTCGATGTTACTATGCATCCCTCTGATGTTGCAAAAGTCCACTTGAAATGTGGAACTTAAAGGATGGGCCGCTGAGTGAACATTATGCTTTTTCTTTTTCTTGGCCATTGTAAAGTGAATGAATAGGGAATTTTTTTTCTTTTCCCTATTCACTCATTTGCATGTGGTGCATAGCGTGGTGGAGATGGTTGCATGTGGATCAAACGACAAAGCTCGGAGCGGAGAAAAGACCAGGTCACAAAGGTTGTATGAATTGCTGGCGCGGGGTATGGAAGGGCCCCCGGTCCCCCCCCCTTGGGGGCAGCAGTCGGATTCCACTCCGGTCTCCTCCGGCAAAACTGCTACCCCAAGGGATTTTTCGCGTGCGGCGGGGCAACCTCCAGGGGTGGAGATTAAAGAGAGATCTCCGGGTTCGGGCCCGCAACAACCCGCGGGCGGCCAGCGGACAACCGTTTCACCGGGTCTCCCTGATCCCCGCGCCACCATGCTACGCCCATGCGCGCCTGTAATTCCCCACAACCGCTGGTCCTCCTTTCCACACGCAACAATCTCTCTCTCGGGACGGCTTCTTCCGCGCACTGCCGGAACACGATGCGGGCCTCGCGGCACCATTATGGCGGCGGACTCCGACGGAGTAACCCTCCCACCGCAAAAAAGGGAACGCCATTGCCTCGTTAGTTAACAGCAGGGAGCACCATTGGCAGGTGAGATTGGCTTAGGCTCGAAAGATGGTAAGTGAGCGTCTTACACCCCAATGGTAGGTACTTGTTTTGTGGCTTATTCGAAAACCATAGAAGAAACAAATTATTTGAAAAGTTTTAATTAATGATATGATAATATTTGTGGTGACGAAGTATCTTTGTCCCTTAAAGAGCTGCTTGCGGCCTTTGCAAAACATTTTATTGTATCTACAAATTAATTAGATTTTTTTTAAATAGCAATTTTAATAGTTTAGTCGAAATATACCAATAATTTCAATAAGAAGATGGAGAATGAGAAGTACTTATATTAAATTTTATCATCTCAAGACATCACTGCTCTGTATCGAATATTGGTGACCAGAGATCGAAAAAGTGTACTCTCTACTGGATTTTGGAATAATTAAAATCTAACTAATAATCGTTTTGGTATTTACCTATTTTAGTGTAAAATGCATCTTTCTCAGTTGTATTTCACATCTTAAAATGCAAACATTTTTTTCCTAGTTCTTTGGTAGATCATGTCTCTAGTGATTATGGTAGATTTTAAATAGGTCATTTCTCATTTACTGTAAAATTATTAAATCAATTTGAGACATAAATTAATTATCAATTTTCTTTTAGGGCGCTCGACAAATGAACTCTACCGCAATAGATATGAAACCTATCAACGAATGCGAAGAAATCACCTGAGATTAACCAGATAAAAGTCAACAAATTAATTTAAAAAAATGATTTAACATTAAGAGAATATTTATACGATTTAAATTATTTCTGTAAAACTTGCTTTTTGTTATTCCCAATTTTTTAAGAAACCCTATCTATCCATTTAATGTAGATAATTATCTAGGTACGTGAAGTAGATATAAATAGATCTCTATAATGAGTGGATACATCTAATTAAAAAAATATTGAGTATTGTTTTATTCATCGTTTATAATGCCTTTGTCATAAATATTAGTTTGTATATTTAGTTTGTAGTTACTTCTTCGGGCATGCAGACATAACACTATTTGAGCATTTTTCACGACTACTTCTTAAACATCAGCTCTTTTCTCTTATTCTTCATTTACCATAAATACTTTCTGCTATTTGTAAAAGCTATTAGAGACGTATTTTTACTATGGTCTCCTCGTGTCTTGTGCATGAGGAATGTGCGGCCTTTCAACGCCACGCTAGTCAAGAGGATTGGTGAGTCCTCTTTTATAGGTGGTGTAGTTCCTCAGCGCTTGCAGTAGGGGTTTTGTTATCCCTTAGTCGCCTTTTACGAGACACACGGGAAGTGATGGGCTATTCTTTTTTAGTTTTATACTTAACTTAGTTCACTTTTAGTTTTATACTTTAATCATTAGTGAGTAGTGTAAGTAGAGATCTGTGTAGTTAATATGCACATCTGTGTGTGATACCAGTTATATCAGGTTCAAGGTCTATTTGAAATCTGCAGAGGAAATGATCAATCTCGTGCCTCAAAATAGATCCTGTCATTGCGTAGGTAAATCGTGGGTAGCAATTGAAAAATTGCCCTCGTAAGACAATACCATTTATACCGTTAGTCGTTGGGAGGTCATATCAAATGCTTGGTTGTTTTTACATGGATTCATCATTAGAAGTCAGGGTTTGGTATTCGCAATGACCGATGAAATGGTAGACGTTTCAGAAGTTCGACAATCTTTCCAACATTTTTCTGATATTGACTACGTAGTGTTCGTTTTCATGTTGGCGATATGTGGTGCTATTGGAATTTACTTTGGTTTTGTGAAGAAGCAGAAGTCAACTCAGGATTACTTGATGGGTGGTAGAAACATGAAATTAATACCTGTAACCGTTTCTTTAGTTGCTAGGTAAGTAATTATTAAAGATGTTATTATTGTTAGTAACTTGAATATAGCTCGCAAATTTACGTTTTTTAACTCCCTAACAGAAAATTTAACCGCAGTCTTGATTAGTTTTATTTCAGGCATATCTCTTTTGGGCACGCCCACAGAGCTCTACATTTATGGGACATCATATGTTTTCTTTCTGATTGGGGCTGTAATAATGGCTATTTTAGTCTCAAACACTTTTCTACCTGTGTTCCATGATTTACAACTCACGTCTGCTTATGAGGTAAATTGAAACTACATAATTATTACTTAGTTGTTAAATTTTGTATTAAATGTGATTATTTTTTTTAGTTTCCCAAAGTGAAAAGCAATTTTGCATATAGAACTATGGAGTTTAAATTTAAATTTTCATGTTTCAGTATTTGGAGCTTCGATATGACAAACGATTGAGAATATTTGGATCCGTGCTCTTCAGCGCTTATATTGTAAGTGCAAGATTATACGAGTATAAGAATATTTATTAACCCAATTTCTTTGTGTACCATATCACAGATTAGATAATACATATTTACACTGTAAACAGTAACTGCTACTACGGTTACTCATAGTTTTTCATTCTTTATTCCTGGTATTGCTTAGCCTTTCTTTTTATTTTCTCCACATTTGAATTCACAAATTTTTAATTTCTCTTTTAGGTTTCTGATATTTATGATTTACTTTAAACATTTCAGATGGCATGGTTGCCGATAGTTATCTACGTTCCAGCTTTGGCATTTAACCAAGGTAAAGTTAACACACCAATATTAACAAAAAAATGTTTAAAGATATGTTTCAAAACTTAAATATTTGTATGTCTTTATTTTTTAGTGACTGGTGTGAATATTCATATTGTTACTCCAATTGTCTGTTTCGTCTGCATATTTTATACTTCTTTGGTGAGCATTCATTCTCTCGCTCTTATTACTTATATGAAATCGACATTTGTTGTCCAAAATAATTGTAATTTGTTTTAATTTTAGGGAGGTCTGAAAGCCGTGGTATGGACGGACGTAATTCAAACGGTGATAATGATAGGGGCCATGTTATTGGTCATTGTCAAAGGCTCTATTAAAGTCGGAGGGATTCAAGAAGTCATTTCAAGGAACTGGAATACAGGAAGGATAGAATTTCCACCGTAAATATTTTATGTTCATTAGTGCATTTAGCAACAGCATGAAATTTAGCAATTAAACAACTTTGAAGGGTTTAAATCGCGTATATTTAACATTATTTATATCCCGACGTTTCAAACACTTTGCAGTGGACGTGGTCACGGGGTGACTGTTGTTGTTGAAGCATGAAATTTGTTTATTAATTTTTTTTGGTAACTTATGTTTTCTACAAACAATGTTCTACGAGTACACTTAGTTCTATTTTACGAGTATACTTACAATTATATTTTGAAGTTATTTTTTTATTTAACTTTATCATTTGTTCACAGTTTTAGTGCAGATTTGACAGAGAGGCACACAATATGGTCAGTGTCTATAGGTTCAACATTCTACTGGATTGGTAATATTGCCGTCAATCAGTCAATGATGCAAAGATTTTTGTCGTTGCCCGAGTTGAAATCAACAAAAAGGTACATAAAATTTTGATTGTTGCTGTTTATTACTTTTATTAGTCTTTTTACTCATGATTTTAATCATATTTAATCATCTCATGATTAAATAACAAAGTAAAATATCAATTCTTCAGAACTTTTTCTTTATTTTGTTTTACAGATTTCTGAGCAAATTCTATTTTCCTTGATCAATTTTCAGAGCAATATGGGGATTCCTCGGCGGTGTTATGATAATAGTTTTCATATGCGGGTACAGTGGTCTTGTAGCCTTTGCTAGATACCATGACTGTGATCCTTTGAACTCTAAACTGGCGTTAGCGAACGACCAACTGTTGCCTTTGCTGGTAATGGATGTGCTGGGAGAGTGGAAAGGCATGCCAGGATTATTTGTGGCGGGAGTATTCAGTGCTGCATTGAGGTAAATAAGTACTATGTTATCATGGACATGATAATTGATTATATAAGGAATTCGGAAATAATAATATTCAAATGAAAACAAAATAGCAGTTTTACAGCAGCAATTTTATTAATTGTAGGTGTTAATTGTATTCTAGTATTTTCATGACTGCTCAATTAGAGTAAGAGGTCGTTTAGCAAATAGCCCAAATAAATGGTAAATGGCTAATCCCTATGTGGTTTTAGCATAATCAAAAAAGTGTATCAAAAAACTTAAGAAATCGGAACTCGAGAATTAGTTTCCTTAGTAAAATAAGTTCTGCTCGGTGGTGTGACCACGCGAGAAATGTGACAATGTTATTATTTTGCACCTATTACTTAACTTTTATATAAACTTTTATTATTATTTAAATTTGAAATGATTTATAAAATATTTATTTATTTATATATTTAATAATTTATCGTACACACACATAACATGAAAGAAATTAAAAGGAAGAAAATGAAACGATGTACAAAAGGCAAGCTTATCTCCTGCGGAGATTTCTGCCAGCAGACCTGGGAAAGTGAATATAGGACAAGACAGAAAGGTAGGTGTAATACGTACGGAAAATTTGTGTGTACAGTACAATAATACTAACGAAATACATAAATAATAAATAGTAGGCATATAAAATATACACATAGTATAATATATATGACTATATTTTATATGTATAACATTGAATAATTTGGAAATTCTTTTATAGTTCCTTATCAACTGGTCTCAATTCAATGGCCGCGGTGGTGCTCGAAGACTTTTGGAAGCCGTTCTTCAGGAAGCTGACTCACAGGGAGACACAAATTCTAGTCCGGGCGGTGGTTGTCATACTTGGGTGTATTTGTGTGGGTACGAACGGAAGTTTAACTTGACGTATTTTAAAGAAAACGATGGTAACAGACGTCACATTATTATAATTATCTTTAAATAATAAAACAGTTTCAACCATAGATTTCCCTCAAAAAGAGAGGTTATTATAATCAATTAAAGATAGAGCAATATATTAAAGTAGATTAAGTAGTGAAGTAGATATATTCTACTTTAAGACACAATTTCTGATCAGGAGATTAATGAAGATCTAATTGTAACAGTGTATTCAGATTTGTGAAAACCACGATCGATCGATAGATATTAGCCTACAACTCGTCTTGCACGACCTCACGAATGTGAAGATTAGGTATCCCTAAGCTATCACTGCTCCCAAGATTGTTCCCAATTACATTTTATTCTATACTACCTTCTGCCTGGGGCTTCGCTCGCGTGGACTAAGCAGCTGTAAAAAAAATTTAACACCTGTAAAAGAACCGGTATGGTGGATTCCTTGCGTCATATGAACATGACACATATACCAGTTTTCCTTCAGGATACTTAGCTATACCATACACTAATGAAAACCCGATCAAAATCCGTTAAGTAGTTCTGTAGCTACTAACGAGCCCACATTTTTTAAAAAATTGAATCGATGTACAGACTCAAACCTATTACTGTTTTATTATATTATGTATAGAAGAAGATAAGTAATCATTGTCATAATTACACGTTTCTTTTTTATCGTACTTGTTATTCTTTCCCAGGTTTAGTGTTCATAGTAGAAATGCTGGGATCTGTTCTGCAACTAACAATGAGTCTTTCGTCGGCGTCTATGGGACCTCTCGCGGGAATTTTTCTCATGGGGATGTTTCTGCCGTTTATCGATTCAACGGTAAGAGATAATTAAATCACAATTTTTCTTCAGAATAAAAGATTATATTTTGTTGTGTTTTTCCGTATTTACAAAGACTAGGGATTCATTATTATATTTTAAGAAGATAGTTATCTAAATAAACGGACTTGAATAGGTCTTAAAATATCATACTATAAATTAACACAACAAGGGCATTGGAGGGCATTTATTTTTAATTTTCGGACACGTGTGTTTCTTCAAGATGTTTCCTTACTACCTAGAAAATGATAATTTTTCACACAACTAAGGAATATTTAGAATCATAATATAGTCGTTTAGACTTTTTAGCAATTTTATGTACGTAATTATATTATTGTATCATTTTCATTATTGTGTATTTACTCTTTGTTCCATAGTTAAATTTCATGTTTCTAAATTCTTTTTTCAAATATTTCAATATTTTCTCCCTTTAGAGTGCATTAAGTGGAGGAGTTATTGGACTAATATCAGCGTGGTGGATAGCGGCGCAGTCTCAACTGGCCCAGGCAAGGAAGCAGTTGAGGTTCCAAGAAAAAGACAGGTTTACGTACAACTGCAGTTACTCGTTTGTTCAGTATGCAGACGATGGGGAGAGTGTTGAGAGGTGTGTATTCTAAAGTAATAGTGGCAGACAGGCTCAAATGGTTACTGTCGACCTGCAATACCTGGGGGATTGCAGATGTGCCTTCAACCTTGCAGACACCTCTTAATAGCCGTTTTGAATAACTTCGTGCAATAACTCAGCAGAAAGAGTTCGGATGACAAGTCATTCCATAAAGTTTGGATCTTCGCCATAATATCTGGTAGTTTCTGATATGTGACGACAATTTATCAAAATGTACTCGTATCACGATTCTAGGACGAGAGGAGTGGTGATAAAAACCATTATATTAGGTCCTTACATATGAAATTGGCGTTTTATATGGAAAAAGCAAAACGAAAAAAAAAATATGAAATCATATGTTTAATCAATCAAAGTATGTACCATTGTTATCTATGCACTTTCGTCATTTTATAGGTAGTTCATTGATTCCTTTGCTGTAAAAATTGTGGGAGCGAGAATCATTAAAATCTTTGAAGGCGGTTTGGACTGCCTCTTCGGAATTGAATTTTTTTCCTTGCAAGAAATTGTCCAAATTCCGGAAATAATGGTAATCTGTTGGAGCAAGGTCTGGGGAGTATGGTGGGTGTCGGAGACATTCCAATCGCAGCTCCTCTCATTTAGCGACCGTCTGTTGTGCAGTGTGTGGTCTAGCGTTGTCCCGAAGCAGCAATGGGCTAGAGCAATTGACCAGTCTCAGTTGTTTAACGGCTAGCTAGTTTAAATGGTTTGCAATTGTTGATAATACAGATCTGCCGTAATCGTCTGGCCAGATCTTAGGAAGCTGTAGTGGACTGGTCCACCAGACACTCACCAGTACCTTTTTCTGAGTTAACTTTCGCTTGGGGCAGGATTTGGCCGATTCTCCTGGGTTCAACCATTGTGATTCCGCGTTCCGATTGTCGTACAGGATCCATTTTTTATCACAAATAACGATACGATTCAAAATTCCCTCGTTATTGTGACGGTTGAGTAATGTAACGCAGCTCTCGACGCGTGTTTGTTGGTTTGCTTCACTCAATTCATGCGGTAACCATTTTTCAAGCTTTTCCACTTTTCCAGTTTGTTTCAAGTGAATTAAAATTGTTTTATCACTCACATCGAAGCCTGTCACTAACTCTGACGTGGTTTGCGATGGATCCGCTTCCACGATCACTTTTAATTCTTCATTGTCAACTAGGGTCTCCGGCCGTCCACGAAATTTGTTCTGTAGGTCAAAATTTCCAGAACGAAAACGTTGGAACCAAAACCGTACCGTGTTTTCTTTTACAGTAGCTTCCCCATACACATCATTAATCCTTCGAGCTGTTTCTGTAGCGCTGGTACCACCGTGGAACTCTTATTCGTAAATAACGCGATATTTTAAATTTTCCATATTGTGAACAGAACGATGTCAAAGAAAAATCAAATGGCGCGAAAACAAATGAATAACTAAATTCGAAACACAAATACTCAAGCCTAAATTTGAAATAAAATTGAATTTGGAATTCCTAACCAAACGCCGGATTTTTGTGATCAAAGTGGCCAGTTCAACAAAACGTCAATTTCATATGTAAGGACCTATTATTGAAGAGTTACTTTAGTGCAGCATCAATTGTGTTTATATAGAAAGAATGTGGCATATGAGCAAACTGAATAGGTACTTTGGACATCCACGATTCGTGCCAATATCAGTCAAGAATGCCGAACGCTGGCATACCCTTGGCTGCGACGCATACCATTGAAGACTTAGGTGTGGATTTGGAAAAAATTGGGAATGATCCTGCACAGGGAGTACAGCGAGATGATTGTACTCCCTATTATTTATCTTATCCTTCATCCTTCATACTATTCCAATTTCGTATTGGTATACAATTTTAATTATTTAAATGAATAAGCTAAATATTCCCCTCTCTTTCAAAAAGGTTATGGCGAATAGAGAATATGAGTATAATGAAACAGGAGTTTCCTTTACTAATCTACCTTTTACTTGATGATAGTACTTTACTTGTTAGTATGTAGCATCGCTCTTTCTCTTGATCCTCTTGACCCCGAATAGAACACAGTGTTCAGTTATTTAAGGTTCTGTGTATACGTGAGAGGTCCAATTAAACTGCTCACTCAAGCCACGCTCCTTGTTTTCTTAGGCGTGGAAGTGAAACAATCAGCCCTATCAGTTAAGGCTTTGCCTGGTCTTACAATTTCAGCGGCAATATTGAAATACTACGAGGTTTTATTGTAGAATTTCGCAGGAGGAATTTTGGTAATTGAGATGAGATCTACCAAGACTGTACGAAAAAGAGATTTGTATGAAACCGTCGATCACCGACCACTTTACTAGAACCCTCATATTATTGAACCTTAATGTGAGAGATCTAGTATTTTTCCTGCTCGTGGAGCTCATCTCATATAAACAAGTAAGCGAAGCTTACCATTTAACTAATGCTTATTTACGCTAAATCTGCGCTAGCGTAGGCTAAGTCACGGGCGATCGATAGTGTTGTTAGTTTATATTTACTTACTGATTTTTATATTTACTTATATATATATAGGCCAGTACTGTTTCAAAACCAATGCACTCCACTAAACTACTGTTAGTACAAACAGACGATTAAAATTTAGTATCTATTGATAAATGGTTTTAGTAAGTACATTTTCGCACTAGGAAGTGGCAGTAGAATTTCCATGAAAAAGTGAAAATACACTCGCGAGCAATAAACTGGAATCACTTCATCGCGCGTTGCTCAAAACAAATTTTTACAATTTCTATGCAATGAACTATGGATTGTGGTATATCATTTGAAAGGTAATTTTATTAGCTTTCAACCTCTTTCAATATCATAACCAAAGATTATTTACCTTATGTCATGTAACGTAAAAACAAAAGACATCAATTATTAAAACAAAACACCATATTGTTTGGTAGTCCTGAAACCCTATAAAAAGTGGGCGTTTGTGAAAATTGGTCATCAGTCCAATGTTTCACGTCACTGGGAACACTGAATCTAAAAGAAAATGGAAACCACACCTATAGAAGCCGCTCAAGTCGTCATCCTAATCCAGCAACGGTTGTCTCAGCGTACAGCTTCATCTGAGCCAGTCTTGTGTCTCGAAGGTATAGAAGAGGTTCGGGGAGACTGGAAACTTAGTCCGGAGATCAGGATCTGAACGATAGCGATGCATTTCGTTGAGAGATGACCGATTTATTGTCACCTCTTCCCTCCGAAATCGACACCTGACCGGCGTGGACGTCCAGCAGCAGCTCAGAGAAGTTCGAGGGAGGGCTGTCAGCGAGTGGACAGTGAGGCGAAGACTCAAAGAAGCGAACTTGACCCCAAAAAGGTCAGCCACGGGACCCAAATTGTCTCCAGCCCACCGACAAGCCCGGCTTCAGTTTGCTCGCGATCACTTAGATTGGGATATGGAGCAATGGAGCCGAGTCCTGTTCTCGGACGAAACCAGGATGTGCCTGGATGGTAGCGACCGTCGACGGAGAGTCTATAGGAGACCGGGGAGCGATTCGCACAATGCTGTTTTGCGGAAACAGTGGCATACGGGGGTGGGTCCTGTATGATGTGGGCAGGGATTTCTATTGAAGCAAAAACAGAGCTGATATTCGTACCTGGTGGAGGTCGGGGAGGGGGGCTAACCGCAGAAAGATACATCAACGACATTCTGCTAGGCCACGTGCTCACCTACGCCGGGTTTATTGGCGAAGATTTCCTGCTAATGCACGATAATGCCCGCTGCCACACCGCTGCAGTGACTAGACAGTACCTGGAAGAAGTCGGGATTCCCACACTAGACTGGCCAGCCCTCAGTCCTGACTTGAATCCGATTGAACATATGTGAGACGAGCTGAAAAGGCGGGTACGAGGAAGATGTCCAGCTCCGGAGTCGATAGAAGACCTGAAAACTGCTTTAGTCGAAGAGTGGCAGGAAATCCCACAGGATTCCATCAGGAAACTCATTCGATCAATGAAAAACCGTTCACAGGCAGTCATTAGGGCCAGGGGGGGTAACACAAAATATTGAGGGGTAAATAACATAAATTGTAAATAAAATTTTTATCTTTTCATATTACTTCCTATTCATTTAGACGTCCACAACTTCGACCTATTGCAATAATTCCCTAAATTTAGGTAGAAAATTAAATTAATTTCAAATTTTTTTGATATCATTTGAAAGCTAACAAAATTACCTTTCAAATGATATACCACAATCCATAGTTCATTGCACAGAAATTGCAAAAAATTGTTTTGAGCAACGCGCGATGAAGTGATTCCAGTTTATTGCTCGCGAGTGTATATCTTCCTTTTTTTTTCCACTGTTTTGAGGATAAGCCGGTAGGGATAGATGGAATAGCCGAGAATTCTGCTTTTAATCAATGTTTGTAATGTTTCAGTGACGTGTGGTATTTGTACCGCATATCATACCTATGGTACACTGCATTGGGCTGTACCGTCGCCATTGCAGTAGCATGCCTCGTCAGTCTGAGGTCTTCGAGGAGTCACCGAGATCGCAGATTGTTCGCACCTATCGTAAGGAGATGGTTGGATAAGAGTCAGGTAATAAAAGTCATGACAACAACTTGTAATGTGATAATTAAACATTCCGGAAATTGCTTTATAGATCATTCGAAAATTAGAGGTAAAATAAACCCATATTAAACCAGTATTTTCCAAGCACATTAAAAAGTTAGATAGGTAAGAAATTGAGAATATTTTAGGTGAAGACTTTACTAATGAAGAAGAATAGCATCATTTTCAATGTTACGGTTTTATTATTCACTAAAGAAGAATTGCATCATTTTCAATGTTACGGTTTTATTCTTAACTAAAGAAGAATAGCATCATTTTCAATGTTACGGTTTTATTATTAACTAAAGAAGAATAGCATCATTTTCAATGTTACGGTTTTATTATTAACTAAAGAAGAATAGCATCATTTTCAATGTTACGGTTTTATTATTAACTAAAGAAGAATAGCATCATTTTCAATGTTACGGTTTTAAAATTAACTAAAGAAGAATAGCATCATTTTATATATTGTGGTTTTATTCTCAACATTTATTAACATTCTGATTTTGATTTCTAATATTAATCAAATACACAATTACCATCAATAAATTTATTACACTATATTCCTTTCATTAAGATCGCAAATGAAAAAAATGAAGATCGCAACAACAAAAAAGACAAATCATGACTATTCTTTATGCGTTGTTCTTAATTACAAGGTAGGTGTTTTTAGGTTAAGAATTTAGGTTAATTAATATTGATGATATTTTTCAGGTAAAACCAATAGAAATGAGAAATGGTACCGGGGATCACCTTAGTAAATAATAAAATCAATTAGTAAAAGTTATAGCTGTAATTAAAAGACTGAAGAAAGTTATTTTGAGTTTTTATTTTACTTTAAATACATTCAGATTTTATCCATTACAGAATAATATTGTTGTCCAAATGCAATATAATCGTTGTTCGATACATTAGGTATAAGTATTGATATGGGAATAGACTAGATGACATACATACCTTCTTATCAAAGAAACCTGGTTGGCAACTTCTAGGGGTGGGGATAAAGGGTTCATTAAGAAGTTAAATTTGAAACTTAAGTACTAGGTATGTAATAACAATGTTCCATTTTCAAAACACTTACGAATTAAAGATTTAAGACCTATTCAACATAGAATATTAAACCTGCCTGCCCTAGAGTGCTTGTATCAGCCTTTTTTGCACCAAATACAATTACTATTATTTAGTATTCAATGTTATAAATATTGTATCTTTGTTGAGTTTAATATGGGTAGCTTCGTGCTGTGTTCACTCGGAATATACCGGGTCTGAAAAATAAACAATTAAATTAATAATATTTAACCAATAAGTACCGATACTAACGTAGCGCTACTAATAAAAGGATGCATCATGTGACTTTGTGAGTGTAATCTTCAAAAGAAAGAAACAAATAATAACAGATGGGAAGGTAATCTACATTCACTTATCAAAGTTATCACGGTTAATCCAATAGTGTGTTTGTGGGTCGGCTTTAAAATAATACCACCTCGTCTCTTGTCGTGGGTGCCGTAAAAGGTGACAAGCCCTGAGGAATTACACCACTTCTAAAGGAGTGGAGTCGCATAGGTCAATCGGGTTGCCGATTGGCCAGCGTGCGGTTTTAAGGCATACGTTGGACCGCACCGGAGCGCATAACATAACAAAAATCCTCCTGAATCATTTTAATACATTTTGTATAAACCATTGCACACTAGAGGCGGGCTGGATCGCGCCGCAGCGCAGTGCACTAGTGGATCGCTCACCAGCCGTATTTATGCGCCAATGTTAACGTTGCGATGCGGCCCACCTCAATGTTTGTTGAACGGGCGCAGTTACGGATGTAATTCAAGAGTTATTCGTTGTGTGACGACGTGAAGATTTGACTTAAATTATTAGATTGAGCTGCGGCCCGTCGCGCCAGCATTGTGTATTGTCGCAGTACGCGAGCCTTTAGGTCACCTTTCTCATGCAGGAGGAGGCCCGTGTCCACTAGCGTCCAGTAGTGATCGAAAAAAGAGCTGGTAACGGTTACATATGGTAATTATATATGACAAATTAAGATCTTTAGAGTTTCATAAGTCTATTTCTTACCGTTCTTTTGAAATATCACCATTGCCCATAGGATGCAGGTCCCCTGCACATCTATTCCTGGACGCATCCCTCACAGTGTCACATTCATTAGCCAACAAATGGTTGTATTTCACTGTAGCCGCCATGTACTCATAGGCTCGGCTGTGAGAGCAGGAATTCAGCCAGCAACCCGGCATACCGCTCCCACCATTGGGGTAGAAGTCAGCATCACCACAGGGATTAGAGTAGCCGTACAAACCGGTGTTTGTGTGGATCACTTCAACGTATTGTCCGTCGGTAGGAACAACGCGGTTTCTGTCGCTGCCCCACAGTGGACCAGCTGGGTCGAGAGCTGAGGAAAATAGATATTTGAATTTATATTAAAAGCAGTTCTGCTACAACTTACAACAGAACTAAATAGAAACAAGTTGTATTTTGTAAAACACGTGTAGACTAACTCTAAACTGGTAAATAAAGTACGTATTACATATAGGTTTGTATTTTAGTGGATAGCAAAAAAAAATGTGAATAAGCAGCAAAACAACTTATTTTTGATAAACTGAAATAAATAATTCTAAATTACTAGAGTAGGTACAAATCAAGTCTACGGAGTCCCGTTTCGCGCGACTCTATGTTTTTATTGTCACCAGAGAACCTAGACCTACCCACCTTTAAATTTGCTGCCAGTTCAGTATTTTTTTGGTGCTGCTTTAATTATTTCCCTTACATTTATGTATGTATGTATATGTACATACAATAGTTATAGGTAAGATACTAATATAATCAATCAATTAATCAATGTACCTATTCAATCAATGAACACATGTCTTTAAATAATAATATTATAACAAATAGATAAGTCCTTATCTATACTTGCTAAGAAATTGTAACAAAACGAAAAATAATTGGAACGTGTTTATGTAAAAAAAAATACAAGATTAAAGTACCGATGTATTTGTATTCTATTGGCCAGTCGATCGTTTGAACAAATAGGTACATACCTTTGCAGCTTATTATCAAATTATTCAATAAGCAGTTAGGTTAGTAAAATGAATTTTATATATAGTATAAATATAGATATATAGTGACTACTACGAGTATAATGACTGCTTTAAGAACCCGAAAAAATGTTTATAATCGTGCGAACTCTGGATTGGACAATGCTTTAAGTTTCGTCCCTTCATTTTTTCTTACCAGTGATCCTTTGAACCTTAGCGCCAGTCTCTCTACCAGCATTGCCGACCAAATGTCCACCAAGACTGAAGCCCACAAGATGCATCTTTTCATACGACAGTCCCAAAGTATTTAGCCAAATAAGGAATTGTCCAAGTCCTCTGCCCACAGCGGCAACTCCCCCTTTAGCAGTTATATAGTTGCGGTTGGCGAGTCTTCTCCAGTCAAGAACTATAACGTTGACATCATCGTTCTGTAGGAACGCTGGAAAAGTATTTGTCTATTTAGTACATCACGGTAATTCTTTTTTTAATGGATTTAGTATAATACTTGAAGATCCGATCAAGAATGCGACTTTTAGATAATATTTTCTGGTTTTTAATATAATGAATGACGACGATATCGTTACAGTTGGGACCATAGCCAGATAGAATTTATCATAATTTTTGCATTTTATTTCATGTAGTTAATGCGATCTTTCAGAATGCAAGAGTTTTACAAACCGACCATGGTTTTTAACTAAACACTATCAAGTAATTTCGTAAGTTGGAATGCTTTAGTAGCTATAAATAGGTACCTTCAGTCAACATTCTGTTCATTGCGTTCCCTCCATTACCATTCCATCCGTGGGCAAGGAATACAGTTTCTTTGGCGGGGTTGAAGTAAGAATGGAAAATGGTGTTAACGTCACCGTGGACTAAAATTTGAGCCGTTGTTGGGTTAGCCCTAAAATAATACATTTAAAAATGTACGAAATTGTAATCACTTTGGAATATTATCGCAAACAACAACCGCAACATTTGCCAATGTGCGTCAAGTTTGCTATAGGGCCCTTTTTATCAAAAAACATAGATAAAATTATATTTGTAAATTAATAATAGACAGAGAGAATAAACAATGTTTATTCTTCTCGTTGAATCCAAAACTCCAAGTTTTTACCAAATTTTTTGCGTTTCATTCGAACGTTATCAACATTTATTACTTGTGACTTGTTTCTAAAGGCAATAATAGGTTTCCACTAGAATCATTAGTTATACATTTATTGAATTGTAAATGAATTTATTGAATTGAATTGTTTTGGTTCTAAAATCCATATAAAAATATAATTAAGGTCTAAAATATACTCAAGTGCACAATGTAAGACAAAATCCTAATTCTAACGAAATCCTTTATTCCTATATATCCCAAAGTTTCAGTTTCAGTTACCTTAAAAACAGTTCAGTTCAGTTTCAAGACCTTTGCAAAATAAATTGTTAGCTACCGAACAAGTTCGATGTCAGAAATATATTTGTATTCCGACAGACCGATTTGCCTTGGCAGTTCAGTTGGTAGGTTAGGTACCTGGTAAATAGCCAATAGGCGTTGTTTGCTGGATTCCTGGCATAGTCCGCAATAAACTCTTCGTCAACTGGCTCGAGTGTGTCAACTAAATGCAGGATGCCATCACCATCTCCAGGGAAGAGGAAGTACCGGTCACCGTCCTTATAACCCTCAATGGAGTCTTTGAGTACGCCCGCAGAACAAACTAGAAAATCATCGTTTTTATGTACATCTTGGACATAACACTACGCTAACCAATGAATAAATTAAAGAAGCATTTAAAAACTTCTCAATGCAGACTCAATACGACCTGTAATAAGATGCAGTAGAGGTTACGGGTTCGACCCTCAATTCTCAATGGAAGTGGGAAGTTTTAGAATTATCAGAAATTTACGAAGCTTTTATGAATTAATAGAATGAAAGTGGAAAGTATAAAAAAACCCACAAATTATAATAACTCTGTGGTGTGTATTTAATTAGAGGTGTGTTAGAGGGGAGTAATAAATAATTGAAGCCGCGACGCAATGTCGTTGAAGTCGCGGTCCATATCTAGACCACAATTCGTATGTTAAGAATTGGTTACGAGATATAATTTATTAGTTTCAGTTAAAGTTGATATCGGTCTAAAGGACAGATCTTTAAAGACTAAAACTCGCTTCGATTGTTAGGTACCTGCTATGGCGACGGCAAATAGTAAAATCCACTTCATATTTTCGAGAAGTCAGCACTAACTACGCTATAATGGTGTGGTAGCATTGTTTTTATAACTACCGCGATTTGTCGTAAATAAGATTATCTATCTATTAATTAAACACGATAAGTGTGATGTCACGCAGTTACGATACACGCAGCTAGCTAACCACTGATAGCAATTGATTTGTTTCTAGGATCAAATTATTTATCTTATCGTTGTAACAATTGCAAATAGTGTGTGCCTCCTGTGATAGATATATTGATACCTATTTGTGTGTATTCGAAATTAAAATGAATATAAGCAACACTTTCAATTCAATTATTTCTTGATGTTAATTGTATCAATGTTATCCTTTATTAAATGGATTTATAAGTAACATTGAATGCGATAGTTTTCCATTTGATACTATCACTAGAGAACCTAAACCTAGCCCATCTTTAAATTTGCTGCCACTTTCAGTATTTCTGCTCCTTATTTATTTCCAATAAATATTCCGATTTAAGAGAAGGGCGTACGCTGCATTCACAGCTGCTGGGCGCGCCCGACTCCTCTAACAGAAAACTAACGTGAAATGTGTTTTGAGAGTGAGTGAGATCTATAAGCCGGAACCCATTTCCCATCACATTCCGCCCTCCCATCCAGTGGGAGGAGTAATAAGATAAAGAAAGGAATTTTACTTACTATTCCCATCCCACCAAATCCCCTGTTTTATCTTATCCAATCCACAAAGAGAAAGGAAATTCCTTATCCCGTTCTAATGGGATAAGAAAAAGTTTTCTTAAGGAAGTATAAGGAAGTCCTTATACTCTTAAATGGTTTAATAAAATCACCCATTCATTATTAAGAGCTGCTGTGTTCAAGATTCAAATTGTCAGAATTATAACTAACTTTCGATGACAACATTCGGTGTAGTCTTTTAAAAATGAACGCTGAGTGCTTGGGCTCTGAGTGAGCGTCAATGAACCTATATAACAATGGGGATGGTGTAAATTGTTTAATGATTCATTAATTATTATTTTTTCGAAAGAATTGGATATGTACAATATCTCATTCGAGTTTTATTTCTTTTGGATAAAGGACTATGAAATTATAGCGAAAAATGTGAAATATAGGCGATGACGTCACAGTTACGGCAGTATGAATTGCTACTTTAGTCATAATGTATAAAAAAAGTAATGTCACCACAGATCAAAATAAACTTCACTGTCACCCGTCATCGAGCTAAACAAACAGAAACATAGCCCCTATTTGTGGCAATAATCACTATGTTGTGAACTGACTGGCGGTTAGCTTTCTTTATTTCTGAGCTAGAATTTCTAGTTTTTTTTTTATTTTCTGGTTATTGGATTCGAAACTGCACAATGAATGTTGCAGCTCCATTTGTATGGGCAAATGTCACTAATTTGCCTAAAATTTATACATGTATGATTGATTATAGAGTACATGAAGACCAGTGACAAGTCTATCCATGTAGCTGTTACTGTGACGTCACGCTACTTTTAATAAATTAAGAATGTGATTTATAACTCTGCGATTATCATCTTTCTAACACTACCACTTTGTGATCCAATCTATATTGGTCTACCCTATTTAAACATAAACAAAAATCAGGGTGTTAGAAAAATTGCACCATTCCCATTGAGCATTAAATGCTCATGAGTGTTATGGTCCAAGATTGTAGCGTTTTAAGATCTTAAACCATTAAGGTTAAAAGTTTGAGTCTAAAACGATTAAGGTTCCTTACCCTTATCTTAAGGTTCATTAGCGTTGATTGAGCGCTCGGCGCCCAGACCTCATTTACAACTCTACTTCGGTGTCTCCGCTTTATGAAGAAGAAGTAGTTACGTGTAAACAATGTGTAAACATATGTGTAAACAAAGGTATCGTATCAATTTTAATTCACAAATAATTTATTCACAATAGAGGTTTTTTCGTTTTGTCTGTACTTTTGCAATTCAAATTCTTTGAATCACTAACCGTATTTAAATCGAAAATTTCATTAGCCAGTCAATTATGTAAGCACGTATGCATGTAAGGTTGTTCTTCCTTGTGAAATATGATCATTTAAGAAGTAATTTTATACTCTCTTCTTAAAATATTTATCTGGTGAGGACATAAGTCTCCGATTTATTTATGAGTTGCCCTATTGTTTGTTAGTGTTGTTCATAGGAGGTCGGCATCTACCTGGCGAGGCCACCAGGCAGATGCCTTTATTATTAGAAATCTAACCTATAAGTAATAGTAAGTATACACTAAAAATAATTTTGTAAACGGAATTTAATATTGTCTAAGTACGAAGATTTGTACCTTTTGTTATTCGGTTGAACATACTAACTGTATTTAACTGTATGTTACTCACGATTTACATTTGGCAGTAGATCAATGTAATCCCGTAATGACGCAATAGATTTTATTAAAACTTCAGTTATCTGAATACTCGATTATTCGAATTAATGTGAAGTACGCGCGAGTATAGAACGTACACATTAAATACGTCGGTAGGTACCTCAAATAATAATATAATACATAGGTATTATATTATTATTTGAGGTTGTTTTAGTAGATGATTTTTAAATTCCTCTTTTCTGTTTTTGGTTAAAACAATAAGTTACCAGTATATAATTAATAAATTAAATATCAGCAATTATTTACAAGGTTTACTTAACTAATATTTCTACTGGTAGCGAAAAATATTATGAGTAAGTTATGTGGGAGGTCATTTGCAAATAACTATACTCATACATCTCTTGCCACCATTGATAGCATTTAGGATGTCCACCACAATGGTGGAAACTTTTGTTTGAAGGTTTGTACAAATATATGCAAAAATACTGGTACCTATCCCTTTTTGGGAGTGGCCTAAAGGAGGCATATTCGTCACGCAAGCAAAAAGGACATCAATCAACGTCTTGATAAGAAATCAAAGTAGCAAATTATTATTAAAACTATAATCTAATCGTTTTCATCTAATAAACAATCAAGCAAATTACCTGACGTTATTAGGGTTCCGAAGAAACTAAGATACTCTCCATTCGTCATCACCACCACCACCACCACCACCGTGCTTTCAAATCCATTTTTAGTGTGTCCTATAACTATAATTTCTAAACTGATTATTTAAAATACAACTTAAAAACTAAACTAGTCCCTATACTGCCCTGTACTCGAATAGTAGTCGTATTAAAATATTTGTGATAGATATTGCTATATCCTTATTATTGATTTTATTATTGCCGTCCCTTACTATGCCGGCATTGCATTGCATTGCCATGCCAGACCATATGGTCTGTGGATAATAGTTATAAATTTTTAATTTTAACTCTATACAATTTTTTTAGAGAAAAAAGGCGACAGACACGCATACAGTCCACTCGATGGTAAGTGGATACTGTCGTCCGAAGACATCCGAGATACATGCCAACATCAGTCCAGAATGAGAAAAGTTGGCACGGCCCCGGATGCGTTGCTTACCTTTGCAGATTAAGGAATGGATTGGTAGAAAGGGTTGGGAAAATGAGGAAGGATAGGCTGGATACGGTTACGGTAAACACTTAAAACACTAATTTTATTTAGAACGAATGCCAAATTTACAATTAAATATTGTTAATAAAAAAATCGAGGAAGGGAAAAAGAAATTCTATTTTTCCAGCTATCCTTACACTATGCTGAACCTGTCCTGTTAGGAGCAAAGTTAGTAGAATATTATGTACTTATATACACTACAATTATATGCTAACAAACTATCCAACTAAGCAAGTGCATCTTCAGCAATTTAAATTGTTCTCCTTTATATTAATGGCCCTATAGAGCTAAGCCGATTGTATATATTAAGGTTTTCATATAAAAAAACATTTTCTTGAAATTACTCCAGAACTTCAACTTGAAACTTCAGAACCCTACTTTGATGAGTTTCCGATGCTCACTTGTTCTATCTTTTTACGTCACGTGTATGTATAAGCTTCACAAAACACACATGTTTTCTACATAACATGTTGTTTTCACGTAACTATATCATCTAAACGCAGAAGTTTTCATACTTATTTAATCTATTAGGGCTTATTTCTTATAATAATAACATCGCTGTTTGTAACTCTACCGTTTTAGCAGAATATACCTACTTTTAGTCCCATAGTAACGAGCGCTAATTTTACTTTCCTGGAAATGCTTCCTTCTTGCTATCTTGTCTATGCAGACTATTTACAAATTTACACACAAGCCACGTTGGATAACCTCAACAATGCAGCCGACGTAATTAACACTGATTTGACTCGCATCATTGAATGGAGCAATTCTCATGGATTGCGGGTCAATCCTACAAAAAGTCAAGTAATAACTGTCAATAGTTCTAAGTTTATTAGGAGAATTGATTGGCAACACTTCCTTGCCGTTTATTTTGACGGTGTATGTAATCCTTATAGCGAAAAAGTAAAAAATCTGGGCATACTTATAGATCTCAAATTGATGAAGTGAGCAAGAGGATGTTTGCTACGAGATGCTCCTTGAAACGTTTACGGGAATTCCTTCCGACAGACACTCAACACTCAACGACGACACTCAAATTGTACTAGTTCAATCTCTACTTTTCCCTTTACTGGACTATGCTGATCCCTGTTATCTTGACTAACGGAAGACCAACTCAATAAACTTGAGCGCCTCCAGAATCTTTGCATTCGGTTCATATGTGGAGTGCAGAAATATGACCATGTTTCAGAGTTGCCTAATAAGCTCAAGTGGTTTCCAATCCGACTTCGCAGGAATTCACATATAGCTTAACAATTTCATCTATATACATATAATAAAAATGTAACTGATCGCTGTCTGTACATGGAAGATATATGAGAAAAACTATTGTTGGGGGCCTTTATCAACGCAATAGAACCCAAAACAATGATTGTTAGAATTTTTTCTGTTTGTCTGTTTATCTGTTTGTCTGTGCGTTTGTGCGCGCTAATCTTAGAAACGGTTTAACCGATTTGGGTGCGGTTTTCAATAATGTATTGTGGCAAGCTTCACTTAAAATTTAGTGTTTGTTTTATTTCAATCAGTTCATAAATAAAAAAGTTATATCAATTTAAAGACGGTATTTTGCAAGGTCGGCGGCGCGCCCGCATACCCCCGGGTGTTGCAGGTGCCCATGGGCGGCGGTAACACTTACCATCACGTGGGACCGCTTGCTCGTCCGCCCACTAATCTATAAAAAAAAGGCAGTTTGTTCCACAGCCTACGGGTTCGCGATATAAAATAATTTTTGGACCGAACAGTACGCGACACCTCCGTATCTAGGAAATGCGGATGGACCGCACTTCTGTGACGGGAGGTGCGGTTGTAGAAACGAGATGGGAATTATATTGAACAATTATTCAGAGCCTAGGTTATTAAACCAAGGTTGGCTCTGTCCGCCTACATTTATCAAGGAACAACGAATATAACATTCCATGCCCTGCAATACCTCGTCGGCAACGGAGTCTACACAGGTATCCGGATCTCCCGACGAGAAATAGAGCTGTCCCTTTTTTTCTAAAAAAAAATCTTACAATCGAAACACGTACGGACATTGGGGAAATACGATAAAGTATGAAATGCAGTGTATTTCAAGATAGTCTCCTGTCAGAGAGGGATAACGTAGCCAGTCGAATGCGCCCAGCGGCTGTGGGAATGCAGCGTGCACTCTCCCTCTACAAATAATTAAAATAACATTACTATAATTGCTACAATTACTAATATTTATTGTTGTGACGCACTCCTCGTGTGTTTAATGTATGTTTGTGCTAAGGTTGACTGTTAGAGAAAGCATAATGCATTAAGTCGGCATTTTATACAATACTAGCGACCCGCCCTCGCTTCGCTTCAGTTTATAAAAGTTTTTTTTCAAAATTTCAAAATAAAATATAGCCTATATTAGACACGGATAATGTAGCTTCCTATTTGTAAAGAATTTTTGAAATCGGTTCTGTAGTTCCAGAAATTACCCCCAACATACGAACACACAATTTTACCTCTTTAAATATTAGTATAATTAGTATATTTTTGTGCAGTAAAGCATGAATAAAGATAAAAATGTAAATAAACGAACATTGACATATACTTCAATAAATAGCTATTTAAAGATTTTTATTAGAATGATCAACATGCCATGACCAGTTATTTTTACTCAAATTAAATAATGTATTTCTGATGGTGATTTGTGATCACAAACAAAAATTTTCTATACTGCACCCCCCTTGAATAAATTTTGTCATTAATTACACCTACAAGAATACATATTTCTTATTCGCCTGTTATAATCGTAGTTCCTGGAGATTAAAGGATAAAGATAAAGGTATAATAAGATTAAAAGATATAGATAGAAATAGTGCCTACTGTTTCATTGTTTCCTGTGATTTTTATAAGGCAGCCTTGCAAAATCTTTATATCACTTAGTGATTATTGAATTACTAATAATACTTAAATTCAGTTTTGCTTCTTTATATTCTTCCCAACACTTTCTTTAAATCCATTCCTAAATATCCAAAAGCTCACAGAAAACTATCGTAAAAGTGTACTTATTGCATTTCCCACTTTATCCTAAGTATTTAGTACGTGTTTCGGCAGTGAATGAGTCATTACCATCCGATCCTATGCTATCCTTCCCCATTTTTCCAACCCTTTCTCCATATCCGTCACTAAATTTCCAGAAGTACGCAGTGCATTCGGGGACGTATCAACATTTGTCAGTCTGGACTGATGTTAACATGTATCGTGTATATCCCCATGGCCGACAATATCCACTTATAAACATGTGGACTGTATACTCGTCTACTGCCTTTTTTCCATAAAAAAGACATATGTAATATATAATATGTTAGACTACATCCGTTCATTAGAGCAGTTTATTAGCATCAGTTTCATTAGAGGCCCCAACAAAATATCTCCATTTCTCTGGAACGCTTCTCCTGGATTGGTGAAGCAATATGCTTAATGGGGGATCAATTCTTTTTAATAGTATATATGGCAGACGAGCGGGCGGGCCTCATGAAGATAAGTGGTCCCCGCCGCCCATGGACACCTGCAACATCAGGGGGCTTGCGCAAAAGGGGTAAATAGTCAGTTAAATGCAGACTTGAGTCATAGTACCGATTATTTACTCTATATGAATTTTGCCCCTGGTACGGGCGTGTTAATTAAACTCTATGTTTATAAAAAGCAATGTCTGTCTGTCTGGTCTTCAAGTAATTGACTACTAAACAGTGGTAAAAACTTGTTTTATTTGTCTTGTTGTTATTGTTCTGTGACTGTTTCAATTGTCATAGTAATCTATCTACTATGACAATTGAAACAATCTGTTAATTGTCAATCTGTCACCATGACAAAGAAAACAAGTTTTTAACACCGTCAAGTAGTCAAGTAATTGAAGCCAAGCTATACTAGACAGATTTTTTTATGATGTTCTTATTATTGTATAGGTTACTTCTTGCGACAGGTTTTACTTTACAAAACATGAGTGTATGTAACACGTTAGTGGAGTCGCCTGCAAAAGGTTTTTTACTAATGCGAGTACAATGATTAAGGTATTATCTGTAATACAGTAATTAATAAGTGATACTAACATTGCAAGGATTCCGTCCAAAAAACACAGGGAACAACGAAACGGTATTTATTATAAGATCTTTATCTTTTAATCCTATTATATTTGTATCCTTTAATAACTGGGAACTGAAATAATAACAGGAGAATAATCGTCATAGTGTAAGGCTATTGTTGGCGTGGTTAATGATAAAATGTATTCAGGGGGGTACAAAGTATAGCTAATTTTTGTATGCGGCCACAAATCATTATATGAAATAAATTATTTAATTTAAATAAAAATAACTGATTATGTCATGCGATAATCGAATCGAATAAATATTGATTTATCGATAAGGTAACTGCAGTTCTCGCATGATCATTGCAACAAAAATCTTTAAATGACTTTAATCTTTATTGAAGCTTTAATGGTATTTTTTATTCTACCAAAAATATAGCAAATCTATAGGAGCAAGTCAGCCTTTTCCGTTGTTTGTTGAGTTATATGTTTGTTCCGAAAAATGTAGATATATAAAAGGTATTTCTACGTTTTTCGTACGCGATGATCGTTGCGTATTATGCGGAAAGGAAATGGGTCGTAAAAATATTAGAATATGAATAAATGCAATGTTGTATAGTAATACAACATTGCATTTTGTTTACTAAAACAAAATTACAATATAGTGACAACGTTGAAGTTAGCTTTGTTGAAATCAATTAAAATTTCATTTGCTATTAACGATATTAAGTGTCACATATGGATTAGGAAAAAACAAAAATTACGGGTAACGTTTGAGATACTTTTTTATTGCATTCAGTCTTTTTTACCAAAGTAGTGCTGTATTTTGTCTCATAATTGATTAGAACGGCCACGAGTTGCCAGTTGACAATCCAAAGAGTCCATTTCTGAAAAGAAATTAAAAAAGATTATAATTCCATCAATATAATCAAATGCACAGGTAATAAAAGGTAATCAAATTATATCAAGTGTTGTATTTAAATAGTTATTACTCGTATGAATTTGCTTATATTATAATAATTTTGTATTCACCATGTAAGCAAACAAATTGATTTTATTTGATTTAATAATCTATTACAGTGCGTAAATTCTATTAGTTAATCTCTATAATTATACTATATAAACTTATATATAGCAAGATTATGCTTACCCTCGTTTGGACAGAATGCTATTACCCAAGTTAAAAGTACCGCCTGAGCACTGAACATTGCTAGCTTGGTTAAGGTTTGAACATTGTCGCCCAATCAGATGGTTGAAACGGACGCTAGCAGCGAATAGGTCAGGAGCTCGGCTATGAGAGCAAGTGCTGATCCAGCAGCCTGGTTGAGGGTTTCTGCCGCCGTTGGGATAAAAATCAGCATTGGCAATTGGATCGAAGATACCGAGAAGACCACCATCAGTGTGAATAGCTTCAACGAATTGGCCAGAGTTAGCGTTCAAAGCGTTTGAATTACTGCCCCATAAAGGACCGGCGGGGTCCAGACCTGCAAAAATTGGTGAATTCATTAGGGTAGCAAGTGATGGTTCATAGGTTCCAAAGTACTAAATCAATGCATTTTTTCGATTCATGATAACTTTTACGGTTCAAACAACAGCCTTGCAGGGACTAATTGCAAAATTAACTTAGGTATTTTGACGTGACAATGTCTTATAATGTGTTCTGAAGTGGATGGCATGAAAGGGGTCGAAAGTAATGAACGTGCTGAGTCAAAACGGCAACAGTACAAGCTATCGGTTCAATATCTTGGTCGGGTGAAGAGGGGACAATATACATTGGATGAGTGTTTATAATTATTAGGGACGTCTAAAGTTAAATATTTTTAAATACATAACTTGCAAAATAACGTCCAAGGGCTGAGATGATGATGATGATGATGATGAACTTGCAAAATATCCGGTGTTTATGAATTGCGACAGCTTAAAATTTCAACATAGAGTCGACCGATAGATATGCGAAAGAATGAAATGCGGTGGTGAAAGAGTGTCGAAAATCGGACCAATACCAGAAAAGTTATCTTCAAATTACGTCTCATAGATGCAAAGTGGATGACATCATCGCATTCAAATATCATATCATCTAAACGCAAGCGAGTCTACGAAGCGGATAACTTACAATTGTGATAATCATAAATAAATTTAATTATGTTATTTAATTAATTAATTTATTATTGTTTAATTATGATATATGATATCTGTTTAATTATGATAAATAGACGCTATCACGCTACACGTTGACGTCACGCATTAAGCCTTCCGGCCGTGTCGTAGTCACAGTCTATTTCTTTTTGGATTAAAATTTCAATTATGTTTTTTAACACCAATATTAAATAAATAATGCTTTCACTAACCAGTCACTCTGGAAGGTAGACCACCTGCAGTGCGACCTGCGTTGCCAACGACATGGGCACCCAGACTGAATCCGACCAAGTGAACGTTGTTCCAGTTCCCACCGGCGGTGTTGATGAGCCACACAAGGAAGTTTCCAAGGAACTGACCGACGCCGGGCACACCCAAAGCAGCAGAAACGTAGTTGGAATTAGCGAGCGCGCGCCAGTCCACAACAATAACGTTAAAATCACCGACGGCAAGGAAGGCGGAAGTGATTGTAGGGTTCATGCCGCTGTTACCATTGCTATTCCATCCGTGGACAACAACCTTCAAAGGTCTACTAGCCACGTAGTTGGAATTCCAGATGGTGTTAGCGTTGCCTTGGACAATCACTTGGGGATTGGTGGGATTCTGCCTGTAAAGTAATTATCAAAACATATATAATCTGATATATTCTTTTCAGGTGTAATTTTTCTATGACTTTTTATTATAGGTATACTGATATAATGAAATTGCTTAATTTAGGTAGGTAGATACTTGTTTTATAGTGTTTAAAACTAGAATATTAATTTTGGTATAATATTTGTTTATTTCGAACCTGGTATAGAGCCAGTACTGGTTGTTGGCACCATTCCTAGTGCTTAAAACATGTTGGTCAGCAGGTTCCTGAAGATCCACTAGATGAGGAACACCATCTCCATCGGGCATCCATATATAACGGCTTTCACCTTCCACATAATCGCTATTATCCCCCGGGACTGTGGGAATTGCGTTACCAGCACACACTGTAAATAAAAAAAGCCCATTTAATCTTTCGTGAATTAGATGGCAGTCACATGTACGAATACATAATGATTGCTTGCTCATCGCTGCTTATAACTTCTGGAATGTCAGTTAGTAATTTGTACCATACGATACCATCGGTCTCTGTCTCTCCATTGCCAAAGACCCCCAAAGACTTATAAGCTGTGAATATGCTGCTCATTATAAATTGTAGTCAAATTAGGACTGCATAAGGAGCTTATAAAGACCTGAAATGCTGATTGAAGAACTTTTTGAAGAGTGACCATAGAAATTTTTGAATTAGTGAGTCCCTATACCTAATATAATTTAGGACTTATTTATTAATGAACAGATACTAACCCGCCACGAAGGCAGCGAGCACCGCTAGGAGTTTCATGGCTACGACCACCCGGCCCGTAACTTTAACGGTTGCAATAGTATGCCAGTATTTATTTAATTACTTATCTTTATAATCCAGAATGTTATCACTCCTACTACTTTTACCCGCGGTTTCGCCCATTTAGAGCCCAATTGATCACGTTGTTGTACAAATTGCGTTACATTTTTTGGCCGTGTGTTGTCTGTCGGCCGGCCTTAGAATAGTACCACTCCATATCTTTCGGTGGGTGTCGTAAATGGTGACTAAGGGATAATAAAGCCGCCACCTCAAGCCCTGAGGAACTGCACCACCTTTAAAGGAGTGGATTTCCAACCCGCTTAGCCAGCCTGGCATTTGAAGGCCATATATCCCTCATGCGTGAGGAGGCCCATGTCCAATAATGGATTTTTACAATGTATATCAATTTTAATAAGTAATGATAATCCAGCGAGGTAATGCCGCTAGCATGCTGAATACCCTGTGACACATGGATCAAAGTACATGCTCAATATACAGGTAAGGTATTGTTTTTTAGTTTGTTTTAAGGTTTAAAGTTACGTTTTAATGTAAACTGATTGTTTTCCGTTAATAATTTAAAACCTCAATTAAATCGCCATAATAATTGTAATATTTAAATAATTATCAGCAGCGTCTATCTTTCAGACCGAGATACAAGCTGGTGGTATAGTCTGGTAGTAAATATTCTACACAATAGACAAAATATGGAACCAATCAATAGTTGATATGATCAATATCAGCATGGTGAAGTGGCAATGGGCAGGTCACATTTGCCGTGGGACCGACATCCGATGGGGTGGACGAGTCCTTGAATAGAGACCGTGTGCCGTGTGGGTCACGTTCCGGTGGACCGGTCAGGTGGACCGACTCGTGACGTTTTGAAGTAATTCGCCGGTGGACGCAGGATGACCGAAGATCGAGGATGACCATGTGGTGGGGTGCTTTGGGAGAGGCCTATATCCTGCAGCGGAGAGTCAAAGTATAGTGTGGTATATAGAAAAAATACTAAATCGCTTGAGTAGTTCTCAAGAATAGTACGAACAAACAATGTAAGATAGAAACATTTACATATATGATTTCCTTATATTATAGACCTAACCTTTTTTGGTTTATCTCCCATTTTCAGAAAAGAATATACCTACAGGCTGCATTATTTAAGTGAATGCAGGGAAAGGTAGCGGGTAAATGTGTATTTTCCATCTTGGAACATTTCAGCGCTTCTAGGCCTCCTAGAGTACTGTCCCCGTCGGAAACCACGGGGATAGATCACCATGATGATCACTGCCGGCTATTTTCAAAACTATAGGATTGATTTTGATAAAATATACCTACCGCATAACTTTCCAGGGTGAACACGCTACACAGTAGTAAAAATCGTCCCAGTAGATCCCGAGATTAGCGGAAACAAACAGACGTTTTTATTACTCTATATATAGGTACTTAAGTGGATTAAATGACGTATAATGCCACCAATCACCAAAATATCAATCACTACACCATCAGAGTGACAAGTGATTTTTATCAATAGATATTTTAAGTACTTAATTATTTTTACGTGTCTAATACATATTAATTAGCTCAACAAAATATGTTATGGCTTAATATGTCTATCTGTGTACAAAGACTGATTATACTCTTCGATCTTGTGTATAATCTGATGCAGTGTGTGAATGTGATCTACGGTGCTGAAGCATTTTCGAAATCCAGCCTACTCAGACGGCTGGAACTCGTCAAACTCCCGGGCGAGACGATTCGTGAATACCCTCAAGAACAGCTTATATACGTGGCTCAGTAGAGAAATAGGTCTATAGTTCTTCAATAAGGCCTTGTCTCCTTTCTTGAAGAACAGGACTACCACACCCCTACTCCACTCCTTTGGTGTTGTACCCCGTGTAATACGACATTAAAGAGGTGTTGCAGCTCTCGTAAGACGAGAGCTCATCCAGATTTCAAAAGCTCTTATGTTATATAGTCTTCACTGTCTTCTTTGTCGGGTCCACTTATGTGGGGCTTCTGTTTGAAGAAATAATTCATCAAAGAGAGTTTTTGCATTTCAAGGAAGTTGACTAGCGTTTGCCCTGGGTGGTTCCTTTCCCCAAATCCGTGTGGCCTCACTTTTGATCCCCGCATTCTTGTACACCCACTTTGGCGTTGAAATCCCCGATAACAATGCTGAATGGAGTCTCGATAGTCTGATTCAGGGATCTATTTATATCCTCATAAAAGGCCTCGACTTCATCTTCCATGTGCATATACGTGGGAATGCTCCCACGTACATGCATACACGTATATGCGTACAGTGTATGCAATACGTACAATAAGTACAATCTATGCAATAAGTACAATCTTTAAGAGATATTTCTTATTTAACCTAAGTGCAAGATATGTCACCCGCGCCGACACACCGAATAGGTACTTCCACAATGTTGTTAACGAGGACCTTGTTAATGAGAAAATCGACCAAGCCTTGGGGTGGTTAGTCATCTTGCCGGAAGTATAATAGGTTTCCAGATTCAAGGATCAGGGTGTATAAGTATAAGTATAGTGTATAAGGGCATAGTCTCTCCCTCTCTCCGGACTTCGGATAATTCAAGAATGTCCCACCTTATCCTACTTAACTCGGTTTCCAACTCCACTACATTTTCGTCATACCCCAGAGTCCTTCTGTTATACGTTGTCAGGTATAGTCGTCGATTTTGGCAACTTAACCGAACCCGGGGATTCTTCGCACCCCCTGCCCTACCGTTACCATAGCCACTGCCGTAGCTAGCAATAGTAGGGCCACTGGGAACTTGGGGTCGTCGTGTATTTTGCTTTTCCGTGAGGTTTCAGACCAATCACCACATTGACCGGGTTAATGATCACAGTGCTATGCTTCTCGCACCGGTGATGACGATGCCCGTCACCGGTCTCTGGTATTTCAGATCTAGCAAATGTAATGGTTAAACCGCCATTGATTAAACCTTCTCGTCGCCTATACCACAATGCTTAAAGACGAAAGTCTTCAATCAGTACGTCCTGCCAGTTATGGAGCTTCTTTTGCGGGATAGGATCAAAAACGAAGACATTCGCCAAAGGACTAAAGTCACCGACGTACTCGTAGCTCGTAGAATTGGCATGTTAAAGTGGCAACGGGCAGGTCATATTTGCCGCAGTCTTCGAATGTAAACCGGGAAGCGTAGTGTTGGACGCCAGGTGGACTGACGACTAAAAGAAATTCGCCGGTGATGGTTGGATGAGAAGAGTCGAGGATCGTGTGGTGAAAACTGCTCATTATAGTGCAGTATGTACTTGCGTAGCCAACATTATTGACGCACTCATAAAGAAACTGAGAATGCATAGTTCTGAAAAGAATCATTGTTGTGTGTAGCTATGAATAGTACGAATAGCTATTGCATAACTACGAATGACGTCCGTTTTCATGGAAACCAAGATGGATTGCATTTTGTAGAAACACGATGAGCTGATTTACTTCTTGAAGGTTGCAGCAGGCAGGAACGGCAAGCAGAATCTTCGTCACGTACCCACGGAGTTCATGTAATGCGAAGATACACTCGGCGTGGCACTGCATTGAGACGTCTGCACTCCAGGACGGCCGGCAGCTACTAAAGATCAAACCTTTTTTTTCAGAATAGCTAAATTTTTGTGGCCCTAATGGCCTTTCAAGAGTCATCGGACATGTATAGCTTAGGGTGAGCGAAGAAGACGCTCAGCTATGAGCAAAAGTGTGTTGAGCAACGAGTCTAAGGGCTCCCACGCCGGTAAACCGGCAGACGGAACGGACCTCGGCTTAGTGCGTTGCTTTGGGAGTGTACCGCGGGATCGTGAAACGGTGAGAAGAGCTCAAGCACGTGCTCAAACCTGAAAAAAGTGTTGGCTGAAAGCTGGTGTGTGTTGGCGGTGTAGCGGGAGGGATGTCATCGTAATTGGGTCGTTCGGATCGACAATGACGTGCCGAGGGCGACGGTAACGAGGACGGGCATTCCTATCGGGGACGTAGATTAGTCTGGCAACTACTAGAGGATGGAGAGGGACGCTGTAGTAATAGCACCGTCTTTCATGTATTTGACGATTGAGGGAAGTCATTGTTGAGGTCGACATTGTGTGAGTACCACGGGGCAGCCACGGCCTTACGCACGAATCTTTTTTGGAGAGTTTGAAGCATTTTCATGTTAGAGGGGGCTGCGATTGCAAAGGTAACGCTGACACAGGTCTTTATAATTATAAAGGTCATTATAAAGGTGCGATTGGTAAGGTAGTCCCGAATGATGAGAATGAGACTTTCAGACACCTCCAGTTGGTACAGTTTATAGATAAAATTGTTGTGCTAGACCTTATAAAAAGCCTTCGTCAAGTCGAATAAGACAGCTAGGGTCTTTAAAGATCGAGCCGGGCCAAGCGACCTGTTTTTATATCCACGCTGCGCCGTGGTGGGACGGACACGCACTCAGCGATCGCGTGTTTATAAATCAGTAGCATAATTATACACTGTTAATGCTGGCTTTTAGGATAAAGCTCGCTTTTTTCATTGGCTTTTAAGATAATAATAATAATACGTATAAAATAAGTTGGGATTTCAAATAAATTATTCAAACAATTCAGTTCATCCAAGTCTACAAGTCTATTTTTTACTTATCTATCAAGGATCTCCAAAATAGTAAATGTATATTTGTGACAGCTACTGAATTATACAATAAGAATTACAAAACTAGTGTTTATAGTAGTTTATTTAGGTACGCACTATTTCTGCCCATTTCATTGCTCACCCATCGCCCTCCCAGGTTTGCTGGTAGAAATCTCCCAAGGAGATAATCACCTCTTTTGTATGTATTTTCTTTCATAACTATTTTTATCATATGTGTGTATAACAAAGTATATAAATAACTTATCAGACGACATACGAGATTTGAAATTGTCAGTATATAAAAAGAAACTATTTGAAATGCTTGCAACTAAATATTATTATAATATCACTGAATTTCTAGAATCAAATAATAGTAAACTGTGACTAAATTAAGAAAGTGTGTTATGTATTATATTTAGAATGTAATCGTTTTTTTTGTAATGTTGCTAATTAATTTATCTTCAAATAGGACATTATAATATTGTACGGCTACACGGATACATGTATCTTATGCTTTCTTAATACCCTTCCAAACCTAAACTATGCAATAAATCACTTGACTTTGCAATATGTAAAAAAAGGCTGACCGCTGCGATTACTGGCGCTTCTTCTCCACAGATGCCACTTCCGAAGCGTCGATAAAGTTATGTAAGTATAATAGAAGGGTAAAATGGTGTCTATCTTAGACTTACTTGCTAAATAAAGAATTTCGGATTTCGTTTTCGGATATTTTGTGTAACCAGAGGGGTTGAAGATGCACTGTCGACCGTCCTATTGATATATATGTAGGCATATAACTCTTTAAGATGCTTATGTCGTAACTTAGTGGAAAAAAACGTAAAGGTTCCTATTTGGGTTTTTTGGAGCGTATCCACCATATTTGCGGAGGCGCGCACAGATGGTTATCAAGCTATCATGCCGAAGAAGGCAGCCTCGTTGATAAGCATGGTGAGACGCAGCGGCGATAGCATCCTGAGGACGATTGTGACCAATGCTGCCTGTCCCTGATAGTCGCACTGGATGAAGCTCTAGGGCCAGCTTAATTTTAAGTTAATTTTAAGTATTAACATTAGTCTAAGTTCATGCTACTAAGAAATCTGCTGATATTTATGTCCGAAATCACCATCCGGTTCAACCATCCTGACGTGTAATATTAACTCCATGTAATATTAATACTAAACAAGTCAAACGAAGGATTTTAACTGAATTGTTAAAACGAATTTTCTAAATGCCTGCCGCAACATTTTTTATGTAATTCTTATTCCGTCTCTTCTCATTCAACCATTACTGAAGTCTCGAGACTTTTTGCAGTCCACCTAACCGGAGGACATCCAACACTACGTTGTTTCAATTTTCTCAGGAATCGTCTACCTCCATCACGAACGATATCTGATGTTACCGGTTGTGGTGGCGAGTCCTATCGGATATCTAGCAATGGAGACACACAAGCTGATGTTACAGTATGGTGAAGAGGTTGTTGAACCATTGTTCAGTGAATTTGAGAGTGTTTTTCAAGTCAAATGATTGACGAAATAAAATAAAAATTATTATATGGGTTAAAAAGTACCAAAAACTCGGTTTTAGTTCCCAATGGAATAAATATGCAAAGGACGAATTTTTAGGGTTTGGAGATACCAAAAACACAATTTTATTTTTCTTTCTTTCTTTATATTTATAATTATCGCATAATAATTATACAATAATTATCGTTTGGTTGATAAGCTGATGGCGACACATTTATGACTTTAGAACACCATCATTCTTCGCTTAACCAGTAGCAAAAGGCGGCACGACGTTTGTGAGGAATATGTAGATACCGGAGGGTTCTTGGCTGTAAACAATAGAGATGAAATATTTAAATTCTTTCAAAAACGAAATAAATAAAGTATAGAAAGAACAATAGGTATAAAGCTTAGAGTACCTGCTCTTAACTGCAGTTCCTCCAAAAACAATGTCTCGGCTTCCAGAGCATTGCAGAATGATAGCTTGCTGGTAGCTGGCGCAAGCTGTGCCTACGAAACTATTACCACCATTGACGTCTCTAGTGATGGACTCTGCGTAGAAGGCATAAGCATAGATGTGAGCACAGCTGGTGTCGATGCCACAGCCAGTTTGATAAGTGCCTCCATTGGCGTAGAAGTCTAAGTCGCCTAAAGGATAGTCGTAGCCCAAATTGCCGGCGGTGGTATGAAGGACCTCAACAACAGTCGCATCATTAGGATTGAGGATATCGGGGTGATGTGTCCAGCCGTGTAAAGATGGGTCCAGAGCTGAAATGGAAAAAGACCAGAGCTGAATGGAAATTAATATTCATGTGGAAAGTTGTTTCATGAAAGTTATGAAACGAGATGGAAGGTACATTAGACTGAATTGACCCCGTCAAGTTTCAGGAAAACTGACGCTTCAATCCTTTTATACATAAACATTGTAATGAATGACGTGCGAATATTTAGCTAGCACCATTTTGTGTTTTGTGGATAATTATGATATTATAAGGTGCAGACATATAAATGTAAATAATAAGAGAATAGAAGTCGTAAACTTGGGTGAGCTTGTCGCCACAGTGCATGCACGGGTGACGCGTAGGCCACCAGTGTGTTGTGATTGAGTTGTTTTTGAAAAGTACAGCGGTACATAAACATGGTGTTTTGCAGCATTTCTAATGATGAAAACTCTTCCACGACTTGTAATTATACGAATAAAGGGATAACATTTTATCGGCAAGTATTTGCTTTTAGTAACAATACTGTTTTTTTTATAAAATTCACTTAGATATAATAATTCCATACTTGTAATAAGATTATCATAATTCATCACTTTGTTTTCACATTTCAACGATATTGCCTCTTATGTTTGTTAAGTGTATGATTGTTATTTGGTATGATTCATATCTTTGGTGTTTGTTTGTTATTTGGAGCGTAACGCACCCCAGAGAGCAATGTAATACGCAGTTAACGACATCGTCGTGCGCTAGAATTCCTAGTGGTAGGGCCGCAGAAGACGGTCGTTATTGTTGTGAGTGTGATGACTTGATGAGATGTCCAAGTGTGAGTAAGCAGCCAATGCTACACGTACGAGTTTTGCAACGTCAACGTGCAACAGTTAGTGTTTATTATAGTTGCACAGCATGATAAGAACGTATGTAGGCGTAATTGCGCATTTATTGTTTTCTGTGTATGTAGTAGTAGTAGCGAGCCGGCGACATGCCTTCCCGCAATACACAGGTAGACACCATTCTTATTATTTAGATTTCTGTGGGTGTGGAAATTCATATGTGATTTTTTCTAAAAGAGTTGACAGACGATTAGGCGGTCTACCTGATGGTAGACGGGTATGGACATATGTAGCAAATACCCGTGAATATTTGCTATATATGTCAACATCCTTTAAAAATGTTGGTATATCTGCAAATACGCTGACCGTCTTTGGGGATTTAGGAATATTAGATAAAAAGAAGAATTAGGTTAGACAAAACGTTGTTGGAACGGAGAATCATAAAATGAAAGATGGGAAACTGATTTCAGTAACTTTCTTTCGTTGCTGAACAATCGCTCCTGACATCCGAGAATGCAGCTCTTCTACTACAAGGAATAAACGTTTATGATAACCTCAATATGCTTACCAATGATGTGTGGAACTTGGCCTGCGATATTTCTAGCGGCGATACCAGCTATATGTCCACCAAGGCCCACTCCAACAATACGGACAAGTCCAGCATCATATCCGAAGTTTTGGATGAGAACGTTGACAAATTCAGCAATACGTTCACCAACTTGAGGCGCTTGTGCTAACCCGAGGGTGTAGTGTGTTGAACCAATACTCCAGTCCACGGCGATAAGATTCACATCTTCAGCCGATAGGTGAGCTGGAAGGTGGTAAATTTTTTGTTATTGATTACTTCTTACATTACAATATTGTTCCGTATCATGCCAGATTGTGTCATTGTGTCATGAACTCGAATTGTATCATTGCATCATTATATTTCTGTTAGACACAAAGTATCTTTGTGTATAATATGAACTATGTCTAACGAAACTGGACACTAAAATTATTTCTTTATATAGTTATTTATAAGTACTTTGTAAATTTAATTAGGTAAGTTGCTAATCATACCATGAAGTTACAACTGATAATTAGGAACAAATGATAACTAAAAATTAGGTGTGTCTTGTTTGTGTCTTGATTAATATTATCTAATAAAATACTCTTAATTCATTAATAATGCATTATTCATTAATAATGCATTATTAATGAATGAATGCATCCATACATCTCCATTAGAGATGTTGAATGCCGAGCAGGACTTCTCTTGACTGACATATAAAAGTAATTTTACATAATTACCAGGAACAAGAAATGCGTTGAAGTTTCCACCAACAGACTCTCCGTTGTTGTGGATGGTGATGACGGTGCGGCGGGTGAGCGAGAAAGAAGATGTTATCACGGAGGGAACATTTGGCAGCAGGGGTTGACTCACTGATGGGTTAGTTCTTGAAATGGATAATACATGCAACATCAACAAATTGTAATTTATTTATGGAAGTTTAAGGAAAGTTTTTTTTGCTAGGCAGTGCACGCTGCATTCCCACAGCCGCTGGACGCACTCGACTGGAAATGATACCCCACTCTCAAAGAAGATTATCTTGAAATGTACTGCATTTCCTACTTTATCGTATTTCCCTAATCTAAGTACGTGTTTCGGTAGTGAGTGAGATATGCCAGGGCCCCATCCCATGCCTCCCCATTTTCCCAATCCATTCCTTAATCTGCAAAGTTACGCAGCGCATCTGGGGGCGTGCCAACATTTATATCTAATTCTGGACTGATGTTGGCATGTATCGCGGATGTCGATTGACAACAGTATCCACTTACCATCAGGTAGACTGTATGTTCGTCTGTCGACTTTTTCTACAAAAAAAGGAAAGAAGGTAGCAGTCGTTCCATCAGCCTATGCGATTGATGATAAGTGGATACTGTCGCCCATGCATATCACGATATATACATTGGCTACATTTTGTTTATTTGAACTTTTGACTTTTGCCGGAATCTACTATCACTTTTGATTATTCCATAGGTTTAGGATTTTTATATGGATTTTGCTAGTTTATTTGATTTTTTTTTTTTTAAACTCTTTTCAACAATGTTGTGTGTAAATTGGATCCTATTGAATATATAATTTATCTGCTCGCGGATGAATTTCTTTCTCTTCTGCATCTCAGATTTCAATTTCCTAAGCTTACACACAAGACACAATAGACACAGGTCTATGGTAGAAAACCTTGACAGGATGCATAAAAAATGTGTAGGTACTCCGCAAAGGCTTAGTCAGTTGTCTAGTGTTAGCAACGTAGTGTATTCTATGAAATTAATTATTTTTACTAACCTGGTGTATAAGTGAAAAATGATATCAGTGCTCCCCAAATTGAAACTGGACGCTGGAAATTTAACAATTTAATTTTAAATATTGTATACGACAACAAACTATACCTAAGTATAAATTGTATTCAAGGTGTGTTGAGGTTTTAATGCCTAAATATTTATACAGTTTGCAAATAACCTAAATCACCTAACCGGGAGGGGAAGCGTGCACTCTGCAATCCAACAGCCGCTGGGCGCGCTCGTATGGCCACGTTACCCCTCTCTCACAGAACACTACCTTGAAATGTACTGCATTTTCACTTTATCTTATTTCCCTAATGTACGTACGTGTTTCGGTAGTGAGTGAGATGTGCCAGAGCCCATTCCCATCCTATCCTTCCCCATTTACCCAACCCTTTCTCCAAATCCATTCCTATATCTCCAAAGGTAGGTAGCGTATCCGGGGGCGTGCTAACGTTTGTCATTTTGGACTAATGTTGGCATGTATCGCCGATGTCTATGGGCGACAGTATCTACTTACCATCAGGTGGACTGTATGCTCGTCTACCGCCTTCGTCCATAAAAAAAATTACGTATTATAAAATTAATAACATAGTTTCCAATCATCAAAAATATTCGTTACTATCTTATTAATGTAACTTTATCGAATCATGAAGATTAAGTATTGAATATCGACCATATTATATCACATTATAAGCTACAGATATTAAAAAGATAACCTTGTAATGTTTCTAGAAAAACATTTTAATTACTATGCATGAATTGCATTGTGGGTATAAAGTGTTACAAATTTATTAAAAGCCTTAATTATATTAATTGATACAACCGAGATCACATCATATTACTCTTAGACTAAACAATAAGTATAAGAGTAAGTAAATAAACTTTCAATTATTAACATTGCAATACAAATATAAAAAAACTTGAGGTTTCCTTTACTTTATAAAAACTAAATGCTTTTATGACTGAGCAGAGAATATTAGTAGCCACCAAGATACGACGTTGAACTCATCAAGAGAGTTATGCCTGGGATTGAGCATAATAGCATATCCGCATAATAATATGTCCGGACATATTATCAATACCACCAATCAGGGTTTTGTAGCCGTCCATAGACCACTATAACTACTATACTATAACTTCTCTATACTATATTCTTAATACTCTATACTATAACTGACTCTCCCGCCCATTAGTCACCTGTTTTATAAAAAGCATTCTATAGAAATACGACCCACTGCTGGACATTCGATTCTCCTATGAGAATTATTCTATCCTATAATATGGTAATGCATAACTTAGGCTGTTTATCTAGGAAGGTTATAAGATATGCCAAAAATAAAGCGATTACAAGCGATTAGAATTTTTGTAACCGGATAAAACGCGGCGATTTTGTCACCGTCGATTAGTTATGAATTGATGTTCAGGGTTTGAAGAAAAATTTCGTCACAAAAATGCACAAATTCTACTTCCTAATTATTCCACTCAACTGTCTTACTCAACGCAACTCAATTAATTGGACGGAGAAACATGAACAATTAATCACTAATACAAAGTATATACAAGGGTCTACATTATTATTTTCTTGTTTAGACCTAAATTCGGCGGTAATGACGAACATAGGTATGTTAGCTAGTAGAACCTTAGTTAGAATCTACAGTTTAAACACATAATAACGATCGCTTCGTACACTTCTTCACTTCAGGTGATAGCATATTTTGTTTTTAAGAAAGATGATTAGATTTTATAATATGACTTGACGAAATCTTATGATTTATATAAATGTTCCTACCTGTCAAAGCAGCGCACAGAATTAGTCCTAGTTTCACCACCGCGTACATTTTGGAAACCCAAGATACTAAACTTCGTCACATCATATCATTGGCTTTATACAAACATCATTTATCAATGATTACTTCCTTCTGCGAATAGTTAATCAAATTGTAGATAATCAATTAATGCGGGCAATAAAACAATTATGATGTTATTAAGCTTTCCGGTGGTTTCAGAATTTTATGAGACTACTGAAAAAGTGGACACGACTACCCCCGTGGCCAACCTGGCGTTTTAAAGCCATTCATCCCTCATACCCAAGACAATGTGCGTGAGGCGGCCCACATCCAGCAGTGGATGATAAAAGGGCTATTATTGAAAAAAATACTGTTAAATTAAGAAGTTAAGTTAAGAAAAATTAAGCTATTACTGTACACGGTACTCGTACCAATGCTCTATGCTCCAGTTATCGTATTTTAATATTTCACTCTAAAAGAGCGGCGATAACTTCTGGTGTACCAACGTAACATCAACTCACATGCGGAAAGTAGGAGTTCCATCCAGAGACATATCAATAAGTCGGCTATTCCATCTATCGTTACCCCCTGTTAGAAAAAAAGGAAGATTTTTCCACTTTTCATGTAGGGATATATAGAAATTATATTTCCACCTAAGTATCCCTACTGGAAAGATAGTGAGAAGAAAAAAAAATACGTGCAAATTTTCTAATATCACTGATCAGCAGTCGCCGTGCCATGAAAGCAAATACCGTAGAAAAACCTGCTGTCCGAGACCTAATCGAAAAAAAATCCAAGGCATATTCTACATCTGCTCATTAAGTATTGCTATCTTATGATTATTTATAATCGCGATACCCCACTGCGATTATTAGGGAAGGCTTTGTGTCCTGCAGTTATATTTTAATGCCATTAGCGTTCAACATTTACTACAATAGCCTCCATAAATCTTCGTAAGTCAATAATAGTTTCATTACATACAAATAAGTGGGTTTGTATAAACGTGAACGGAATATTAAAGACATACCAAAGACAAACCATGGGCTGGCCCATGGACAGACGAATATCCATGGGTGACTTACCACGAGGTGGAATGTATACTAGTCTGCCGCCTTCTTTCTGTAAAAAGAATCACTACCGGCGTCAAGGTGCTGTAAGAGAAACATATATTTCTACTATAGGACATGCACAAAAATGTTGATAAATGGGTACCTAACTGTATCTATGGAAAATGTGATGATGACAAGTTTTTCTTATATCACTTAGATGAGTTTCATTGGATAGGTATTCTAAAATGCAGAAACAATTATAGTAAATCCTGAGTAAATGGTCTAGTTATCAAATATTTTTTTAAAGCGTTCTTCCTCTCTAATGCGGCAGACGAGCATACAGTCCACCGTTAAATGGATACTGTAGCCCATGGACATCCGCGATACATGCCAACTTCAGTCCAGAATGGCAAACGTTGGCATATTTGCCATTCTGGGCGTGGCAGGCGCCGGGATGCGCTGCCTACCTTTGGGGATTAAGAAATGGATTGTGAGAAAGGGTTAGGAAAATGGGGAGGGATAGGTTAGGATGGGATGAGAGTGGGCTCTGGCATATCTCACTCACTACCGAAACACGTACGTACATTGGGGAACTACGATATAGTAGGAAATGCAGTACATTTCAAGGTAGTCTTCTGTGAGATTATAACCATTGAATAATCTGGTAAACATCTTGTACCTAAGTGACTTAATATTGTAATGAAAATTATAACAGCCACTGTAGGATAAGATAAGAAGTTCTTAAGGATTTAAATAAAAAAAAAACAATATTTACTCATTAAATTCAAACATATTCGGTACCCTAATTTAATACCTGACAGATTTAAATCTTAGATCTTAACCAGATTTATAAATCTGATGCGATCAGGTAGTTTTATTATTGAGATTTTATTAATAATTTATTCTCCTAAATAAAAATGACGAAAATTATTTTTGCCACTATTATTGATAAAATAATTTATGTAGGCGTTTCTTTTTTTAAAAGGTGAACACTATAGTAGATATGAAACCTCAAATAACCGAGGTTACCAGAAAGATGTTCGCAGCAGCAGGTATGTTCAGACGGCAGCGTAATTTCTTACCCCAGGCCACCAAGATTGTGTTAGCGAAAAGTTTATTTTTAGCTAGCTATACCTACTTGACTATGGCGATGTCTGCTACTTGGATTTGACCGAAGCACAACTTAATAAACTTGACCGTCTTCAGCGCTAATATGACTCGGCATCTTGGCTAATATGACCATATTTCTCAATTTCACCAGCAGCTCAAGTGGCTTGCATTTCGTCGTCGTCGAGATGCTCATACACTCCCCGTCCTCTACAGTGTACTGTTTAACCCGTTGACACCTGGATACCTTAAAGAAAATTTTAACTATCTTTCTTCACATCCTTTCAATCTTAGATCTTCAGATTATCTTCTCCTTAAAATTCCTGACCATTTTTCTACTTACTATTCATGTTCATTTACTGCCAAAGCGGTTCGCTTATGAAATGCATTACCTTTAACTATAAAGCGCGATCAATCTCTGGCTAGTTTTAAAAGACTGGTGCAAGAACACTACCTCGAAGTCTAAGAGTTCTCTTATGCCTAAATTATTTTCATTTATTTTTCTGTATGTAATGTATGTATAAGTATTAATGTATGTATATATTAGTGCCTGTATATATGTTTCTGTCTGTATGTATCTATGAATGTATACACAAAAAATGTTTCCTTTTTTTTATCCATTTACCTCTGTTTCGTATACTTACTTCTCCTCACGAGCCAAAGGTTGCCTGCAAGAAATCGAAGGCCGCCAGTTGTACTTCTAATAACTTGTACATTGTATTATTACTCTGTATGTTTTTGATGTGCAATAAAGTGTATCTTTCTATCTATCTATAGTTTAAGGCATTCGAAAATACAGTTATCGTAATACAGCCCTATCGGCCATTTTTCCAATGTTCTTGAGTTGATCTGATCTGAGTTTAGGCTTTTTTAACGTCCTACTGCAGGGTGCGGGCCCCCTCTAGTCAATTACTAAGGGATTTCATAATCCGCCACGCGGACCCAGTGTGAATTAATGGATACATATTTCACGGTCGAGTTTTTTTTTCATTCCGAAACCTGATAGCTACTAATATTTTTTTAAAATCCGTACTTAAGTAGAATCTCTGTGGTACGGGCCGATTTGAACTCACGACCTTAATTACGAATGAGAATCGAGAATAGGTACCTTTAGGTTATTACTGTTATCAACGTTCTTGAGTTACGAAAATTTTAAATTGCCAATATTGTTCTCATTTTTAAACTAGTTCGTATTTGATGCACAGATCTAGGGATGTTTGCTACAGATGTTTCAACGTATGACGCATCTCGTTTCTTTACGATGTACAAATCTGTCAGTGATATTTATGTCCATTGACATTAACTCCCATTAAGCCATATTTATTGTTCTACTCCAGACAGCAGTAGCAAATCCTAGGTCAATGGATCCTACATAACTTGCACTTCGCAGTTCATGCGGTTATAAAAAAAATCCTAGACACATTCATATTTATTTCAAATGTTTATTTGTATTTTATCGTTTGGGGACATATTAGTTTCCAACTTTCCACACAATATTAATATCGACTAAGTACATATATGTAGTCGAATATAAGAAAACTAATACGACTAACTAATAAGGTACAAAAGAGAAAATTAATAATTATATCTTTAATTTTTTTTTAAATAATATTTAGTCACAATACAAGTACACTTATCATTGTTGATAATAGATTTTAATAATTTGATAATAGAGATTGATGACGTATTCTTTTAATTATGTATTTAGATAAAAAATATATAGTAAAGATATAATCGAATTTTGGAAAGCTGGTTGTATGTGTGCAAATTTATATTCATTACTCGGATTTACAGGGCATCATAAAGACATGTTATCATTATTAAGCAATCTAATCACTTAATACGATTTAATGTGATAGTTCATGCAATATAATATGATAGAATTAATAATAATAATATGCTGCTGATAGCGTGATATATCAATATACCCGCATTATTATTGCTTGTAACTTCTTTTTTTCAGAATGGCTAAATTCTTGTAGTCCTAATGGCCTTTCAAGAATTACCCCGGATATGCATAATTATTAGGGCGAGCGCAGAAGGCGCTCAGCCAGGAACAAAAAAGTGTAGCAACGAGCCTAAGGGCGGAAATGGCGGAAGGAACGGACCTCGGCTTAGGGCGTTGCTTTGTGAAGGGTACCGCTGAATCGCGAGTCGGTGAGAAGCGCCCAGGCACGTGCTAATACCTGGTAAAAGTGTTGGCTGAAGGCCGGTGTGTGTTCACGGTGTAGCGAGGGGGACGTCCTCGACTCCGCCGGCAGGGATGGTGTACGTGTGTAGCGTGAGTGTAGGGTGTAGTGTAGGTCGGATTGGTTCTCAAACTAATATCATTTATCATGACGATGTCTTTCTACTGAGGGGACAATTTTTTTTTCAAGATGGCGAATCCAAGATGGCGGCCTTTTTCAACCCTTTTTGAAGATGTCGGCTATACAGCGAGGCCGCAGGCCGTGCTCCGCCTAGGGCGAAGCCCGGAGCGTATGGACTACGGCACCACCAGCCGCGCACGATGTGTATCTTACGCGAGGCCGCAGGCCGAGCTGCGTCTAACGAGGCCACAGGCCGAGCTCCGCGTAGGGCGAAGCCCGGAGCGACCGGATTACCGCACCAAATTTCAAGTTGTCCGATCCGGATGAAAATTGATATCTGAGGAGTTCAGGGGATCCTGATTAAGTATTTATAGTTATTTTCAAGATGGCCGCCCCACAAAATTCTTCGGATGACATCTCGAAAACGGTTAGACACATCAGATTGGCGCTCAAACTAATATTGTTTATCATGACGATATCTTTATATTGAGATAAAAAAAAATTTCAAGATGGAGAATCCAAGATGGCGGCCATTTTTCGAATTCATCCGATCCGGATGAAAATTGATATCTGGGGGGTTGGGTCCCCCCAATCAGGCTTAATCAGGCTCCCGCCTGATTAAGGATTTGGAATTCTTATTTCGGTTCCGCCATTTTTAAAGATTTATCTGTTAATGGGGGCCCCAACTAAGGATTTAGGGTCGGTTCCGAAATTTTCCAAGATTGCCGCCCTACAAAATTCTTCGGATGACATCTCCGAAACGGTTAGACATATGGATTGGTGTTCAAACTAATATCATTTATCTTGATGATGTTTTACCATAGACGAAATTTTTTTTTAAGATGGCGAATCCAAGATGGCGGCCATTTTTCGAATTCATCCGATCCGGATAAAAATTGATATCTGGGGGGTTGGGGGGGAGCCTGATTAAAGATTTGGAATTCTTATTTCGATTCCGCCATTTTTGAAGATGGTCGCCATGCAGGGTCCGCACAACATCAACTACAGCGACCTCTCCCAGTGTGTAAGAGTACGCGAGGCCGTAGGCCGAGCTCCGCGCAGGGCGAAGCCCAGAGCGTCCCCCCCCTCAGGGGGAGGCCGGCGCCCGGGGGGCGCCGCCGAAACCTTGTAATAGATATATACTCGTATTATGGCCGTTTATGTATATGCGTTATACTACTAGTAGAAACTCAGTTGTATGGTTCGAAGTTCGAATTCAGGACACCATGAATGTGAATAAAGAATAGAAACCCTTTAAAAATATGTATATTAATATGTGCGTTAATGTCTCTCTCTCTACAGGAACAAACCTCTAATAATCACGACAGGATTTTCGGCCATAATCCATCATGCGAGTCCAGTGTCGAATACAAATGTGACAAACTGTTTTATTCTCGGGCACCTCACAATGTCTTCGATCACCGTCTAGCTAGTGATCATTTAAAAAAAAACAAGTGTATGATCGTACTTAATATGTTAATATGTACACTATTGGTACCTACTTATTTACTGTATTTTGAGTGAAACGTTGACACTAAAGCAGATAAAGTTTTCTTTATTGATTTTATCAATATAATGATGATGGATGAAATACAATATCTGCTATTACCTCAGTTATAAGTATTTTTATAACTGTTGACACTCCAGTAGATATTGTTCGTCAGCAATGTTCAAACTCACATCAGCGGCGTTAATTTGTTTCCTCGGATTTAGTACGGGTAAGTTTGATTGATTATGTTTCTAATTTAGGAAAACGTTAGGAAAAGGGGAGAAGGAGAGTGCCCGCTGCAATCCAATAGCCGATGGTCGCACTCGACTGGCCACGTCACCCCTCTCTCACAGAAGACTACCTTGAAATGTACTGCATTTCCCACTTTATCATATTTCCCTAATGTAGGTACGTACGTGTTTCGGTAGTGAGTGCGATGTGCTAGAGAGCATTCCCATCCTATCCCTTCTCATTTTCCCAACCCTTTCTCCAAATCCATTCCTATATCTCTAATCCTATAGGCAGCGCATCCAGGGTCGTGCCAACATTTGTTATTCTGGACTAATATTGGCGTGTATCGCGGATGTGTATGGGCGACAGTATCCACTTACCATCAGGTGGACTGTATGCTCTGGACTGACTGGACTGACAGGTGTATGCTCGTGCCGCCTTCGTCCATAAAAAAAACGTTAGATTTTCATGTTTTCCACATTTGAACATCTATCGAACGGGTCTTAAACTCTTATGTTTAAATTTAGTTTATTTTATTCGACTAATCATGGCCATGAGCTAATGAAGTTAGCTCGTGGTCATCATGCTTGCAGCTCGTTGCTCGCCAAAACGCCAAGTAACATAAAATGCAAACATACCCGTTTAATGAATGTTTAATAGACAAATAATCTAATAGATAAATACGTCTTTTTTATTACACTATCCTCAAATCGTGCACTAAGACATTTATAATACTTTTAGCTTCTCGCGAATTACAAATTTTTAGCACTTAATTTGAACTTGGAAGTTATTGCTTCTCTATTCCTTATGCATTAAATGCCAATTCCTTCTGCATTAAATGTCAAATTCCTTCAAGAATGAAGGAATTTTAAATTTGATGCAGTTCTGCATCAAAAAAAACTTATTATCGACGTAAATGTTTTATTTTTTTATTTGTAGAAAAAATGCGGCAGATGAGTATACAGTCCACCTGATGGCAAGTGGATACTGTCGTCCATACACATCCGCGTTACATGCTAACATCAGTCCAGAATTACAAATGGCTATATAAACGACAATAATTATAGAAGTCTGAACTTTGCTAGTATTTCACTTTTTTCTTACGCTTTCAGCTTTGCCGGCGGGTCCCATACTTAGAAAATTAGATGACCTCCGCTACCAGCATGTAAGAGATTCAACGGGACAGTACCACTTAGTTGATCTCTGGATGACTCTGAGCGATGTTTCTGAGGCAGCGAGATATAATCCAGTCACAGCTAATGTTTATCATTTGTTTACGAGGTATGGAAACTTATCTTTGTTAACTTAGCGCAAAATAATTTAGAACCAACAAAAGTTAATGAGTTATTATTATATTTTTATAACATTTCTATACAAATTTATTAAGGTCTAGTTCTATGATCAAGTGTGTATTTATTACCTCTTGTAGTTTTATAATGTAGATACTTTTTGTTCTTAATATCAAAAGCAACAGTTTTCAAATACATCGATTTCTTTTCGTTTCTATTGGAAATGCGCACGAAATTACAACCATTTAAGTCCATTGAACTCCATTTATAGACAAAAGTAGAGAAAATTTTTAACAGTGCTGTTAAGGCTCATGACATACTTAATAAGGTGGGTGGACCATGGAAGGCCACTCTAACGATTAAACAGTTATTATTCGGTTATTTACTGTATAAATTAAACAAACAAATTATTAAGTAACACATTGTTTTATTATGTAACTTATAAAACATTTTTTTTTATTGCAGAGGTAATGGTTATTTATTAAATTTAAGTTTTATTAAACTCTTCCAAACGGCCTTGCAAGGAACAAGGCTCCATACAAGGCCGATACAATAAATCAATCGTCTAACTTAAAACTAACGTTGTGACAATCAAAATTTCTGCTTATACTTAAACTACATAAAAAGGTCTTTCATTAAAATGAAACATTAAATACTTACCATATTAAACTCACATAAAAAATACTCAACGAACATTACTTGAACACTATCGTAAAACTAAGAATGTATTCGTGAAAACGTTTTAAAAATAATTTTAATGAGTATTATATCGATATCAAATAAGTTGCCAATAACCTTTATAATGAAATAAAAAAAAATTATAACCGACCAAAATGGCCTTCTTATGGGTCCGTTCCTTGTAAGGCCAAAATGTTCCAAATAAGGCCAAACAATAAAAAATATTATCTATGAAATGTTTTTTTTAATCAACAAAACAATTAGATATTACAGACTACGTACTCTAATCACAACCTTTATAATGGCACTTAGCCAGTCTTGTAATCAGGAATGTTTATAACTTTAAAACTAACGATTCCTATACTTTTCCCAAGTATGGTTTAAAAAACGAAAATAGAACAAAATAATAACTTCAGTTATGAAACAAACTTATAAACTAAGGAGGACAATAATTTTAGTACTTTAATCACAATCTGGACACAAAAATTGTAGGTCATTTTTAGTGAGACCCATACACTCCTCGTGATACCACTTTTGACATTCGCTACATTTCCTCATGTTTTCCATTCTACACTCGCAACATGCGTAACAGTACCATTTCTTTTCTTCGCCTTCTTTACTTTTCTTCTCGGCCTTTTGCTGTTTTTATTGTTTTGTTTTTGTTGTGCTTTTCTTTTCAGTACTTTTTTAGAATCATTTTTACTATGGATGTCTTTCTTTTCTTGTTCTCGCTTACTTGTGGACTTTCCTTTTTTCTTACTCCTTTTTTGATTCAAATCTTCCTTTTTTTCTTCAGTTTTAAATAAATCCTTAACTATTCTTTGTCCTTTATAATTTATAGCTTTTTGCCGTGGACGTGTAGACTTTATCTTAGCGTAATTTGGAGTAGGCAAAAAGGTATGAAACGATGTTTCTTTATCCTGAATTAAGTTAATCAACGGTTCGTCATCATTCGAAGATCTAGTGGAACTTATCTCGTGACTCTTTTGTTGAGCTTTTGTTTTAGGTCTGCTTAATTGTTTTTCTGGAGTTATTTCTCCTTTCTGTTCGGGATATTCATCATCTGACGAAAAAATGTAAAAATCGGAAGTGTAGTTTTCACTTCTGTGTAATTGTGTGGTGTAGTGGTAAAGTTTACTGATGTAGTTATTTTTGATAAATTATTCACTGAGATTCAAATCAAGATCAGAGTCAGAGCTAGAATCAACGATATTTTTTTGTAGTCCGGATGTACTTGGAACAGGATTATCGTACAGAGATGGTTGAGGGTCATGATTTGTATTTGCGTCGTTGAGCCGGTCTACTGAACTTAGCAGTATATTGCCACGCTGATCATTGATCGTATTGTCTATTTCCATATCTGAAGCATCAGTTGAAGAACTGTAAGGAACAAGAGTTGGTTTTCTTTGTTCTATTGCAGGTGAAAATTCTGATACTTCATATTGACCCCATGGGTCAAGTCGTGAAAAGATGAAGGCGATGATGATACGATCTTCTCTTGAGAAGTTACCGGAAAAATTGAAAAGTGAGAAACACGAGCTGACCTTTCATCTATCAGAGACAGAGACGACAATTCTGACACTTCATTAAATTGAGGTGCAGGAGGCGAGACTTGAATAGATATAAGCGGTTGTGATGTGGTCTTGTCTTGTAATGTTTCCGGCAAAGGTCTTTCTGTTACAATTGAAGGAGCATAAGCATCTTCTGGAATCACACCATGATCGAGAGGGTATAAGCCAGTAGCTCTGAACCCGTTCATTATATTTGTTTGAGTCATACGCTTTGGCCAGGTTCGCGAGAAAATGTGGTTGAATGTAACTTTGTTTAAACTTCTCTTAAGAGAATTGCACAGGTAGTTCAACACCTCTTCATCCCAATGATGTTCGAAAGACTTATTCACAGATTTATCTAGAGGTTGGAGTTCGTGGGTGGTATTTGAAGGTAAGCAGTATAGCACTATATTATTTCTATCTGCTTCTTCCAGAGCCTCATAAGATAAATGACACTTTGCGCCGTCAAAGATAAGCAGACACTTACCGGGTGCTTTATGTTGCGCTAAATGTTGAATGAACTCTACGAACAAGCTACTGGTCATGCTGCCTTTGGGTGCCATTCGTACTTTTGTTCCAGCTGGCAAGTTTTCTCCTAATTCTGATCTGTATCGTATGCCCTTAAAAATAATCATGGGCGGTACAGCACAACCCACAGCATTGACGCACATCGCGATGGTGACGTTCTCAGCGTGCTCCGGCGCAACAACATGAACTCTGGTGTTTCCCTTCTCAGTCAAAACTACATTTTGTTTGTGGACCGTGATGCGACACCCCTTCTCATCCATACTATATAATCGTTCTGGATGTGCAATAATGTCCAGCTCTTGATAGAGTTTCTTTACTTCTTCAAAATGGTGTTTCGCGATGGGTTTATTCATTTTTTGTGCTCTAGCTGGGTTCATTATTTGGGGTTTTCTTTTCGAAATTGATGGGTTTCGACTAAGAAACATTTTGAGCCATTTACGTCCAGCCATTCTTGTAGACAGATTGAACGAGTGCTTGATAAAATAAAAAGGCTTGCTTCCGGATAAATTTTGGGGTAAGTGGTATACCCAGTTTGGCAAAACGTTTAATTCGCTGAGCTAAGTCTTCTTCTAACTGTTTTGTGAGAACAGTAGTCTTTCCAATAATCTTAGTAGTTTTACCGGTTAGTAAATGGTTTCTAAGGGTTCGTTTCGGAATATTGAATTTCAACGCTGCAGTATTCGTATTAAGTTGATTTGTTTGTACCGCTTCCATGGCACACCTTAAACTCTCTTCATCCCATGTACTTCCTCTTTTTCTAGGTTTTGGTCCTGGCATTCTTGAAACCTGGAATTATACCTACACTTAAATTTAACCATCTGTTCAATGACTAACAAATACTAATTACGAGATTTCCAGAAGAAAGCCGCAAAAAAGTGAAACTAGTGGTAGCTATTACATTAGGCCCTATACAGAAGTGTGACTACAAGCAAAATCTATATTTAAATTAAAGCAGTAAAGCAATGACAAATATTGATATTAAATTGTATTTTGTTCTTAACATGCTTATGTAAAGAACGAAAACTTAGTCATAATTTTATTTTTAATAAGTAAGTATAAGTACTCATGAAGTTTTAAAATAAAATTATTTAAAGCATGATTATAAGTAATAATATTACGAACTTATACATTGTTTTACCTTTCCCCATACGTATTTACAACTATAAACTAGGTATTAATATTTTCTTGATTCCTAGATGTTCCTAGTAAGGCCCTTGTGCCCTAGCAAGGCCAACTGTAAATTTTTTGATCGGCCTTACAAGGAACCATTGGCTTTCCTAGGAACACTACCGATATTTTAACTAAAATGGAAATAAAGTAATTTTTTTTTTCTTTAGTACCATAGCAAATCCTTATATATCAATTCAGCGTAAAAAATTTAAAGAAAATAATAATGTATTTACTTGAAAACTTACGTTTTGTTGTGAGCGCGTATTATAATTTTAACGTCGACGATCGAAGTCAACAAAGCGAGGGACCACACTGACAAAATAGCGGCGCGAGCGACTCGCCGCCGCGTCTGTGTTCTTGAGTTCGATGGGTGTTAGTGTGAGTAGAAGGAATTTGTCATCGCATGGCAATAACTACGACTTTTCAATAATCGGCCTTACAAAGAGCATGGCCTTCCATGGTCCACCCACCTTAATTGTTAAGTGTAACTTTCCTAATCAAATCAGTCGTATCATAATAAACATTATTGTCGTTGCATACGTATTCTATGTTTACTATTTTAATTTCATATATTTTTCTAGGGCTAATCCGACATCAAGTCAACCGCTGTTGATCAACAACTCTGAATTGCTGCGCACATCGAACTATAATAGCAACAGACGAACGATCGTACTTATTCATGGATGGAGGGATAGTGTTGTTTCTGACTTCAACACCGTATTAGTGCCAGGTAATTATTATACCAGTTTTACCCTTAAATGTTCGTGGTACCGAGTTTCACATATTCTTACTGTTACTTCTCTACTTTCTTTTTTATTCAGTTACTTTTCCAGTTTTTATTGTTTAAGTATTCATGAATCTTTATTCTATCTAAATAAAAATTTCATTGGGCTTCAACTTTTGTGAAAGTTTACTTGCGTAAAGTAAATTATATCTAGGAAAGTGATACTTTGCAGTTAATTTTGCTCCCAAATTAAACAAAACAAATATTAAGCAAAAATTATAAACCCTAAGGAACTACACATCATCTCTAAAGGAATGGACTCGCCCTTGCGCTTGGCCACCGTGACCTTATAAGGTCATACATTCCTCATGCACGACTCAATGTGCATTAGGAGGACTAGGACCAGCAATGGACCATAAATGAGCAAGATACGGTTATGTCTTTTTAGCCTACTTTACAATAAAAAAATATTGTTACGTGTCATGTGGTATCGTTTATTTTGCTGTCGTTTTCAGACATGTATAGAGACTACATCTTTCATGAATTCGAACATACTCCTTTCCATATTTGATGTATAACCTATAACATCTCACTGCAGGCTTCTCAATGCGATACGAATCTCAACTCTTCAGATGCCGTATGCGAATTTAGATTCCTGCTCGACATTTCGGTTAATTCGCACGCGCCTTTCCTTTGTAGTATAATAGATAATAGTAATAGAAAATAATAGATAATAATAATAGTATAATAGATATAGTATAATAGATATAGTATAATAGATTCTTTGTTTACCACGATCTAGTGGTAATTGAAAACTCTGTATTGAAGAAACTCGAGATTCGGATTCACAGCCTCACGAATGTGTCCAGAATAGGAAAAGGCTATCATACCATACCATCAGCTTATGTCTCTCCACTGCTGGGTATAGGCCTCTCTCAAGGCTCGCCACCACACACGATTCTCGGCTCTTCTCATCCAATCACCACCAACGGTCCCAGACTACGCTTCCCTGTGCGTGGCCTCCACTCAAAGACTTGTCTACCCCATTGGTTATCGGTCCTGCGGCAGATATGATATGCAGATATGGGCGGACAGCCGCCCATTCCCACTTCAACATGTCCATTCTACGAGCTATGGCGGTGACTTTTGTTCTTTGTTGAATGTCTTCATTTCGGATCCAGGGGGTCTACTCTGATTTTACGATTCAGATGTTTCGGGCCCGACCGAAGTTCCATCGAACGAAGTGCTATAACCCTACTCTCACTTTCCTTCATTCGTAGCTCTATATATCGTGTAATACCAATTATTTAAAAGGTGAGATATTGTTATCGTCAAATTTGACGTTTGACCTCCAAGTATCTCCTGCCAAAATCTATATTTCGATTGTTGTCTCGTGCAATGGGATTAGTTTCAAATGTCAAATTAAGTTCGTTCGGGCCGATATATCGTAGTGAATATTTTCGTGGTAGGAATCTACTGAAATATTGGCCGAAACCTCGTTTTTCGTGTTTTCGGAGTAGACCCCCTGTCCCGCAAAGAAACTCGGAGCATAGCTCGCTGAGTGACTTTGAACTTATTGATCAGGCTTACTGTTAAAGGCCACGTTTTAGCACCATACGGTATAATTGGCAGGACTCAGTGATGGAAGACTTTTCTTTTCACTCATTGTGGTATAAACAACAAAAAGAGCCGACGCATTTTCCCAAACGCTACCCATCTAAGTTGAATGCGTCTATCGACCTCCTTGATGAAGTTGAATTTGCCCAGTTCAGAAGTTGAACTTCGTGGCATTCTAAGTTGTTGATCATTATGTCTACCTTGGGCAAACAATCCAACTAGCCCAAAGGCAGTTATTTTATTATTATAATAGACTACTTATTACCACTTATATTATTATAATAATAGGCAACCGATTTGCCTATATCTTGTACTGGTGTTTGGATAGATCCATTATCTAGTATCCACTGACATCCATTTATCTAGTATCGATGTAAAAATCCCTACCGTAGAGGAATTTACGAGTTTTTATGGCATTTTATTCTATATGTTCACAACTATTCATTGCGTCATATGCAACATTTGATGAGGTCAGAGATTATTCCAGTTGTTTGTTGTTGCAGTGTTTGCTTCTGTTTATTTTCCAATTACGACTTTCAATTTCATTTATTATTCAGCCCTCCTCACTGCCGAAGACTTGAACGTGATCGTTGTCGACTGGAGCGCCGGCTCCAGCACCATTAACTACGCAACAGTACTTGCCAACACGGTCACCTCAGGTCGCGGTGTCGCAAATTTCATCAACTGGTTGAACCAGGAGTCTGGCAGCGCTGCCATTCAATATCACATCGTGGGTCACGGGCTCGGTGGTCACCAGGCGGGTATAGCTGCTAGAAACGTTCAAGGAACTGTGCCATATGTAACTGGTAAGTATTGCCCTTTGAATAACTATCGATAGTATTAAGTACCTCCATATAAGTACGACATAGATATTTTCTATCTCTTTATCCCATAATTTTAAATTTAATAGTGTTAATTTAATTAATTTAATATATGAACAACAATACTATATATTATATTACTTTATGTTCTGTATGTTATCCCATTTAAGAAAATAAAATAAAAATGGAAAGGTAATTCAAATTATATGGCATAGATTGACAATTTTCTTTTGGTGATGTGTGTGGGACGCAGAGAATCACTTTACTCGATATTAAAGCTATAAGTATATGCATTATTTCACATACGTTTGAAATAAAAGATCCCTATGCGTTTACAATTTAGTTGCTGTTACAGGAATGAGTGGCGACAATGAAAGATGTTGTCAACATAAAGTCCAAATATTCATATTGTAAATGTAGATTATTTTTAAATTAAGCATTACGTGATTTCATTGCGGTTTTCATAATTTCTAGGCTTAGACCCGGCTCTTGCTGGTTGGATCAATCACAGCGATCGTTTCCAAGAAACAGATGGAAGCTACACTGAAGTTATTCACACGAACTCTGGCATAAATGGTTACGTTGCAGCCTTAGCTCATGTGGACTTCTACCCTAACAATGGTGAATCTATGCCAGGCTGTGATTCCCACGCCTGTGACCATGCTAGAGTCTACTTCTATTTCGCCGAGTCTGTCATCTCTGGAGGATTTACGGGAAGACAGTGCACTGGTTACTTGGCAGCCCTTCTTAATGCGTGTTTCATTCTACCAGGAAGATTGCAGATGGGAGGACTAAGGCCTAAGATCGGGTAAGTTTTAAAAAAATATCGTTGCCGAAACCTGGCAGCAGACTGACATATTTGCTCAGAAATCTTTGAAAATGTTTTGGGATGAGAACGAAATCATTATTCTAAGCAAAAGTCTCTCACGTGAGGATAGAGATCTCCAAATTCCAATAGGAGATACTACCAGAATGAGAAGATCGATAAAATATTTATAAATAAATAAATGAATTAATTCAAAGTAATTAAATGTGCAACAGAAATACTGAATGAGCAGCGAATTTAAAGATAGTATCCACGTTTAAATTTAGGTATACTTTGGGTTTAGGTTCTCTACGGACAATAAAGAAATAGGACAATTAAGAAACTCGAAAATAAAATCGACTTGTTGACAACCTTCTTAGTTATTTAAATTTATTTATTTCAGTTATTAAAAAATATGTTGTTTTGTTGATAATGATTTGTTGCTCAGAACACCTTCACATTATTTATTTTTTTGTACGTTTCAGATCTTCCGGCGTGTATCACGTTACGACGAACGCTTCTCCTCCATTCTCTCAAGGATAACTAATTAGCCCAATCAAGAGTCACCATTCAGACTAATACATAAACTCATTTTGTACGCATGAATATTTTAGAAATTTTAATGATTTGATTAAATTATTTGTAATCATTTAGTACCGATTGCTTGAGTTGCCCATGTATCACAGAAAATTGCCATTAAAACTACCATGCACGTATGTGGTTTTAAGTGAGATTTGCTTCAATTTTCTTTCCATCTCCCCCACTCCCAAAGAGAAATGGCAAATGTCATTAACTCATTAAGATAAGGAAAACACAACTCATTAGGAAAAATAATGTTCATCCTTCCCAATTATTTTTCTTAATCCACACCTAAACCTCAAACAGGCGGCGCACCCGGAGACATGCTAACGTCTGTCACTCTTGACTAATGTTGGCATTTATCGCGGATGTCCATGGGCGTTGCTATCCACTTACGACAGACAATCGTGTACACAATCTTCTCTATAAGAAAATCTTACGAAAATCAATATTTTGAACATGTAGCTAACAACTTGTGTTAGGTACATGTTCTCCAAAAAAACATTAAATAAAATAAAATAAAATAACATTCTTACTATAAAAATATTTTAATAAAACTTATACTATTATCTATAATTTAAAGCAATAAATAGGATTAGTTGCCGTAAAGTTAATTCACTGTTTAACAGCAGAGAGCGTTCTCTCGTACGGTGGCAAGCTAAAGTTACGTTAAAAGAAATGCCATTTTGTACTTAGTTAAATTAGGAATTATTTCTTTTGTTATAAGAATTATTTTTATCACAATTGATTAGGATGTTTCAAGTTCTTTGGAGCTCTTCTCTGTGAAGTCTCAGCTGGTTCTTCTGGCTTTTCAGTACTAGTAACATTTGCTACAGGGCTTGTGGAGTTAACACGGTTAGGTAGGTCGAGTAGACTGCTGAGGAATGCAACTCCTTGTTCGGCAGTTTGGTACACGCCTAAAAGGAAAGTTTCTGCGTCAAAGCTGTTATTGTCTTCAGTGTTGTCTTCTTCTTCTGGTGTCCTGTAATGAACGAGAAGTTGGATTGTTGATCAGAGACTGATTATGGGTTGAGCAAGCTGAGCGATCGTTCATGAAGCCAGGTAATCGAGGAGCGCCACGACGCAAGTAGAAAATCGAATTTCTCATCTGATTACATATGATTCATCTGATTTTACATTTGACCGAGTTTAATCAGAAGGGGTCCAGCCTACAATCACACGTTTTTTGAGTTGTTCATATTTGTGAAATGCAATACTAACGAAGAATTTTGTGACAAAAAAACAAAAAAATAATCCATATTTTTTACAATCAAAATGACTTTTAAATTTATTACGACCTTGGAGATTTGACATATCTAATAAGCAGAAAATATTCACTGTCTTTAGGTTCCATTTATTGTAACTTATTTCATTGTTTTGTTCTTTAGAATAGTGATTCTGGTTCCAAAGAGAAACTATGTTTTTTGCCGTTAAGCAGAAAACAACCAGTTGTTGGTGGTTTTCATTACTTTTTTTTCTATGGAGACCAATTAGCAAAAAGATTATAATGACCTAAATTTTTACTACATATTTACGAAATAGGGACGAAGTAGTGTATAAGTACAATGAAAATATTGTATATTAATAGTTAAAAAACTGACAACATTTTTGTAAATGCACTTGTTTACAGGGTAGAAAATTCATTTACTACAGCGCTGTGTTAGTGACGTCATTAACACAGCAACGCTGTCCTTCGCTAACCTATGACTTTTAAGTGATTTTTCAAGTTATTTTAATTTTAATTACACCAATCGATTTCAGTTATTTTAAAGTATTGTATTGACCGTATTGATGTTTACGTCAACTTTAAAATAGGTATTTTTTTATAAATTGAACTCACTCTTCAGGCTTAGCAGGCGGATCTTCCATTTCCATTCCTCCCTCACTAGACTTGAAGCATCCAACTGGGAATTCCAGCTGCGTATCTCCGAAAAGTTTTGGTTCCAGTTCAATACAGCCTCGCAAGCCATCGGCTGTGGGAGCCAGGTCACTGAACTTGGCACACATTTGAACGAATTTGCCTAATATTGACAGACATATTGGTGCTGGATTTGATCCTGTTTTTAGATTTAAAAAAAACATTTTCAGATTTTATATACTCAAATATTTGTTCTTTTGTTTAATGTCAATAAAAGATATATGAATAGAGAGTTGTGATTTTACAACTCTGTTATATTCTTTAGATGTATAGTACATCTAAAGAATAGTCTTATTATAGTCATTTATAGTCATATTATATTGTATAAGTATTATTTATTACCTTGAATTTTGGCACTATGCAAAATATTTTTGCCGTGTGAAACGTTTACTGCGAAACCTTCTTCTGGCGAGACGTATTTCATATGGACACATACTGAAAAGAAAATGGGTGAACATCAGATATTGGAGTGAGAATTCAAACAAATAGAATCGAAGCAATTGTTACTTTTTTTTATATAGAGAAGAGGGCGGACGAGCAAGCGGTCCCACGTGATGGAAAGTGCTACTGCCGCCTATGAACGCCTGCAACACCATGGGGTATGCGGGCGCGCCGCCATAAGGTAATGACATTTGTTATGGTTGGCTTTGTCACAGACCACTTTTATGTTTTAACCATACTTTTAGCGGCTCATACTATAACATACCATTATCTTGTATCTCTCCATTGTTGGATATAGCCTTCTCCCAAGGAAAGTCACCACACATCGTCTTCAACTCTTCCCATCCAGCCACTTACTTCAACTCTTCAGTCCACCTGACGGGAAGACATATCCCACCGACAATTTAATTGTTTCCAGTATAATAACAGCATTATTTTTTATGGAAGAATTCTGGAAGAACAATTGCGTTTCCAAAGATTTCTTTTCTATTACTTATTATTATTATTTTTTATAGAAAAAAGGCGGCAGATGAACATACAGTCCACCTGATGGTAAGTGAATACTGTCGTTCATAGACATCCGCGGTACATGCCAACATCAGTCCAGAATGACAAACGTTGGCACGCCCCCGGATGTGCTGCCTACCTTTGCAGACTAAGGAATGGATTGGTAAATGATAGGATAGGATGGGAATGGGCTTTGGCATATCTCACTCACTACTGAAACACATATGTGTACATTGGGGAAATACGATAAAGTAGGAAATTTCAAGGTAGTCTTCTGTGATAGAAGGGTAACGTGGCCAGTCGAGTGCGGCGATCGGCTGTGGGAATGCAGCGTGCACTCTCCCCCTACATAATTATTAATTAAGAATTTGAGCAACACATTACCGGGCCGTCCTTGGTCTAAAAATGTAATATTGAAGTCGACGCAGCAGACGCACGCAGGTCCCTTACACATGCAGTTGCGGTTAGGCTGTTCGTTGCGGGTCTCTGGCTTGTTGATGTCATCGGAATTCAAAAAATCTGTATCAAGGTAGTAAAAAAGTTAATTACTTGACATAACATAATGACATGACAAACATAAATATTTATTTGCATGCAGCTTTCTTTAGCTCTCTGGTAAATTAATTTAGCTTAATCAATTCAGTAATTCTTTTGTCCAGATCGACGGACAGATAGACTAAATTCTATCGGCGAAACTCATCCTTCTTCTCGAACGGAAACCTGTAATTTATCCCCTTTAGTGGATTGAATTTTGCTAATTGAGTTGAGTCCATCTATATGCCCGTCCGCCTGTCTTTGGGACAAAAGAACATCTCAGTAGTTTTTTTTATTAATTTATTAATCTCAGTCCGACCGGGGATCGAACTCAGGACCTTTTTGCACAGCCAACAGGGTCACTACCAACTGCGCCAATGGGTCGGTCAATTGTTAATGCTGTATCGATTTAGCTGAAATAATTCAATAGGATTAGGATAATAATATCATTAAGATAAGTTAAGTCATTAATACTCACTAAAATAATTACTCATTAATATCACTTTATTTCTTTATTATTGTAATGGATCTAGATAAAATATATTCTAGCTAAGATATAAACTATGTATGAAGCATAATTAAAATTTATTCAATTGTTTATCTGTGGTTTCTCACGCATAGACTTGATGATACTAATATATAATCTGATATTCCTAAATATTAATTATAGTTTAATCAACATTATAATTTAATCATGCTAAGCTTTATTACGTTTTTGTAGTTACGTTTACTGTTAAGTGTTTTTGTACGTTGCATGTTCAGATAGACTAAGAGATTAATCTAAAATGATTGTCTTCAAATAAAAATACATAAATCAGACACGATTTTGTTATTATAATGCACCCATAAATTGTGAAAAGTGTTGCCATTCATTCTGCTTTGACAAACAATCTTTTATGTGCATTTTTGACATGTCCGATGTACTTAGCTCACTTTCTCGTATGCACGGTTTCTACTTTCACTAGCGCGGGCGCGTGTTGGCCCGAGACGCGGTCACGGCAACTGTGATGGAGATCAGAATGAAGAAAGTTTCGGTCATTGTCTATAATGTGTTATTATGTAAAAGACATTCGGGCTGAGTTGAATAATCGCTGTGGTAAGAAGAGTCGTGTATTGTAAGAGTTATAGAAAGATTGATAATGTTATCGAACATGAGCTGATTAGATAATTGTTTAAATTAGATATTTATTTACATATTGTGCATGAAACATTATTGTCTATACTGTACTTTCCGAAAGGGTCCGAAAAATCCGAAAATTGTACAGTATGCATAATATCTATAAGTCTCTACGTCAGGACTTATTCTTAGGATTGAAAAAATATGAACTTAAATCCGTAGAATTTAAAATTAGTTAATGAGCCAGTTAATGATACCTGACAATGAATTTTGTAAAATATGATTTCGTAAAAGTACTTGATTAAATAGTTTTTTAGAAAAAGAAATTAGTCATGAGGAATATTATTATATAGAATTAAATGCAATCATTAATGTTGTAATAATAATAATAACGGTGCAGATATAAAATATGATAGTTAAATAAATTGATATTTATTATATGTAAGCGAATAGTTATATATATTTTTTACAAGTTTCAAAAGTTTAAGGAAGTGTCCACATAGCTTTTATTCAACAGTTTAAATTTTATTAAGTCGTTTGTGAATAACCCAATATCCCATCTTTTCTGTTTCTAAACATTCCACGATTATCCATAAATTATATTATAATTGTATATTGTACATATTAAATGTAATTAATACTTTTCTATTATTTGGTTTTTAATCGCAGTTTTAAGCGCGTTAAATATATTAACGCTTATCACGTCCAGCCATGTACTACTAAACTTAAACGATTGGTACTTTATGCAAAGTTCCAGCGCCCACTTACTGCACACAAAGCGGTCTCACTCGTAGGCAAACAGTAAATACTCACCTAAAAAATTCTCGGCGTGGGTCACCGCAAGTACAACGAGAAGCAGCGAAAGTGTTAATTTCACCGACATGTTGATCGGCGATCGATTTTTTATCGAGCTCAGTACACAAATGGAAATTCGATTGAAAATTTTAAATAAAGTACTCGCGTAAGGACAAGTGAAGCCTCTGGTACGAGTAGATGGAAAGAGGCGCACCTGGCCGCCGCCGAGCGAACACTACTCCTTTACTTGGATCTCGGAGCGCTCGTTCCACCTCACTCACACACAATAGAAGGTGAAATTTAAATAAAGCATAACGTGGTAATATAACGATATGCACCGACGGGATGCATCGAGAAAGCGGTTGTCTCGAAACGTCGTAAAGAGTTTGTTACGCTTAATTTCGAAACTTATGATTATCATGTGAAATGTGGATGTTTTTGTATCCGGCTCTTGGCTTTCTCTCGGGTTTATTGGTAAAGTGATCAATATTGACATTCCGACAGAGTTTTTAAGTACCCGAAGAGTAATAAGAAGAAATGGTAGTGAAAGATGAACGAACTTTTTTTGTAATTAATGAAGTTAATAAACTGATTATCAACAATGATTAGGAAGCATAAGGTTAGACACCGAAAGTAATGAAAATAATGTAACAATCACTTTTAATTGACACGAGTGTAATTATAAGTAGTAACGAAATTACGAATTTCAAACCAATAAGTAAGGGCTCAATGACACCAACAATTGTCGCCAAGAGCCTACCTCGAATTGAATTCCCATATTATACAATGAATTAGTTATAGTTAACGAATATAGATGCAACGAATTTAGTGAAATGAATTTAGTTGCTCGCTTGCCCACTATAACGTATATGGCAGTGGATGCGTCCAAGTGCATCGCGGCATACTGCCCCACATCGGGGTCATTGTACCTTGATTCAATGCAGTAACCGCTTTCCGCATTGTACAGTCCAATGTTCGCGGATATTCCTTAACGATTTGTGTCTTTTTTATAAAAGAAGACGGCAGACGAGCAGACAGTTCACCTGGTGGTAAGATTAGACTCGTCCATGGACATCCGCGATGTATGTCAACATCAATTAAGAATGTCAAACGTTGGCATGCCCCCGGATGCGCGACAATTTTCGAAAATTTGGGCATTGATTTGGAGAAAGTGTGGGGAAAATGGGTAGGATGAGATGAGAATGGGCTTTGGTATATTTCACTCACTACCGAAACACCTATATACATTAGTATTGTGAGAACAGAATGAAATGGGAAATGCATTACATTTCCCATTTTAGAATAAAAGTATAAAAGTTCTAAAACTGATGGTCTAAACTCCTAAAAGTTCTAAAAGTATTCTTCATTATATGTTTTATACACCTGACCTCAGTGACGAGACCATCAGGACGAGACGAAAATTCTTGCTTAAACCATACTGAAACATATTTAAAATGAGAGAAGTTAAACCATGATAATGACTATTCAGTAGATATATTAGTCAATATCAGCCTAAAATATCCCATTTTAGTGCACAAGTCTCACTGAGTAATTTCATGATGGGGATTCGGGTCATAATCCCATATAAAATACTTAACTACGTATATTTATATCCGTCTATAAAAGTTCCAACGCGGAACACAGAGTGCTGCGGTCCAAATAAATCGTTAGAATCCACCAGGCGGACCCAGTTGGGCATATAGCAGGTTGGTGGATACAGGTGCTCCATTTTTTTTAAATTCTCAATCATTCAGTTTCCTCACAATGTTTCGTTTCACCTCCTAGCTTATAAAAATTATGAAAATAAAAGCTTAGTCGTACAAGCTGAGGATTTGAATTCACCTTTAGGCTTTAGCTATTATTTCTTTAGTTGATATATCTTAGTTGACAATGTCAACTTGACATATCATAATATTTCTATCACCATTTTTCTAGTCAAACACACGTTATCAACGCTATGTCCTTTCTAAATATTACGCAGAAGTGTCAATAGAGCGAATTCGTAAAACCAATAAAAACAAGACCGGTGGGTATACTATCCTGACTACTTTCTCCATGTAGAAAGTAACCGATACGTAGGCTGGCCAAGGCGGTCTGGCAAGTTGTTCGGACCTTCGAGATATATGCGTGTAGCGCTAATGGTCCATATCAACAACGACTGTCCTATAGATACAATACAGTTTTAGGGAGATGTGAGGAATACAATTTTGGTGACGTACATACTCGTACATATTTTATGCAGAAATATTTTTAGATTAAGAAAATATAAATGAAGTCAGTAACTGTATTTAATAATAATAAAGATGCAATTAGCCCTGTTTACTGTAGTGCAGTGGTTCTCAAACTTTTTAAATGACGGAACCCTTTTGGGAAGCAAAATACTTGATGGAACCCTACAATAAAACAATTATTTTTATAAGTGTATTCTATATTAATCAGCATAATAAAAGTACAATGTATCAGTTACTAATTATTATTTACTTCACCACTTGGTAAGGACAATAATAGAAAACATTAAAAAAGAAAAAATCTAACTAGTGGGAGGTATGAAACTGTTTTTTATTTTTCATCAATTGCTTGATATCAGGTTTGATGGAAGAAAGTTGGAGTCTCATATCAGCTTCGGCGTCCAGTCTATTGCGATATTTTGTTTTCGTGGCTGCGTAGGTAGAGAATCCTGTTTCGCACAAATATGTAGTTGGGAACGGGAGAAGAATATCCAGAGCCATTTGGCCAAGCATTGCATATTCATCTTGGATTCTGCACCAAAAATCATTAAGAGGCGTCGTTTTGAACAATGACTCCATACTTGTGTCTGATGACATTTCTAAAAGAGATTCATATATCTCATTTGACATGTTTTCAGGCTTTTCCAAGTTGGGTAAAAAAGGATTATGAATCCAGGAGTTCACTTTAATTTTTGTATTGTGTTCTTCGGGAAAATACTTTTCAAAAGATGCGCGCATCGAACTGAGATATTGGACCAATTCTTCAAACACATTATCTTCAAACATTTCTGAGTCGTTTTCGCTAACAAACTCACTGAGTAACGTAAAACTTTCTATTTCTTTCTTACCAATGCAAATGATCCAAAAATCTAATTTTCTTTTAAAAGCAGTTATTTTATTATAGGCCTGAAACACTGTTGTCTGTTTACCTTGCAACGATAAATTTAATTCGTTAAGTTTTTGAAAGATATCCGCCATAAAAGACAATCGGAACAACCAAGTTTTATCATACAAACGGTCCTTCAAATTAAAAGAAGTATCTGCTGAAAGAAACATTTGTAACTCGGCTCTAAGTTCAAATAGCCTTGTTAAAGTTTTTCCCCGAGACAGCCATCGCACTTCTGTATGGAGCAGCAGTGTTTTATGTTTGCTGCCATAATCTTCACACAATAATGAGAACAATCGGGATTGTAGTGGTCGTGATTTGATAAAATTAATTATTTTTACCGCTTCATCCATAACTAATTTTAGATTAGACGGCATTTGCTTCATCGCAAGTGCTTGTCTATGCAGAATACAATGACTGGAACTACAATTAGGCGCTTTATTTTTCATTCGTGACACTGCTCCTGCTGTTTTACCTGTCATCGCCTTGGCCCCATCTGTACAAATGTCAATGCAATTGTTCCAACTGAGATTATGTTCTTCAAAAAATATATTTATTTTATTAAAAATTTCTTCCCCGGTAGTGTTTGTAAGCAGCGATGAACACATAAGCATGTCTTCTTCAAAAGAACTTTTATATGGATATCTCACAATAACCAGCAGGATAGCCAAACCAGCGACATCAGTCGACTCGTCCATTTGCAAAGCGAATCGTGTATTTTGTAGACGTGTAACTAGTTCTTGTTTGACGTAGCTTGCCAGATCATGGATTCGTCGTGAAACAGTATCGTTTGATAGCGGAACAGTAGAAAGATGCTTTGCAGATTTTTCATCAAGCATACATTTTGTTATGTCTAATACACATGGTTTTATTAATTTCTCAGCGATAGTGTGCGCTTCACCTGCTTGTGCAATGCGATAGCTAACTAAGTATGATGCCTCCGTGGCCTTTTCGTTGGTAGTTTGTGTTACATGCATCATATTTTTTTGACTTTCTAATAACTGATCTTTTTTGCGAACAAAAAATTCTTTATTCTTGTCTTTAGTCTCGGGGTGTACGGTTTCTAAATGTCGACGCAATTTGGCAGGTGCCATGGAACTATTAGGAAGCAGTTTACTACAGAGCATGCAGAGAGGTGAGCCGTTGGAATCAACAAATCCGAAACTGATATAAGATTCATCATACTTCCTTTTTTTCGTCTTTGAAACCGTCGAGCTTGACGTCGTGGCACTCGTGGCATCATCTTCTGGATCGGTGATTGCTAAATTCTCCGCGCGCATTGCTTTTGAACATTCAGCGTCATTAGAAGATGTTGTTGGAACACGTTTAACACCTTTAAGCCAACGTTCCATTCTTCTTTATTTATAATGTTACAAGTCAGGATAGTGGGGTTTAAATAATGCACAATCGTTACTGCGTATAAGAGACTAAATTTAGAACCTACAGGGAAGAAATGTATAAAACTGAGACAACAGAATACAGCAGGCAGTAAAACAATGAACACTAGTTTCTCGCTAGCGAGCTTGTAAGTAGGTAGTAACTTATCGCTCCGAACGCTAATCATCAACTGACGACGCCAACGCGCGATCGCCGCTTTTATACTTAGTCCTAGACTCGATCTCAAATATTCTCGAAAATACTCGAGTCGGCACCTTTGATAAACAAAAAGCAAAAATAAAAACAGAAATTTAAAAATAGCGTTGTAAACAATATCGACTTTATCCTTTGAAGTTAGAGACGAAAGTCGCTAGTTGACAACTATAGCGTCTAATTCAGAGGCGGCTTTTATCAAAGAGACTGAGCGCTTACAAGTATACTACCCGCTCGTTTTAAGTTTGCCGCTGGCGATAGGTATGAGTGTATGACGTTCGAAATTTTTTATTTAATTGTAACAATAAAAATTGTGTACGTTAGATATTTGGGTAAAACTATGACACATTATAAGTTTTGTTGTCACGTGGGGGAGGGTACGCGCATTCCACAGACCGGCAAACTTAGAGCGAACGCGTTGTACAAGTATAAAATTGTTGAGACCAAACTTATGAGATATTGTACCAGCTAATGTAACACAAGCTTATACAAATACAAATAAATAAATAAATAACATTCATAGCGTTTTGTCTCCGCGCGGCCGCGGAGTCCGCACAGCCGCGGAGCGACCAGAGAGAGGTGTTTTGATTTTTTTATTTCTAAATTCTTGCGGAACCCCGACAGAGGTATCACGGAACCCTAGGGTTCCGCGGAACACACTTAGAGTATAGCTGCTGTAGTGTAAACAGTCCGCGAGTCACTGCAAGCGTCTACAACTGAAAATCAGCCCTGGAGATTTTGCTGGAGCATTAAGTGTGACTATGGGATAACAAAACCGCTACCACAAATCCTGAGAAACTACATCACCTCTTACTACACCTTACACCTAACTACACTTTAAGGGTGGATATTAAAAGGGCTCGTGACAGTGATGAAATCGAGATAGTTTGAATATGAGCCAAATCGGTTCAATACTTTCCATGTTCACTCAGGAGCGCACCGATGGTATTCACGCTATCGTGCGCAAAAAGATCGCGTCCCTTTTAGTTAGAGTGCGCGGCGCCAGCTCCAACACTTTCCTGAGGATGATAACGGATAAATAGTGATTCTCCTATTATTAGGCATTTCGTTCAAATGATGATTAATTAAAATAACTACTTGATTAACATCCGAGCTAAAGTAGTGATTGTGTCACTTTTTTAGGTTTTAGGTTAATATCTTTTAGTTTGTAGCACTAATATAGTTTTATAAGTCATTCTCTTCTTTTTATTATATTAACACTTGCTGTGGATCTGTGTTGTCCGATTAAATAAGTAAACTAATATTCGTCTACAACTTCTACTGATGCTCCCTCGACGTTGACCGGTCTAGGGATGACTCGTTCGTTAAATATGACCTGTGTCTTGTTCAGGTTCATACCAAGACCAACACGTCGCAGGATCGCATAAGGCCGTTTAGCATCCAACTCAAATCCTCCAACGATTCTGCCATGATAACGATGTTGTCGGCGAATACTAGGTAGGAGATGTATTCGCCGTTGACACTGACTCAGGATTTTTTCCAGTCCAGCATCTTAAATGCGTCCTCCATAGCATTTCATTTTCGTGAACATTTTCGAGGATAGTACATAATAGAATGAATTAGTCTGCTGGTCCTAGATTCTGACTGTCATTGTCGCGGCTTTATAAAAACATTTCAATACCTCGATATATCACCAGTCGACTTGGCAACGCTGTAAGAATTCCAGAACAGCCCAGCTTTCGATTGAGTCGAAGGCTTTTTCGTAGACCACAAATGCGAGACAAAGTGGCAGACCGAGGAGGAGATGGCGGGACGACTTAAATGCAAACCACAGGACTTGGTGGAGCGTGGCGTTAGGCAGAGCGGTTTGACATAAAAGGGAGGCCTTTGGTCAACAGTGGAAAACAATTATAGGCTAATTTTGTCTAAACACTTTTTTATGAAACGTACGGAAAATAGTGAAATCTCCCTTCCGACTGGCGCTGCCATTGGCCTTTTTATATCAAAAATGACACACAAAATGAGCGATTCATATAGAACTTTGGATCGTGACTGATTTACATCATTAGTGACCTCGACCTCCCTTACTACAGTTAGCAAATCATAATAATAATAATAACGCCACACTCAATGACCACATGAGAAATGCCTGCGTTGTGGGTCCAGAGACATATACGACGACGAACACACCACCCGGACTCGAACATACTTTTAAACAAATAGTTAATGTTTCTATGCCATCCGCAGCCGCTAAGGACTGTAAACGAATGTAAATCTTTAGATTCTGTGCATATTGTAGATCACTATCAAACATAGAACACATTTCGTCTTACAACAATACAATAACCATGCGACGTGTAAGTATCTCGGGACTATTTTTATTACAGTGTATGCATGCTCTTAGTAAATTAAGTAAGTTGTACGACTAATTTATACCAAGCAAGTTTAAATAAATCTCTCATTAACGTTGATATCGTGTTTGCAAATTTTTTAGTTATACGTGTACACGTATATTGTTAAATGAGAAAGTTACCAAAATAAATAAGACTCCAGAACTTTTTTAGTTATCGAGTTATGTTTATATTTAAAGCATATTTCCCACTTTATCCTATTTCCTCAATGTACGTACATGTTCCCAATCCTTTCTCCAAATGTGTTCCTAAATTTCCAAAGGATGGCATGCGCCTAGATGCGCTGTCTTCCTTTGGAAATTTAGGAACAGATCTTTATCATTCTGGGCTGTTATCTATACTAATACTAATATACTAATAATTAATATAATAAAGAGGTAAAATTGTGTGTTTGTAGGTATGTTGGGGGTAATCTCGTGAACTACTGAATCGATTTCAAAAAATCTTTCACAACTAGGAAGCTACATTATCCGTGTCTAATATAGGCTATATTTTATTATGAAATCTAAAAAAAAATTGGAAAAAAATCTTATAGACCGAATCGGTATATATAGCGGATGTCCATAGGCGACATTATCCACTTACCTTCAGGTGGACTCTATGCATACTGCCGTCTTTTTTCTATATATAAAAACAATCAAAAGAACAGTTTCTACAATTATTCATTTTGATGTAGTAAAACATCATAATACAACCCTACACTATACTACGATGTCCATGCAGACAGATCATTTCAGGACTTTTTGGCAACGGCTCAATAACAATTGTATTCTTAGAGAAATAAATGGTTTTCCAAAACATTTATGAAGTGTTAAATTAGTGCAGTACGCACATCTCACTTCTCAAACATAACAAATAAATAATCAAGCTGTTAATATTAGCTCAAGCGCTTGACACTAAATTCTACATAGGCGACCAAGTGCGTCTCTGCTTTCGCCTCTCCTTTACTGATTCTTGACGAGTAAAAGAGACGGTGAACCAACAGTTTTCCTTTCTCGTCTTCTGTTATACGTCACCGCACATTTCTCTGTGCCACAGTCGAGGTGGCTATATCAAATCAGTGCCGCTGTTACGACGGTGTCGTCTACGATTTTAGGCCTCTACGGTGTGAATTTTTAATTATTTAATTTGCCTAAGACGATCGGTGAGGTGTGAATGAAGCTTTTTTCTTTATTTTCAATTTGGATTTTTCTTAGCTACAAGTGAAGTTTTTTTATCAGAAGTAAGTTTTTTTTGTTTATATATGTACTTTTCTGTTATGCTTATATTAAAATATGTTGTTTAATAGGAATTTATGAGAAAGTAACATAAAAGAATCAGCGCCAAATAAAAGACTTCAACGTTTTCCTGAAACACTTTTCAGCCAGTTTGTGATATCAGTGACGAACTTAGATTAATATTTCTTTCAATTTGTTGTTAAAGTTATTATTACTTTACATATCTGTATTATATAAATCTGTATGTACATACGAAGATATACTTGATTAATTGATATTTTCCCGCCTAAATTTCTCTCAGTGAATTAGGTTAGCCTAAATTTGTGAATTAGGTGTAAATGTTTTATCAATAGCGGATTTTTGTAACAAATAAACTAAATTAATAGTTCGGATATTTACTACCTTTTTTGAATTAAAATCCAATTATGTTTATCTTAACAATACGCGCATTCTTCTACGAGATCAGCTTAATAAAAAAATGGAGAACTTAATTAAATGATGTAGGTATATAATTTTGAATTGTATACCGAAGGTAAGCTTTAGCTAAGGTCAGTGATTCGGGAGGTTTAAAGCTACTTTACATATGGTAGGTGTACTAAAAGTCAGTTAAGTGCGGGTCGGTCAAATACCAAATTATGATTGCGAAAATTGCGAGACTTCATCCAATGAGCTTTCCATACGAATTCCTCAAAATTTTCATGATAATACATGGTATTTCGGATAACTATAATCAGAGGAGTTGGGTTGGAGTTGGAGGAGTTGGAACCCCTACACTCTGCTACTAGCTACTAATTATTCTTACTAAATTAATATATTTAGGAGAAAATTTATTATAGTAAAAAAAAATACTGTAGCAATTTTGAAATATTTTTCAGGCGGGGGGGCCTTCATAATGAAGCTCTCCCTGATTTTTGAGCTGCTGTTGATATTCGTGCTCCTGGCGTTCGCCGCCTCCAAGAGTGTGAGTAAGTATTATTTTTATTTTTAACATTCTTTTATTTACACAAACCAGTACTGTAATGATGGACTTTTAGCCGTATCTAACTGAAAAAAAAGTAGTTTCAGTTAAGTAGTTTTGTAACTTGATATTTGTCTACATTAACTAAAATGAGTGACTATAAACTGAAAGTACCAAACAAAGCCTTATTATGAACATTACCAGTACTAGCAAAGTACTTATTATGTGCAGACCAAAGTCTACCTAATAAATAAATAAATTTAAATAACGCCACACTCAAAGGCCTACACTAGGATTCCCTATGTCGTGGGTCCAGAGACATATTCAAACACAAACACACACCCAGATCCGAACATACATTTGTCTTTTTTTTAAATATACGAGTATGTATGTCCGTCCGGGAATCGTACCGGGAAACTTTTGCACAGCAAACAGGGTCACTACCAACTGCGGTAATCGGTCGGTCATTGCTGATTGCTGAATTAGAATTTACAAACATTAGAATATATTGTTTGGTGAGTTACTGGTAATCAAAAGTCAGTGATTTATGGACCACTTTGAAAATTACCCATTGTTTTTCTCATCCAATCATTACGGCCACTCGGTTTTACAGTACTGTGCAGTGTGCACAGAACATCCAAAAAGCGGCAGCCTGATTTTTAAAACATGGAAGAAAGCTACTGAATAGTAGTGACTATTGGCATAAGTACTTGACTATTTGGCGGGAACTCGAGAAGTGAAGTTGAGTTTTGTTTGATTTATTATAAAAAATGCGTATTTATCCATTTTGTGGTTTAATAGTCAGAGTTTATTAAACTTTAAAGTGTGTTTTGTACATAATGTTTGAGATATAATCAAATAAAAGCAAAGGACTGCGTTTTTTGTGTGCTGGAAGCACTTCTGGAGGAAGGAGTCCTCTTCTGTCCTCAGTAAACCTACTATGATTTTATTGAATGACTCCTAACTTACTTCGACGTGACTGGACATTGACAGGATGGGTTTTAGACTTGAAATTGTTAATTACGAAAAATACTTGACACTGACAGAATGAGCTAATTGCACCATTGCCGTATATGAAAAAAAAATTACAAATATCAATTATATAGTGTGAACAATGATTTACGTGAAAGTTATAAATACCAAGTTAATAGTACTATAACGATTATCATCATGAATTACCCGATTGACTAATAAAAATGCCAACATTACATGTTAAATTCATAGATGTATGGAATTTAATCAACCTTGAAATTTATGTCCAGCTTGCCACAAAATTAAAACTAATTGGCTAAAATATTGGCTAATTTTTTTAAAAATATTATGTCTGCAATTTATATTAAAATAGCCTTCCCTTGCCTTAATTCTAATTAGACTATTAAAATATATAGAAGTCACGATACATTTTTTACTACTAAACTAACAATTTCATAATAATGGTATGTTTCTATTAGGAAAACAAAAGAATGACAAGAAAGGCGTTACCAGCACAGAAAAAGATGACAAGCCAGAAGACAATAGCATCAACAGATACTGCAAATGTTCGGAAACTTATTGCAACTGCTGCAGGGAATTCCAGCTGCCTCTCGTTAACTTAGATGGTCCAGGTAGGTAATTTTTTATTTTTTTATTAATCCAATGACAAACGACACACAATTAGCAGTACACCTAAGGCAAACGATCCATCTGATTATGTCTAACCGCTACCTCTATCACTAGAACTTCTCTAAAGTACTTAACCCAGAAGATAGCTAATGTACTGGAATTACTGGAATTATACGGCAACTTTGGATACTAAGTTGGGAGCCAACCATTATTCTACACCTTTAAGGAACTACGGAAATATAGCTTTTCTATTGAAATTTCAATTGATTACCCTATACTAATAAGCGGCTACCACAAGCCACGAGGAACTACACCATCTCTAAAAGAGTGTACTCACCAACCTGTTTGGTCACCGTGGCGTTTTAAGGCCATACATTCCTCATGCACAAGACAACGAGCATGAGGAGCCCCATATCCAGTAGTGGATACTGAAAGGGCTGGTTGCAATAAATCTCAAAGAACTGGCAATCGTGCTCTATGCACATTTGTGTCGATGAAACTATTCATTTATATGATTTATTAGATACTATTTTTCTTTTATATGAAAGCAAACATGCTGTAGGTAGAGGTAGGTGTAATAAAAACAAAAAAATAATTGTAATTTTTATTGGGTATTTTAGTCTAATTACATGAATCGTAGTCACGGGGAAATTACGGTAGAGGGCGGTGTTGTTACTTATTTTATTTACCGTCTTTAAATTATGAGCAAAAAATCCAGTGATATGGACTATTATACATATAAGTAAAGTTTATTGGCATTAATTAGATTTTTATTTTACATTATTTTATGTTTATCATTTTGACATCATAAATTCAGCGTTCAGAAATATTCAGGTATTTTTGCAAAAACCTCGCATAAGATTTGTATGACTAAATTAGATAACTGACTGTCCAACGAGTACGTAACATATATGTACGTTATTTAACAAGTATATTACGTTAAAACTCTAAAAACCGTTGGCAAAAGTTAGACTGGTTATACTAATGTGCGAGTTAAGTAATTATGATTATGTATATATTATTACTTGCACTATTACATACTTAACGTCTATTTTACACTTATTTCAGGATGTGCTTCGCTGATGTACCTAAACGACGACAAAATGTCGGTGTCATTGAGCTTCGGAAAGAGGGTCATCACAAACCGGACACTGTCCAGTAAGTGTTTAAATAAATATATGATAATACATACATTTATCTCTCTTTAATTATTTTTATAAATTACTATTACCTACAATTTTATAATTAACTAATTTTTGCCCGTGACTTCGCGAGGTCTTCAAGTACTAATTCAGAAACCTTCGCGGGCTTGCGCGCAACAACTCACCAAAGTTTCATCGCAATTGGATGAATGGTATAGGAACCCATACGGGACAAACAAAGAAACATTCATTTTTATATATATAGATAACTCAATGTTCTTTTACAGGTCGAAAGCCAAGTCCGGTTTGTATGCCTCTTCCTGGTGGTTTGTCGAAGTTTTGCGGACGTGTCTACAACATTGCCAGGGCTGGGGAGGATTTCCGCGCTTGCCTTAGTCTGGAACTACAATCAAAGAGCACTGTAGAAGCAGCTGTAAGGGTGTCCTGCTTCATGTTCGGCCCTCGAGGAGTTAATTCTGAGCCAGCGGACCCGTTGCCGCTCGTTCCTCAAGATGAGAAAATCGAGGATGATGATGACGACGACGACGACGATGATGATTTCGGATTTGATGACGACGATGATGAAGATGATGACGATGATGACGACGAAGGTAGCTCGTTGAATTCTTTAGCTCTTTTTCGAAGACGTTATTTATCTTTCAATAATGTAGCTGCGTAATAACTGTGACAATATAACATTCCAGGTGATGCCGTTAACGATGTTGAAAGTGCAGACTACACAGGATTTAGTCTACTAGGAGAAGATATACTAGGAGATTTGTTCGGTTCATCAAGCGGCAAAAAGTCGAACAAGCACAAAAAGAAGCAAGCACCTCCGATTTCAACTACTTCCACTACAACGACTACAAGACGTCCTAGGCCCTCTCGAAGACCAACAAGGAGACCCGCCACAAGAACAACAACTCCAAGAACTACAACCACAAAAACAACAACTGTGAGAATACGTCCAGTGACTCGTCGACCTACTCGAAGACCAAGCAGAAGACCAGGCAGGCCACGCCCAACTAGACCTGGAACACAACCTACAACTCCCGCCTCGTCTATTGTAACTGAAGCATCGTCAACGACAGTAACTACAACTCAGTCAACCATTTCTCAACCCTCTTTAAAATTAACTACTTCTGACGTCCATACTACAGAACGTATTGTGATAATAGAAAACGACCAATCACTTGAACCCGTAGTGATTGTCACCCAAAAACCTGTTTCGAAGTTGTCTACAACTACCATTAAACCCGTGACCTTGTTTGATGATCCCCTAGAAATGTCATTGGCTCATATTACCGGCCAATTGTCTGTCATGCCGGTAACTCCTATAATAACTTCAAATGCAAAAGACTCAAGCATGTCTACAGTTCATGATAAAATAAATTATGAAAAGATAGAAACAATTACACCTAAAGCTCCAACAACACTTAAATTCTCCGTGTCTTCCGAAGAAGCGGCTAATGATGATATAGTTCAAATTGTGCAGAACCTTGATTCAAAATCTGAAGAGAATGTCGCTGATAAAGATGAGACTAGATCTCATAAACTTCATAATCATTATAAGACTATCGTGACAAATAACTACTATGAAGGACTTAGCTTACCCAAAAAGAAGCACAGGAACAATAATTTTGACTACGAGGATTTAGATGTTTTGGGTTTATCAGAAATGGGTAAAGCTGTAGGCAATCAACTTGGTATATTTAATAAAAATAAGGGAAACATCAAAAATAAGAAAGAAAATAAAGCGCGAGACAACAAAAAAAGAAATAATGATTATGATGACATACTTGGACTCAAAGCTTTAGGTGAAACTTTGGGGCTATCTGAAAATATTAATAAAAATAGTAACAGAAAGAATAGAAGTAGACAAAACAAAATGATGCGTGGTGATTGGTCTCAAGTATGATGCAGTCAGTGTAGCTTTAGTTAGACTAGGAATTATTTATTTTCATAACTTATTTATTGCATTGTAAATAGTAAATTTATGTAAACCTCATATTTTTGACTGAACTAACAACAATTAAAATGATTTTGAATGAAAGAACCTAGAATTATTTTGTTCCGAATATTCCTGAGAGATGACTTGAAATAATTGCTTAATATTGAATGGACACGAAGTAGAACTTACACTTTGCAAATTAAAATTAAAAAAAATACAAATTAAGAAAATATAATACACTAGCGACCCGCCCTCGCTTCGCTTCTGTTTATAATTTTTTTTATTTCAAAATTTCAAATTAAAATATACCCTATATTAGACACGGATAATGTAGCTTCCTATTTGTGAAAGAATTTTTGAAATCGGTTCAGTAGTTCCAGAGATTACCCCCAACATACCATCAAACACACAATTTTACCTCTTCATTATATTAGTATAGATACCAACGATAGCTGCGTTTTACTTAGAAGAAATGATACTTACCAATTCCTGTAAAGTCACATTTATTCATATTATAAGCTTTTCTACGCGTACTATTGTGCTAAAATATAAAATTATTGCACGTCTTGCAATTCCGATGAATCCGATAGAAATCTTATAGATGGTACCTAACAATCAGCTTGGATTTTATTGTTGCTCGAATCGAATTAAAGAATATAGTACAATATGAGAGGGGGAAGAATAAAAACATATATATATATATATATATATATATATGTATTAATATAATGAATTTACTTGTTCACACGGACAAAGGCGAACTCTCATTTCTTTTAAATACACTGAATATCGACCTTTTAAGGCGAAGGGTGGTGTCACACAGAAAAAGTGCCACCCTTACTTCCTCTCGAAAAAAATAAACATAACTGTCATACTAGACAAATCATGACCCCCGATGTCAAGTATGACACGGAGAAGGACACCGATGAATCTGTTTCTTCCCAGGAAATATTTATTTTTGCTGTATTCAAATAAGAGTCCACTTCTATACAAAGTATGTCATTTTGCGTTGTAGTCATTCGTTATTGTTGGCTGATTTTGACACATATCTTGTGTATATATCCACTTCTGTAAAAAATACTTAATTAATCAAACATAATCAAATCATTGTTTATGAAAATATCAGATAATTATCTGAGATTAGTAAAAGAACGAAATGCTTTTTAATGTCTTTATTATTGGCATTTTTTAAATCCACTCTCTTCTTACTGTTACGAGTTGATACCTACATATATATTCCTCATTAATATAAACATAATAAATTAACATAATGCATATTATGTAGGTAGATTGTCTGGGTACATTCGTTTCGAAAGTTATCTATACATATTTTATTTCATTTCAAAATTAACATTGAATTTTTAATGAATTCCTACTATGAATATTAATAGGTAGGTAATGTATTACAAAATAAATAATTTCTTTCGAAGTAAATGTCTGAAGGTATATTTTGGACTGGCTAGTAGTCTGTATTCACAGTTTGATTGAGCTGCATGACAGGATACCGAAAGGAATATTCGTCGGTAAGTTGTTTAGTAGTCTTACTTGTTCTACAAATTTTGCACCATGATTGTAACTACATCATGGAGCTAATACTTACTGTGTATGTGTGACATGATGGACCTTTATCATAATTACTACCCATATATGCAAAGGGACATTCCAACGTGCATAAATTCAGTTCACGAAATCAATATCGAAAGCGGGAAAAGACAATTTTTCGACTTTCTCTTGCATTGACATTAAAATTTAAAACTTGTTTCCGATGTTCACTGACCGTATAGTTGAAATAAATATTATATGTAGGTACTTTGTTAGTGGACAACCGTTAAATACTTGGAGGCAGCTCACTTCGCCTACAATTTAAGCTAGAAAGTCAGGCGTAACTGGTCAAACATTTAATTGTACTTTCCTTTTTAGATAATGGCTCCGCCTGTTAAACATAGTTTATTAATACTCTTATACTGTTTCATTACCCGTGGGTTGAGCTTTCGTGAGTATAACTAAAACAATTAAGTTAGGTAAAATAAAAAATATACTTTTAATACTTATAATTTCTCCATTAGGTGAAATCATTACAACAGAAGACAGAACATACGATGTAATAAACTTTGAAGTTCCCCAAAATATCTGGAAAAAAGCCTTTCAACCTACACCCGTTGTTAGATCAACTGCAACGATAGTTGTACCAATTCATGTCTCGCAAGAAGAGAATGAAGTAGACGATGAAGAATTAGAAGATGAAGTAACAGAAGTAAACACGGATATCGAAACCACAACACTAACTGTTGTTAATGATGAACAAAATGTAGTACAAGAAGTAGTAAATGATACAGTTCTAGTGAATGCAACACAAAACCCAATACAAGATGAAATAGCTAGCAGCACATTAACGCCAAGTCAGCCGGTTCAAGGTCAAGTGATACGGTTTCCATGTTCATGTCGTGACGGCCAGTGCGGTTGTTGTACTGGCTCCATACTAGAGAGGGTCAAAATGAAGGCATGCGGTAACATATCATTTGTTCCCGAGGATTTTGTTTTTGATGTTAAAATGAGTGTAAATAATAATACGGTTATAAGGCGTAGAGTTTCAGGTAATTTCTTATTAATGGCATTTATATTTTAATTTCGATATGTTTCTATAATTAATGATTTTTAATTATATGTATGTGCTGTTTCAGCCAGCGATCCGCCACCAATATGTTTTAACCCCAGAAGAGCACCATTCGTTCGCATCTGTGCAGAAATATCAAATATTCGCATTCGTAACAGAAACGCATACGCTTGTTTAGATATCAATGCGGATATAGCCGATTTTCCTGTTTACTCAGCTTCGTTTAGGTGTTTCGGGTAAGATTCTGAAAGTGATTGCATTGGATTGCAGCGTGCACTCTCCCCCTTAAAAAATAGATAATTAAATGAATAGATTAATGTAGACAAAATACTTATATTTTTAAATTTTGTTTCAGTTTGGGAGCGTCCGGAGTACAAACAGGACTAAAACCTAAGCCCGTATCATCAGGTCCGCCAACAGTTAATCTGTTTGGCAATAATAGAGACGAAGACGATGACGATAGTGGGGGATTCCTTGATGATGCTGCCGGTGCCATTCTTGGCGATGGTGACGATGGTGGTCTTTTTGGAGGAGGCGGTGGAATCTTCGGTGGAGATTCAGATGACGATGGCGATGACGACGGACCACTAGGTGCAATTGGGGATGCAGTAGGGGATTTATTTGATGGACGAAAATTCTAGCAAATTGTGATTTAATTAGCGTTAATAGTTTACCCACCAGTATTCTGCCATCAAAAGATATGTGCACATGTAATAACTGTTTGTATGAAATAAATACTATTTATTATTATTATTAGTCAGAGTTAATGTAAAGAATTGAAGATTTATCTATTCACTAAATGTTACCGTGAAGGGAAAGAGTGTAGTAGATTTATTTATTTATTAAATGTTACCAATTTAGACGTTTATTTATCATCTTTTTTAATTCATTACTTACCCCATCCTCCGAATCCGTTCTCAATGCCTTCAATGCATGCAGCGGTTATCATTTTTGATTGATTGCAGATGTCTATAAGTGACAGACAGTATTCGTTTACCATCAGGTATTTAGTAGATCTGCCTAAAATATCGAGCAAAAGGTTTAGATTGAATGAGTTCGATTCTTAATCAAACGGTTCTTTAAAACAAAACAAAGAGTACTCTTAGGCTGTTTGTCATAAATTAGATATTTGGGGATTTGAGAGTAATTTACTCTTATTTATCCATATAATTGAGGTAGAATGAGCTTAATAATTTTCATCTAAAAGCTGTGTAAATTTTCTCTGTAAAAATATAACAGCGACAAGTAATTAAATCTAATAAAACAAAACAACTCGTGAAAGTGCATAACGCAAAATATTCTCCGCTTCTGTGGTTGAACCGGTTGAAATCTGCCCCGGCAAATTGGAACTTCTGCATTATTCACGTGAGCGGCGCACGCGCAACTTCGCGTCACTGTGAACTTTTAATATGAAGTTGTATTTTATGTTTTTCGCATTAATAACCTACGTTATTGGAGTTCAAGGAACTGCAGTTAGTAAGTAATACCTATCTTTTAATTCTTTTTTTTTGATGAATGTTAATTAAATCAGTCAGTTCGTGATTTTAATATTTTTACAGTTAACTCATCAGAGTCATCAGCCAATGTAAACAGTCCTCAAGCCTACAACTATCTGGATCATGTAGAAGTTCCGGACACTCCGATGTTGTTACTAGATCGACTCAATTTAAGACAACTATCGACTGTTTCCTATTATGCGCGACAGAACCAAGATGTGTCAGTACAAAATTCAACGTCTTCATCATCGAGGCCATGCTCATGTTCGCTAGGGATTTGCAAATGCTGTACTGGTTATGTATTGGATTTATTCAACCAGAAGGCTTGTATGAAGGTCACGTATCACCCAGGTGATTTTGCTTTCGATGTCGCCATGTCAATGAACGACAGGGTCCTTTATGAAAATTCTTTATCAGGTCGGTAATAATTTTTATCATTTATTTTACTATTAATTAAATATTCAATCTTAATTGTTTAATATTTGTAATGTTTATGATAATAATTAATTATAACAGGAAATCCTAATTCCTAAATTGTCCATGTTTCGTTAAACTTAACAGATATACTTTCTTATTTCTCATAGTTTCTTGTATTTAAATTCTTATGTTATGTTGTGTTAATTATTGTCTCTTATGGTAATTAATACTGTATAATATTTAATTAAAATTGTAACATCCTTTGCAAACTGTTCGCGATGGATTACGGTATTACGATAAACAATGAAATTTTGTAATGAGTCGTTATGACTCATCTATTCATCTTAATAATTTTTCATCTATTTATTATTAAGACATTAAATTAAAAAAAAAAATATTTCAGGAAAGAATCCGCGGCCAATATGCATAAGTCCACCGAGGCTGTCGAATCTGAGAGTTTGCGCGAAATTCTACAATGTGTTCTTCCCAGGAAGAAACTTTCATTTTTGCTTAGCTATGACTGGAAACTGGCGATCTGTGGAACTGTTCAACTTGACCTTTGATTGTTTGAGGTACGTAGACGTTCGGCGTTTCATTGTGTGAATTTAACAATGACCTATTTATGATAGGTCAGTGGAAATGGATATCAGTATTAAGAATATATTATTATTCTTTTAATATTTATATTAATTCTTAATATAAGTTTTCTTATTAAATAAGTAATATTATACAAAGAAATATTAGACTGATAACTTTTGATAAAAAGGAAGCGTTATATTCGTATATAGTGTGTTCATAACTGTAGGTATTCTCGATATCAGCCTGTAGCTTCACAGACCTCCTCTAGTGAATCATTTCCGACCATTATCCGCCACGCGGACTCAGTGCGGATTGGTGGATACATAATATGATTCAGATTTTCGCTATTCTTTATTTTCGGATATTATTTATTCACGGATGAGCTAGTGATAATTTAAAAAAAATGGTATATGAGTAGACCCAGTATGTACGGGTTGAGGATTTGAACTTACGACCTCATGAATGAGAGTCGAGCAATCACTACTGCCCTGTGATACAAGTGTATTTTATACTTGCGAGAAAAAGGCAAAAAAAAAATTAGAAAAAATTTCGTTAGTTCAAAATCGAGTTTTGGGTAAATAAAAAAGAACAATCATTGTTTATTCATTGTCTTTGTTTATTTTTAATTTCCGAATATAATGTTACATAAGATTTCGTTAAAAATATTATTAATGCAAATTTTCTTCTCAGGAGTACAGACTTACCACTACTCAATAATATATTATATTTTGTTATATGTGTAGACGATGTTTCAAAGTATCATTGTTTTCAGAATGGGAGCTAACGGAATGGTCATGGTGAAGCCCGATGAAGCCGGTGGAATATCAGTACCGAACCCCCAGGGTGGAGTAGACGCCGTCATCGACGAAGGAGACGATGACATCGAAGATTATGATGAGAATTTAGTGCGATCGCTTTTCGATATATTTGATGAGCGATAATCGAAAATATACAGTGTTTAAAAAAATGCTTTAAAGAGAGATATTGTAAGATTGATAGTTTTAGTGTGTATTTATTTTATTTTTGTAGGTTAAAGAGTTAAATTTTATTTTTGTTCAAATATCTTTTCTTAGAGTGAAGTTTGTACCCAATTAAATGCCGTTCTTTCAATCCATTTATGTGTAAATATCCCTGCGTGAAACACTAAGAGGAACTGCAACAGTAGTGGATCGTCTGTATCGATACGCAGGAGTTTCACTTCGAAAGTCCCGCATGTCAGTCGCGCATAACATATCTCGCATACAAATGTTGTAAAGTCGAACCTACACAGTTAATACAATCACAGTTACCGATGTGCTGTCGATTGAATGGTGTCCTTAGAGAAAATCAAAAGATCTAGGTTAAATTAGTTATTTTGGCGAAATGAAATCGCATGCAGCGTCAGTGTTTGTGTTGTTGTGTTGCATTGTCTTTACAACAGGTAAGACCAGCGATGCATCTCTGTTGAATATTCATATAGAAATTTCACTTTCCCGCGTTCATAAGTAGTTGTATAAATATTTTCTCGATATTTCAGGAACAATAAGAAAAAGGCCATGGGCGGCAAAAGTCGAAAACGACGACAACGTTATGGACGTGTCGGATCTTTCCGTATACTACGACATAGAAACCAATAAGGTAAAGCGAGACTTCCGTATACAATCGTACTTTCGCTTTTAGTTCGCTCATATAATAAATATGAAGTGTTCTTTGACATTCTTATGTCTTTCTTAATGAATGAGAGCATTATTTCTCATATTTTTGTATTTCATACCATACCGTCAGACCGCGTCGCTTCACTGACTGCTAGTAACAGAAATTCCCTAAGGTCTGCTACCGCAAACGAAATTCGGCTCTTCTTTTGATGCGGTTTTTAATGTTATGTAGGGTGTTATTTTTAGCGTAGTTTTCAATAGTCCGTTTAGTATTTTTTTTAGTCCTAAAATAGTACTAAATCTTGAACAAAAACTTTCTACTTTGTTACTAACTAACTTTCAACTTATTCCGCTAGCTTAGTGACTCGAAGTGGGTCTTGGCTTCCGACACTAGGCCGCTAATAAAACCTACTTGTAATAAATCAACTTTTATAAAAATTGTATTGTATCACAGACAATAACTCAAATGATGCCTCGTCCATGGTATAAGCCAGGTTGGCGTCTACGGCTGCCCTTTGTCGGCGGGCCGTGCTCCTGCGAGGGACTGGAATGTGTCTGCTGCACTGGTATTCGGATACAAGCGTTTAACTTTGATAGAAGAAGTAAGTTTTGTTCTTTTCTTTTTCTGTTGTTGTACAGTGTTATATGGTAGGCAACAGGACATATAAACAACTGCATTAATTGTACACGTTTAAGACCGGATTTATAATTTTGAAAAATATATAGTAGTTGGATAATTACGCTCGGTTGATAATACCATCCCCACTCATATCCAAAAAAACAATAGCGTTACAGGACATCTAAGTGCGTAATAAATATTATAGTCTAATAGGCAATAATCTCACCTGTGATCCGTGCGTTGCGAACAACCGCAAGGTGGGTGCAAAGTCAAAATATTTCCCGCGATTTCGTTCTAATTTTTGATAAATTTTCATTACATAGTAAGTTGTAATTTAATTATGCAAATCTTTGTTATGTGAATGTTTGTGATAGTTAACAATATTAAAGAATGGTATGCAAATACTTTATTAATATTCACATTCAAATTTCACCATTTTTTTCTCGATTTCAAAACAAAGTAAGGGATTTTGACAATTAGTACTCGCCCACAGCGCGGTATTCTCTTGTTCTGAAAAAAAAAAGCAACTTTTTTCCAGAACAAGAGAAATATCTATGTGAACAAATGGAATTACCCAACAACAGCTACGAAAATTGCCATATAACGTTGCGGTTGCAAAGAATATAAAAAATATATTTTCATCTCAGGAGTTATTTTTACCGTTTTTATTTAATATAAACAAACTCACGCAGCGGTTATAAATATTTAGACAATATTACATAGTATGGTTTCAATCTTATGTCAATAATCTCATTGTCTCCATGGATATAGGCCTCCTCCAAAGAACGTCATTTCCCTTTATCCCGCGCCTTAATGACTGGCCTCCTTCCTTTCTCTGGCCCGGTGGCCCTCGCCACTTTGTTACGACCTTTGTCCATCTTTCTTCCGACATCCGGGCAACATGTTCAACATTCAAAGTCTAACATTCAAATCAATACGTGACCTAATTTTCAAACACAAGTACGTTTAATTTAGTCGTTTCATTGATGAAATAAAGAATAAATGAAATAATATTTTCCTTATTTTTCAGCGTGTGTAAAATTGTCATACGCTCCAGGAAACGAGACGGTAGATATGGAGGTGAAAATGAACAACAACAGTGTTTATAGTAACACATTTTCAGGTAAATAATATCTAATAATATTTATTTATGTAATCTCTTATTCAATAAACCTCGAAAATTGTTTTGCTGATTGCATTACGGGAAATAAGCATCCAAGGCCTTTAGTGAATATTGGGGGTATTACTCCGTAGGTTCTGATGATTATGTCATAATTCCCTTATGATTAACATTCCTTTAATAATAACAGCTTTAATAATTCTTTTAAACAGTGTTAATCATCCCTTATGATGATTAACACTTATGAACTCAACTTCTTAAATACAAAAAAAATACAATCATAACAATAACTGTTCGTTGAATAACTCCTACTAGACTTATGTAATAAATGTAGAAACACACACAAAGACGAATATAAACTACACCGGCGATCCTGAAACAACACTATATTTTTGCAGCCGAAAATTGAACCCGGGACATTTCGCACAGCAAACAGGGTACCTAACTATCAATTAGTATAATCATCGATTGTTCTTTTCTTTATGTTAATAGCTTTAAACGCTCCACCTTTCTGCGTACCGATTCCCGTGCCGTATTTACCGCCGGGCCTAGTCGATATGTGTATAAGGCTGTTCGACATCAAAGTCATCGGTCAGAAGTTTCACGTCTGTATGGACATGGACACAAGAGTCGATAAAGCACCTGTCTTGGTAAGATTAAAATCACATCGATCGTTAAAAATTCAATTGGCGTAAGGGACAAAAAATGTTTAAATCTTATTTTGTTTAGTTTATTCTGCTCTATCGAACTGTATAATCCGAAAAGTGATATCTCTTAAAATAACGATTTTATACTACTTTACATCATTAAATTTATGGTTATTTGTAAAAAAAAATATGCTGTAAAGTAACTTTAATTTTTTCCTCAATTACTTGGCGTGTAACCATTACCTAATTAACATTTAATATTAACGTTGTAAAGTTCTTTGTCATTACGAATGTGCTCTACTATTTACTATAGATACATTTAATATAAGAATATGACATGAGTTATAGCGTAAGCGACATTATTATGTCATTATAATGTATTAGTTTTTTACTATACTGCACATAGAAAGAACCAACGTGTTAACGTGTCGAGGAAATATTTGCTATTTACACAAGATTTTACTCAGCTTCTCGAACATCTTAATTTTAACACAAGAATTCGAGTTACGTATATCAGTAATACATCAAACACTTTCTATCTCGGCATACACAGGAACAACACTTCCTATTTCAATCCAATTGTGCGCATGTGACATGTGTCGATCTTTTGACGAAACTGTTAAAAAGAGTTTTCCATTGATTTATTCGACCAGAATTTTGGTCGCTTTAGGTGTAAAATAATTTTTATTTGTGTGTTGCATAACATAACACAATTTTAATATTTTATCTTAGCAAAGGTCCCTTTGCTATTCAACTTTTTCATGTTTTAATTAAAATTCGCTAGGTTAATGTGCTGACCTATATAGGATTTTTAAATTAGATTAATAATTTAATGATTTTGTTATTTCAGATCCTTCATTTTGATTGTATGGATATGGGTTTCAATGGAGTTAGTTTGTCCAAACCAGGAGGCAGTGACAGTCAATCTGCACCTGATGCTTCTACTCAAGATCCAGAGCAACTCGACAGTGATGTTTATGATCCTGTAACAGAAAGCGCCCCAACTACACAAGCACTGTTCACAAATACTATTAAATATATTTAGAAAATATTGAATTTCAGTTTTATTTTATATATATATATATATTGATCTCTGTGACATGAATATGCTGCGTCTCTTTTTGGCCTTAGGATGATAAAAAATATATAAATATATATAAATATATATGTCAATATATAAATACATAATTTTTATATTGACAAATGTGACGTTATCAAATCATAAATACAGATCTTCTTGTTTCCAAATAACATAACATCTATATAGCGTAGTCTTACACTTCTAATGAAAATTTATTTTAAATCATATATTAAGGATATCATATTTCAAACTTTTAAAAATATTCTTAGCACCCACTTACACGATATACCAATACATATTTCTATATAAGCATATAGAATATTTTTATGTAGATTTTGGAAACATCATTAATTAAAGTCCTATCAATTATAAGGTCCCTTTTCCATGATAATGTAACAAATAAAGAATTTCGCATGTTTTAAAAAGCAACTTTAGTTTCATTTTTGACTTGACACTGACATTCATTTCACTTTGATAGATGACATATGTCCGATTGCCCATTATTATACTACCTATCGATTTTATATTTAAATTTGATAAAAAATTCCCTTTATTATATAGTGAATTTACTCAGTAAGTTTGCAATTGATGTTAAATACATTTTTAGAATATGAAGATTAATAACGATGATTATGATGGTGATGGGTTAGTACAGAAATGCATGCAGCTTATAATTTGTTTGATATTCTATGATATATTCTGATATACCTTACCTTGCAGTTTGTAAATATTATGTAGATCTAAAATACCACCTAGGGCCACTAGTACGTATTTATAATATCATTGTTCTTTTTTTGTTATCTGAATGTCTAAATAGCTGCTTAAGCGTAAGGTAAGGTCCCCACTACCTAACTTGCCTCATCACTACTAGTACTACTAATATTTTCGTTCCCTCTATACTTTTTTGATATTAAGAAGATAACTAGACATGTGTAATTGTAGTTCACTGATTACTCGAGACTCAGTTAAATGAACAAATTTATCAGTGTTAGTAATTTAGTTGTTCTTCTTTTAGTTTGTTCATATCAAGATTGGTGCTAGGTACAGAATTCACTCATATATAAAGTTCATTTGGTGTATTCATTATAATGGTTTTGTTCAGTGTATTTTTAGCGGGTGAACTATTAAGATTCATAGTAAATAAGGAATGTTATTAGGTCAGTGTGCAGAAGACATTTGTTTAGTTTACTGAAAATGATATGACCAGTATTTAAAAGTCAACATATCATGTAACATTAGTATATCTTGTTGCATTCATAATTAAAGTAGAAAGATCAAACGTGTAATACTTGATATCCTCTGTGTGGAATTTCTTTGATTTGTTTATCTCATTGCCCTAATTCTTTATGAAATCACAGGAGAATGGACTCAATGCGGGCTTCACCTGAAGTCACTTATAACTGGGTTGATATTACATCCGAATTCTTCAAGAACATACAAGGTAATATTTATGATACATTTCTTTAATGCTTTAGCTATTAGACAGGCAAGCATCCCACCTAATGGTAGGGTTGCCATAATTGCATGCTTTGATACGGGATGTTTAAGTGCTAAATAAATAAAACATGAAAAAGTGGGTAGGTAATGGTTTATTCCTGATAATACTCTTAAGGGAATAATAAGGATAATAAGACATGGAATGATAATAAGGGTTACTCTGATAAAAAAGCAATAAAGTTTATGCAATCTAATAAAATGAAAAAAATGCAAGGCTAATCCTTTTTAGCCCCTGTCATATTTTAAATCTTCTAAAAGTTTTAAAGTCATATAATTTTCTTCTTTCACACAATTATAAAATTGGGTGCAAGTCATTTTAAAATTACCAAAATTATCAAACAAATCAAAATTGCTTCAATTGTCTCCACTTACAACATGTTTCTTTTGTCCGATCATTGAATTGACATTACGGAAAATATTCTCTCCACATTTGCATTGTGGGCTGAAATGGCAGATACATATTTGCATAGCTTTATTAGACATGACTTCTGATCAATATGCTTTGTATCTGCAAAAAAACTTCAGCCATTACTCTTCCATACTAGATTTCATAGTTGCTTTGCAGTTTTTGTTGGTATTATTTTTCTCTAAATAATCTTTGAGATATAGAAACTGGTTGAATAGAATCTCAAGTGTTGCCAATATCAATGTTAAATATGCAATAGTAGATTCTATTTCTTCCCATTTAGGAACTTTGTTGAGAGTCATCTAGTCATACACATTGAATTTTTCGACTGATTGTGACCATTTCTCAATATATTCCACAGCGGTATTAAAGAAATCAGTATCCCGTTTTTCGAAAGTTTCCACTTTGGTGCTGCTTCCGGAATCAAGCTTTAAGCAATTCAAGATTTGTTTTGTCACCATTCCAAAAAAATTGGAATACATTTGTCCGAGTAGTGAAATACAGTTACAGTCCCGTATATATGGGACGTATGGCAATCCTACCTAATGGTAATAGCTATATTTTGCCTACATCACTCATAATGCTGTATTGCTGGCAATCCTAAAAGAATGGCAATATTTTACTGACATTTAGTACTTTAATTATAATCACAGATTTATATCATGCTTTATAAACAGCCATGTTGGCCAGCTTTAGACTAGTATCCCCCCCATCTCTTTCCATAGGTGTCGTAAAAAGCGACTAAGGAATAATAAAGTCACTTCCACAAGCTCTGAGGAATTACACGACCTCTAAACGAGGGACTCGCCAACCCACTTAACCAGTGTCGTGTTTTAAGGCCAGACATCACTCATGCACAAGACAATGTGCATGAGGAAGCGCATATCCAGCTGTGAGCAATAAAAGGGCTGGTTATGGTTCGTAAATTTTGGGTAAACATTGGAATCTTAAATTATAATTTCATCTCATTAATCTCAATTAATCTTATTAATTATTTTATTAATCTCAAACATTAATTTTTTGTTACTCTTATTTTTTGTTTTATTGTATAATAAATAAGTCTATTAATAAGACTCAGTTTCATTTAACAATTTTGACCCATTAAAACCACTTACAGAATGAAATTCGCATCTTTTTATATACATGATATATATCGAATATTTTGATATTTATAATCAATATCGGATTTTTACGAACCCTGTTTGGAACACAACATTATTTATATTTGTTGTTTTGTGACTAGATCTGCAACTAGGTGAATTGCTACACGATGGCCACCTATTTGGTTTGTTTGAGGCCATGTCAGCCATTGAGATGATGGATCCAAAGATGGATGCTGGGATGCAGTGTAACCGTGGGAGCCCTAAACCTCTGAATTTTCAGCAAGCTGTTGAGGTATGACATGTTCTTTGTTCCTTATTCATTGACTGAAAATTAATTAACTTTTATATTGTATTTATTAATACACTTTTTAGGATATGGTTGAAAATTTTACATCAACTTTCATAATTAGATTCATACCTAATCCAATATGAAGCATGTGAATAAAATTCCGGTAAATTTATCAATATAAATAATCTATTCCATGAACTTGTTAAGGCGGCATTTCAAACCATGGTCTTTGACAATACAAATCTTGCCACGTTTCTTTTTGTAATATAACTTGTTAAGGCGGCATTTCAAACCATGGTCTTTGACAATACAAATCTTGCCACGTTTCTTTTTGTAATATAAAATAGAAAGAGAGGCATAGTGTTGTTAAAATAAGCGCTTAGCCTAGACGTTCGACCGCAGTCAGCGCTGAGGAACCTTTAAGCCACTTGTTAACGACACGGTTTTCCTACGGTACGGCGAGTTGCGACGCCATAGAGAAAGCGTATATATATATATATATATATATATATATATATATATATATATATATATATATATATATATATACACTTGTTCACGACACGGTGAACCGCCGCGCGCCGCCAGTGGAGGCACGGCCAGCGTACTTTAGGTGCGGTCTTCATGTGTCATTTTTAGTGCTAAGCTAACCTTTATTGACGTATATTAATAAGAAAGTATATTTGATTACCTAACTACCCCATATGTACAGAAAGTTGTGGACGTTTATTACGTATGATGACTATTAATAAGAAAATATATATCATTGCGTACCATATATATCATGCATGCATACGGCGGGTACGCCGTATAGTGGCCCATACAGCACTGGCGACGCGGTCAGTTCACCGTAGGATATCACGGCGAAAAACCGTGTCCGTAACAAGCGAGCTGACAACTTTACAGCCGTTTTAGACTCGAGATTTTAACCTCAAGGGTTTTAGACATTAAAAATCTAACACTGACTAGCATTTAACACACGAGTCTTAAGTCCTGGTTATTAGCGTTCACTCAGCACTCGAGCGTCGACTCATTTTTACAACACTATGGAAGCACCATATTTAAATTATCAAAGTCTGATTATGGCACATTTTAGAACTCACCTTAAATGTCTCAACCATTTCATGTTTTAGGCTGGCAAGTTAAAAATTGATGATCTTGAGCCCAGTGAGATTATAGGCATCATAGATGCTACAACTGCCTGCATTGTATCTTGGTTAGAAGGCCACTCACTCGCTCAGACTGTATTTACTAATTTGTACTTACACCAGCCACACTCGATTGTGAACAAAACCTTGAAGGCATACTGTATTGCTGTTTATAAACTACTGGATTGCATTAGAGATTGTATAAACAAGTGAGTCAGTATTGTATTAATATTTCTCTTTTCTATTAAAAAAGGTATGAATGGTTATCCAACAATTAGTAACTATGAAAATGTTCTTGGAAGATTCTTAAAATCCCACTCACTTTCAGGTACCAGTCCCCTTTTTTCGTCCACTGCTGGACACGGGCCTTCTCATGCACATTGTCTTATGTGTGAGGGATGTATAGTCCTATAACGCCACACTAGCCAAGCAGGTTAGCTAGTTCAGTCTTTTAGAGGTGGTGTATTTCCTCAAAGCTTGTGATAACGGCTTTGTTATCCCTAATTCGTCTTTTACGACACCCACGGGAAGAGATGATGCTATTTTAAAGCTGGCCCACACCACACGGTCAATTTTCAACCGTACATTGTCTACATGTATTGATTATTTATTGATGTGGGCCAAAAGAGGTAAAACAAAATATATTTTTATCTTATTAATTGTAGTAGGAAAAAATGACAGGGTATCTTTACAATTATAAATAGTGAATAATTTTCAGAGTATCATGCAACTTCACTTTGTTTTTGCCAGGGCTCAAGTATTTGAAGAGGAGGACTTTCAGCCAATGGGATATGGTTATCGGCTTGGCTCAAACCCGCAGGCAGGAAACACATATGATGCAAGCTTAGAGGTCACTGAGCAGAAATGTATATCATTATTGCGGGAGCAGGAAGAAGAACTCAATAAGAAGGCTAAAAATCCTGATCAAGATGAGGTATGAATAGGTTTTATCATATTTGTCTAGTTTACGATTTGGTTGTGATATTAATTAAGTTGTATCCTTCTGGCCAAAACGAAATGTAACTGTAACTTCAAAACTGTCAAATAGGTTTTAATAAAGTATTCTATTCTAGTTCACCTATTTTACACAATATTTTGTGTCTAGATAACATATGTAAAGTCCAAGTTCTTGTATTTTCTAACGAGCGATTTATAAAGTCTCATTTATATAGAATGTATTTCGCGCGAATTGATGGTTTTATTCACGCGTTTGTGACATACTTGAGACTTGTAAAATACGCTGTACTTTCGACTCTATTCGGTAGCACACAATTTACCCGAAGTTTGAAACTCTTGTTCGGTACAAGACATATTCTGGAAAAGGCAGATTCTTGTGGCAAATTCGCCAAAGTACAGAAATTGTACTGTCAACTAGATTATGATTATGAGTAACAAGTGTACATACTATTAACACTGTATGTGTTTACATAAGTAGAAAAAATGCAAAGAAGTAGGTCTGAACAAGATAGAAGGCGGGGAGCATATAATGCAACTATATGTGCAACTGGCTTTGCTCCCTTCAATTTTGATCCCTGAAGGTGTCTTAGCCATCTAAGAATTGGCGAAAGAAGGCGGGGACCATATAACGCAACTATATATGCAACTGGCTTTGTTTCCTCTAACTTTAATTCCTGAAGATTAATTAATTAATTAATTACGAGTAATTCTGAAGAATCTACTGCGTTTAATAATTATTTCTTAACACAATGAATGGATGAGACTAATTACAAAGTATACTTTCAGTTGTTACAAACAAAAATAAATCTGTTGAAGGGTGACATTGGCAGCTCTAAAACAGATTTTCATAAAAGACGGCTCTCTAACTGATACAATTATTAATAATTTTATGAATTATTTTATCAAGACAGAAATTTATGAAAAACTGAAATTTGTTGCAATGGGTATGCGGCGTAGTTTAAAATTATTTAAAAATATATTTATATTGACAATATAATTACAACGCGTAAACGCGCAGGTACATCCCAAAATAATAGTTAATGAAACGGGCGACTCAATTCGATCATTTTACATTAGTGCGGAAGATGCGTTAGGCTTTAAGAAATTGCAACGTCTGCATGCATACATACAAGCATACAAGTAAACATTTTTGAAAGTGGTTATGAAAGATCGGGCTATTAGTATCCAAGTTTAAACCTAGGCACACATATTTTAAGTCTTGAGATTTTTTTAATAGAAATAGAGATGTATTTTTTCAGGCTAACATTCTATTGCCTGCTTTAGCAGCAAGGATAAGGTTCACCAGAATGTTCTATCAAGCACTCTTGCTAATCACAAGGAGGGATTCTCAGTCTGGAGCTGACTGTGTAGCGTTGCTCAATGGTTGCTCAGAAATGATGAAAGTGATCATCAAAACTGCTGGGCAAGGGACACAGCCTGTCGAAAATTGTAAGTATTTTATGCAAATTATTTTTTTTTTTCATAAGACTTGCATGATACTTTTTTGTATTTTTCGTTAGACGTGTTTACTGTATACAGGAAAAATCACTGTTTTTCTTTAAACGTTGATGTGTCTGTTCTCTTGGCGAGCTTTTGCAGTAGGTAACTAAGTTGCGCTCATTACGCCAGTAGCTGCAACGTTAAATAACTGTGCTGAGTGATAGTTACTGACATTTAAGCATAACCCAATGCAAATAAATAAAAGAAATTTGTAGAGTACTTTTAATATCAATTCTCTGAGCCTAAATGCTTAATTAATTAGTATCAATAAAAATAATTACATTGCATCAAAGGGATTTCCACAAAGAGGATAACAAACGAAATGATCCATATGATAGTCATGTAAGAGTTCATAATGTGAGTAACTACACAATTTTTCACGAAACATGGTGTGGGTGACAGGTCCCACAGAATATAAACATTCATAGAATGTAAATTGGTCACTTAAAATAAAAATCTGAAATATTTTGTAATTTATGTTTTATAAAATATAAACAGTTACAAAACGGTATTATGATTATGACTCAGTGCATACAAATAATGTGTTTATTTCTAATTTTTACTAGTGTAAATCAAATTACATAGGTATACTAACTTATTCCGTGGCCTGTTTATCCGGTGCCAAGCTAGTGACGCGACTAAAAAAATCGTTGAATAATCAAATGGAAAACAATAAATCGATGGAATCGGATTTACCTTTTTCTTATTCGAGTATATAGGTGTTAAGATAATAATCATAATCATTTCTATACTACGATCCGGAGGTCGCGTCTATATTATATTGAATAATAATATTGAATTTTTGAATAATAATATTAATATTAATTCAATATTGAATAATAATAGTTATAATAATTTATGTTGAGTAAAACACAATATCTTATAAAGAATTTATTGTTTTTTAATTTAATAGTTGCCGACCTAAATTTACGCCTATGTCACTACTGTCCTTAATTAACGAATAGTCAATCGATTACAAACAATTCACAACGAAATCGAAAATCGTAAAAGATAGTTCCGACTCAAATCCCGTACAACACTAGTTACAGTCAACTGACAGGTGCCAGCCGCACCATGCTGCGTGAAAACGATTATAATTTACATGGTAAACGTGATATTTTACATTTTCTGAGGTATGACTGTCGTGTGATGCTATGAGGTTTTACATGTTTACATTTCTGTCTTATATTGTTTACACTAATTATAAATATATTTTTATTATAAAGACAATCAGATACCGTCACTTTACCGCACTCTTTAAATATACACGGACAGGTCATATATATGTATTAGGGGTTAAAGTATGAAATTGCCGATTTGTACTGAAAAATTAAAACTCGTTTTTTTCTAAAATGTAACATATTTATTTAATCAAAATATTTACCCTCATTATCTATACATTGTTGCCATCTAATCGGAAGTTCATTTATGCCTTTGCGATAGAACTCTGGGGATGTAGATTCGACAAACTGTGTGAAAGCATTTTGTACTGCCTCTTGGGAAGAAAATTTTTTGCCACGTAGAAAATTGTCCAAATCACGAAAAAAATGGTAGTCCGTTGGAGCAAGGTCTGGCGAGTACGGAGGATGACGTATGGTTTCTAACTGCAGCTCCTGTAGAGTTACAACGGTTTCTCGTGCAGTGTGAGGTCTTGCGTTATCATGGAGCAATAATGGTGAAGATCGATTCACGAGTCGGGGCTGTTTCACTGCTAGTTTTGCCATCATTATTCGAAGTTCGGCACAGTAAACATCTGCTGTTATTGCTTGACCAGACCTGAGAAAGCTATAGTGAATAACACCATGAATAGACCACCAAACAGTTACCATTACCTTTTTATTGGTAAGCTTTGCCTTAGGGCACTGTTACGGCGTTTGACCTGGGGTCAGCCATTGCATTTTTCGCTTTCGGTTATCGTAAAGAATCCACTTTTCGTCACATATCACAATTCGATCCAATATTCCTTCATTTCTGTACCGATTCAACAAGGCAATGCAAGTTTCAACACGCGTTTCTTTCTGCAGATCAGTTAAATCATGAGGCACCCATTTTTCATATTTTTTTATCTTATTGATTTGATGCAAATGAGTCAATATTGTAGGTAAGGTAACGTTAAACCATGCCGCTAATTACTGGGTAGTTTGACTCGGATCGGCTTCCACCATCTCCTTCAATTCAGCGTTATTCACCTGTGTGGGCGGTCTTCCACGTGGTTCGTTCTTCAAGTCGAAGTTTCCATTACGAAAGCGTTTAAACCAAAAACGCACGGTTCGTTCATTAGCAGTCTCCTCTCCAAACACAGCATTGATATTGCGAGCCATTTCTGCCGCGTTAGTTCCGCGTCGGAACTCGTATTCAAAGATTACTCGGATTTTCGAAGTATCCATCTTTCCCGTCTAAGCTGAATAAAAAAAAACAATTGAAAGTCGAAAATCGAATGTTCATTTTTTAAAACAAGAACCTCATAGGTATCATGTGAAAAAAGTTTCACTCGAAAATCTCACACCATGAAGGTTTTATGTCAATTCAAAGTATCTATTACTATAAAACGGCAATTTCGTACTTTAACCTCTATTATGTCATGTCAGATTTGTACGGTTAACCAATTGGAAATGTAGGCCATTTTGGAACCTTTTCGCAGCAACAAATATAACCGATTTTGCCCTACACCGGAAAACAACCCCTGTTACTATTTTTGTGATAAGGTTCTAAACTGGCCTACATTTCTAATCGGTTGACCGTACATTGAGATTTGTTTCGAGTAGCTAAGCAACACATGCTTTTGTACTGTTGTGGTAGCGGTTTATCCCTATTTATATTTTGTTTTTACTGTACTCTCTTGAAAGTGATAAGTTAATCACCTGGACAATCTAGTGGTTACATATATTGATCATAACTATAACTGTTGGTAAAAACTACATTACTACGGTGTGTTTATTTTATTTTGACAGCAATAGATAGTTATAAAATGGGACGTTTATCCTTCATAGCTGATGCACCAAACCCAATGGGTTTCGAGCCAATGATAAACCAGCGTCTCCTCCCACCTACATTCCCACGGTACACTCGCATCAAGCCGCGTGCCGAGGCGCTGCAGTATTGCGACGAGTTAGTGGCGAGGCTGCGGCATGCGTGGAAGATCACCTCTTGCACCAACTTCCATGTGGCGCTGGTACGTGTCTAACTGATAGGTGATAATATAGCGTTTCTTTCTGATTGTACTATATAAAAATCGAGAGAACAATCCCCACTGTCTGTATCTGTCCTTTTTTACAAGCTTTTACTTAACTTCACATATTTGTTTGTTAATTTGTTTAGGTCAAATTTTGCAAGTCGATTTTAACCCACTTCCATTTGTACCACTGCCTTGAACTTTTACACATGTATATAAAACCAATGATAATAAAATAACTTGATGACCTTGACCGGATGCTGCAGCCAGGAAGGCTAGCACACTGTGGAACTCCTCAACGTCGAACGGTAGACACGTATTTGGGCTCGTAATTTTAATAACAACACCTTAGTCATGACCTTGACCTGATGGTGCAGCCAGGAGGGCCAGCACACTGGAACTCCTGAACGGTGAACGGTAGACTCGCCGTGTTTGAGCTCGTAGTTTTAATGACAATACCATAGTGTCATGACTTTGACTTGATACTGCAGCCAAGAAGGTCAACACTCCGTGAAACTTCTCAACGGCGAACAGTAAAGCCGTCATGTTTGGGCTTGTTTTGATGGGCTCGTAATTTTAATAGCAACACCTAAGTATCATGACCTTGACCTGATACTGTAATCAAGAAGGCCAGCACTGTGGAACTCCTCAACGGCGAACAGTAAAAATGTGTTTGAGTTCGTTTTGATGACAAAAAGTCAATTTTAAGACAATTTTGAAGACAAGAAGACATGAGCTTGACTGTCTTTTTCGCCCTTGTCCCGAAATTTGTAATTTGAAATTTAATAAATGCATTTTAATAAAAGCTTATTTTTAAAAGGTATATTTTAAGTTTAATTTCTGATGAAATAATCTGATCCATAATCTGAACCATTACTGAAATAATCTGTCTATTATTATTTTATAGTCTATTATAAGAAGAAACTAGTAGGCGATCAGACAATCCAGCAGTAATTGGATATATTCGGCTAAAATGAATTACAATAACATTGGCATATCTCCGGAAGCGCCGCCTACATCTCCGAATGCACAGTGTGTTTTCAGGGCTATAGGAGTTAATATTTGACAAAAGACTGGGAAGAATGGGGAATAGCATTAGAACAAACTTCAATATATACCTTTTCAGGATTTCTTCATGGAATTCAGTCGTCAACGCGCATGCATTCTGTCTCGCTCGGCTCTCCAACTGCTCTACCTCAGCCCGTCGCCAGCAACAACGGCTTCGATGGCTCAGAGCGCTATGAACGCGCCTCCCGGCACGCCTCGCCCGCAGCACGCCTTCGTCGAAATCCTGAGGGAATCTGTAAAGAGCTTTGTCAACCCGCCTGCTTTGACTCCCAAATCACCGGCAGTCTCCACACCGCAGGTAAGTCACATTATTATTCCCCCCTTTAGGAACTTGTAATGCCTTGGCGCCAGTCAGCCGCATCGTAATCAGCCCTTTTATCGTCAACTGTTGGGCACGGGTCTCCTCATGCACATTATCTTGTACATGAGAAATGTATGATCTTAATACGGCATGCTGACCAATCGGGCTGCTCCACACTTTTATAGGTCGTGTAATTTCTCTGCATTTGCGGTATCAGCTTTGTTATCCCTTAGTCGCCTTTTACGACTCGAGAAGAGATCGAGTGGTGCTATTTTAAAGCCGGCCTGGCGCCGCACCGCTCCTAATTTAAGTTAATTTATATCTAATTTAATTTTATATGTATTAACTTATTAAATCAGTCCCATCAACGTTAACAAATTAATTTAAACAGACATAGTGTCTTAATGGCTTTCGATTTATGAATTACAATTGCTAGCGCGCTAAGGCTACAGCATATTTTGTAGAAATACTACGAGAATTGATTAATAGCTTCCGTCAACTTGATGAACATGGAAGTCAGTGTAGATCAAACTATTCGAATCATCTTCCTGATCATCCCGCAGTACAACTCCCCTAGGTGCCTACTATCTTGCTACTAATTGTCTTAATGCATGGTTTTAATTGCATGGTAGATCAAAGAAAGTCGGCAGTTGTGGATGGATGAGAAGAGTAGAATATAGTGTGTGTATGGGGTCGCGGAAGAGGCGTGTGTATCCATCAGTGAAGAGACAGGCTTTTAGTGTGGCACTGTATATGGCTCAAATGGTAATAATTTATAGAATCCTTCATTCAGGGAATCGATGAAGAGTTTTGTCAACTCAGCTGCATTGATTTCCTGTGCACACACCTGTGCACATGTCTACTGCACAGTTTTTTAGAACAGAGAACTGGATAGTGAATGTTTTTTTTGTGTCACCTATATAGGCAAGTAACTTGTTTTTATAGTGACTTCTTGTTATTGAGGTGAGGAAAATTCCTCATCTCGTTATATTTCCCATACTTCCCTACCCCTTTTCCAAATCCATTTTTAAATATCCAAAGATAGGGCAGCGCTTGTGTGCGTGCCAACGTATGTCATTATGGACTGATGTTAGCATGTATTATGGATGTCCATGGGTGACAGTATCCACTTATCACCAGGTGGACTATCCGCTTGTCTGCCACATTCTTTCCTTAAAAAAAAAGAAAATAAATAGCAATGCAATACTTTTTTCTATAGGTCCTAGCAATATTAAGACCTATGTGCTCCGGGTTGCAGCAATGCATCAGAACCTGTTACTGAGTTCAGATTTCTGGCCCGAGGGAGTAGTGTTCCGGCGCTTTCTCCTTCTTCTGTTGATACCATCTCCTAACGAAAGTTGGCGATCAGCATGGCTGGTGCTCATCCCGAATCATTCTCTAAGATTTCTGAGCCAAGATGTTCGTCTTCTGCCCGGTTTACGGCGACCGTGTATCGTACTCTGCATTACTAATTGCAAAATATGGTATCTATCACTGCACATGACGTGACCAAAATATGATAATTTTCTTATCCGGTACTTTAGTGAAAAATTAATTGTTGTTTTATGTTATATGTTAATATGTATTTTTAGGCTAAGGATAGGTTAAGGTTATTATATGGGCCTTTGTTGCCTGATATAAATAAAAAATAAAAACAGTAGAGATAAGTGACACCCTTATATGTGCTTGGTGTAGGCGCGTGAATTCGTGGAGAACTTCCTCGCTCGATGTGTGCGTCCATTCGCGGTGCTTCTGCAAGTGTGTGGACACAACCGAGCGCGGCAGAGGGACAAGCTAGCTCTCCTCTTGGACGAGTTCGCGGCACTACAAGAGGAGGTAAGTTATACTTCGACGAAGCATTGACCAATCGTGACGATCGCACGATTATAAATTACTTTTGGGTTCTTTAATGGCGGTTTTAACGTTCATATTCATTATTCTAACAGCTATAGCACATATGAATAAAAATACAGTGACTAATTAATTTTTCTGTCTAATATTTGTCTCATATTTATGGACATAGAAAAAAAAACTAAACTGACTAAAAACTAGATGAAAATACAAAATAAGCGCCCGCTTCTGTAGTAAATACGCGTAAATAGGTATGAGCTACGAATTAATTAATTAATCACCACTTATTTATTTTTAATGTAATAAATCATGAAATACATATAATTTTATTAGGAAAAAGTTACAAAAGAAATTACACACAAAAGGCGTGCTTATCCTCTTTGGAGATTTCTATCAACAAACCCGGGAGAGTGATAGATGTGCAATGAAATATAATAATTTTAGTATACCGACTAGCGGTGCCAGCGACTTCGATCGCGTGAACTGTTGAATTATTCCTGTGGGAAATTTATAAAGGACCTGGATAAAAAAAGGACACTCAGTTTTAACCGGGCACATAAGCTATAACTCAGTATCCTGAGAAAACCAAAAAAAAAATCTCGAAAAATGCAACTTTTCAGAACAGCGGTTTGAAAAATTCTAGGAAGCGGAACTCAACGTTTTTACAAAAAATACGTGTGCCATGGTCATGGGATGCATCTATCATTGTTCTATTATCTTATAACAAAAAATATAGTAATTTCTTTGGAATGAGTTTAATTGTACCATTTAACACGCAGAATATAAATATAATACAAAGTGCGTATTTCGAGTATTTGTATCATTTGACACAAACTATCGCATCGCAATGTATCGCATGTGGATTAGACAGAAAAAATCCTAACTTATTTCTGAGTATGATGCACTTAAATAATAAAAAAGTAATATAAGTCAATCGACTTATACAACAAATCTGTACAATGATATTAAATTATTAACCGGTACAAATCTGTACCGGTTTGCTCAGGACACACACACTTCTGATGCACGTTCAAATAAGACAAACAGAAGTTCAAATAATTGTTGTTTTGGGTTCTATATCTTTCGTAATTTATATTGACACCACTGTTCAAAAAAAATTTCATGTGCAGACTTTGTTATGATTTTATTATAATATAATACATATGTGTAAATTGACACATTATATTAAATTATTTAACACTATTTTTATGGGACCTTATATAACCTTCTTGATTTTTTTATTTATGTATTAAATGAATACATTTTAGGCGGAGAGTGTGGACGCGGTCGTGAGCGGAGCAGCGGGCTTGGCGCCTCGCGCTTATTTTGGGACTTGGCTTCTTTATCATGTTCTACGTGTCATGATTGCTTATTTATTGTCTGGACTTGAATTGGAATTGTACAGTGTGCACGAATACCATTACATATTCTGGTGAGTGTTCACTTTATGGTCTGTTTATTATAGGAAGAACTGTGTCAGCTAATGTAATCCTAACTTAACTCTTTAACATGTAGTTAAAATCATTTTACAACTCGATAGTTCTTTAAAAATATTTTTTTCTATTTAATTGTTATGACTTGAGAAAGACTTACATTTCGATTTCGGTATTTACATAAATTGAATTAAATACTCTCGAATCTACGAATCTCTTTATATGATAACCGGACCATAGCTTTCTCATACATACAGCTCTGTAACCAGCTCCGTTTTCGTCCACTGCTTGACGTAGGCCTGGGGAGGCCAGTCCAGTGTGTCCAGTGTATGAACAGTGTGTATGAGGATATACACTGTTTTATAGTTGAGGGATTAAAACATGACGCTGGTCAAGCGGGTTGTCGAGTCCACTTGTTTTAAAGGTGCAGTTTCTCAGACCTTGTGGTAGGGGCTTTGTTATCCCCTAGTCTCCTTGTACAATACCCACGGGAAGTAATCGAGTAGTGCTGTTCTAAAATCGGCCCACACCACACGTCCAATTTTCATACGTACGAAAGTTACAATATATTTTTTACGGAATGAAGTTGGCATACCCGGTGGTAAGTGAATACCATAGACATGCCCGATACATACCAACATCAGTGCAGAATAATAAAATTTAGTACGTTCTTGCATACACCGCCTATTTTTTGATATTCCGGGATGGATTTGGAAAAGGGAATCGTTCCTCATCGTTGGGAAATAGGAGGTATAACGGGACGACGAGTTTTTCTCTTGCCATTACACTTTCCATTCCTCCGTGATGGGATGAGATGTGATCGGGGTAAACAGTAAATGAGGATGAGGTGATTCCTTTATTCCATTATACTCTCTACTCAGCTGGACAGGAGGGTAGAGGAGGGAATGGGTTAAGAAGTAGAGAAATATAATGGTATGAGGGACTTTTCTTATATTATTACACTGCTCACTCTAGGGGAAAGGGAAAAGGGTTCTGTCCTTTTATAATAGGGAATATGCATATAATTTAAATTTCGTTCAAATATTTTTTTTCCGAACCTTTATCAACTGGACATTATATCTAAACCATTATTTCCTTATTGGATTCCTTTTTTATTGCATAAATTTATAAATGAAAAGTGCAAATTATGCGAGTTATATTCAAAATTGCGAAACGCAACGCCATTGGTTGAGACGAAAAGTGACGTCAGATGCTGTGTCAACAGACTCGTATCGTAAACGTAGTTATTATATTCTCTCTGCGTATCGTTGATATTTTCGGATATTTCCAGTGTGTGATAAGAAAAATTAGCTTTTTCTCAGTCTTTAATTTATTAAGTGCAAATTCAGCATCGTAGTTAGTTGAGATTGGTAAACGATGACTGAAAGTGGGTTTGTCAAAGCGCAATCGGACAATTTACCGAGAATAGATGCATTCACGATGACATCGTTTTTTGCATCAAATCCAAATTTCACGTCCGCAGAGATCAGAGGAGTGAAAGTCGCAAGGTAATTATTGTAACACATCATTTATAGTAGCACATTATGTACGTTTTTTATGCATATATGCACTTTGAAATTGATAGAAGTAAACATAACCTATAATTCTTCAACATTTAATGTCAAACAGAGATGCATATTGTCTATCTTTATTAATTTATAAATAATAATACGTAATGTTATGTACGTTCAGTCAAGTTCATTATGTTTGAGTCGAGTCAACTTTCAATGTATTTTGGCAAAAAAATAATATCATATAAGTACCGGTTTATACAATCACATATAGGTAAATTATTGTTTGTTACAGATCTCAGCGAGAATCTTACGGTGATTCAGCAATTGAATATGTCCAGGTTAAAAGAGATGGGGACATATGTGTGGTCAAGGCTCGAATAACACCTGAGCATAATGTTCGGCAGAAATGTTATGCGGTAACAGCTACTTGCAACGAAACTGAAGATACGATTCTTTCCGTTCAGTATGAAGATTGCGCAGCGCTCTTAGGTAGGTATTGGTTATATCATATTTAGGAGTTAAAATATGAACTAGGATAGAATAGAAACTATTATTAACCAGGCTTGATTTATAACATAGGATACCTAAGTAAAATATAACATTGGTAAAAGTGTGATCAGTGCTATTTATATATACATATATATTTCTTTTGTTTTAGGAGGATGTAAGCATACTATTGCTTTTTTGGCGTGGCTACACAGACTAAGTGAAGACCCACCAACAACTAGCCTTGACTGTTATTGGAAAAAATCCAAACTGTCTTCAGTCGGCACAAGCCTTAAATTCATGAAAGCGAAGGAAATATGTGATGCTCCTAAGCATAAGCTTGTGTCGAAAACTGTAAATAATGAAAGTTTTCTATCCGCTGTGAAAAACCGTAGTAAGATCGCTGGTGACAGAAACAATCAATTGATGAAATATTATATTGAGCCGACAAGTAAAGCAACAAACCCTCATGATTTCATCCAGCATTGCAAACTTATGATGGCTACAAGTTCATGCGAAGAAGCTGCGCAAGCAACTCTTGAACAAAATGATTCTCCATTGTGGCATGAGCTTAGATACGCAAGAATCGCAGCATCAAAAGCTTATGAGGCTGCAAATTGCACGGTTTAAATGGAAGTTTAACTGAGTCTATAATGGGGGCAAGTAAATTAAAGGACACGGAGGCAATGAAACGGGGAAGATTGCTGGAAAATGAAGTATTAAAGAAAGCAGGACAAAAAAAAAAAAAAATTAAAGTGTGGTTTAAAATTAAATCGTAATTATCTAATTATGGGTGCTTCTCCAGATGGCGAAAGTGATGTTTACAGCATTGAAATTAAATACCCTTCATCAGAAAAAGCCATGAGCCGATATATCGGTCCAGCAAATAGTGTCTTCCAAATACATATATGGCACAGGTACAACTACAGATGCACTTTTCTAACAAAGCAAAGGCTCTCTTTTGTGTTGCCCACAGTGATTTTGAGACGAGCAGAGAAGTTCGTATTGTAGAGGTAGATTACGATGAACAACTGTGTAAAAATCTTTTGGAAAAATGCATCTTATTTTGGAGTAATGCTATTTTTCCTAAACTGTATAAGTCAATGTGTTAATAACCTAATTTAAATAAAACAAACATGTTAATTTGAAATTATTTTTTTACTAAAACACCTGTATATTAATTAAACCACAAGCTACGATTATTACTTCATCTATGACAGAAATTAAATGATGATCAATACAAGCATGAGGAAGCAACACGTGAAACTCTCTTAACCTATTTATTACACGCTCGACATGTATCCTTGAACTACTTTGAACGGCAGACTTTGAGAGAGCTTCTTCGATTACTGCTAATTTTTGTCTCTTCGCAGCACCCATTCTCTTAACCGATGATGGAGCATTCCGTTTTTGGCACTGGAATATGTGAGGCAGAATTCCTTTCTTCAACCGTAATCTAACTTTTTCCCCTTCTTGTTTCATTATATTGTATTCAACATAATTTTCGGTATCCTCTTCTATCTAAAAATACAAAAGTATCCAATTAGTAAGAAAAATTGATCTTAACAGCAATAGATAAGAAAGTAGAGTGATCAAAATATCTGGGGTCATCTCTCACTTTTACTGGGGTATAGTTTAGGAACAAAACTACATTTTTTCATAGTTTTTTTAAACGTAAAAAACGATAGATGAAAGACGGATTAAACTTTTGTAAGCTAGGTTAGGTACATAGTTTTCTACTGCTTGTGTGATTAATATTCAATAAAAAACTCTTTTCTAATTACGTAAAATCACACTAGCTATCTAAATAAAATATACTTACATTAAAATGATCTTCGCAACAATGCATACAAGTTGTTGGAGATAGTTCATCTCTTCTCATAACCTTACACCATTGATTCCGTATTTTCGCATGCCGCGGGACGGAAAAAAACACTATCGCGTGCAGATATAATAGTATTTTTGCACTTAGGCACAATGCAATACTTATAAACTGGCTTTTGAGCTTTTTCCATGGTTTAAACAACTATTACAATGAAAATATGTTTAAGTATAAGGAGAACACTGACAGTAAACAAACGCTGGACACAGCTTGTGACGTCGATGAAGGCGCGCGAAAATGGCGGTGTTTAAACGCCTCAAATTTATTCTCCGTTTTAAATATTTTTTTTAAATTTAATGGAAACATTTCCAACAGTATTTATATTTTTTACCATGCTAGGACGATGTAAACAATAGATTGAAAAAATAAAAAAAAGACATGCATATACCCTATTCCTCACTCTTTCTCTCACTCACTCTCTCTAGTCTGTCTGACTAATTCCCAAAACGGGTATGTAGGTATTAATAAGGTTGTGTTCTCCTGTACGTGTAATTTTAATTTAAGTCCATTTATAAAATGAAAATTTGATTTATCTTACGTTTGAGATCCTTTTGTAAATAAATATCTAGTGGTTATGAAATTACATAGTTTTTTCAAAATATTCCCTAAACAATGTCAATGCCAGTATATATATATACAGTGCTTTCGAAAAGTAACGAATATATTCATTATATCTGAAATTGAGAGTTTTTAGAAAAAATCCTCTGACACGTCGATTTTGTTTTAAACAAAGACACCTTTTGACATACGACCCATATTTGTGACGTCATCGTTGTTCGAGATATGACGTCATCGATATTTTTTTTAAATGGCAACCCCCAATTTTGGCCACGCAATTTGAAAGAGCCACGCCATTCTACGTACACATCGTCAATAATTATGGTATGATTACATTAGCGTGAGTATGTAGGTTAGACAAAAAAATGAAGAGAAACGATTTTAAATTTCAAAATACTAAATTTCAACAACTAAATTAAATGTTCAAATTGTGCACCGTTGGCTGCCTGACAGTAGCCAAGATGATTAATAAATTCTTTTTAAACATTGTCAATAACTTCAGGAGGTATACGATGTATCTCGTGACGAATTCTTGCTTTTAAATCTTCTAAATTCTCCGGTCTAGTAACGTATACTTTGCTTTTTAAGTATCCCCACAAGAAGTAATCTAGGGGTGTCAAATCTGGCGATCTGGCTGGCCACTCAATCGGCCCCCTTCTCCCTATCCAACGATTCGGGAACACCTCATCTAAATAAGCACGGACAGGTGCTGCATAATGGGGAGGTGCAGCATCTTGTTGAAAGAAAATGTCATTTCTCGGAAGATCACGTTCCTCTATATCTGGATATAAAGTTATAAGTTCAGGAATAAGGTCGTCTCGAAGAAAATCCAAATATCTTGCACCAGTAAGGTTCACGTCAAAGAAATAGGGAGCCAGAATTCTTCCGTCGACTAAGCCGCACCACACATTCACTTTCTGAGGACGTTGAGTGTGATACTCCATCATCCATCGGGGATTCTCGGTAGCCCAATAACGGCAGTTTTGCCTATTGACATGGCCGTTCAAAACAAACGTAGCCTCGTCAGAAAAAATTACGTTTTTTACGAAATTATTAACATAAGTGCATAGCTCTTGCATTTGCTCGCAGAATTGATTTCGCCGATCAAAGTCGTCTTCAGATAGCTCATGAACAAGGCATACCTTATAAGGATGATACTTTGCTTTTTTCATAATTTTGTGAACTGTGGACGGTGCCATATTGAAATCAGAAGCCAATTGGTTAAGTGTTGAGTGATGATTTTCTTGTATTGCCAACAAAACGTTAAGTTGATCTTCTTCTGATTTTGAAGGTCGACCAGATTTAGGAAGATCACGAACATGCCCAAAGTTACGGTATTTAGACTTAATATTGCTTACCATGCTTTGGCTAATGGGAAGCCGATCAGGATGAGTTTCATTGAACAATTCAACTACTTCTTTTTGGGTGCGCATCCTGTCTCCAAATCCGATCATGCAAAGAATTTCAATTCGTTCTCGTTCAGTTAATTTAACCATTTTTTTATAAAATGACAAAAGTCGCTACTCAATAAACACTTCAAACACACTACTTTTGCCAAACAAAAGATAAGAACCAAAGAAATAACTCAAAAAAACAAAAAAAACTATGTACCGAAGTACGATTTCAAGTTTTTATCTGACAGCAATAAAAAAACATTCTCGGTCGCTAGGCTACTGTCAGGCAACCATAATTTTTGACGATGTGTACGTAGAATGACACGCTCTTTCAAATGGCGTGGCCGAAATTGGGGGTTGCCATTTAAAAAAAATGTCGATGACGTCATATCTCGAACAACGATGACGTCACAAATATGGGTCGTATGTCAAAAAGTGTCTTTATTTAAAACAAAATCGACGTGTCAGAGGATTTTTTCTAAAAACTCTCAATTTCAGAAATAATGAATATATTCGTTACTTTTCGAAAGCACTGTATATATATATATATACGAATAGAAGCGATATATTGTTGGTAAGGGCTCATGAAACTATTTTTTTTTTCTCCAAAGCGTACTGAATATAGCTATATATATATTCTCCACTTTTGCGATGTGCGTTCTGTCGTCGGCATTACTTCTTTATTGGAGAGGCATGGGTTTGTGCATTATTTAAAAAAGTAGTTTTTTTTATTAGATAAGGTCCTAAAAATAATGTGTATTATGTCCATCAGTACACTAAAACTATTATATGTAACTAAAAAGTAACATGTATTTCATGACTTTTTAATAACATTAAAAATAAATAATTGGTGTATGTGCATAACACTATCCACACTCGCTCGCTTAGATCTTATCTTTGACTTTTGAACGCACCCATTTCTGCTAAATAAGTAGGTATCAACTACGTAACGTGTTATGCACATAGGAGTAAATTAATTGCACACGATTTATTTTTAATATAATAAAAAAAATCATGAAATACATATTAATTCTTAGTTAGATATACTTAATAGTTTTAGTGTAATTGACATATTTAAAATATTTCACACAATTTTTATAAAATTTAATTTTTAAATAAATACATCCTATTTCTCACGGCAGGTACTTATACGAGTTCCTATACGGGTGGTTAGTGTCAGCATTAGGTCGTGCGGAGGGTCTTTGCGGAGCGCGCCGCGACTCTAAACGCAAGCAGAAGAAACGCACTCGCCCTAACGCTTGCGAAGCGCTCATGTGCCAAGTTATGCAGAATATGTGCGGCGGATATTATAAGGTAAGCCTTAACAATTAGTTTTTAGTCTATAGTGCTTCTAAATTTGTTTATTTTACACCCGTTTTATTTGTTTTTTCTTTTAATTTTTTCGGAGCGGGGTTACGTTTAATAAAATAGTCCCATAACCACCCCCTTTATAGTCCACTGCTGGACATGGACTTTTTCATGCTCATTGTTTTGTCCAAATCCTTAAATATATCACTTCGTATTTTTTACAGGCACTCGTTGCATTTAAACTGCAAGGCAAAATTAAGCAGCCGGAATCTGAATTCGATAACGAAGCCGTTCGGTACAAGCACCGTTTCGCGCCTTTGTCCGTGCTGACGCCACCTCAGGTGCAATACCACGAGTTTTGTGAGATGACCCAGCCTTTGCAGTAAGTATTACAATGTATCACTATTCTTAAATTTAAATTTTGAATTTTGTTATCTAGATAATCATGTCATAATCATGTAGTATTTTAACGATGTAACTTGTTATGCAAGAGCAGGGTCTCCTGACACACGTATTTCTTATACTTAAATGGAGACTCGCCACTTATATATAATAGTGTGATTATGCTAACGAAATAAAAAAAATATGTTTTTTTTTTAATTTATATTGTATTTAAAATTGTATTTGTTAAATTTGTATTACAAAAGTGTACGGATACACATACCACAAACACACACGCACACAGGTACGTGCGCACGCGTACATACACACCTGTAACCTTTTCACTTCAAATACATATTATTATTAAAGATATGTCATGTCAACTTCGTCATCTAATATATCGATTAATTTTATATACTTCATAACACTATTTAGCTTTGTAATCATTCATTCAGTTACTGACATATACAGTCTTATAATAAGTGCACTCTGGTTTTAAATATAAATAAAACAAGTTGTATTATCGATACAGCTATATTATTTTTTATATATAACATCAATCGATAGCATTAAACTTCCAACAATCTAATAGGTCCGATTTGATGTTTCTCATTTTGTATGCCGCGATAACTTCGTACGAACGTCTACATGTGAAGTCGAAAATCAACCACATAATTATTCTGTTATTCATACACTAACAATGAGTATCATTCATCAGAACCAAGTAACATTTCATTTTGAAAAATTACACCCAATAACACTAATTAATCCTGCATCAATATTTCAACAGGACGATGATACAATATTTTATCATTTCACTCGTTGCCGCAGTGTTGTGACCGTTTAAGACCGCTTGGAAACCTTTTAAAACACTGTCGATTTATTTATGAACGTATTCTTTATTTATAACATGTTTTTTAAACATATAAAAAAATAGCAATAATATAATTTTACGGAATGTGTATTTAAAATAAATGAATAAATAATTAAAATAAATATTATTAAAATAAAGTATTTTTTAGTAAATAAAAACCGAAATACGATTTCGATGTCGACGCATCATTTGGCTAAAAAAGCCGGAATCCAGATCCGTGCTGTTGAAAAAAAATACACGTCACGTCAATGTAATTTCGATTACACTCTGCGCAGTCTCTCGCCATCTTTCACTTTTTTACAAAATTTTCACTTGGTCGGCGGTGATGAAAAACATCGTGAGGACACCTTTCCCCTGCAATTATCTAATACCTAAGCCATAAAACATATCAATTCTTTTACCCTATTATGACAACATAAAGGAATAGGGGAGGGAGGATGTACAAATAGGAAGTATATATTTCTCGATCCTTATTTCCCTATTCTTCTCCCCAAGAACTAACTCTTTAATATACATGTAATGAACAAATTTATGTTCGTGACAACGTTCCTAATTTTTGGCTGATTTTAGCATATATTAGTGACTGCATCCGCCTACCATCACTTGGACTATTACTCCCGATCTCCTATTTATATACAGAAACAACATCAAACAGTATTTAAAAAAATCTAAACAAAATAAAAAACTTGTTTCAGGTATGAAAACCCCGTGATACTGTATTTAGGCGGTTGCAAGCATTTCCAACAAGCACGGTCTCTTCTTGAAACTATTACTACGCCAGACCAAGAGGTAAAAAATATAGTTTACCTAACTTATTTTTAACATATCTAACTTTGCCTAGAGTCTGGTGTCCGAATAAAAATGAACTTTATACTTTACTATTCTAAATATTTACTGTTCTAAAACTAGTACGAAACTGGAACGTAAATGAATACAGGTAGAAATGATATGATAATAATGTCTAGATGTTTTAGCATGTTCATTTTAAACTTTTTAGCAAGTTTTGAAGCGTTTTGAAGTGTTTTATATTTGAAACAGTTTATTTTCTAATGTAAGTAACATAATTATATTTCTGTTAAATTATTCCGTAATTTATACCTTAATAAAAAAGAATTATACGATCCGTGTATTTGCAAACCTCCACGATCATTAGATACAAAAGAAACGACAAGTATCAAGATATTATTACGCTAAATTGGACCTCACTGTAAAGAGTACGTGAAGAGTGTTTTTACCGTTGTGCTATGTTTCGTTTGCAATACTCTAATACCATTGCGGTGATGCATCGTGTCATTGAAATAACGCAAACGATGAAAGGTTGTTTAGTATTGAGAGTAAAATCGATTCTACCAGTTGTTACAACAGGTCTTTTCTTTATGATTTATAGGATAATAATAATTCCAGTATTTTATTTAGTCTATGCGCTTCGCCTGAACGGCGAGAGCGCGCCACCCGCGGCCGATCCCAGTAATGAGCGCTACGAACGCTTTAGACTACAACAAACCCTTGTTTGTACTTTGATTTATTCCTTAAAAGAATATTGTTTTTGGTTTGAACGGTTTTATATATATATTTTAATTGACATGTTTCAGGTTTTTCGTTGATTTGGTAACACGATGAATAATCTTTTTTAAAAAAATGTTTCCATTTCATTTGTTACAGGTTCAAGATCTCCTAAAAGTAGCCAAAACAAATTTCGTAGTGTTAAAGTTGTTAGCGGGTGGACATAAAAGGGACTCCACCACTCCTCCCGAGTTCGACTTCTCTGTACATAGACATTTTCCTATTATCAAATTGGTGTAATATTTAATTTCGTATTTAAAATTTAACTTGAACGTACTATTTATTACATTTTTTGTAAATTATTTTTTGACTTCTCTCACCATTTTAAATACAAACCAATCATATTCAAAATGAAAAATTATTTGTACTTAGTAGGAAATAGTACTTGAAAGAACTTTTAAAATAACGCTATAATTAGCACAAAATCATATCATAAAAGTGTTTTAGCTGTACTTTTTTAAGTAAAACATATTTACTTAAAAGCGTTTGTTAAACTAATAATGTAATTCTCTTCGAGCGCTAGTCAATGCGTTTGTAAAACTAGTAATGTAATTTTCTTCCAGCGCTAGCCAATGCGTTTGGTAAACTAGTAATGTAATTCTCTTCGAGCGCTAGCCAATGCGTTTGGTAAACCAATAATGTAATTCTCTTTGAGCGCTAGCCAACGCTTTCTATCACTTTCTATTCCTACTCAAGAAAATGGTAATAAGATGAAATATAATAAGTTCTATTTTGTTTTTTGAATAATTGCCACACGAACGGTAGGCCAGGCCACATGGTGGTAAGCGGTCACCGGACACTTACAACACCGGGGGCTTGCGGGTTTGCCGACCTTGCAGAACCCTGTTCACAGCTCTCTCGAAGAGCCCCATATCGTAGTGTGACGGAAATACCTCAGCTGGCAGTTCATTCCGCAACTTTCAGGTTCGCGGTATAAAGTGTATTCTCGACCTTGTAAATGATCACGATACAAACAAAAAGATAATTTGATATTAATCAGACTGATTTAATTTCCTATATTTATCTGACATTAGTTATGTTTCTGTTGTATCTGCCATCGTAGTTGTGTATTATTTTTTATATATTATGTATGGGAAATAAAAATGTTTAAACATTCATTTGCTTTTAATGACTAGACGAAGGCTAAACTCATTATAGTCTATAGGGATAATCCTATAGTTTACGCCTATGTTTCCAGTTAAATGGCGGCAATTTGTACTATCACTTTGTACTATCACAAGAGATAGCTGATGTAGCCAACTTGCTGTGGCTCGTAGTATAGCGAACTGCCTGTAAGACAAAGCCATATATCAATTCCCGTGTTTCTTTGTTTTGACAAAGCCACAGTGGGTTTCTTTGAACAAAGAAACACGGGATAAGACGTACTATAAGACACTCAAATTTAACGTATTAAATTATTAGGGTGTGTGATTTTTCGTTGAACGACAGCGTCTGCTAGAATACCATAAGCCATTTAGTAATTCGTAGGTTTGTGGGGACTCTGGGCCTCTCCATGTACAATTGCATTGGATAGTTGATTCTGAGTTTTTCCTCGCTTAAAGTGAACGTCAAATCATAACAGATTTGAATTCTCCCTCCTACGTTGTGTTGATCTTTCATTACTGTCTTGATTAGTAAAAAAACTTATTTATAGTTAAACCTGATGTCATCACTATCAGTCACTTGATTTCACTTATTGGTCAATTACGAGAGAGCCTTCCTTTATTGACCCATTAACGCTGTATGTAATCTGGCTGTGTTATGTTGCATTGGATGGATGACGTCATTTTTTTATGTGGATAGAGTATAACAAGTGACACTTAGGACCGGATAAATTTTGAGGGGGAGAGTGCACGTTACCCTTCTCTCACAGAAGACTACCTTGAAATTTACTGCATTTCCCACTTTTATCTTATTTCCCCATTGTATGTACGTGTTTCGTTAGTGAGTGAGATGTGCCAGAGTCCATTCCTATCCTATCTCTCCCCATTTTCCCAACCCTTTCTCCATATCCATTCCTATATCTCCAAAGGTAGGCAGCGCAGCCGGGGGCGTGCCAACGTTTATCATTTTGGATTAATGTGGGCATGTATCGCGGATGTCTATGGGCGACAGTATCCACTAACTATCGGGTGGACTGTATGCTTGTCTGCCGCTTTCGTACATAAAAAAAACATTTCTCGGTGTTTAAATTATTGGCGAGTCGTATTATAGAAACCTTATCTAATCTGCGTAGAGATTAGTTTCGAATTATTCGATGTAAGTCCAAGACAGATCGGTCTTAGAAATATCTGTTTATCTCGGCCTAATAATATAATTGCTCTGAAGTTAGTTGCTTCCCATGCTGAGTTATGACCCGGATGCTAAGTCCTGTTACTTTTTTTTTTATAAGAAGAAGGCGGATGGACATCGCCCATGGTCATCCGCGGTACATGCCAACGTCAGTTCAGAATGACAAACGTTGACATGCGTTGCCTTTACTTTATATCTAAAGAATTTCCCTTAATTGAGAAAAACTCCGTTGAAGCTAACTATACTTTTGAAAGTAATCTTAGAAATCAAAAACACACGAGGAGGAATAGGTTATCAAAAAGTCAATAATATACAACAATAAGACAAGTATATTTGTATCAATTATTATCTTATAACTCTTGTTCTGATCACCTAAATAAAACCGTAAAATAGGGTTTATCTATACGTAGAAGCAAAAAACAATCGGTTGATAGAATATACTCTTATATCCGCAATAAGTTAAAATCGCCATTGGAGCATAGAGTAAAAACGGAGATGAAAAGTTTTCTGCAACCGCGCGTCCACCGGCGTTCCTTAGTTCTATAGTTCCTGACTATGGTTCCTGAGTTTGTATATCAATCTGTAGGCTAATTACGTAAAACAACCATACATGAATAGGCCCAGACCCAGATTATTAGACGACTATCGTCTTAATTATATCAAGTATCATGTGCAGTCTTCATAAGATGTCTTGCCCAATTTTATTTACGGGAAGAAGGTGTTAGACGAACTAAGAGTTCACTTAATGGTATAGTTCTTTCATCCTACGAAGGCGGGTCACGCTTAGTAGTGGTTGTTCTCGTACATGGTACATTTTTTTAGTCTGCGTGTACTTTAGAACGCTCAGTTGCGTACCCAACGCCACCGCGGCGCATACTAAAACAGTGTTCATGTACGGGCATAACCACTAATAAACATAACTCCCCTTCATGTGATGAAAAAACCATACAAGTGGATATTGCCAAGCCTCCGTATGTGCCGCGTACCTTTGTACATTTAGGAATGGATTTGGAAAAAATATGGGAAGGATAGCGAATAACAGAATGAGGAGCTGTCCTTATCTGCCTAAGCAAAGTCTAAGAAATGTTCATTTATCCGTGGAAGTCTTTCAATCGATTAAATAATTTGTGACTGGGATACAGTTATATGGCACTGCCTAAACACCTGCTATTAATTTGTGTCTGTTACGCCGTGACACTGAATATTGAATAAGCATGAGAAATTCTCTTATTATTCCTCTCCTTCGTCGTCGGTTTCTGTGTCTGAGACGTCCGTGGGACAGTCTTGCTCCATTGTCTTGACCTTTAGGAAGTCCGAAGTTTGAGGACCTAGAACAGAAATAGGCTTCCTTCCTTACAAAATTTCACACTAGTCTGGAATCCTCGATTAGGTACTTCTTTTATTTTAAGTCAAATGATAATCTAGCAAAAGCGACATCAAGGAATTACAGTAAGTAAATTATATTAGTAATAAAGGCTTAATATCAGGAATGCCATTAAGAATTAATAGAATCTTCATTACTTATTTTTTTGACTCTACTTTAAAGAAGAATAATATATATTCTTCATACGTTCAGGGCAAGAGAAGTATGGTTTTGAACAAAAGGTAGATTAAAACGGTACTCCTAAAATATTTAGAATTAGAGTGGAGAATTATTGCACAAATAAGTATTTGTGCAATAACTGCTGCTAACGGGAAGCTGCTGTAGGCGCTGGTTTAACTGAGCTTTGTACGAGTTTGTAAGGATATTCAAAATGGTTTAGGCACCTTCTACATAAGTGACGTTGGCGGCGAAGTCTTGTATAGGTGTCGGGGTGATAGGACGTGTTATAGCTACCGCGGCAGCAGCTGCCTCATCCGCTTCTGGCTCTTCATCACTCTCAATAATTATTTCTTCTTCTTCGCAATCTTCGACCTGAAACAAATAAAGACCTTTGTATTTGTCTTTTATGGTTATAATGTTGGATTATCTTTCTCCTTGAAGAATATATTTCACTTTAAAAATGTAAAATATTAAGACTTGTTTGGCTTTGTATATTAATTAAAGGGAAAGCTTGCGAGTACAAATCCTCAGAAGCGCTATGGAAAAGCCCGTATTGTGTACTTTGCTTCTAAAGAACTTTTAGGTATTTATTTTTACACGCTTTATTTCAACCACCGTAGAACTTAACTAGACACATTTTTATCCCTGGCTAGATCAAGGCTTAATTAATTAAATAGTTTTTTCAACTACCTGTATCTCAAAAGACTGCTGTTTCTTTCTAAACTCCAAAAGAGCTGCAGAAGGTTGAGTATCTCTGGTATTAGGTATGAATTTAACTCCACTTGGAGACGGTGTGCCACGGCTGGGCCCACCTTCGTGAACCTGATATCCATACCCAACGTCTAGGTTAGTAGGCAGGTTTGGGTTACCCGATAATCGCCGGCGTCGCAACTGGCATTCCGGTTCTTCTGACATTGTTGGTTACCTGAGAAATAATGAGAGATTAGGTACTTTTGAAACTTAGATAGCTCTTTGAAATATCACTGTTTACAACAAGCCTTTATAAAAGATTGAAGATATTGGGTAGGGCGTATGAAGTTTTTTTTCTTATAGAAAACGAAAATTACAGTTCTTGTTCAGTTCTAGATAGATGCCTACATTAGTCGAATGCATGACGAATGTTGGCACGTCCGCAAATATGTCGTCAATTTTGGGAGGTTCGGGAAAAAGGTTTGGGAGAGAAAAGAGATGACTAAAGTTTATTTTCATGAAGCTTACTGGAAACCATGATATATTAAACTATGACACTGAAAGACTCCTTTTATAAGATATAAACCCTACATGAGCTATGCAACCTTACTTACTATATTTAAAAACAAACTTACCAGAACAAGTAAACTGCTTAAAAATTTATTCAATAGATGTCAAAAAAGTTAAACGAACGGCTACTGCATGAACTTGAGTATAAATGTTTTTCGTATAATAAACACAATAACGGTATGTGGATGTCGGTGTCAAACCACTAAGTAGATCGAGGCTGTCGATCACAAGGACGAAACCTTACAAAATTAATCCGCACTGTTATGTTTCAGAATACGCCAACCTTTTCTTTGTGGTGTATTTCACATTTTATTTGTTGAACTGATTTTTTTTAAATAGATCATAGGTAAAACTAGGTACCTTTGTTCTTTATAGCTTCTTAATATATTTTTATAAGAAAAAGGTGGCAGACCAGCATACAGTTCACCTGTTGGTAACTGGATACTGTCGTCGCCCATGGACATCCGGATTTGCTGCTTACCTTTCGAGATGAAAGAATGGATTTGGAAATTGGGGAGAGATATGACCGAATGGAATGGGATCTAGCATATCTCACTCACTACCGAAACACATACGTACATTAGGGAATAGGGTAAAGTGGGAAATGCAGTAGGCACATTTCAAGGTAGAGAGTGTGAGAGTGGTAACGAGGCCAGTCGAGTGCGCCCCGCAGTTGTTAGATTGCAGCGTGCACCCTCCTCAATGCATATATCAGACATTGACATAATGTTAGTAATTACCACCAGTTTATCAATATGATCACTTCATCTTTGTTGTTTGTTAATTTTATCTATTCAGATATAAGATCGACCACAGATTGATAATCTCAGATTTCATGAGATCTTGAAAGTTTTGAGTCTTTGTCTGATGATGTTTCGTCGCTGTGATTTCTCTGATGATTTATTATATTATCATTTCAATTAGGTACCTAGTGTAACTAATTCAAGGACAGATTACGAATCAATACTCAATAAAAAATGTTTTGAGTTTTAAAGTAGTATTGATTGCACTATTTATTTATAAACAGACCGCTTGTACAAAGGAAAGAAAAGTTATACAATCATTTAAGAGTATATGGTTGACTATCTCTGCCACTTGTAGGGATTCACTTGTCGAATGATAATTTTTGTCATAATACTTATAACTAGGTAAAACATGAAAATTAGAACAATGACAGGAAGTCAATAATATTTGGCTTTAAAATAAAATATAGTATACCTACTTCTAGAATTAGGAATTCATTTAATATACTATATAATCGTTAGCCAATAGTTGAATGTTCCAACCAAGGAATATCATCATGTATATACCTAATTACTATGCCCTCTACAGGAAATGTCCTATATAGGATATAATACACCTCTTCCGAGGCCCATCATCACTCTCGGAATTCCGTTTTTTATCTAATGACTACGAGTAGCTTTCCTTTAGCCGGAAGGCGACCTAGGCTTTCCGGTAAGCCGTCTTCACTCCAGAACTCGTCTACACCATCGGCCTGCCCGTCATGTGACTTGTCCACCTCAGCTAATTCCTCGAATTATATCGCTAATTGATTTACAATTTCGATTTAGATCCTATATGAAGAATTAATCTCTATGCTTCACTAGTTACTTATGTAACTTACACTGCAGTCACATTATCCTGCTTGGCGGTGCGGTTTATGCATGTGTCTGGGTGGCAGTAATCCATTTACTAAGCAAAGAGATTCTATTGGTCTCTGACGCTGAGGACACGCCTTGAGTTGGGTTTAATAGGTATTATCATTTTATGAAATTCCTCTACGGAGCACAGGCCTTCCTTTGCAAATGCGAGGACGTATTCAATTTCTGCTAAGCGGGCCCACTGGATTAGAATTTAGCGCTTATTCCCCACTGCTCATCTGAAGTGTTCAATTTTAAATAGTTGAGCAGTGGGGAATCACATAGTCCTAATGCTCAACTGGTTAAGCACTTCAGTTGAGCAGTGGGTAATAAGCGTTTTTATTAGTGGTTTCAAAAAACTCATGAATTTAAAAATTTTCGAAATACAAAACCTGTTTGTCGGATCATAGTAACGATAAAACCTATTTTAAGTTGTAGGAAACAGATACAAATTAAAAACGGCTTTTAATGAGAACACCATATAATTAGAAAATATATTACACGGGTACTCCATATTTTGAGGTTGCTGATATCGAGGTTGTCCAGCTCTTTTAATAATAATTAACGGATACTATCTGTGGTGTAATTATTGATATTAATAAAGCCATGCCTAAACAACGTATTAAAGCATATTGTATTATAACCCGGTCCCACGTTTTAACGTAATTTTTCAAGTGCGTGACCAATAGTTATTTTTGAATTTATTAGTTATTTTGTTAGTTTACATACATAAATTGTTGTGATTGTTTTTTATAAGCTGAAATCATGCAATAATTCTGGCAATCTTTTCGATATCTTACAAATTATCTACAATTATAGGTGACCGGTGTCAGTTGAGCAGTTTATCAGTTGAGCAGTGGGGAACAAAAAGTTCGAACATACAATGCAATGACCCACTGCTTAACTGCTCAACTAGTTGAGCACTTCAGTTGAGCAGTGGGGAATAAGCGGAATTTAGGTAAGGATTTAAAAATGTCCCAGTTTTTATTTCTTCTCCATGCCGTGCACCTTTCCTCATAATCTTTTCCTTCATCATCAATGTTTACGATGCGCACACTAGGCGCGCACCTGCCTCGCGTTACGCGAAAGCAGCCCGAGGAATGTGCACTCGGGCCCAAATGTAGTAAACTTACTCAATATATCCACCAAAATGGTGGGTAAGCAAATAATCAACAATTTATACAATTTAGAGGTCTCACTTACCCCAGGTGGTTTTGCCCACACACAAATCTGGAAAGTGTACCTACGCTAGTCCCTACTAGACGTGACCTATCTTAGTGTGATTGAATATATACATACATTCACAATAGATACTTGTGTAGTAATCCAAGTCTCGTTCCGTGGTGAGCCGGTGGCCGCTACAGTTCGGCAACTCACACCCGGCAGCAAATCACCTCGAGAATCACTTCCAAACCACAAGCACAATCACAACAAATCCAACCAAAACACTCGCGTGGCACAGGATATCAGCGAACAAGACCTATTACTAGGCGCTAATAACAAATATCGACTGTCCGAGCCCGCGGTGTGAATTTATCTCAATCTAACTCTGCTCGCCGCCGAGCGTGTGTTACTACTCAAAAATATCAAATTCTCAAACCGCCTTCAATATGGCGGGGACAAAAAAATGTTGCTTCAAATAATCAAGGTATGCGGGTATGCAAAGATGCTCGCGCCAATTCCAAACAATCCCCCGTCCCGAGCCGAAGTATTCGGGTCGCTAATCAATGGGTAGGCGGGATAATGTCGCGACGGCCCGCTTCAAAATAGAATCGCCCACCAAGACCTCGGCTAACCTGGGAACACCATCAGAGCCCGGAAAAAGGTTAACAATGCGCCCCCGGCGCCAACAGAAGGGCGGTAGGTTAGCATCTTTAACCAACACGAGGTCGCCAACCTTCGGCGGATTCGTTTTGTCCGTCTACTTGACGCGCTGCTGCAGTGTGTGCAAATATTCAAGGTGCCAGCGTTTCCAGAAACTCTGAGTGAGTTGCTGGAGCAATTGAAAACGCGACAAACGAGAACTGGGCACATCAGTCCAAGGGTACTCTGGCAGAGCGACGAGTGGCTGACCAATCAAAAAATGGCCCGGTGATAGGGCTTCCAAATCATTCGGATCCGACGAAAGTGGGCATAGCGGTCGAGAGTTGAGGACGGCCTCAACTTTCGCAAACACGGTCGCGAGTTCCTCAAATGTGAGAATCGTCTCACCAATAACGCGCCTCAAATGGGTCTTTGCCGATTTAACTACGGCCTCAAAAATTCCACCCCAGTGCGGACAAACTGGCGGATCGAAGCGCCAGGTTATCCCACGGAGGGCCATCTCACGACCCAAATTCATTTTCTGCTCTTCAAGAAACTCATACACATCCCTTAAGTAGTTATTGGCCCCATGAAAATTAGTTCCGTTGTCGGACCTAATCAAGGTAGGGAGTCCCCTACGAGATACAAATCGGCTGAGGGCCGCTACGAAGGCTTCTGTGGAGAGAGCAGACACAACTTCCAAGTGTGTGGCCTTAGTAGACAGGCACACAAAAACACACAAATATGCCTTTACGGATTTGGCATTACGAAGCTGAGATGACTTCACCAAAAAAGGGCCAGCAAAATCCGTACCAACTGTGGCAAAGGGTCTAGACTCAGAGACTCGGTCCGCGGGCAAATCGCCCATCTGGGGTTGCATGGTAGAAGCTTTAGTTCGGTAACAAGACATGCAACGAAAAATGACTCCCCGGACGAGTCGTCTAGCCGACAAAATCCAAAATTCGCGTTGCAAAATCGCCAACAGTGCGTTACAGCCTGCATGGGAGTTCTTGAGGTGTCGATCCATCGCCAGCAACCGCACCAAATGTCCATCTTTCGGCAAGAGAAGAGGATGGCGGACACCATGAGGCAAATTGGCATGTCTAAGCCGACCTCCCACGCGCAGTAGACCCGAAGGATCCACAAAGGGATTCAATCGCACAATAGCGCCTTTCAATTTAGCGGGACCTTCCTTCATAGATTTTAACTCTGAAGCGAAGCTAACAGACTGTACTACGCGAATCCAACTCAATAGCGCTTCATGTCGTTCCTCAGACGAGATGAAGGTTGACAACAATTTATTCTGTGGGTTTTTAACATTGTGACGCCAACGTCTAACCCAAGCTGTCACATTCAAAAGTTTATCCAGTGAGCTGTACCTGGCCAGCAAAACATCGGGATCATATGATGATTCCGCATCTTGGCCGCTCCCGGCACCATCGGCCACTGGTAAACTTACAAAGCCTATCGCAGGCTGAACTAGAGTGATCCGTGAGGCCGGCCAAATTGACACTGGTCCCTTCAGCCAGTCCGGACCCCACCACAACGGATGTCCAATAATCTCTAGGGCTGAGCATCCACGTGATGCACAATCAGCTGGGTTTATATCGCCAGGGACATGTCGCCAAATCACTCTAGCTTGCGACGCCTGGATCTGGGAAACACGGTTCGCCACAAACACCTCCAAGGTGTGAACAGAAGCTCGCAACCAACAAAGCACAATTTGACTGTCTGTCCATGCAAATACGTCTGCTAACTCTACGGAACGCCCTAGAGTAGCGACGACATGATTCAAGAGACGAGTCAAGAGAGTGGCGCCTGACAATTCTAGCTTCGGTATTGTCATACGCGAGCGAATAGGCGCAACCTTGCTCTTTGCTAGAACCGGCGAGACCAAAACATGTCCAGCAGCATCCACTGTGCGTAGATAAACAACCGCTGCATATCCTCGCTCGGAAGCATCACAAAAGCCATGAAGGCTAGCTCGATATTTTCCAGACGGAAGGAAACGTCTGGGCAAGGAAACCCGATTAAGAGCTGGGAGGGATGACACAAACTCTAGCCATTCCAATAATAACTCTCCATGAAGAGGCTCATCCCACGACAATTCAGCAGCCCATAATTTCTGCAAAAAACATTTCGCCCAAAAAATGACTGGACTGATCCAACCATTCGGATCATAAGTCCGAGCGACAGTGGACAACACTGATCGCTTCGACCAAGTCTTCGGGGACTGTAGGTCCACATGATAAGTGAAGACATCCTGGACTGGTCTATACTGGACACCAAGGACAGCCAACATGTCAGGATTGTCTACATTCTGGAAGATGTGGGGATTCTGCTGGTGCTCCTCCGGCAAATCGGCAAGGAGCCGAGGTGAATTCGACAGCCACTTTCGCAATTCATAGCCACCAGCTTTCATGAGGTCAATCAATTCGTCCCGCAAGACGAGAGCCTCTTCTACAGTTGCTGCCCCACTACAGCAGTCGTCAACATAAATATCCTCTTTCAAAATGGCAGCCGCGCGAGGAAACCTTATCCGCTCTCGTTCAGCTAGCTCCAAGAGCGAGCGGATCGCAATGAAGGGACTAGAACGCAAACCATAGGTGTTGACACGAAGTTCATAGACAACCATGGGATCATCAGGATGCTCTCGCCACAAAATCAGCTGGAATCGCCGGTCATCGCGATGAATTATCGTCTGTCTAAACATCTGACGTATGTCAGCGACGAATACAATTGCATGACGACGAAACCCAGTGAGGATATCTCCAATGTCTCGATGTAGCTTAGGTCCGGCATGGAGACACTGATTCAAAGATACACCAGAAGTAGTAGGCGCTGACCCATCAAAAACTACACGTATCTTGCCACCTGGCGTCTTCAAAACGGCATGATGAGGAAGGAAGTAATGCTCCACTGAGCGCCAACCAATATTCGACACAGACATGTGTCCCAAGTCCTCATATTCTCGCATGAACTCAATATATTTCCGGCGAAGCTCCGGATCCCGCTTCATGCGACGTTCCATGGAGACCAATCTTCGTTCAGCCAACTGCCGAGACTCGCCAAGCGGAGGCCTATTCGCCAAAAAGGGAAGACGGGTGACAAGCTGACCAGAGGCGAGGCGACCTGTGTTGCTCTGGTAGAAGCTTTCACACTCTTCGTCCTCTGGACACAATCTAGGCATAGAGGGAGGTTCCTCCACTTCCCAAAACTTCTGAACGGCGTCAGAAAGCGTGGATCCCACACGTAGCCCATCCTCAGCAAAAAACACGGTCGAAACCGGAAAGATAGGGCCCAACAATGCCGAACCAAAAATCGTGGGGACCACTACCAAACTACCAGGCTGCAAAGCTCTCCAACTCCCCGAACAAACCTGTCCCAAAATATTACTCCCCAACAATAGGTCAACAGAACCTGGAATATGAAACATGGGGTCAGCTAAAGCTAAACCCTTTGTCAAAGCTATGACAGGTGGAGGAAGCTTTATGCGCGGGTGGTTACTCAAAATATTCTCCAGCACAATAACCGGAATCTTGGTTTTCCTGGTTCCAAGTGGTACTGGAGAAAATTCCACAAAGGTGTGACCAACTCTATTGGTCACCTTAACGTTTCCCACTCCGTAGACTGGGAAAGGAGAAGGACCGACACAGAGGTCCAATTGGCTCACCAACCAAGCTGAAACTATACAACCCTGGGCACCCGAGTCCAAAAGGGCACGAACAACAATCGAGTTGCCCTTCGGGTCCCATACCCGCACAGAGACCGTAGGCAAGAGGATGGTCTCTGGGTTCTCAGCGTGGTGAGCTGCGAGTCCCTAGCGGGAGAAGTTACGGAGTGAGGGCTCCCTCCCCGAGTGCGGCAGGGGACGATAACTGTCTATCCTGCCCTCACCGCGACGACCCTGCACAACATGTGCGGATGAGAGGGGGGCTGCAGCCTGCCTTCCTAGGCGGGGTGGGCGCCGTTCCAACCTCGGTCGCTCCAACAGCGGGGGGGAGAATCTCCGGTTGCGGTAGACTGGTGCGTACTCCGCAAACCCAACAGCGCCTCTAGGGGGTGGCGAACGCCTACCCCCGCCCGTAAGGGCTCGATCCTGGGCGCTGGACCTGGCAGGACTGTCACCACCAGCGTGAGCACCCGAATGTCGCTCAGCATCGCGAACACCAGCACCCTCCTGGTTGCGGTTCGCACACAAAATGACGTGGTGAGCACCACCACATTGTCCACATGGACGAGGCTGAGGACACTCTCGCTGGAAGTGACCCTCCAGACAATGATAACACAATCGCCTCTCCTTGGCGATGTGTCGACGCGCTGCTACGCGCAAAGCCACAAATTTGTGACAAGCAGTCATCCGGTGGCCGGAGCGCTTGCAGAATCTGCAAGCCACGGACTCCTCTTGGGAGACCCCATATCTCGGCCGTGACTGCTTATTCACCGGCGGACCCTGCGGTCGGGCCAGTGGTCGCTCTCGGCGAACGCTAGTCTGCGGCATCAAGAGAGTGGAACCCTCCACGGTATCCACCCTGCGACACTCGTCTTCGAGGAACCTTTCGAGTTCCTCATAGGAAGGCAAGTGAGTGGAGCTGTCTCCACCATATTGTCGCTCAAAGCGCAGCCGCATCTCCAAAGGCAGTTTCGCCAACACAATATGGAGCAGCAAAAAGGACCACTGGTCCACAGGTAAATCCAATCGCCTTAAGGCGTTAACAGCCACCAAAACCGGGTTAACAATATCTGTCCGTAAGGCTGACGCACAGGCAACCTTAGGCAGGTTCAAAATTTGCCCCACATGGGTGTCAGCCAAAAGTCGCACGTTGTGGTAACGGCACTTCAACAAATCCATGGCTGTCGAGTAGGTGCTGTCATCGACCTTCAGGTGCTGTACCAGGCCTAGAGCCTCTCCCTGTAAGGAGGCCAACAGGTACGCCATTTTTTGAGCAGCTGACAGGTCGGTATGGGAGTCCACCAAACTGTTGAACATCCCATAGTAGCTCAACCACTGGTCCAAATCACCGTCAAAGGTGGGAAGGTTGAGCGTGGGGAGACGACCCAACAAGGCGTGGGGTGCAACAAGTGAATCCCCACCAGAGGGAGCTGAGATGTGGGAGACCGCCTCATTAATTGCGTCCACAAAATCGTAAATCTGGCCAAAGTCCGCTTCATAACGCTGCTTCTGCTCGTCCGGTACAGGCGTTTCCAAATTCGCCATAAATGTCAAGCCCTCAGCATAACTCCTATCTAACGCCACCAAACGGGCCGGCATTTCACTCGCCCGGGCGAGTAAGGCTTGCTTCCGGTCCGGGCGGTTGACCATTGCAACCGCAGAAGAAAACCATCTCAGCTGCGCAGTCATTGCGGACTGATGTGTGGAAAAGGTCACCTTGACAGACATGTCTACACCTCAGGACGCACGCAATACAAAACAAAAACCAAAAATAAAAAACAAAAATAAAAGCAAAAAAAAAAAAAAACAATAACAAAAAAAATAACAAAATAAAAAGAACAAAAAATGCAGTGGAGGCACAATAAAAAACAAAAGGGGTGCGTATGTGTCTTCAAGAAGGTATAACCGTCCAAAATATTAATTAAGACTACCTGACAAAATAACAACAAAAAAAAACAAATTAAATTATCAAATTAAAATAAACGCAACCAAAAATGTACACGAGCGTGGACTCAATATAACCACAATGTCCAGCTATCAAAAAAAAACGTGAAGCGTTATATCCAAAATAAATTATTAACGCGTGTGGGTAACTAGCCAGCTACTAACGTCGCACGCGTGGATTCAAAATATCTTCAGAATACCAATTATACGTAGGGCCTAGCCTTCAACCGTGAACGTAAAATATAAAATCAAAACAAACTATTTAAATCAAATTACCAATATACAAACAATACAAAAGTCATCAATATTAACTACCTAACGGTATTATCAGTATCATCAATATCAAGTAACGGTATCAAACCACGCTCTGCTACCAGATGTTTACGATGTAGCAGGAGCGTGGACCCAATATACGCAAGGCCCTTAACACGGGAAGTTACAATTATCAAGTTGATGAATAATGACAAAACAAAAAAACAACAAAAAAAAGAATGGTTGATACCGGTATCAACCACGCTCTGCTACCAGTTGTTTACGATGCGCACACTAGGCGCGCACCTACCTCGCGTTACGCGAAAGCAGCCCGAGGAATGTGCACTCGGGCCCAAATGTAGTAAACTTACTCAATATATCCACCAAAATGGTGGGTAAGCAAATAATCAACAATTTATACAATTTAGAGGTCTCACTTACCCCAGGTGGTTTTGCCCACACACAAATCTGGAAAGTGTACCTACGCTAGTCCCTACTAGACGTGACCTATCTTAGTGTGATTGAATATATACATACATTCACAATAGATACTTGTGTAGTAATCCAAGTCTCGTTCCGTGGTGAGCCGGTGGCCGCTACAGTTCGGCAACTCACACCCGGCAGCAAATCACCTCGAGAATCACTTCCAAACCACAAGCACAATCACAACAAATCCAACCAAAACACTCGCGTGGCACAGGATATCAGCGAACAAGACCTATTACTAGGCGCTAATAACAAATATCGACTGTCCGAGCCCGCGGTGTGAATTTATCTCAATCTAACTCTGCTCGCCGCCGAGCGCGTGTTACTACTCAAAAATATCAAATTCTCAAACCGCCTTCAATATGGCGGGGACAAAAAAATGTTGCTTCAAATAATCAAGGTATGCGGGTATGAAAAGATGCTCGCGCCAATTCCAAACAATCAAGCTAGGGATATCTAATTCGTACTTAGGTGGAAGTCTAATGGTTCGAACTCATGAATGAGATCATGGTTAGTTATTATATTTACATAGACTGTCATCACTCGGGTATCGCAGGTAGAATTACAGGTACTTCAAATTAAAAGGAAACCCGGTAGAGTAACAATGGTTAAGGGTCAAAATTGGAAAATTTTAAGGTTTCGTAACTTTAACTGCATCAATGTTAGATAGGTATATCTTGTTGGTATAAACTTGTTGGTCATGTAATCGTTGCGACCTAGATGACTGGAGGCCGTGGCCGGTGGGTCCCCTACAGTCGGACTAAGAATTAAGTTATTTTTTTTTTAGGGAAAACGTTTATCCTGCGCTTAAATACACACCCAGCTCATTTACTAAAGTTAGTTCATGCTATTTTCCTTAAGACGTTGTCAATAAAAGTGATAATATTTAATGTTTGACTAATAAGAAAGTTCATTATTGTATATGTATAACTCTGGGTAGTTAATTAACCTACAAACTACCTGTGGGCTTTTGAAAGAAATGTACCTACTAATATCTTCTGGAATCTATTGCGAAAACAGCATCAGAAGCATGATCCCGAAAACAATCTGTATAAATGAATAGAGACTGAATGTTGTGCTATTAAGTATTCAGATAAAGCTAAATAGAGATAATTATTACCTTTTAATTTTATTAAATTTTATTGTTAAGTGTGGCGGACTGTACCACTACACTGTAGATCTCTGCTCTGGCCAACATGTCACTGCCAACGAGTCCTCGATTTCCACAAATTTATGCATTCTGTGGCATAAAATTCAAGTACTCAATTAACTACTACTTATCAATAAACAAAACAAAATAATGAAGAAAAAATAAAACGGTTGAATTTTTCAATTGCCAGATGGCTTCGTCTTCCATTTTTCTCAATACTCAATACTAGGCTTGATAAATTGTTAGGACCTCTTTTGAATCACTTTCACGTGTTACTTTTCTGTGTACGTATCTTTTTCTTACAATAAATATTCCAATGGCTTACCAGAAGCCCTGAGGAACTACAGCACCTTTAAAAGGTGGACTCGCCAACCCAGCCATGCATAAGACAATACGCATAAGGAGGCCCATTGGTCCAGCAGTGGCAATGGATACTGACAGAGCTGGTTGCAAATATTCCAATGTCGATACACGGGCTAAACAGACGTTCGAAGAAACAAGTCCCTTTGCAGTCCATTATCACCATGACTCACATAAAGTGAAGAGATCTTTCACTCTGGTAAAATTACTTATAATTAGGAATAGATTTGACGGAGTGGACTTAGGCAACAGAACTCTCCGATGTTGGCAGTTGGTCGTGGAGGCATCGTCTTCTCGCGATGTCGTTTTCGTGTACCAAGTAAACTGTCATCAAAGGTTCGTCAAGACATTATTTAAATGCATGGGCACTAAAACTGTTGGCACTAAAATTGGAATAGGGAGACTGAATTTAAGAGAATAATTGAAATACACTGAAATGATGGGTTGAATCGATATCCAAGTTTGATAATGACGCACCAAAATTACCTATATGAAATCACTTTACCTAATTCGATTACTGGTGATGAAACTATTAAATCAACTACCATCCATTGTGACACATTGCAATTAAAGAATTACGATTATGATCTACACACCTATATTAACTATCTATGGATTGCGGATAAACGTTGCAAAAATCCAATTTTGTTCACATAACTGCCTTAGTTTCATGCCTAATTGGCTCAATCAGGAAAACCGGATGCTATTGAGACCTACATAATAACAACTTCCTATAAACAAAGTATCTCGCGAGTACTCGATTTCCTTCATTGTTTCATATAAAAAGGACTGTCGTGGCGCCTTTTATTTATATGATAACGGAGTAACAACCAGGATATACCTCAGCGGCATAAAGAAATAAAAAATATATTTGAAAACATGAAGGTGTTTATGATTTTGTGCCTTGTAATCATGGCTGGAGTTCTCGACGCGCATGTAAGTATTAACTACACGGAATCATTTTGTGAATTTAGGAAATTCTATAGTTCTATAGGGTTTCTATATACATGTACTTGCAACTTCATACAAATGGTAAAGCACTGCGGTAAGCGCTTGTTGTTGTTTGCCTACTAGTAGCAATTCCAATGCGAGTAGTGGATTTGAGACCCCATTTATGTTTGAAATTTGAAATTATTTATATCCAAAACAAAAAAGGTAACTATACGCGTTTAAGACCCATTCGATAGGTACATATATTAATAACATAATTTATAGTTTCCTTTTAAAATTTGTGTTCTGATTCCTGAATGCAACATATTCCTACAACAATTTAAGATTCCTACAACCTGCAATACCAGGGGGTATGCAGGTGCGCTGCCGGTCTTATTCACAACTTTTTAAAGAACCCTATATCGTAGCATAGCGGGAAAACCTCAGCTGGAAGTTCATTCCACAACTTTCGGGTTCGTGCTATAAAGTGTCTTCATGACCGCACTGTGCGCAGCGACTATTTGTCAAGGAAGTCCCAATTAAGCGCACGACAATGACGTTAATCCAACATTTGTACATGTAACTTAATGGCACGTATTAATATATCAATAAATTTCAGAATGTACATCTATCACAATCTCAAAAAGAGAAGGTCCAACAGTACACCGCGGAATGTGTTAAAGAAAGTGGAGTGAAACTCGAAGTGTTAAGTGAAGCTAAAAAAGGACATTTCAAAGATGACGAAGCATTTAAGAAATTTACTCTATGTTTCTTCCAGAAGTCTGGAATATTATCCAGTGATGGAAAACTGAATGTTGATGTCGCTTTGTCTAAATTACCTGAAGGCGTCGACCAGGCTGCAGTGAAGAAGGTGCTAGAAGAATGTAAGAACAAAACTGGCAAAGATACTGCCGACACAGCGTATGAGATATTCCAATGTTATTATAAAGGCACTCCATCACATGTTGTGTTTTAAATTAAATCTTATAAAATATTCTCGGTAATGTAGGTATTCACTTATTTATTGTTATGGCTGAATAATTTATTGACTCTTTATTTCAATAAAGATCGTTTGTGTATTAATCTGAGGTATTTAATCATTCTTAATATATTTGTGAGTGTAATACTTATGTCAGCATGTTTCACCTATTTTCGTACTTACTTAACTGTAATTCAAAATTTACCTTTTACAATACATTTGGCTAGGTAAATAAAAAGGTTAATTAGTATTATCATAAGTACCTACTTAAATAAGTATTTATGATAATACTACTTAACCGCTTTATAAAATTAAATCGAAAATTATCACCTATAAGAGAATAACTGAAGGAAGGATGAAATTCATTTTCTCATCTTGATTAATTATCTATGCATATAATTATCTATGCAATTGAATAATCAAACCTTTTAAAATTTCGTTATCTGTACCTATTTCCGTATTTTCGTTCTTTCTTTCAATATGTTCATGTTATATTATAGTGAATCCCGGCGGTTGGGCGCCAGCGAGCTTCCTTTGCGCAGTTTCTCAAACGATTCACTAGTTACGTGATCGAGCAGTGCCGCGGGAAACCGCTAGCTATCTAACATTGAAACAGGCATTCGGCCTATGCGGCGCACGGGTCATTTTACATTGGATTTGTTACAGATACAAATATAATTGATACGACAATTTAGCCACAAACACACTTAATTTGTCAATCTAGCCGTGAGCATAGATAGGTACTTGATTAAACATTCTAGCTGCGAACATATTTAATTCGACAATCTAGTCGTGAATATGATTAATTCGATAATCTAGCCACGAACATACTTGATTAGACAGTCCAGTCGTGAACATGCTTAATTCGACAATCTAACTGCGAACTTACTTGATTTGATAATCTAGCCACGAACATACTTGATTAGACAGTCCAGTCGTGAATACGCTTAATTCGACAATCTAACTGCGAACTTACTTGGTTTGATAACCTAGCCACGAACATACTTGATTAGACAGTCCAGTCGTGAACACGCTTAATTCGACAATCTATCTGCGAACTTACTTGGTTTGATAATCTAGCTGCGAACATACTTGGCGAGTTCACTGTTTAGAAGTCGTGTAATTTCACAGGACTTATGGTAGCGGCTATGCTACTCGTATCTCTGTAGTCGCCTTTTACGATACGCACTAGTTGTGGCGACCAGTTGGTCAGTGGGTGATATGTGCAAAGGCCACGAGACTGTTCTCGTGGATATCGGAACAGGCTTTAGATTAGCATCCCGCGGGTCTACTCATGGGGTGGTTTTCTAAAGTAGGCCGACCACACGGTCAATATCATGCAAACAAACACACAAATCATTTATATAGTAGATATAGAATCTGACGTACCCATGAATCTAGTATCTAGGCTAGGGTATAAAGATTAAACTTGCCTCACATTCTTAGTCACTCCACTGAAGCTTGTGGCTGCATCGCCTTATCTTTCTAGTGCCCAAGAGATCGGCACACGCGCTTAACTAAAGAAGGTTAAAATGTATCCCTACCATTTTATATTATTATCTGTTCTTTTATCCATGGGATATTCGAAAACTATACAGGTTGGTGAAATTTCTTTATCCACGAGTATTAGCGATATTGCCCCCCAAATGTGTGCCTTTCTTGAAAGTGTAAAATATTTAACACGTGTTTAATTAAGCGAAGTTAAATTTTGGATGGTTGTTACTCGATCACGTAAAAACGGTTGAACCAATTTCGTTGGAACTTGGCTGTTTTAATCCGGATTAACGCATAGGCTACAAATTCATATAGATCACGCGACCGAAGATGCGGGAAAAAGCTAGAAGTTAATAATTTCTATGTTGATGTAACAGTAGGTCGCTATCACAATAACAACGCAAATATTTTTCAAACTTACTTTATTTATATAAATTAAATACTATTATGTTTCTAGATTAGGAAATAGAGTAGGTACCTACCTAATATAATATAAATATGGGATGTTATCTCAGCAAAATGACCCTATTAAATTTATTAATTTAAATTTATGCGACTACGATTTATTAAATTTTTGTTAATACTTTCTAACTTAGATTTCGTTGTTTCAAAATATTGTCTAAATAGAAACATTTTTAGATGAAAAAATGAAGTATGCAGGTATTATTTGTAAAATTTCGCCGGTCTCAATATTTGGAAAACTAGAAACTATAATAAATAATAAGGTCCTTTTAGTTAGATAATTTTAATGTTTTTAATATAAAAATATATTTTTCAGCAGACAAATACATTGACACCTGAGAATGTGGCCCGTGTATTAGAATCATCAACGCAATGCGTAGCCGATACCGGTGTTGAACCCAACATACTTATCCAAATTAGACATCAAGAAGACAATGATAATGAAAACTTCAAGAAATTCTCCTTGTGCCTTTTTAAAAGACTCGGCGTTGCTACCAAAAAGGGTAATGTGAAAGTGGAAAAAGCATTGCAGTTTTACCCGGACCATGCCGATAAGGAAACCCAGCGAAAAGTAATTGAGGAATGCAATAAAGAGACCGGAACAGACCCTGCTGACACCGCTGCTAAATTTATTAAGTGCTACACAAAGAAAAGTGCGTTTAGATTCACAATGTGATACAGAAAAATGTTATTAATTATATTATTTAAAATTTAAATTAGAAAACATCTTTTAACCGAACATTCAACACTCTATCATCTGACCTGATATGCATCGATTACTCAGTGATACTCGAGAATATAAAAATAGTTATTCATAATAATATTATGATCAACGTTAGACTCCTACGAGCCGAGTCGTACGAGAATATTCGCAAATAAATTCTCCATTCAAATGGTTCGGAATACTCGGTAAAATTTCAAAATTTGATATTTTTACGTTTTTCACACATATTATGTATTAAACTCGTTTTAACGGTTATATTCAGCTATTAAATATGACCGTTATATTGTCATATTTACCTACCTATTATACCTAATCTCGTCGTGTAAATTAAAGAAAGGTTAAGACCCGTTTAATAGGTAAATACAAAGAGTTCACAGTTGAATATCTTGTATGGAAACCGAATTTCAAAAAGTTATAGTACAATTAACCTCGTTGTATGAATGTAAAGTTTCATATTCATATTTACATATTTCATTGTATTTACTGATAATAGGTATTAGATATTATATACTAATTTTGTTAGAATTTTATTTGTATTGTTATATAATATAATAATTGGACATATGTATATTTTGTATCTGTACTCAAATATGTAGGTAATGATAAAATATATAAATAAAGGAATACATAACATAACATTGCAATCAGTGTTAACCAATGACTTAGCAACAAGGTCGTGAAAAGCAGTTTAATAAAATGTATCTGGTTCGTTATGTACTACGCACAGTCGTGTGCTAAAACGTGTTGTATCAATTAAGTGGTCACCGCTTCGGTAAATTGTATTTTCTCGTATTTTACACAACTTGGACTAAGATTAATAAGTAATACGACTAATCGAACTATTGACTACCGATTGTAATTATTATTATTATGAGCCTGTTCTGTCCCACTACTGAACAAAGGCCACCCCACCCTCCTTTTCCTTCTAACTTACCGATTGTACTATCGAAGAAAACATTCCCATGGTTCAAACAATTGAACCAAGTGGTTCTTAGACTATGGTACAACCAAATAATGATTTATCAAAACCCATAGGTGATCATTTGTAATAAGATAATGTTCTAAAATATTATCATATTTTCACAAGCGCTTCTTGAACTATTTATCCACGAATTTTTAGACCTGTTTGGATAAAAAATTCAAATTGAGATCTACGTTCAATTTGAGTATGTAAAAACACAAAATTAAATTGTGTATTATTCTTTTTATAAACTATTTGTGTGTTGTAAATAAAAACAATTTAATTAATAAAAAAGACATATTTCAAGTTATGACATATTATGACATCCATAGGTACAAACACTTATCTTATTCCATATTGCAATGTAATTTTGGTAGGGGAGAGTGCATGCTGCATTCCCACATCCGCTGGTCGTACTCGACTGGCCACGTTACCCCTCTCTCACAGAAGACTACCTTGAAATATACTGCAATTCCTACTTTATCGCATTTCTCCAATGTATGTACGTGTTTCGGTAGTGAGTATGCCAGAGCCCATTCCCATCCCATCCTATCCTAGCCCTCCACATATTCCCAACCCTTTCTCCCAATCCATTCCTTAATCTACAAAGGTAGGCAGCGCATCTGGGGGCGTGCCAACGTTTGTCATTCTGGACTGATGTTGGCATCTATCGCGGATTTCAATGGACTACAGTATCCACTTACCATCAGGTGGACTGTATGCTGATCTGCTCCATTATTGTCTAAAAAAAAATTCAAAGAAGGTTTTAAACCGAAGATACGATTTCTCTTCTTTCATTATTATTGTTGTAGTGTAATAGATTCTATTGCGCATGCGAATTGCACTGTAGTATATAGAAGTTTTATTTTATGAAATTATTTTAATAATATATAAATATTATTTCTACGATGCCTGTCCTATATAAGTTTTATTTACATGTAGGTACCTCTATTTTGTATGTTATTCCTATCTACGAGTATAAGTAATCGATTATATTCTTGAAATTGACTAGGTGCGCTACAATTATTACTAAGTCCTCAGTATTTAACAATATCGTTAAATTAGTTTCATTAAAGTAATAAACATTATACTTCAAACATGAAACATCGATTTGTATCATAATTATGTACGTATCAAAAAGTAATTTACTTTTGGGCTAAATTTAAAATAACGGTGGAAAATTTCTAACATGGAGTCTCTGTAACCTCTGGTTCTGTTGATACGTAGCTAGAACCCTCTCCATCTGTTTCACGGTTAATATCATTATATTCATCTTCTAAAATAATGTTTGTAATGCCATAATCGGAGTATTCTGTACCATCTTCAAGAGAACCACTTTCTGATGACGTATCGCTAAACATCAAATTCCGTATCTGATGTAACCGTTTTTTCTCTTCTATATTATAATAATGAACGCTATCCTGTTTCTTAACTAGGTTATAGTTTTCGTCGAGTGGAACGAAATAAGTTTTAATATATCCCGCGCCTTTGACAAAAGTTTCTCCACGGTATGTGGTGAGAATGCCGCATTCGTCTAAAAGGATTGCCGTGTTTTCTGTGACCTGCGAAAATATTAATGACTCGGAAATTATTTTAAATTTTAAAAGAACAGAATATTCAGTTCAATGTTGTTTTATATTTTGTTACGTTATTTGTGGTCACTTACTTGAATTTTACCAGTTTCTCCTGTAGAGTCCATTCTAGATGCCATATTAACAGCATGCCCCCATATATCGTATAGTGGTTTTATTGAACCCACTACACCGGCTGCAACTTGTCCATTAGATATCCCTTAAAAAAACACCAGTTTTATAGATTCTAATTCCAAAAAATCTTATAGAATCAATTATTCCGACTATGGATCAAATGAGTAAAGTTATGCTGCTTACCTATGCGTAAATTCAATCCTGCAAATCTTTGAAATGACCCCCTATTGAAGTTTTGAAGTTGTAACATCATGGCTGCTGCGAATTCGATCATAGTCAGTAAGACGGATCGATTATAGGGTGAATTTTTTCTTTTGTCCGCTACTGAGTTGAATGATGTGGAATCAAACGATTCTCGTCTGTTTGGGTCCAGTCCACATGCTGCCATATACGTCCAGCCTGCCACTTTGATTTTTTCCACTTTATATACAGAAGCACCAGTAAGCAACAACTAAAAAAATGCCAGTTTATATTCTTTATTCTCGTATGTTTTTTTAAATAAACAATAATGTTAGTTTCAATTACCCTGTCAAAATCAGAGATGACCTGATCCAAAATACTCAGCACAAATTTATCACTCGAATCAGCATCATTTTCGACTCCAAGTTTGTAATCAGTCAACGATGCAAACATTACTGCTACATTGTCATATTTTTCGTAGTACAACTCATCTATAGATCTGTTCAAATCTAAATATACCTGAACTGAAAGTAAATGATCATTATGTAAAACGTAAGTAGTAGATGTTCGGAATGTTTAATAATTATGATATGCATGATATTTACCCACGTGAGCTGGTAGAATGTTCTCCAATAACATATTATTCACTTTCAACATTGTTTCTGCTTCTTGTTGTTCCTCGCTGAGCTGCATTTGCCATAAATTGTCCAATCGGTTTCTGAACTCCGTTGTTCGATCTATCCAATACAATGTTATTGTTATAAATACAACAGAAAGAGTATGAGAAATTCTGGGATCTAAACCGACGTTCCACGTGGCATCAGCAGCAAATAGAGAGGTCTTTATTTCCCAGACGACGTACAGGTAGAACATTGTCATTCCACCTGCAACGATCCATTTGAATATGAAGAAGACTCTACTGAAGAGGAAGTTAAGAAGTAAAGCCAAACCCCAACACTGAGTGACATGCTGAAATAATAAGTTTAATTTTAATTCTTTCATAAGACAGTATTTAACTATTATGCGAGGTATGAGATTGTTTGATTACCCACGACGAAACGCAGTTAGATAAAACGCTCTCTGAGGTAGGTTCCACCTCTACTTCTTCACACCCCATTATGTTTACAATAGAAGTGGCAGCGAGTCCAAGGCTTATCAGCAAGTACATTCCTGTTCTCACTTTTGCTGATCTTATTATATTCGTTGAAATATCATAAACCGCTCTTAGAATCCGATTTCGAGGCTCTTCAACGCCTCTGTATGTTGTCCAGAGGAAATGAAACCAGGTCAATGGTTGCATAATTACTAAACCAAATAAAAGTGATCCGAAAACTACCCACGTGTACCAGTTGAAGCTTTTATACCTGAAAATATTAGACACTTGTCAAGAAATAGACAAATAATAGACTTAGTTTCTAATTAAGAATAATCTTACAGAAACATACCAGTTTGTTGTTAAGCCATTAATTAAAGATATTAAAATGCAGATAATTAGACAACAACTGATATAGTATTTGAATAGAGGATCTGGTAAGAGCAGAAATTGCTTCTCAAGTGTAAAATTTTTGTACATCAGAGTAAATCTGTTTAATCTGTCATCCCTTTTATAGTGATCTCTGAAATAATAATTTAGATTAACTTTATGAATAAATCAGGCGATAATGTATGGAGAATATTGTTAAATATTACAAAGTACTAAAAAATAAATAAAAACATGAATATTTACAATTTATAATATCGCAACATTTGCCGTAGACGTGTCAATAGCGAGTATTTCAAGATGAATGCCTTTTTGTTCGCCATGTTCATATAATTGTAGAGGGAGAGTGTACCCTGCATCCCCACAGCACAATTAAAATAAATAATTTCCACAGATAAGATTCCCACAGATAATTTAAATTAACTAGGCACACTCTACTGGCCACGTTACCCCTCTCTCACAGAAGACTACCTTGAAATATACTGTATTTCCTACTCTATCGTATTTTCCCAATGTACTCACGTGATTCGATAGTGAGTGAGATATGCCAGAGCTCATTCCCACCCTAACCTATCCTTCCCCATTTTCCAATTTCTTTCTCCCAATCCATTCCTTAATCTGCAAAGGTAGGCAGCGCATCCGGGGGCGTGCCAACGTTTGTCATTCTGGCTTGATTTTGGGATGTATCGCGGATGTCTATAGACGACAGTATCCACTTACCATCAGGTGGACTGTATGCTTGTCAACCGCCTTTTTTCTATATATTGTCTAATAAAACGTTGGAATCTATATTGAGTGGTCTCATAATGATCGCCTTATGAACTAACAAGACATTCTTCAGTATTAATCGTTTAATCAAAGGTCACACAGGGCTTCTACATACCTATAATTGCTCTATCAATCACTTACCTATCTCTTGTCATGTCTTCAATTTCTTTGGCCATTTGTGCATCTGCTATTTTTAACATTTGTTGGTACTCGACTAAATTGTCGTCCATAAACGGTGTCTTCCTGCGCAAGTTCCCTGAATGTCTACTATCCGATCGCTACTGAAAATACGGAGTATTGGGAGAAAATATTAAATTGATTGAATGATGATGTCTTTACAATTTATGTAACGAGACAACTACTTACTCTAGCATTTGAAGTCTTCTTGATTATCCTGTTCAAACCGACTGAAGGTCTTCGAAACGGCTTAGGAGTCTATAAGAGAAACAATCTAGTAATTCACTTTGCGGTTAAAAATTTGTAAGCGAAGTTTTGTGTAAAGAAATAAGAGTTTGAAGTAAAAGAATAATGAAGCCCCATTAACTAAAGACTAAATAGAAGCCTAGCATCAAAGAAAGTAAAATTGAAGACTGGCTATAATGGTTTTACGACTGAACAATTATAAATATTAACAGTTTGTGCATAAACTAATTAATTTTAATATTAGTTACCCGCGATGGTCGCGACAGAAGATATGTCTCCAATTTATTTCTCAATATGAAAGAATCGTTTTGAGATTCAAAGTTTGGCTCAATTATGTACTCCCACGCATATTCTACCAACAATTCTAAAGTTTGTTTCGTGATGTGCACTTTTCTGGAACAAAAACAAATACGTAAAGAGTTTTTGTCTGAAATAAGTTTCGATTTGACACCTGCGAGTAGTTTGTAGTGTCAATGTATTTTTTATAGGAAGAAGACGGCAAACGAGCAGACACTCCTCCTGATGGTAAGTGGATACTGTCGCCCGTGGACATCCCCGACACATGCCAACTTCAGACCATAATGACAAACGTTGGCACGCCCCCGGATGCGCTGCCTGTCATTGAAGATGTAGGAATAGATTTAGAGGAAGGGTTGCGAAAATGGTTTGTCTAATGCGCAAAAGGTTCCAAGTTCGATTCCCTGCTACACAGACATTGATTTTAAGATCTGGAGGCTTCTGTTTATCTTTGTGTGAGTCTCTGGATCGAGGACACAAGGAGTTCTAGTGCGGGCATTTAGTGTGTAGTTACTTATTTATTTATTTATAAAGATATTCCTAGAAGTCTCAAAGTAGATTAATTTGTTTCCAACGAAATAGAAAGGCTACAAGAATGTAGGCTTACTTATACTTAGGTATAGCGAAAGAAATATGGCGTACCCAGCTCTGCCGGTTGACTCCATTTTGTTCGCAATGGTGACGTCTTTAGACCAAATGTCATATTGCCACTTTCTGATGCCAATAAGGCCGCTGAGGATTCTGCCAGAGTGTACACCGATTCTCATGTCTATATTCAAAGAACGCTTTTCTCTGCAAAAACATATAAAGAAAATAATGTGCTTTATTTTTACACTATAGAGAAAATAGAGAGTAGGTACGGGTATAAATAGAATATATTAAAATATTAAAACTTTAGTATCAAATCTGTATGAAAATACATTCTAATTCAGAGAAAAATTCTCACAATTTTCATACACAACATCGAGGCAACGTTGGATATACATTTTCACTAAAGTCGGATTTTTTATTTGAGTCGGGGATATGACATGTAGAACTGTCAATAAAGTGTTATCTCTGTACAAATTTCACTCTGTTTGACAGTTGTACATGTCATATCTCTACTCGAATAAACAATCCGACTATATATAAAGTATTACGGTATTTCAGGAATGGCAAGAAGGTAGAATACAAAACATAAATAATAAAGCTTTTAGCGATAAGGCCATCTATTTCTTCTCTTACATTAAACTAACAGTTTAAGTTAAAACGAGAATGCAATAAGAATTTTTATCCATTTCATTCATTCATTCATACATCTGATTTCAAAGTAGCAGAAGGCGGCAAAGAGAAGGAAGAACACACACATTGTTGTTATTAGTTTATGTTACAGATTTCATTATACCTACGAATCTTTATTGACTTTGGGTTCTAGGACAAAAAACTAACATTAAGTATGCGTTATTCACGCTAATATTTTTTTTTTTTTATAGATTAGTGGGCGGACGAGCAAGCGGTCCCACGTGATGGTAAGTGTTACCGCCGCGCATGGACCCATAGGTAAATGTAAAGGTTATTTGTTGTTTTTTTTTGAGTCTTTTAAGTTATTATATAGACATAATAATAATCACCTCACGTCTTTTATAATATCGATCATTTCCAGCCCAAGGTCGACGCAGTTCTTCGCGTGCTGGTCAGTCGGTTTCGGTATGCCACTCACGCAATAATAGCAATCCCCCAGAAATTTTATTCGCAACACATCATATTCCTGTAACATAAAATAATGTATATATAAATCTAAAAGTTGCATATCTTTTATAGAAATTATATTGATAAGTGTTCAGCTATATCTTAGATAAAAAAAATTTTAAACTAACGCAGCTACATACGATAGGTCAAAGTAAAAGTTCTTAGAACTGGCTACTGTACAATACGATTGAAAAAAGAAATCGAATTTAGAAAACGGAACTATTTGCTTTAGACGATGTTAGAGAAGGGCGTCCTGCGACGGCGGTGACGGAGGAAAACATCAAAACTGTGCAGACAAATTGAATGACAGCATCATTGAAGCAGACAAACTAACGGTATATCAGCAGATACGGGCATCATTAGGTATTGATATGAGTCAAGTTCAAACCATTTTACACGATCACCTACGGGTACGGGAGCTTTGTGCTAGATGGATTCCTCAGAATTTGAGCGAAGCTCAAAAACACTGTCGCGGAATAGTGTCTCCAAATGCTTGAAATTTTCGACAATGGTCAATCAAATGCTGTTTTTGATATAGGTGATGAAAGCTGGTGATCCAGCTGGTGATTGCTATGAGTCTGAAGCTAAAAGATAATCTGCGCAGTGGGTCTTTCTTTTAGAAGGGTTGCCGACGAAAGTGAAGAAAAGACGGAGTGCTGAAAAAAAGATGATTGCCTCCTCTTTGGCAGATCGGTCCACTTTGCTACTACAGTTTTATAAAATAAAATAAAAATATCAGTAACTACGGACTGGTATGTGAACAGCTGCTTGCCTTCCGTTTTGGAAAAAGTCAAAGAATGACGCCCATGTAGCAGAATGACCCCTCCATCACGTCAATGCCCTTGCTCACTCCGCCAGACAAACGAAGCAATTTCTGAGTACCTACTGTAAATGTAGAGTTAATGGGTCATCTGCCATACAGTCCCGACCTTGCGCCCCGTGATTTTTGTTTAATCCCTAAAATTGAGGATAAACTCGGAGGAATACGTTTTATGAATACAGAGAGGCACTAACAACCTTCCAAACAGCTGTTGAAGAGGTGCCTAAAGAAGGGTGGGCTGAACACAATAGTTTCATCGTGTGAAAAAGTGTATCAATTGCCGCGGACAATACTTCGAAAAGCAATAAAACAACTTTCATCTTTATCTCTGATTTCGTTTTAGAGATTCTAAAAACTTTCAGTGTCACTCACGTATTGCATATTTAGTTAAAACCAATTTACCTCAGAAGCCTCATCGAATCTTCCAAACAGCTCGTTCAGTAGTTCCACCATCCGCATTGGAGACAAGGTGGTTGATATCATTGTATAGTTCACCACGTCCGCGTACAATATGCTCACATCCTCGTGCTCCTCCACATACAGTTGACTGTAAATTTAAATTAATTAAAACGACTAATTACACTTTAGAAACCTTTGAAGGGAACAAGTTGTTGGCGTCATCTATCTCATTCATTCATAGGTTACTCACTCATTATCTTATACATTCATTGGTTAGTAGACAGATAAACATGGTTTACTTAGTTCTAGTTGCAAACTTTCTAATTTAAGCATTGTGGCATAGGATAAGAAACGCTGACGCATTTTCCCAAATACCAATAAACCATGCTGAATGTATCTGTTGGCTTCCTTGCTGAAGTTAGGATTATCTAGTTAAATAGTTGGTAGGTCTGGATCGAGATCCAACTATCGTCAAGAGTCGCCCATATCACCAGTTACTAATTATCAACAATAATCAAAATCATGAACAATTACTTCGAGTGTCAAGCTTTTGACGTTTATCGGCATATTCATTGAATAATAAGTTCGAGACTGATGCGTCGTGATGTTGCACTAAGGTCGTTCAGCGTCTAGCTCAAATCTTAGTCAGTTATACAAAGCTCAGTGTACATTCATTTGACTAAAATAACAAAATCACATCATAAAATAAACACAAAGAAGAAACTGAAGATAACTTATCTACAACAAAAGTCAAAAATTTGGGTTAGGCAATGTCAATGCCACGGATTAAATATACACTCTGGGCCATAAAATCGTATTAGATGGTTAAATAATATCGGAGAATACAATTGATTCATGAGATTGTATCTACCAAATTTTCCTTCAGTTAGAAGGTTGAGTCAATAAGGATAAACCCTATCGAAAACAATTAGTAATAAATTAGTCAATTCTCGTAGTATTTTTCGTGAGTTCTTCGCAATAAAAGTCAATCGATATCAGTCTATACTGTCCCACTGCAGGGCATAGGCCTTCCCTAGTAAATCACTAGGGTATTTTAACTCTAAATCTCTCAAAAACATAAAAAATAAACATGAAAGTTTAGAAGTATTCAATTTAATGCATGCTTAAATAAGCGCTTTTTCGATTTTTATTCTTATTTTTTTGTGTCTCCTATCGTTCAGTTATTATAGGAAGAGCTCCGACTGTTGACATAAATCTGTAACGTAGTAAAAATCATTTTACAATTCGATAGTCCTTTAAGAATATTTTTTTCTGTTTTATTGTATTATGTTACGATGACTTAAGAAAGAAACGGTATTTACATAAAACGAATTAAATACGAATACAGAACTGTCAGTGCTCTTCCTATCATAACCGGGCATAGTAAATCATTAGGGGGTTCGGGCCATTACCCACCATGCCCAATGCGGATTAATGGATACACACGCTCCAGAGACTTTTTTCAATTCTCAAGTCATACGAGTTTCTTACAGATACAGATTTCTTCACAGTATTTTCTTCACCGCTGAGCTAGTGATAATTTTGAAAATCCTTACTTAGGTGGATAATCCTACTTATGTAAAAAATCCGTACTTAAGTACAGATCGAGAATTTCAACGTAAGACTTCACGAATGGGCGCCGGGAATAAGGAAAACTAAGCTATCACTCACTCGACTTTGAATATAGGATGCAGTGGTAACTTACCAAGTTCTTTATTTAGCAACTAGCAATGCAGGTGATTTACTTCACGTGAACTTTAGACTAATTCCCTTGGGAACTCTATAATCGATCTGTATAAAACGTACCGACACATGAGCTATACCAGTGCCAAGTTTAATTAAAATCCGTTCGATTAGTTTTTGCGTAATGCGCGTTCCGGCAGATGGACAAAAATTCCAAAAAAATACAATCACTTTTTTTTAATATTTAATATTTAAGATACGGATCTGTTACGATTTTCTTATATGTGTAGAAATATAGAAAGCTCTGTATCAACCTGCATTTACTGCAAGGGCAATATCCCTTATAATCACGAGTGGGTTTGTTGTACATAGTACAGGTTACGAGAGAATCTTACTTGAAGGTTCTCTTACTGTGGCTGAGGCTTCTTGTTTGGATGCCCAGAAACATGTTCCTGATGTCCTGTCGAACTCTCGATACAATATGCTCGGGTAGTATGCTCAACATAAGACGCTCCTGAAACATTTGAAAATCAAAGTAGGTAGTATGTATTTGATCTTAAAATTAAAATGTATTTATCTACAACGATTTTACTTAATCACACGGATCAAAACACATTTCTCTTAGCTTTGTCAATCGTTGAAAAAGCCACTTCTTTGATTTACGTAAGTTTGAGATGACGAAATTGATAAACAGATTTAATGTTAATTCTAGTTTTATTATTTACTAGCTGTGGCCGGCCACGCGTTGCTGTGGCTGCCCAACAGATGGCACTTACCCTGTTTTTGGGTAAAAAGCATATTTTTACCGTGATAGGTATATAAGAACACGCGCGTATTCGAATGCACCGTTGTATCAAAATTTCAAAGCAATCGGTGAAGACTTTCGGAGATTTAAGATTTTGAACAAATGAACATTTACTTTTTTATTTATATATATAGAATTTAGATTGTCACCTAAAATCTCACACTTTTAACAATAATAAATACCTACGACGTACGATAATTTGATGTAATTACGTAAACACCTGGGAAGTACCCGAGACTAACCTTCGTAGGTATTAATATCTTTCGATAACACCAATTGGCAAGTTTGTTTTGAAATTGTACAGAAATGTGCGTACCGTAATAAGTACCGAATAATTGTGTTTACATTTTTCAGAACCTATCTATGTAATTAGTTTTATGACCACACTAGCCCACCCCTTCGTTCGCATGAACTTTAGATTGAGTCCTGTGGGAACTCTGGGTAAGTACCCTAAAAGTTAACCCTAACCCTGCACATGAACTATAACTATGCCATTTCATTAAAATACATCTAGTAGTTTCTGCCTGATGAACGTTCAGACAGACAGACAGACAAAAATTCAAAAAAATGTTGTTTTGAATTTTAACAGACATTCTAACAGACAGAAATTTTAACAGAAATGAATTTGAACAAACAGACATAACAAATAATTCGTAATTTAATACCTATTGCAATTGCATCTATTGCAAATGTTTGATGAATAATATTTGATAAAGAGAATAATATTTTTTTAAATATTATTTCTCTTTTTAAAAAAAATATTTGACACGGCTTTGTTACGATTTTATTATATGTATAGGTAGATAGATATACTTTTTGTAGATTGCTTTCATGACCTTACCTCTTGATCTCTAACAAACTTCAATCGTAAGGTGCTTTCGACGCAAGCTCTTCTGTCTAAAAATGATCGTCTCGTCACTATTTCATTCATAAGTCGAAAATACACTCCCATAAGATTGACCCCAATAAGGTAAATAACGTCTGACGCAACCTGAAATGTATTTTTTATTTTAATTCTAATGCATAAAAAACCATCAATTGAAAATACACTTTATAATATAATTAACAAACTTAACAACTAAAGAATTATATGTACCATCAAGGGTTCTTGCTCCACATTTCTCCCTGTTCCTTCCGGAGTACCTCAGGGCTTCCAGCTCGGTCCCCTTCTTTTTGATTTATATATAAATGTTGTTGTTTTTTGAAATTCAAAATGCTAATTATTTACTTTATGCGGATGATATATATTTTTAAATAATTAAAAGTAGACATGATTGTGAATTACTTCAAAATGATTTATAAAGACTATATATATTGTAAACCTTTAATATTTACAATTAAATTAAAAAAAATGTCATATTATTTCATTCATTAGAAAGAAAAATCTGATTACTGAGGTTTAAACAATAAACCCATATCTCTAGAGTGACCGAGGTGAGAGACCTAGGCGTCCAACTTGATAATAAGCTTATTTTCAATTCGCGTATTTATAAAATTACTCACAAAGCTTTTAAAATGTTTGTGTACCAAACATTTTAAAAGCTATTCTTTATAATTCTCTAGTTAGACCTATCTTAGAATATAATTCTACAGTATGGAATCCACAGTATTATAGTACTTATATCTATACTATTGATCGAATTGAAGAAAAAATAAAAATCACATTGAAGAACACAGATTCACTTCAAAGTCGTCGCGCTGGAAGGGATCAAGTATTCTTATTCAAAATATTAAATTACAAATTAGAATCATCATATCTTTTAAGTAAAATCAATTTACTGTATCAGAGATTGAGTGCCAGGAATAGAACGATTTTCTATAAGTATTGACACGTTTAAATCCAATTTTTGTTCTATCAATTTCATCAACCGCGCATGTAAGACTTACAATGATGCCATATTCTATGGTCCCTTATTGTTTGTCTCGTACATGTGAATGCATGTAGACTGCAAGTTCAAAATGTATGTAAAGGTAACAATAAATGATTTTATTGCCTATTTATTGTAAATTTGTAAAATGTGGAACTAGTCTATCTGGGAATTGCAGGGAAGTTGCTTCTCAACTGTATTTATAATTTTGACAAACTAAAATGTAAAATATGTTTAGTTAGTCGAGTCTTCGTTGGTTTTCTTTTCTATTTATTAAGTTTTGTGTAAACACTATAAAACTGTATGTCTTCCTTGAATATATAAAATAACATATAAAAATTGCATCAATAAAAAATTCAACGCGTTATTAATTGTGTTATTAGTTGAATGGTAATTTTATTATGAAAAGGACTGCCTTGTTAGCAATTTGTAAATACAGTCAATGTTTGTGAAGCCAATAATTAAAAAAACAACTATTAACATAATTGCCTAAGATTCTAAATCACAAGCAAATCTACAACGTGTCAGCGAAATAAAACAAGACCTGACACATGTCAACTAGTAATATCTTAAATAATCCTTAAATGCACGTGTATGTACAGTAATCATTGTTAAAAGAAGTCATTGTATGCCATGCACATTATACATAATCCTTATCGAGACCTAAGCTTATTAAATACTTAGACGTGATTGATTAAAAAATATTTTTGTTGGTACCTGTATATTAATCTTTTAAAACTGTTTTGATTAAAAATTATAATAACACTTGTCATGTCAAAAGTACATTATTTGTTATTTTTTAATATTTAATTAGTTTTCTTAATCCCATCAAAACTCTCTTCCCTAAATATTAGAAATATAAGTAAGTCGAATTGAGTACCTACAATAGAAGAGTTATATGTAAAGATCGCAAAGAAAATAAATTGTTAACTTTTACCTGAAGGGCGCTTTCAAACGGGCTGCACTCTGTAGTCGAGTATGTGAACTGCATGCAGTCGCTTGCAGTCGGCGGGAGTCGCTTGCAATTAACTTTGATTGCAGACGACTGCATGCAGTTCACATACTCGACTACAGAGTGCATTCCGCCTAAAAGTCTGTAAACGTTTGTATTCATAATATAAAAAAAAATATGCTAACCCTTACCACTACGCCAATTTGTGGATCCCCGAAATACGTGAAGAATGCAAATATCAGAACGTACACCATGCTTACAAGGATTCCAAGAAAAATAGCCAAGAAGTTGTTTCTCATTGGCAAGAAGATGTATATAGAGAGAAGAGACATTGTTGCGTACGCTGGACGCAGTGACATTCCTTCCGAAGCACTGTATATTGCGATTACAATATCTGGAATTATTTTTTGATTTAAATGGATATTCAGTTTTATATTACAAAAAAACGTGTGTTCATAGAGCTGGAGAGATTCCTACGCTACATTTCCCGGTATATGTGAAAACCAGTATGTATTTTAAAATACCTACTCGTAGTCTTGTATTAATACGAGCACCATAAATACTAAATGGTGAAATCATGATCAACAAAATAAACTATTTTTGAATAACTGAAACAATTTTAAATTATTAAGAACCAGCTTCTACCCGCGGCTTCGCTCGTGTTGACTAAGCAGCTGTAATAGTTTTTTAGCACCTGTAAAAGCACCGACGTTATGGATTTCACGGATGAAAATCCATCCAGTACTTTTGAGTAATTCTATTAAAAGTCATTTTTTTATTCTCCTCTATAACTCAACTTCCTTCTGTCATATGAAGATGACATATATATCAGTTTTCCTTTTGAATACTTAGCTATACACTAGTGATAACCCGATCAAAATCCGTTCAGTAGTTTTACTGTTTTGGTTCTGTAGGTTCTAAAGAGACCCTTCAATTATATTTTTTTTAATTAAGTCATTGGATCCTTTTACTGTTTTATTAAATGTAAAGATTTCATGACAAAGTCAACGGCGGGGACAGGACTCCTTTTGCGTTATAGTCACCAGAGAAACTAAACATAACCCACCTATAAATTAGTTGCCCTTGATTTAATGCCCATTCAGTATATTCTGTTGTTCATTTAATTATTTCTCTTTCAAATAATATGAAATATGCGTAAATTTTGCTAATGACCCATATGCCTAATGATGTGAATCGAGTTGTTAGTACGACAATGTTAAAATTCGAATTTCAGTTATGATTAATTATCTTCATATGAAATCGATGACTTTGATTAATACGAATACTTATGCTTACCGGTTATTACCAAGTCTGCTGTGATAATAAAAGTGACGAATATCGGGATCCAGAACCACTTCTTCTTCAACGGGTCGTAGATGCACTTCCAAAGGAAGACAGCTGGTATCGATATTCTTAAAATATACATTGCCAATGAAATGTGAGTAGAAGTCCATTGGATCTGCTGAAACCATATATTATTATATGTTTATCGTTACTTCGGTGCAGTATCTTATGAGGGATAACTTTTATTTATATTTTACGACTATTTACGAGTACATCTACATTTAAAAGGTATTTCTAAAAATATTACTAACTAATGTTAAAAAGATGACTTAATGGATTTTGAAAATTCTAGTAAATTTATCAATAGTAGATATAGACGCAATTAAAAAAAATGTTCTTACCTCCCTGTACGTACCAATGATGACTAACGTGATATGTATAGTCGAGAAAATCACTAACAAACTTAAGTATATATAAATTAACGTCTGTCTCAACTTGTCGTCGTATTTTCTATACAGCCCTTCTAGATCCTTTTGATCAAACTGATCCTGAAAGGAGATGCTCTAATGTGAACAAAAACAGTTAAAAATAATCGCTTTAATTACTGTTCTGAAGATATTTAAACACCAGTACTGTGGGTATTTGCAAAATTATTACTGAAATTATGTATTAACAATTATTCTCGACACGGTTAATAAATTTCTACGATTTGTTTATTAAAAAATGAGACCATTAGGGGTATTGTTAACATTAACATACATGTACTTTATTAATTCTTGTAATTACTAGACACACGGAGCTAGCGTACAATATCGTCAGTTTGTGTTTGTTTATATTAACTGTAGGGCAATTGTTTTTTATAGCACAATCAATGTACAGCGAAATACTCATTGAGTTAAACTACGAAAATCTGCACAAAAATAATAGAAAAAATTGATGAGTAATTTTACTTATGCTGTGTCTGTAATGAAGTTTTTTTTACAGACGAGAGTGCAGACGGGCGGGGCGGCCCACATGATGTTAGGATTATATAATTTTAATGAGGGTAATTGGTCACCGTCGCCGATGGTCACCCGTAACACCAGGAGGTATGCGGGTCGTAGCACAGCAGAAAAACCTCAGCTGATATTTCGCTGCACAACTTTGGCGATATATTGATGTCTTGATAACCGCACTATACGCAACGATTCCTTGTCAAGGAAGTGTCATATTAACTTTTATTTGCACACAACATATGAAATACTCATCGTAATCTCACCCTTAAATACTTCCAGTTCCACTGTCTACCTCCAGTTTGCTCCACCTCATGCGCTCGGAACTCGTGAAGCGATGACAGTACACTCGTCTTCCGTCCAGAGTTCATGGAGCATCTGGCGAGGAGTTCCAAAGCATTCACCTGGAGGACCACGGACCCGGTAGTTCGCGACATTGAGACTTCGTTCTAAAACATAGAGTACAACATACAGATACATACAGACATTTACATATATATATATACACTCAGACACATATTCACACAAACATTGATTTCAATGCATAGTGATTCAGGTACAAAGCTTAAGTATAAGGAGGATCTGGACGCCACGACTAGTGTGGGATGAGGTCTAGGGCACTCAGTAAATTGTGTTATATATTAGTAACGTTAATAATTAATGTTAATGTTAAAGACAGTGTGTTACTTCTGTAGAAAATATGAGATAAACCACTTGTAGATAGATTCCTTTGCGTTCAACATTAGAATATTAATATGAAAGAATTTAGAGCCCGTACAGTGGATAGGTATCTATCTATCTCTTTGTTTCTGAAAACGTTTCATCTTTAGTTCGCTAAATTCCAGTAAATTAAAAATTTAATATAAATATAGTTTTCAAATTTCACTAAGAATTGAGCTTGAAAATTGAGCAGAATTAATTTTAGAACCATAAGTTTAAAAACTTTTGACATTGCCCTCTTTGACAACGGGTGCTGAACCAAATGGTGTGCCTCAGGCAGGGATCTAATCTCAAGCCTTTGTTATTCATATTGTTTATAAATGATTTTACCTCGAATTTATAATCATTATCTAATTGGTGCAAAAATAACGTCTATGCAATGAAGTATCTCGTAATAAAGTATGCAACTAGAGGTATGGTAATTCATGGACGTGGACGACGCGTTCGGGTGTTTCCGGACTAGCCGATGGCCAATGGTTTCGTAATATATCTGCACTTGTTATTGGAAATTATTTATTATTATTACATATGAACACTGCGTCTCTGAAGTTTCTTTTGATTTAATTTTCATATTTTATCTCTTACGTGTTTTCTTTTCCTTTATTATTCCCAAATTATACAGGTCTTTTTCCATTTTTATTTCTCTTCATTTTTCATTACATCTAATCTTTTTACATTTTACTTGCGAATACGTTAGATTAAACAAATCTTTGTTCTATGCATATTTTACTCAGATAAGTACTCACCTTAAAAGATAAATGATTAAATGCATAGAGTTACCTAACATTTTTACTAAAAAATAATATTATACTAATTTAATAATTAGGTAATTCCTAGAAATTATGACATTCACACGCATTGACAGTCATTATTATATATTTCTTTTAATTAATGTATTCATATTGTCATTACCTGTTTGTTATTTGAAAGTATTCCTCTTTATGACAATGTTTTCTATAATGTCACGATGAAGTTGTTATGACTCATTGTTAAGTTTGCTAGGTGCCTCTAGATTAGATGTAATTATGTGTAATTACATTGTACTAAAATACCTATTAATAATACACTAGTGACAGTGATGAAATGTAGCCCGAATATCAATCATGTTTTGGATAATGTTTTTATTTATGAGAGAATTAATGTCGTATCAAGTATTTAATTTATGTTGTTCGAAGTTTATCGGTTTATGATTATGTTTACACAATGTAAAAGTACTACCAGCTGTTACTAGCTGTGCCCGCGACTTCGTACGCGTAGAAATTTAGTTTTTAAATTATAAATTGGGATATCTTTTCTTCCCGTCAGCCGATTTAGATGAAACAAAGCCTATTCGAAGCGCCAAGCTAAGCTTAATTAACCCGTGGAAACTCCCATGAAAATCCGTTTAGTAGTTTTGGAGATTAGCGTGTTCGAACAGACAGAGAAACTTTTTCAAAATTGTCTTTTTGTATTCTGATTTTCGTATTCTTCCTTCATCGCCCCCAATCAGTTTTTGGTAAATATATTCAATGTACAGACACGCTGGTTCTAGTTTTTTATATGTAAAGATACGTAGAAAAATGTAAATAATCACTGTAACTAATGGGACTATAAACTATTAATAGAACATGTTCATAAGTCTAGATTTCCTTTAGTTTAACTACAATAATAATTTTCTTATGAGGTACAAAATCATATTATACATAATAACAAAATAACACAAATTACGAAGAAAGAATATGTTTAATCTATCAATTATGTGTTTCAATCCGCTCCAATGCACAATTTTATGGAAGAAAATTAATCGAAATAAATTCATTCAATAATAATCAAATATAATTATCAACAATAGATATATACAAAGTGTTTAACGATCAGAAGAACGGCTTACCATGATGTAGGAGTATTGATCAAATATCCATCGTCATAAAAATTAAAAAAAAAACACTGGAACATTAAATAACGCAACGTCTTTGCAATATCGAATTCAAAGATATACTGGAACAGAATCCTGCAAATTCCACTGATTAGTAATAAAATTGATAAACGCCACTAGTCTGACCAAGATATTAGTAGATAATTGATAATGCAAAGATAATATAATATGTAATGGATATAAAGGATGCTTCAGTCCGAATGTATAATAATAATGAATTACAGCTTAAATAACAAATGGTTACGGATCAAATTACTACAACTGACGGTTTTATTAGAATTGATTTAGAAGATTTTTATGACAAGGCCGTTGTAAAAGTATTTTGCTGTTCTACGTATGATAGATAAAATACAATTGATTTGCACGGTGTTTTGTTTCTGACTACTTATTTTTAACTTTTGGTCAATGTTTGTTTAGTGCTGATGATTGGCGGATTATAGTTTTCAACATAGAATTAGGCTGTTATTGTAGAGATGTGTACAGTGTTTTCTATTATACATAGGTGTTGTTTCGTTACGTGATTCGTAGTGTCTGTATTTTTTGTACAAAATAGTGTTGAAAATAATTCCTATTTTAAATTCAAAAATTCGAAAATGAACGTAAAGTAAGACTCCCCTACGTCATATTTAGACGACCACTAAATTGTTTATGAACACAGGAAGATGTATTTACTTCATATTAAGACGACCACTAAATTGTTTATGAACACAGGAAGATGTACCTACTTCATATTTAAATTATATTATTTTAATTTAGTACAATACTGGGGGCATTCACTATTTAAGATTTGTGGATTTACTAACTGCGGTTGCTAACTCAATAGTTAGCAACTATTGTCATTATCTCGAGGACTTGAGAGAGGTTTATGTCCAGCAATGGAAGGCATAGAATGACGAAAAAGACTGTCTTTAATTTTTATCAAATATCCGCAAAGGTAACAAGTCAAGAGAATTATTACCTTATTATTTTTTCTGCCTTGTCAACAATTATACAATACTTAAGATACAATTAACTTGCCAAGACATTTGAATATAGGTTACGGAAGGGTTTGAAATAGTAATTACTGGGTATCTACTCGTATTTTGCAATAGGGCAAAGGCCGATTGTAACCGCCGCGCGCCGCCACCACACCCGTGGGAACGACTGTGTTTACAAATTATAGTATTCATCCTAATTGCCTTTGAAATTCATTTGCTTCGTTACCACTGGCCATTTGACTGGCTAGTAATAGTCGTTTTCGCATAAACACTCTTATGGAATATGGTAACAATAATTATCAAAGTGGATGCTAAAATATGGTCGCAGTGAGAAAACATAACATACAAAGAGAACCTATTTTGCTGCCTTTAGTAGTAACATACGATACCCAAAAAGACATAATATACAAAAATAACCCACATAAATAAACATTTTTGTTATAAAACTGATCCAAGCGTTAGAAGTAATCGAAATTCCATTCAAATATAATACAAACAATTGTAGGTTAGATGAAATTATATAAAACTATCAAAATCGGAAAGTAAGATTAACCGCATGATGCAAACTTACTTTTTTATGGCGAGAATGACAAACGTTGTCACCACCCCCGATGTACCGCTTATCTTTAGAGATTTAGGAGTGGAATTCGAAAAAGGGCTGGGAAGGATGGGAATAGGAAGTATAACGGGACGATGAATTTTTCTCATTCCATTACATTTCCCATGTAATAATAGTTAATCACTTTAAAGTTATAATAACGCTTATACTGGTAGGTACGTTTGCATAATTTGCATAATTTTATATACCTACTCCATTACGACTGTTGTTAATTGTGGTCTTGTAGTACTGTCTTATGGTAGATACTACTATAGTGAAGAAACGCTCTGGTGACTCTGGAAAGGCCATTAGGGCCACAAGAATTTAGCCATTAAAAAAAATGAAGAAAGGATTTGGAAAATGGCGACAAATAGAATAGAATTGGATAGCAATGGGCTCTGGCATACTCATTCACTAAATGGGAGAATAGGATAAAGTGGGAAATATGGTATATTTCACGGTAGTCTTCTGTAACGTGGGGTAGCGTGGGATTGTAGCGTACACTTTTCCCCTCTAAAAGTGGGATAACTTTGTCAGTCGGTCGCGCCCAGGCAGGTATGAGATGTAGTATCGTCCTTTATTCGTCAGATGAACAAATGTCGCTGTGATATACAGTAGCTATGTTATACGGTAGTTTAATAAGGTAGATATTTATTGTAGATTTTCTAGACCATATCGAATTAACCGGAATTACTATACGAATTAATTTAGTCCTTACTACACTCACCGGCACGGAAAGTTGGCCACGTGTGATTTTTGCTGTAGCTTGCATTTAAATAAATTTTCTTCAATAAATTAAGTGTAGGTGAGCTCGATACGTGTCGCTTTTATTTTTTTATAACTTTTTTGAAAGATTACCATACAAATTTAAAGTTTATTTAAGACCACGCACTTTTACACAAAAAAAGAATTTTAAACACACAATCTTAAAACGCTAGAAAATGAAGAGTTTGCTAATTTTCTTTATCGTCTATACGTTTTAGTATCGGGTGTTTCCTCCTGTGGCCCTGATAACCGCATGCATTCGATCTGGCATGTTTTGAATGATGTTTCTGACATCAACTTACGGTATGTTTTCCCAAGCGTCCAGTACTGCATTTCGTAGCTGATTGAGTGTCTGTGGCAGGTTAGAGCTTGACTTTATCTTTCTTTTGAGCATGTCCCAAATGTGTTTTATTGGATTTAAGTCCGGGCTACGAGCTGGCCACTGCAAGTTCTGAATGCCGACCTCTTAAAGGTATTCATTCACACAATGTGCGACGTGTGGGCGTGCATTATCGTGCATTAAAAGGACTTGATTGTGTCCAGTGAACCCCAAATAAGGCATAACATGATCCTGAAGGATCTCCTCGATGTATCGATTTGCAGTTAGCTGATTATCGACGATAACCAACTCCGTACCAGCGTCGGAATTTATTCCTCCCCAAATCATTATGGAACCTCCGTGAAAATTCACTGTTTGTGTGGTGGTAATGGGTAAAAACCGTTCTCCTCTTCTTCTCCAGACTCGTTTCCGACCGTCTGGAGCACGAAAAGCGATTCTACACTCAACTGTAAACAGAACTTTAGCCCATTGCTCGTGGGTCCAGTGTGCGTGGTCTCGTGCGAATTGAAATCGAGATACTCGGTGCTCTCTGGGAAGCTGTGGACCGCGTGCTGGTCTCCTTGATTTAAAATACACTTCCTCCATGCGTCTTCTCACTGTACGTTCGCTAACATTCACGCATCTCGCGATTTGGAGCCGCTGGCGGATCTCAACAGCGGTAAGATGGCAGTTTCTCAAAATTTCCAGGGCAATAAATCGATCGTCCCGGGCTGATGTGCATCTTATGCCTCCACTGCCTGGTCTGCAGATGTAGTGGCCAGTCTCCTGGTATCGTTTCAGGGCGTACTGCATTGATGAACGTGGTACATTAAGCGTGATAGCTACTTCACGTTGTGTCAGGCCCTGATCGATTAATGCTACGGCTTGTGCAACCTGAGCTGGTGTTATGGGCATTTTGTTTGGTTTTAAGGTACCTCTGAATATTGAATTCAAATTACCAAATCACGAAAATGCAGTAATCTAACGGTACACTTTTCACAATACCAAATTTATGACTTCAACTTCGTCGCTCAAATTACCAAATTCCACTAAAAGTTAAAAGAAATGTCATAGTACACTCAAACATAATGAATTACCCTCTTGAACTAAAGGTAAACATTTTTTCAACATATCGTCATAACAAACATTCATTAGAAATACTAAAAACTTTTATTATCGCGAGATAAGCGCTTGGCTAAGATTCCGTGCCGGTGAGTGTATATGAATCTTTCCATACCCCATACGCTGCTGGACATAGGACATAGGACATCTCCCAAGGTCTGCAAGGGTATCTTTGTAATTTTCATGATCTTCTTCTGCTGTTATCACCCACCCACTACCGATTATAGAACGATAGAATTACAGTATTATAGAATATATATATTAATTATGTAGGTTGTATATCCGATACGGTCATTACCTTAAAATATAAAAATAGTACCTCCCTACAAAAAAAATAGTAGGTAATGTAATGATGGTATTTTTTGCAGTCTGTGGTTAGGTTACTTCTTCCTGTAAAAACAGCATAATATCTAATAATAAAATATGGTAATTAAAAATTGTTTTGATCACACCCAACACACGATTGATCATTACAATTTATTCGTTAATTCTTAGGAATATTTGTGAAAATTTGTTTATTATGTTATAACTGCAACAAATCAATGAATCGCTACAAAATTTTTGTTCCTAATTCTACGCAGGCGAAGCAGCGGCATAACAATTGGTCGATGAATATTTTTTCCAAAGAGTTGATTTATAGTTCATTAAACTGCATTTAACATTGTTCATCTAATATACTATTATTATTATTTAATTTCTAAATACGTACTTATATCGCTATCTACTGCAAAAACAGGGAACTATGTAGTGCAGTAGCAACATACTTACATTAAGTTTTCAGAATTTTTTACCAGATGGCGCTAATGGAAGGTTCTCTTCTGGCACACGACATGGTTGATGATAAGACGACTATATCGTATTTATAGAATATAAAAAAGGGCTTAAATTGTATTTAAAGGAACTGTAAAAATACTAAATGAGCAGCAAATCATAGTCGACAAAACAATTTACTTTTGAATAACTGAAGTAAATAAAGAAAGTCATCATAAAGTCGCGGAACTTCTATTTCTTAAAATTGTCACCAGAGTCGACCTAACCTAGGGTTACCAGAGGCTGAAATCGAAAACCCGGTATCATAAAATTAAAAATTCTGATTTAAAAAAAAAATCCGGTCTTCGGTTCAAAATAAAACTCAATAGATTATATATTGATTATCTATTGAGGGGGGAATGCACGCTGCAATCCAACAGACGCTGGGCGCGCTCGACTGGCCACGTTACCCCTCTCTTACAGAAGACTACCTTGAAATGTACTGCATTTCCCACTTTTATCTTATTTCCCTAATGTGAGTTTCGGTAGTGAGTGAGATGTGCCAGAGCCCATTCCTATCCTATCCCAACCCATTTTCCCAACCCTTTCTCCAAATTTAGTCGAGTACCGACAAATGTTAAAAATAGAAGATGCACAAATGCCTAAAGAAATTGAAGACATGACAAGAGATAGGTAAGTGATTGATAGAGCAATTATAGGTATGTAGAAGCCCTGTGTGACCTTTGATTAAACGATTAATACTGAAGAATGTCTTGTTAGTTCATAAGGCGATCATTATGAGACCACTCAATATAGATTCCAATGTTTTATTAGACAATATATAGAAAAAAGGCGGTTGACAAGCATACAGTCCACCTGATGGTAAGTGGATACTGTCGTCTATAGACATCCGCGATACCACGCTACATTCGAGACACCAAGCGCCTCCAGAGCACACAAACTGCTTCGTCCCTCGTGTTCTTTGATATAATATATGTACATTTCGTGTTAAATTTCACACAAATGTCGGAGTGGTCATATTGAAATGCGGATATTCTGGAAACTTGTCATTTTAAAGAACTGGTCATTATGATATATTGTCGTAGTGGGAAATTATCTTTTTGAAAGTTCTCATTTTGGGAAAAGGAGATTTTCACTGCAAAAGCTAAAAGTGGTCATTTTTGGCCACTTATATTTATAACACTTATATTTTTGGCCACTCCCAATAGCTTTTATAGAGTTTGATTTTCCAGATATTGCACTGCAAAATTGTTCACAGGTAGTGTGTTTAAAGTTGTATTGTGCTATTGATATTGCTCATATTGATTCTATTGACAATCTGTTCCTTTTTTTAGTCTACTGAAATGTCACAAGCGAAAAAACCTTTTCACATTTGCGTTATGTGGCAAAATACAAAAAAAGTACTGACAAATTTTCAGTAACTCTGAAAATCGAGCCGCCTGCATTTGCGCCGTGCCATGCGTGCGTAGCGTGTGTGTCGCTTGTTATGCATCGCATTTCAATGTTTGACAAAAATCCGGTCTCGAATGAAATCCGGGCGGAGTCCGGTCTAATCTCTTAAAATCCGGTCAAGACCGGATAAGACCGGATTTATGCAGTCAAGACCGGATTTATTCGGTCAAATGGTAATTCTAACCTAACCCATTTTTAAATTTACACATCGATACCATACCATCGATTTGCCAACATCAGTCGAGCAAATGATACCTAAACGTTTACATTCCTTCGGATACGCTGCCTACTTTTATTTAATTAGAAATGGACTTGAAGCAAGGGTTGGGAAAATGGGGTAGGATAGTATAGGATGAGATGGAAATGGGCCCTGGCATATAATATGTATATACCTACTCTGTGTTCTCACTGATGTGCTCCTGTTTTAACGTTATTCATCATAATATCTGTTATTTATTTGTATGTTGGATTGTACCTATATTTTATTTTGATTTGTATATTTTAAATGTGAATAAATTATTTAAAGCTATTAAATTATTTAATATATGGTACTCTCAGATCGACTCTAAGGTCGATGTTACACAATCGATACGTAGGCATTATTATTAGGTCGATGGAGAGTTTATAGAAATACAAACGCCATTACAGCTCATAATTACCTTATCTAATAGGTGGCTAACTACCGCCAACTGCAAATATCGTTATAGATATAGATATTTGTAGAGCAAACCTGTTCTTTAAGTAATATTAATAATAATAAATTAAAAATATACTTAATCTTGTAATAATAAATAAATACTTGTATCTATGTATTAGTTAAAGATAATGAGTACTTTACACGGGTATAAAAAATTGGAGTTTAATATGCATGCTGTTCGTACAATTTAATTTTTCATGATATTCGAATAAAGTTTCGTTCCAATTTAACTTTTTGATAGTGTTGCTATTTTTTGTTTGGTTTTGAAAGTAGACAGCTGCATAATGAGGTAATACGAGTACATTGGGTATTTCGTGTAAGAATATTCTGATGTTCTTTATTTATAATTATTATTATTTATAATTTACAATAGGACGCGAGTACAAATCCTGACAGTGTTAGCGATCGGCATCGTATCCGTATACCTCCTGGTGTTGCAGGTGCCCAAAGACGGCGGTAGCCACTTACCACCACGTGGGCCGCTTGCCCGTCCGCCTCCTTTCCTATATAAAAAAAAAACAATATCAGTTATAAATCACGAGTACACTTTACAATAAGCGAACACTAACTAGCCCATATATCGTCCTCTGTTGTATATGAGCCGTATGGCCTTGACCTCAACGTCTCCCATGCTTGTAGTAGCGATTATCTGTAAAAGTGAAAAGAGACCTTTTATCCTTCACAATATACCTTTAAATATATTGACCGATAGTTACTTTTGCCGTATCTACTTAGTCCGCCCATAAATACCGTTACAATAAAGAAAAATAAATAAATTACATTTGAATTTGGAATCTGTCAGTCTCACTTTAAAAATAAATGTTTTTCTCATTTTGGCGCCAATCATCATTAGATATTGTACCTACTAATTTTAAAATGGAGCGAAGTGGTAACGAAGACCGTATTGCTGTACTCAAAGTAGGCACGGAGCCAAATGTCATTTTTAAATCTCTGCATCCCCTTGGTATTACCGAAATGTTTGTGAACGGTACATTGAAACGTCCTCTGTGATAAAAAAGGTCTGGCCGTCCATGCACTTATTCATACTAAACAGACGATTAAAACCGTGAAGGAGAGAATCCGAAAAAATCCCGTCCGGAAGCAAAAGATGAATATTCAGAGAGGTGAACATAGCACCCAGAATCATGATGCGTATTTTAAAATATGATTTAGGACTGCTGCTTACAAAAGAGGTATGGCCATTTCTTAACTGGTAATTTAAAGAAAAATAAGGTTGACAAATCAAAACAACTTCTTCGGCGGTACGCCAAACAATGGTTACAGACCAATCGGCAATCAGTCAACTCGTGACCACGGCTGTTATTATCCGCACCGAAACGTCGAGTAGGAATAAAGAGTAAACAAATACCGTTTTTATACGCGTTCAGAATATAAATATAACGCGTTGAAATATAAATCTAAAAGAATATATGTATATTCTTTTAATAAAATGATAATGTAAAAATAAAATATCAATGTTTTCTTTGTAACAATATTTATGGCTAGACTAGGTATAAGCAATGGTTGACACATGCTTGCGAATTGTAGAAGCTATATCTCAGATAAGGCTTACTGAACATGATCAAGTAGTGTGATATTCAAATTTAAATCTTAATTGACATAACACGGGGTATAAATACATTGAAGTCTTCAATCTGTATTTCAGGAATCACTTAACGAAATTCCAACTGAGCTCCAGACCCTTTACACTAGTGAAAATAAAAAACAAAAATTATGGTACGCTTAAATCTTACCTTATGATTTTATGAAATGTAATAAGAACGATTCGCCGCCTACATTTTTACATTTTTTTATATTACCTTATATTTTTATATAGAAATAAATGTAAACATCTTGCCGGGGTATTGTCAAGAAAGACATAAGAACACTTTATTAAAACGGACACTGTCTAATCATCTTTTGTGTGGTATATATATAAAAAAAAATACACATTGAAGTAACTGAATAATTTTCTACTAACTGTGTGTATGTATGTGTGTACGTAAATGCGTATGCGTGTGGATGAGTGCCTGCGTTTTGTTAGTGTTGAAATGTGTTAGAAATGTATTCCTTAAATAGGCTTTTTCACATTCTGTAAGAAGTTTTTTGTAGGATCATAATCATTACATACAGTACATAAACAATTAGTAATATATTCTATTCACATTAAGAAAAAAATGACGTTCAATGTTAATTGGTCAATCGAAACACGCTTCCCCTCGTAATCGGTCAATAGGTGAAATCACTCGCCTAATAGTGACACCATAATTTTTTTCTTAACTTGAACAAATTATAGTACTTTTTACTTTATGATTGTCATCAAGTAGATTATAATGAAGTGGTCTAAAAATAAGACCAAATCTTATGGTCACTTAATATAAGAAGCTAAACTAACATAGTGGAAGTTGATATCTGATCTTGATTTGTTAATATATTTTCCTCAAAATTACACATCATTGTACAGATGAAGTAACCAATCAACTGATTGGACTCATTTCAAGCACTGATTGTAATATCTTCATGTCACACAATACAATTCATTTTTAGTAATCATCTTTAATTTGTGACGTATAAAATAGAAAACAGAAAAGAAATTGCAAAGTCCACGACAGATGTCGTCCGTGGACATTCGCAATACATGGCAATATCAGTCTTGCGTGACAAATGGTGGCATGCCCCCGGATGAGCTGTCTACCTTTGGAGATATAGGAATGGATTTGGAAATGGAGAGGGATAGGATGGCATAGGAATGCCCGGGCTCTGACATTAGACACTCATTACCGAAACACGTACGTACGTACATTGGGAAAATAGGATAAAGTGGCTAATGCAGTATATTTCAATTCAAGGTAATCTTCTATGAGAGAGGGGTAACGTGGCCAGTCGAGCACGCCTAGCGGCTGTGTGAATGTAGCGGGTACTCTCCCCCGTCCAAAACTCATATTCCAAGGGTTCACTCGTAGTGCGGGTAAATTTATTTATGATTTATCTACGCTGAATTTCATATTTTACCTATCTAATACGTGTCTCTGCGCAAGTCTTATTGCGCTTGACAGTCGTGTATAGAATGCATTCATATATACGGCCACTCAAGCGATCGCACAAATACACACTCCTTTGCAGCACATTATCAACTTATTCAATAAGCGGTGAAGTAGCGCCGACCGCAAATATAACATTGTAGGACAAACTTATTCATTCAATTAGAGCAACGTATATGAACGTATATAACGTATGAGCAACGTAATGTATATAGGGGGAGAGTGCATGCTGCATTCCCACAGCCGCTAGGCGCACTCAACTGGCCACGTTACCCCTCTCTCACAGAAGACTACCTTGAAATGTACTGCATTTCCTACTTTATCATATTTCCCCAATGTACGTACGTGTTTCGGTAGTGAGTGAGATATGCCAGAGCACATTCCCATCCCATCCTATCCCTCCCCATTTTCCCAGTTCATCCTTAATCTCCAAAGGTAAGCAGCGCATCTGGGGGCGTGCCAATGTCTGTCATTCTGGATTGATGTTGACATGTATCGCGGATGTCTATGGACGACAGTTTCCACTTATCATCAGGTGGACAGTATGCTCGTCTGCGGCGTTTTTATTAAAAAAAAAAAGTAAGTAACTCGTTTACTAACGCAAGAAAGATATTGCGATCACTTGCGATCAAAAATCTTCAATGTAATCTTGCGAACAGATGAGGTTAGTCATGACTAACAGAGGTTAGTCAATATTTTACAAACTTTATCAATCTATGACTTGTACTTTTTTGTATTAGTGGGCCTGTAGGGTCAAGCCCCCCGTGACTCGTCAAAAATAGTATTTTTTATACACAAAGTATTAAAATTAGCTCGTATGTACAAATTAAAAATCTAGTAACTGAGACTAATTTTTTAAGTTTTGAATTTTGTAAAATTTTGTATGAAAATTTACTAAAAAAGATATAAAACTATTTTTTGCGAAATAATATTCATTAAATTGTCATGTCAATGAAATCAGAATTATGACAAATTATAAATCAGAGTCTAGACAAAATGAAGTTATTCCAGTCAGTCCCTCTAAAACATAACAGAATATTCAGACAAATTGATGGTCGTAATTTAAATTGAAAAGTTTATTATGAATCAATCATTCTATACTTTGACAAGTCGAGTGGTCAGAAACAGAATATTGTTTGCAAAATTATTCATCAGGAGATATGTCTGAAAATAGGTGTTGAAAAAAGTTTATAAAAGTAGGTTTAATAATTTTCAATTATTTTCGTTACATACGAGAACAAACTAATATTATAAATACGAAAGTTTCGGTGGTTGTTGCGAAATCGCGTCGTACAGCTGAAATTCCATTGAAAATTGGCAATTGACCTAAGTAAAGACCTTAAGTAGGTATAGAAAATTTTTATTCGTAAGGTTTTGCTATTTTTTTTTTAACTTTTCACATCCATTTTTTGATATAATGATATTTAAATATTGGTGGATAAAAATTCCATATAAAATATCAATTTATTTTCAAGTATCAAAATTACACTGAAATATATATTAAGATGCTTACCTAAATTTCAAATGCGCTTTTTTATAGGAAGAAGGCGGCAGACGAGCATATAGTCCACCTATATGCTCGTCTGCCGCTATAGACATCCGCGATACATGCCAACGTTAGTCCAAAATGACAAACGTTGGCACGACCCCAGATGCGCTGCCTACCATTGGAGATATAGGAATGAATTTGGAAGAATCATCCAACTATTCATTCAATCTTTATAAACAATTCATAATATTTTAAATTTATTGAGGTGTCACAGTATAAATTAATGAATACGCAATACGAGTATGTATAAACACCATTTACATAAAATATTTAAACTACATTTAATTGTAATTATAATTTTACTGCGGCTCCCGGTATGTGACCTCAATTCAAGGACTCGTGATATCCCCACCGATTGTCGGTCCTGCGGTAGACTGCAATGTATAATTGTTTATAATTTATTTCCAAACTCTTTCCCATAAAATGTCTAATGTAAGTCCATAAAGTACACATTTCACTAAAATCAAATTGAATTCGAATTCACAGATTGTTATCAATCTAAAACATACACAGTAAGTAAATACATCACGCTGAGTCTATAAGGAGGAAAATGAAAACAATGAAATATTTAACTAAAAGACGCGGTTTTCGATGAAATCGTCAATTGAATTTAGATTGAATTTTGTAAATTTAATTCGGAGAAATGTTATTTATTCACAATTTTATGGAGCATTTTCTTAGTAAGTAAGAATTTTTCGTAGCTTTTATTCATATTAGTATTTAATTAGCCTGTTTATGAAGTAGCTTATGTACGAGTATATCCTTGTATTAAGAAGAGCTGACAAAAATTGCATTTATCTCAAAAATCCCTTATTTATTTAAATTAGGCATCTAAAAATACATACAAATATATAAGTCATAAAATAAAACTAAATTAGGTAAAAGTATTTAGAGATTCGTGTTGCGCTCGTACAAGGTCAGAAATCTACACTGACGAACTTTATAGGTTTTGGGACTAGTGGTTTACTAGTCCCAAAACCTATAAACCTATAAATTATAGGTTTTATAATTTAGTTATAAAAGTTTGACATTGGAGTTTCCCCTGGATTGCTCTTATTATTTCAGTCATTAGGTTTTAAAACTCGCTGTTATAATAATAGTATGCTTTTAACAGAAAATTAGTTTCTTCTGTAATTTATGTCTAAAAATTTACAGATCAGTTCAGTTTCAGCACAAGCTTTTAAAAAACTTTTCACTTTTTTAAAAGCTACTTGGACGGCGCGACTTCGAAGCTCATGCGAAAACTAATAGAAAATTTAATGAAACACGCGCTTTGCTTTCATAAGACGTGCGCGATACGAAAGGGTATATTTAAAAAGCTTCTAGTTTCGAAATATCACTTATAGTAAATCAAATTTTCAGATATGTATTTTTATCTTAATATTTTGTCTTTTAATCAAGAACGAATTTCAATTACAAATTTTTCTTTTAATTCTCTTCCTAATTCACTTCCAAAAAATCACATTACAGGTAATTCAATTACCACAGTGCACCCTAAGCGTTTCGGGGCAAGCTTTTCAAAAACAGCTTTTGACAGCGCGGCTTCGGAGCTTATGCGAAAATTTATAGAAAATTGCATGGAACACGCGTTGCGCCCACAGGGTGCGCGGGACACGGGGGTGTATATTTAGAAAAGCTTCAAGCTACGGCACACTCAGTGGAGTTCAGTCCACGCTTAGCGCGCGAATAGAACGCTCGTGTCCCGGTCTTCCACTCCCGATCTCGTCCCGATCCCGGTAATTAACATAAATGAAAATTAATTAACTAAGCATCATTAGTGTGTTGTGTGCCTTGAACTGGATTTGGACCAGCTAGTGACAACCCTGTGAACGGTGACTCCTACACTTTTGGCGGCTTTCAGTGACTGTTAAATTCATGAATGGACGTTACTGAAAATTGACTTTATTTGTATGTGGATTGAAAGGTATGAGTTCACTTCATTATTTTTTGTAATTTGTATTTGCTCTGAAGTTCATTGTATTTTATAATTATTCCAGAAACGTGAATCCGTAGAGCTTCGTAGAACCAAATGATAGTTTTGTTATTGTTATCAACGGAAATGTCCATTTTAAAGTTAATGTAACACGTGTATGAATTATCAACATAATGGCCACAATAAATAGTTCAAACGCTAGTAAATTATTGTTCTACAACGATAAAAAGGCACTTAAAAGTTTTTGTATTATCTCTGTGACAATGTTTCCTTGTAATTTCAACAGCTTCACTTTTTAAAGCTATTAGTATGTACCTACTTTAAGGGGTATTAATGTTTAACTTCATGTTAACATCAGCAATAATTTAATGCAATCAGAAACATCTCTTAACTTCTAAAACCTCTCCTAGATAATACATTAACCTGCTGATATGAGGATGAATGCACACTATTTTACTACAATTGATTTTGAGATAAATATATTTAATTCTTCCTTAATAAATAGTTAGCGATTGATGAACCACAGTAATCGAATTTTGATATTAGTCTAAACGAACAGACATACAATTCGCTTAATTGTCACAGGAAGTTTGTAAAATCCATAAGATAATAATTTTTCAGATTACTGTCAATTATTGCCCTTCCTACGATAAGTTACCTATGCTGCCTAACTGAGGTTAAGTCAGCTATCCCATCTACGGCTTAATAATCGAGGATTATGACCTCTCTGCGACCATGATTCATGATGTAGTTGTTGCTACTCTGTATTCTGAATAACAACAATGCGCAACTCGGTAATCTGATAGATTTTTTTAATCTATCAGATCTAACATTATATTGCCACTGAAAGTTGCAGCAGATTCTTGGGGATGTTACAATTTTTCTGCAACATGCAGATGTGTAGAGATTGTAGGCTTAAACAGGGCTTAAACATAAATTGGAATATGACGACCACGACACTTGATACTTGGAAAGATATTATTTATTCATATTTACGTTGCGTGGTCGCCGGCCATGATTTACTGGACATTTTCATTAGTGGGCACGCATGGCGAATGAAGTGGATTATTTATTGGCGTATCTTTTTCTCGTTTGAAACATTCTCCCGTCGGCGAGCGTACTTACGTCCGTTCAAGTATCCGAGGAATTTTCACTTTACGGATCGGCGGGAAATTTTCGGAGGTACTTTACCTTTTACCTTTGCTGTCTTTACATTACAGGCAGATGCCTAATATTATGGTTAACTAATTAAAAATGTCTGTCAAACATACATACAGCATACATACATGTATACCTATACCTATATGTGTTGTACATATATCAAAAGCATCATTAATATAAATAACAAATTAATTCCCAGTTATTTAAAAAAAATGTTTAATTCACTTCTAAATATCCAAAGGTGAGCAACGCATACGGGAGAATGTTAATGTTTGTTATTTTTGACTGATGTTGGCATGCGTCGCGAATGTCCATGGAGAGTGTGCACTTGCCGTATGGACAGATTGTTTGCTCGCTTGTCACGTTTATTGGACAAAAAAGTCCTGAACACGCAATAAAAAGATAAACATAACGCGTGCAAAGCAAAATTTCTAAGAATATTATGTTTTCTTATTTATTATAAATGGAATTCGAAGAATTTTGAAATAAAGTAAATAAATTAAGGCTTCTGTTTACATATTTCTCTTGTATAAATGTCACCTACGAAAAAAGCCACCGAAAATTTATGTTTACTTTCACATAGGACATATCGTGACATCCATATTTGTAATATTATCTGGGAAAGGGGACTTAATGGTCTATTCTAGTCTCCTAGGTATTGAGACTAGTTAAATATTAAAGAAAAAGAAAAAAAAAATATAACTTTTATATATTTTTTAATAAAAAAAATACATTTGACCGACCGATAGGCGCAGTTGGTAGTGACTCCGCTTACTGTGCAAAAGGTCCCGGGTTCGAATCCCGCTCGGACATATATTTGTTTAAAAAAAAAGGCCAATGTCTGTTCGGATCTCGGTGTATGTTTGTGTTTGTCTTTGTATGTGTCTCTGAACCCACGACACAGGGAATCCTAGTGTGAGCTATCGAGTGTGGCGTTATAAAAAAAAATAACTTTACCTTAGAAATTAGATGAGCATTTTATTTAAAGTTAATATGACCATACCCGCAATATATATTTTATATCAAATAATTAATGAGGATTAAATAATTTCACATTTATAAGTTGTTGGCCGCGGCTCACCTCCGGAGTATCAGAATAATATTGTACTTTTAGTACAGAATAGTTGATTTCGTATAGAGTTACATACTAACAAACCAACAAAACGACTTTCGCATTCGTATAATTTTAGTATTGGAGTATTCTCTAGTCTCGATTACGAGATCGTGAGTTCAAATCCTGCCTCGTACCATTTTCTAATTAAGTACATTCATGTTTGTAAATTGTTTTTAATTTATTTTATAACTAAAATATACTACTATCAAGGAGGTAAGGACAAAAACTATGGAAAAAATAAATATATGGTTATGTTTACAAACACCATCTCTTTTATTATCTACTGGTGGACATGGGCCTTACCTCATGCACATTGTCTTGTGCTGGCCAAGCGGGTTGGCGAGTCCACTCTGTTAGAGCTATAGTGCAGTTCCTCAGCGCTCGTGGTAGCCGCTTTGTTATCCCTTAGTCGCCACGACACGACACGACACGCCCCAACCGGAAGAAATAGGGTAGTGCTATTCTAAACCCAGACGACACTACACGGCCAATGAATGTGTCTACATACCCACGGACATTAGTTTATCTTAGAAAGTAAGAGTGTGGGGACGTCCGTTATTAGACAATGCTTAGTTTCAAACACATTTACAGAAAAAATAGTAATATACGTGTGTAACCGGTGTACTGGACCGTAGTAGTGACCCACGCCGGAGGGCATCGTCTTGTTCTTAAATTAGTGTGTCGGGCTCTTTCACAGAAGTTTCTCGAGCAAAAAATCGTTAGAAGTGCCTCTACTTATATTTGCTGCCGATGCGTGATTAATTTAATACTGATAAGGTCGCGACTATTTCTTTGTGTTTTCACGAAAGGTGTCTATTTAACTTTGTATGTATTCTAGTGTTGTAAAAGGGAGCGCTCGAGCGCTAAATCGACGCTAATGAATCTTAACATTAACTGTTTTCTGGGGGGGGGGGAGAATGCGCGCTGTATTCCCCAATGTCACTGGGCGCACTCGCCTGGCCACATTACCTCTCCTTCACAGAAGACTATCTTGAAATATAACAGCATTTCCCACTTTATCTTACTTCCTATTTCCAATGTACGTACGTGTTTCGGTAGTGAGTGAGATATGCCAGAGCCCCGTTCCCATGCCATCCTATCCTATCCCTCCCCATTTTCCCAACCCTTTCTTCAAATTCATTCCTATATCTTCAAAGGTAGGCAGAGCTTCCCGGGGCGTATCAAAGTTTATCATTCTGGACTGATGTAAGCATGTACCTCGGATATCAATAATAAAAATAACTCAAGTGTTTTAAGTGTTCAAACGTTAAAAAGTTGACATAAAACGCACGCTAGCGTTTAACAATCGAGTCTAAAGTTCATTAGCGCTCGGGCGTCGACCGCTCAGCGCTAATTTGTACAACACTAACTGTATTTATTTATTTGTTTAAAACGCCACGTGCAATTTCGGTTTATTAAAATTTTATGCTTAAATAATTATTGCTAAATATGACGTCAAAATCATCATAGAAACCATAATAATCAGAACATTATAAATAAAGGCTATAGCAAGGAATTACCTCTACCCTGTTGTTCAGTATTGCATCAATATAGTGCAGTTACATATGAGTAATAAGGTATACGAGTATATGAGGCACAGTAATAAGATCCATTTTTTCATTTTATTTACTGTAGTTATTATTAGTTAATTGTGCCGTGGCTTTAGAATAGCATCAGCCCATCTCCCGTGGGCACGAAAGGCGACTAAGGAATAACAATGCGGCTACCACAAGTACTGAGGAATTACACCGCCTCGGCCAGCGTGGCGTTTTAAGGTCGTACATTCCTCATGGACAAGACGATGTGCACGAGGAAGCCCATGTCCTGCAGTGGATACTAAAAGAGCTAGTTACGGTTACAGTATTTGATGGCAACTGATGCTGGCCATCGTATTTTTACCTCTGTGGAGGCTACATTTTTCTTTTTATACTCTCTTTTTTTCTTTTTTATACTCTGTTTATTTTATACATTTTTCTATTAATTGTCTTTGTCTATGCTAGTTATTCTACCGATTTCTTGAAAAAAGCTGTATTTTCCTTTAAAAATATAAAATCGAGCATTTTCCTCTTACAGTCCGCTACAGTGTTTATATCTTTAATTTTGTAAACATGTTGTAGGAATGAAGCGAAGTAAGCTTCAATAGGCAAGCCCGTGCCGAGGCTTACCTGTTCCGTTGTTTGGTAGACGTACATATGGGAAGTTTTATTTAATACAAATCATCCACCTATTCAATATGTATAAGACTCAAAGATAAACAATTCAGAGGTATCAGAGTATAAAAATAATGAACATTTATATTTGTAATGTTTATACATTGAAGTTGAAATGTTTGTCTGTATGCCTGTTTGTTACAGCATTACTTAAATACTACTGAACGGATTTTGATCGGACTTTCACTACTGTAGATATGCATAAAATACTTAAAGTATAATTTCAAATCAAATCAAATTATTTTATTGTGGACCATAGGTTTACAATATTCTTATGTTTCAGATAGTACAGCTAAGTTCCGCCTTAAAGGAATACGATATAAAAGCAAAGAACATTTTTACATCTTAGTTCTATAAGTAGATACAACATTAAAAGTTATGTACAATTTCTATTTTATATCTTATTCATTTACTATTATTAGTTGTAATTATAAATATAACAAATAGAAATATTGTCTGAAATAAAAATATATAGTTTGTACTTCATTTCATTAATTATTTCATATGAAAACATACACATCTATACACAGTAAATACATAGAAGTTATGACTATTCTACAGATTAATAGGTATGCAATTACAAATATATTTGAAGCTGTTAATTGTAATTACTCGTATATTTCGTGTTAATGTACTTTCTAAGAAGCTTTTAATATCTTTTCATATATTTATTAATCGATAGATAATTATCTATATTTTTTTGTACACTTCTATAATAAAATTAATTTATTCCAACAACATAACCTACATGCAATTAAATATTGAACAAAATCGTTAATATTAATCAATGTAATTAATATTCATCAATCCAGCTATTGCTAAAATAGGGAGATGTAAATCGAACTAATTATCAGGTTTATGCAACTATCAGAGTAAGGTCTCGTAGACATATTACAAAACTGTCAATGTCAAACATATCGTAGGACAACAATATATTCTTACTAGGATTAAGGGCGATATAAACAGATGTTCCGTACATCAATTTTGGCTTAGACTTAGACCGAGTGAATGCAAATTAGCCTCTTTGCAAACTGCATAAGGCTACTCGAATTAATTTTGAGACCGAAAATCCTCTTGGATTTATTCGGTGGGACATTTTCATAACATACGAGCATGTTACTGCGCCTAAATTACCATAATTTGTCGAAGTGTATGACGAATGCAAAGTGTCGCAATACACATGTTTGACAGGACTCTGGACCTCTCCGATTAGTTAAAAATGTAATTCATTTGACAGTTACTTCTGGCTGTCTCTGATTTATGGTGAACTCTCAGAAGAGTCAGAACTCGCTTTCATTTATGGTAAACCACCGGTGAATTTCTTTACGTCATTATTCCACCTGGGCGGAGGGGGTCCCACGCTCCGCTTCCCGATATGCAACCTTCATTTCAGGACTCATCTTCCCCAACGGCCATCGGTCATACATATAGATAAATATAAATATGCACATATACTACGTATATTGTATTTATATATGCATGTAGTGTACGCAGGACAGTTCACTGCACTATCGCGTTAGCTTACTCTGAATCGAAATTAATATCACACGATAATTAATATTCACATTGATTTAATATTAATTTAATAAAATGTTGCATCTTATAATACATTCTGTTTAAATGAATTTACATATCTCTGCCTGTTTATTAATATGAATACATAATGTATGATTGTATTCATTATTTATTAATTTATTCAAGTAACTTTACTGAGCGAACTAATCAATACAGCTCCAAATTAAATTATGTATGTTTTCATTGAATTTGTAATGTTGTATTAGTACCGGGTATATATACCTACCAAGATAATCATTTTGAGATACTTTTTCTTGATTATCATGACATTCAGTGATTTATAAAGGCTTGTATTTTAACGAGTAGCTAAAAATCAATAAAACAAACCACTTTTAAATAACGGAAATAAATAATTCTAAATTACTTAGACACAATGAGATGATAAACCTACATTTTAATTAAGTATTTGAAGACCGAATAGCTCAGTTGATAGTACTCCTGCCTGCTGTGCAAAAGATCCCGGGTTCGATTCCGGTCGGGGACATTCATTTGTTTAAAGACAAATGTTTGTTGGGGTCTGGGTGGTGTGTTCGTCTTTGTATGTATGTGTCTCTGGACCCACTATAAATTGTATATTTACGTGTTTAATTATATATATTTATACTAAATGTACCTACATTTTATTAGTTTACTCATTGTTTTATGCATTTGCATAAAATAAAGTTTATTATGTTTTATGAAATCATAAGCCGCTGAATTGTACGGCAAAGGGCATGTGACCTAAGTAGCATACCTACTATCCGTCATTTTGAAAAAATCTAGTTTTTGTAGCCGCTAACTAGACCTAAATAAATCAATAGAATTAATCAAAACAAACAAAAAATGTCCTGAGGTCAAAATTCCTAAAACGTCATTGAACTGAGACAATCAAAGTCAAAGTTATAACTTTCAATATTATCTTGTTTTCTGGTCGTTTTATAAGTTTTTACCTGAGAACATTTTTGTTTATTTTGATATCTTCTATGGATTTATTAATTCTTATCTAGACATTAAAAATATTACGTCACCAGCACATATACAGTCGTTATCACCTTAAACTAAATTTAAAGAAGTTTCGTATATTTCGAAAGATCTCGTACCAATATATTTTATGAGGTCCAAATCAGATGTCAAATAAACAAAAGACAAAAGACATCAAAGCAAACAAAAAATGTTCTAAAGTTCTAACGAAAACGAAAACAATGTTGAAAGTTTTAACTTTGACCTTGATTATCTCAGTTCCGAGACGTTTTGGGAGATTTTACCTAACAATATTTTTTTGTTTCTTTTGATGTCTTCTATCGATGTATTAAGTTTTGGCTGGCGGGCGCAAATTCGAGATTTTTTTAAAATGGCGGAAAGAAGGTTTGCCAGGCTCTATACAAAAATGTACTAACGCCTTTTATGACATGAAGTCACTTTCATACATTTCAAGCTATTGCAAACAAATCTGAAACTTCATTGAAAAAACATCAGCAAAATCAATCAATATGCATTATTAATGAAAATAGAGCGAATCCACCTGTATTCGTAAATGAATACTGTCAACATACGAGTTCAAATCTGAATGAATCCGTCCGTATGTAATCTGGACGTTGGCCGATATGTCACGTTTATAAATATGTACGAGCATTCGTTGTAAACCAATTTTAGATGATTTTAAATTTTGGAATCAAAATGTTGGAATTTAAATATAGAATTTGTTTCTTAATTTAAAAAGATCTAACATTATTGTAAGCATATTATTAGTTTCTCAATATTGAATTGAAGTGCCAACTTATTTTTTTTAATGTTTTTGCTAATAAATTTTGTTGTGATTTATGAAATCATTAACCGTTACCGGGCTCCCCCATCTATACTAATATATAAAGAGGTAAAATTGTGTGTTCGTTTGTGGGTATGTTGGGAGTAATCTCTGGAACTACTGAACCGATTTCAAAAATTCTTTCACAAATAGGAAGCTACATTATCCGTGTCTAATATAGGCTATAATTTATTATGAAATTTAGAAAAAAGAAATAAAAAAAAACTTATAAACCGAAGCGATGCGAGGGCGGGTCGCTAGTATTCTATATTATATAGGTATTAATCGATTCCTTAATTGGTCGCAGTGCTATCAAGGTAGGTAACCAACAAACGGCATTTATAACATTAGTAAGTCCATAAGATACTAGGAGAACGTAATTCACGAGCAGCATTTAGTTTGTACAGATTCGGGAGCCCCCACTAGGGCTGATATAGAATGTAAGTTTAGGGTACGATGGAACTGACATGTGCCAAGGCATAAAAGTTCCTTAAAAATAAGAGAAAAAAAAGATTAGTAAGGATATTTTGTTACCGTTGTGGATATATTTATTAGTAAGGATATTTGGATATTAATTAGTATTTTTGTTTCAGAGCACAACGATAACAATATGTTTACTGAATATTAAAATACTAATATTATAAATATTTATTCTAAATAATAAAACTAATATTAAAACTGTTGGGACAGTTTTGTATGGAGTCTGGCATACCAACTTCCGCCATTTTGAAAAATTCTCGATATTGCGGCCGCCAACGAAATTTTAATAAATCGACAGAAGACTCCAAAACAAACAAAAATGTCCTTGCGGTAGAATCTCCCAAAATATCTCACAACTGAGATAATCAAGGTCAAAGTTATAGCTTTCAATATTGTCCCGGTTTCTACACGTTTTAGAAATTTTTACTTTAGATTTTTTTTTTGTTTATTTTGATGTATTCTGTCTATCTATCACATTCTAGTAGGTATATCTTTTAATCCACGCGCGTCGCGCGAACTGCGAGCGCGCGCCGCCTAAGTTCCTGGTCTGAGTAATGAGCGCTACGAACGTTTTAGACAGGACGAGAAAACTTTACACGTTTGTAACTTTTAATTTATTTCATAAAATAATTTTATTTTTAGCTAGAACGGTTTTATATATTTTAAATTGGTTGACGTACTTCTGGTTTTGCGTTATTTCGGTTACACGTTGTATATTATGAAAATTGACTAGTTAAGGTACCGAGCATGTATTAATTAGTATTAATTTGTATTCCGATTCAAATTCTTTATTTGTCAAATTTGTAAAATTTTTCTTTGTGACTGATATACTTGTATTTTTTTTTTCGATTAGAGATATAATAATGTGGAAGAGTTTAACTTGTAAATTATTCACTTAGATGGTTAGACACTTCTGAATTTTTTAAAGTGCTTTCTTACCTCTATTTTTTTCAACATTCAAACTGGTTATGTAAGTTTTTCCTTTAGTTTGTTTTAATTTACTTATAAATTATTTGTGGTAGTGTATAAAATGGATGGATTAATGTAAAAAATGGTCTTTATAATCGTATATACAAATCAAAAAGTAATTATAAAAAGTCGCCAAAGGAAAGCACCACAGTATATTGAAACTAGATTGGCAAGTTTAGAAAACCTTTGGGTACAATTAACACATAAAGAAATTATTGAGGAGGAGTATCACTTGTTTGAAAAATGATGTATATGAACAGGCACAAGAATTATATCTAGAATATAAAACCGAATTAAAGATTGATTTAGCCACTTCAACTAAGAAAGAGAAAAAGGACCGTCACTGCCGGTAATAAATCAGCTGGGTGACTGTACTTCGTGTTTTATTGAAGACAGTTCTGCATCCAGTTATCCTGCCTCTGGGACATTCTTGTACTGGTTGTACAATTTTGGTTGATTAGATACTGGCAGAATGTGTTAATTGCACTATTGCCATAAATGAAGAAAAAAAAACATTTTCAAACTAAATAAACGTCAAATAATATGCAATTAATTTCTTATACTGGTAATAGTTTAGGAGTAAGTTTTAATTTCAAATCAAAACCACAACAAGTTGCGGGACAGATTAGTTCACGTAATGTTGTTAAACTGTAAAACCAAGGAGGTCTATACATCTATTACCACCAATTAGTCGAACCGAAGCGGTTTTCTTTGATGGCCGCCGGTTGTAAACAGAAAATTGATCCGATGGGACCGCCTCGAAGCCAGTTCATCAATGTCGTCTCTCATTTGATCAGTCGATCAATACAATTTAGTTTTAAGTTGACTGGAACGCATTTAATTAAAAAATAGACGTTCAGACTGTCCCCTTACTTCAAGTTCGACCAACAAAAATAGGTACTGAAAGTTTAATGTTTTTGTATTAAAATAGAACCAAACTAATAGAAAAGTTTGTCCTATAATGAGAATATAGTTTACATAATGAGTCATGGTCATGACCCATGGACCTATGACACTCTGCCACCTACCAGAAAAAGTAAATGTAAAAATGTATAAGGGTCATTGTTCACAATTCTAATGATTTTGTTTCTTAAAAAAATGTTCGAATTTCAGAAATAAATTTCCGAACTTAGTTGTGAGGCTCTACCACATTCTTCCTACTCACCAGACATTGCAACCTCCGACTACCATCTATTAATGTAGAACGAGAATAGAGAAATCTGTCTTTATAGAGAAAAAGGTAGCAGGCGAGCAGACAGTACAGCCGGTGATGTGTTGTATCAGAATCACTCCAGAATGAAAAACGCCAGCTTGCCCCTGGATGCGTCGCCTACCTTTGAAGATTTAGGCGTGATTTTGGAAAAAGAATTAGGAAATATAAGGAATAGGAATATATAAGTAGAAGAATTTTCTCAACCCATCATATTCACCCTTCATTGGGATGGGAAGAGAAATGAGCTCTGGCATATCTCCCTGACTGAATATTACCTTATTATGTTTATTATTACATTTTACCGAAGTCTTAAGAAAATAATTACTAATTCATATTTCACACAAATCCACAGCGAAACCAATTAAAACAAAACTTACATCGATATAAACAATCTATTGTTATCGCCACAAGGGATTTCACTATGTATACATATTATATAAAACAAACTTAAACTTTTGCTTACATTCTGCAGATACGACCTATTACTTAATATTATAACAATAAATAGCTATTGTATTTATCTTTGATTACATCCAAGAAATATAATTTTAAGAACATACGTATACCAAAGTTTCGTGTTATGAGTAGATCATTCCTCAAAGCGTGGTTATTGCTAGCCATTCACTCGAAAAAGGGATTAAAAACGCTTTATAGAACAATAAGCGATTAAATGTTCGTTACGTGAACGATTGTAGCCTGGCCTGAATGCCGAACTACGAACTAAGCTAATCCGCCTTTTGTCCTGAGGCTATAACCGGGTGTGGTTAAAATAAAAGCGCTGCACGTTTTGATATACAACCTACCAATTATTATGGTTTTAATTACCTGTCAGAGCTGTTTTTGTTTTTATTTGCCATTAACATTGAGGAAGTCATAAATTGAAATGTGTGTAGTTTGCGAATTTCGGCCATAATTAGGAACAGAGTTTAAGTTATTAAATTGCGATAAACTATAGACTATATTCAGAAAGTTGCAGTCAACAGAAAAAGTTGAAAATCTATGTATTATAAATTATCTATTGGTAGGACTACACGGAAATTTGAAGTGTTTGTATAGAGCATTATGAGTTAATTTATTGTAAACAATTTTCTAAATCTGGATAAACGCAACATTTTATTGACCGCCTTAGTGATTTGAATTAATGCCTCGTGAAACTTCTCAACTTTATTCCATCATCGGTCTTGTGACGATGACCTAACGCAGTTCCCATGTAATCTACGGCTCCACGAATAGGCGTTAAAAGTTACAGCTAGTTCAAAACTTTCTTACATTCATGAACGTTTTACTTTGTGGATCCCAAGCATGGCTGCCGCGACACCTGATATTATTTTCAAACCAGCAAACCTTCCACGAAACTGTTTACACTATTTAATGACTCGAGTATTAAATAAGCAGGCTATATTATGACACCACTGATACTTGCCCGGTTTTATGTCCGCTAACGTCTCTAAATGCCCCTGTAACTCGATTTTAATGATCGATTTTACAGCCACTTATACAAGCGAAGATTTATTCGAATCTCTCTTGATATTAGTCAACTTTCGAAATGTTTACCCGATGAGTTTCCCTTTGCGCAATAAAATATTTATCGGAACATTGAGATATAAACAAAGGGTAGAAAGAAAAACTAAAGAGGTAGTCGCTTAAGGGAGTGCCCTATATATTAGTACGCGATGCACGTACAACACAGACGATATGAATAAGTTATTTGTACATAGGACTAGGCTAGGCCGCTGTGTAGACTACTGCGAGCCACATTTTAATATTTTATGGTTTGCGTTCATGGTTCCACAAGTCCTAGAACGTTTGTAGGGCTACGTGCAACTGAAACGGTAAATTCCCATGGTATACCAAAAACTATATTTGTAACTAGTTCGCGAAATGCGTAAACGGTTTACTCTACATATTACAGAATTAGCATTTAATTATAGAAAGGGTAAAATGTCTCTCCCTGTCTTCGTAGGCGAACTTTTAATTCTGTTTGGATACTTAGTCAAACGTTTGTTGATTTTTAACTAAGTGAATCACTATTGTCGTAAATCGGGTTAATATATGTTTTAGATATTCTATTTATAATATATACGTACTTAATTAGGCATCTTTTGATTATGCGGTGTGATAATGCTATGCTACTTATAATATACAAGCTGCACCCGGCAAACGTTGTTCTGCCTGTGTATATTTATTTACCTACGTATATAAAATCAGAAATTATTCTGTTTTGGCGTCGATATGATTCAGATTCAAACAAGATACAACCATTTCAGAAATAAAGACACCGATTTAGTTAGTGGGTTGACAAATCTATATAGGTAGACCTTAGCAAACAGTAGAGTAGTAAAACTTGATAACAAAATCCTGAACGTTATTACTGTTATTAGACTACACTTGTGAGTATATTCTAACTTGAACTGTCAACGTTTGTCCTTCTGGACTGATATTGGCATGTATCGCGGATGTCTTTCTACTCGTATAAACTTTCTTTCCTTCTCTCTATAAAAGAAACCTGAAATACTTTCGAGTAGATATTTACTAGTACTACTACTGGCTATTCTGGCTATTCTTCCTATAGGTTAATTTTGCCCTGTTATAGAACTCAATAACATAACAAAAATAACCTATATACAGTGCTATAACGTAGCAAAAATAGCCTACTTGTGTTAACTCTCGAATCGTAATAACTAGTCTGAAATTGCCTTTTTGTTAGCGTCCAAATCGCGGGCTATATTGTGTTTTTACTGCACAATTGAATAATCGACGTGTATCCCTTATCGTCCCAAGGGCCTGTAACGACCGACGATACATCAGGGTTAAGGGTGGTCGATCGATATTCAATATCCGGATAGAATTCGCCTCTTCCGTTCGACGGATATTCCGGATATACGCAACTATCCACCGGGTTGCTTCTTGTTGGTTTAGTTAACACGTGTTAAGTGTTCAATTATAATTGTTTTTGAACAATTTGCCAGTATATGAGTACATGATGAAATTTGGTTTAAAATCATGTAGGGATGAAGATTGTACATAATTCATGCAGGCTATTCAAAATTTTATTCACTAATTAGATATACATAGTTTGTGTCGTGTGGTGTCGACCGGCAGTAGAATGACATCACACCGTCTCTTCGCACGGGTGTCGTAAAAGGCGACTAAGAGATAACACAGTCGCCATCCCGAGCCCTCACGAACTGCACCACCTCTAAAAGAGAGGACTCACCAACTCGCTAGGCTAGGGTGACATTTTAAGGACGCACATCGCTCATTCACAAGACAATGTCTATGTCCAGCAGTGGACGATAAAAGGGGTGGTAACGTTAACGTTCTTTTACAGTTATCATCTAAACTACTAATACGAATTAGAATCTCTCTAACATAACTTGGGAACTAAGTTATGTTAACATAACTCTAACATAACTCTAACTTGGGAAAGGGCTAATTGCAGCAGTTGAGAGCATACGCTGATGGTATGGTAAACTTAATTCTGGTTTTATATAAAACAATTTCAGTCCTATAAAAGATACGATTTTGCTCTCGTGTCTTCGTGCGGTGCAATGTAGCTGAGATAACGTTCGTGTCGTGGTCACGCGATCGTATATTCCGAGTGACAGAATCAGCAGCACGAAAGACGCGATTTGCCGCGACTGATAGAACAGGTACAGCAGCGACGTTTAGCGATACGGCGATACCAACACTTAGCCCACACCTACTGATATTTTCGGTGTATCTTGTTAACCCGATTTTAGAATTGCATATCCGACGCGCGGTATCACGCGACGGAAATCATATCGAGAAAAATCTTGTCAGCACATTGAATGCATGACAGTAACCTTTATTAACTTATTAAAATTAAGCTAAATGTGTATAACTATGAGTATCTATAGCTTATTTTGATCCTAATATACAAGTACCGAATATACCTAATAGATATTAAATAAATAAATAAAAAAATGAACTTTGACCTTCAATTGTTATTTTTGTATTAAGCCCTGTTGAGCCAAGACACGACTGACTGCTCATTGTATTAAAATCACTGCACTATATACGTACTATACACCATGATTACTTAGGCATAATGCCTTTTATGGATAATATGGCCTCTCCATCACATATTATAACAAATTATATTTGTCGTTATACCTAAATTTATATTTCAAATGACTGTAAATCTTCCATAAAAATAAGCAAATAAAATAAAATAAACAAAATTTATTATAGATTACCTTTAGCTCATTTCATCCAGTTAATATGTACCTACTACAATTTATATAGGTACTACTTAGGATACAAATTTTTAATCCACTTCAAGAGCCCAGCGCTCACTCAAAATTTGCTATGTAAATAATGAGGTAAATAATAAACACAATTTCAATTTTCTTCAAATCATGAGCCCCGTTTGGTTAGAATTTGTCTCGTATCACACTATTGTCATCTGAAAATAGTGTAAAACGTGTGAAACAAATATCTATTTGATCTATATTATAGACGCAATGGTAGGTAAGAAGCTATAATAATGTTAGCACAATTATGTGAATAATATATAGGACGCCATAATTGAGTGTACTAATAGTACATTCTAATTTTCATGGAGAATTTTCCAACAATTTTCTACTTGGTATTAACGATAGGAATCCATTTAACGGTCGGAATGGCGAACAGTTTACGCCCTAATTATGTTCCTTTATAAACGGTTCACTTTCCCATATTTAAATAAGCAGACTGAAGTAGAAAATAGTTCTTTAGCTTTATTAAAATCAAGCTAATATATTTAGCTCGGTGGTAAATGGACAGAAACGTTTACTATATTCCGTTCTAATCCAATTTGTCCAAAATATAAACAAACATAGGCGAAATTTGAACATGAACATGAACTTTACATGAATCAAATTACGGAAATGTGAACGATTATCGTCTCACTATTTCATTTAAGGCCGTGTATTCTCAGACCGCCATGTTTGTTTACAATTTGGATCAATTGGATTGGTACGGAATATACATATCGGCATCGGATCCGTATGACATATTATAATCCTGTTCTGTTGCGAATGCGAACAACACAAAGAACGAAGATTACAAAGTAACAAACATTTTTTTTCTTCTCGTGTAATTACTTCACGTGGATTATATTTTTGGTAAAGTTGGGTAATGCTAAATGGGTAATTAAAGGTAGGTATTACAGGCAAGTAAAGCTAATTAGATAAATGGTTAGGTAATCGTTTTTAAAATCTAAGGTTTTAATTTTCTAATCATTTTAATACAGAGAAATACAATTTGTTGCAATAAGATTATTTTGCAATAAAATTGGCTGTAAGTTTAACCAAAATTATAATATATGAGGAGAGATATAGGCTGATAGTATAGCATTGTATTGACGCTTGTAAACTGGTAAAAAAATTAAAATCAGTTTTGGTCTTAGTACATATAAAAGTTTAGTTTCTGTTTCAGTCGTAGAACGACATTTTAACCAGTTCTGTCCGTGAGTACTACCCAAAATCTCAGCGTTCATTTGCTGGTACATTCCGGATTCCGTCATATCCACTGGAATGAATCAGATAATAATTAAAGTTTACGAAGTGTTTGCACTCTCTATTTCGTACGTAACCTGTATTCACCGTTATTTTTAAACCTATTATAAACAATAATGTTATTATTCTAAATTATTTTATTATACACGAAGTTTGAAAATAATTTCCTTCATAGTAAGTAATATTATTAACTAATATACAAACAAACCGCTCCGGTGAATAAAGTGTATTCGTGGTTTGACATTAAGAACTTTTATAAACTTCGCAGACAACACTTTCTGGACACTTTGATCGATAAAGTGTATAGTGTAAATGATATTTCACTATTTGTACTCACAAAGTTGCAATAACTGGGTTTATTCTGTGCAACGATATAACTTAGCGTTCCTTTGTGTTCGAAGAATTTTTTATGAACAAACGCGATTAATTCTATTAGAATTCAATTTTAAACTTTATAATGCAAATTCTATTAACTAGTCTTTATTAGATTGACTTCAGTTTCTAAGATAATAATAAGTTTAATAATAATAATAATAATAAGATAATAAGTTTAACGTTTTTTTACCTTTCTTGAAATCTCTAAAACAAATTATTCAAAACATTGTCAGTAACATTCACGTGGATCACTCATATGTCTGTGAATGAACCATCATCGCTTCGGTATTTATAAAATTATCTCTTGTATGCAAACGATTTTTCTTTGGACTATTCTAAAATATTTTCAAAAACGTTTTCCGAGAGTAGACTGATGGTGAAATTACTACTTTTGGAGTAGTTATGTCACCCACACTCGATTACCACTAAAAAATCAGGAAGGAACCTCACCAATTGGTGAGATTTTTAGTCGGTGAGTAGCTAGCCTAAGCCTTTTTTTTTAGTAATGATATCATTATCATCTTTATTACTATCGCCATCATTAGTCATCGTCTTGTCGCGGCTTATTTAGATTGCTTCATACGATCTTCCGCCTTTCTTATCCAGTTCACTTGTAATAACGGAACCTTCATACAATATCTTTGTTTTACCATCAGTTGTAAGGGCAGCCATATTATCAGCCGCGATTCCATAAAACGGAACGGTTTTCTGCAAACGAAACCCTGTTGGCACTTAAGCCAGCCCATTCAGATAAACAATGACGTTTAGTGCTATGTTTCCAAGATTTTACGTTCCACTCTTTGCTGCCATAAACCAAAGAAATTACTAAGCTGTAAGCTGAGCCTTTGTTATTCACATAAAAATAATTTCAACTAATAAAGCCGCACTCGAATAACTCAAACATTATTATTGTGGAGCGAGAACCGGTGGTAATTAAAGTCCATGTCTCGGAGCAACGCGGAGCTTGCAGCCGCGATTTCATTATCTCGATCATCGATCTAGGAATGAGAGCGTCTTATACAAACAGTCCTTATCCTGCTCGCGTTTCTTCACATATCACCTGCTAATTTATGTAGCATTCGCTACAGAATTATGGGGCAGCGTTATCTAACTAGAGATACTCGTCCGTCCGCGTGAGCGGGTTCGACGTCCTTGCGATCGCATCTCGCTCGACCGCGCCGCAGGTGTATGCGATGCACCTGCCCGGCCGCTAACTTACCATAAAATGCGATTCGTACCTACCCCGCGTGAAACAAAGCCCCATCTCGCTCGCACAACTGTAGTAGACAGGGATACATGAACAATCACGACCGGCATTAACTCAATATACGGACGGAACCCAGCCGAACGGAATATCAGTTTTTACTGACGCAAAAACTATCGGAATTTCAAGTCTGCGTTAGCTGCCGGCAGTAATCACGCGCCCGGGATTTATTTTAAAAACAATATCTTAACTTTATATTTCATCGAGGCAGGTGTAATTTATATGATACATAAGTACTCCTAACCTTGTATTCGGTGAGTTTTGATTTTACCGCCTTCACCGCTTGAATGCCCTTTGTTTTTCTTCTGTCTACGACGCGTCTCCCGATATTTGTTTAAGAGTACAAGATTTGAATATGTTGTCTCGTCTCGTACGCAGACTTAAGAACAAATTGAAGGTTTTCCACTTACAGCCAAATCCATTCGGCAAGCAAAAAACCGCTTACAGCTAATCGATTCAGCAAATAAAAAAACAATTACAAATAACAATAAAGAATGTGAGGTGGGAAAACATGGCGCAGCTTCGGGCCGGCCATTGTTGTGAAGAATTAATAGGCAGCCGAACGGATCGCGATATCATAACATGGAATCAATAAAGAGCGTGACTAAACGTACCATTTGTAGAGTAACGGTTTTGCTATTTTTCGTGTTGAAGGCTTTTGTTCGTACTCTTTTTGGCGAAAATAAACGCTCAGGTCTTGAAAATACGTTTTTTTATCGAAGGCGGCAAGACGAGTATAGATTCTACATTGTGATTTTATACTATTTGCCCATGGACATCCGCTATACATGCCAACCAGTCCAGAATGACAAACGTTAGTACACTCCTGGATACGCGGCCTACCTATGGAGATATAGGAATGAATTTAGAGAAGCGGTTAGCGTAAACGGGGAGGGGTAGGATAGGATACGACGAGAATGGACTCTGGTATATCTCACTCACTACTGAAATACATACGTACATTGGGGAAATATGATAAAGTGGGTAATATGATAAAGTGGTACACTTTACAGTAGTCTTCCGTGTACAGCATAGCGTGTTATAGTGAGCACCCTCTTCGTCCCAAAACATCCTTGATTTAGGTATTAATGCCCCTAAATTTCGCGTTCCACCTATCAGTTGTCCATAACAATCGAGTACACACTGTGTACGCATGAAATATGTATGTCAGACACAAAAACAATGCAGTTCACTACGGAAGGCAGTATATAATGGAGTGATTTTAGACACGCCGACGGTGCTTTTGAAGCCGAGTCATGCATCGGTTCGATAAACAATACACGTTAATTAAAATGTTCACCGTAAGAATTTTACGGGCGTTGATGTTATGTGGTTATTTAATCACCAATGTAACGTTGTATAATTTATGTAGATTATGTTACAGGAGTATGCAGTGAAGTAATATTTTAAACGGGAAGGACTAAAACGAATGTAATTAAATGATACATTATTGTATCATTGTACTGTTCTATTGTAGGCGTCCTAACGATTACAAATTCCTTTGCAGCTCGTTACTAACTTATTCGGTAAGCTGCTATGTGACGTTAAGTGTAAAGGTAACGCTGTAGTACAATTTTATTCTTTCAGTTTAAAGTAATAATTTGTTCCCTTAGGGACAAAACCGATTATCCAACAATTTTCCCAAAGCAAATGTAGTTAACAAATGATTCAGCTTTTTGAGGTCTTTCTACTAGTAAAATCGGCTTTCGTCGATTTCTAAAAAATCTTTCACGATTTCAGATTTTCGGAAAAAGCCGATTGTGTTGTTTGATTTCGCATTTATTTTTCCCTGGACCCTATGACTTAAATTTTTAGAACGATATACAAAAATTTATTAAATTTTCTATTCAAACGGATTGATAGCATCGATAAAAAACTTAAATACACTTAGATTTTGCCACTAAGGGGACAATATAAAGATTACTTAGCTATTTAGATACATTTGTGAATCGAAGAAAAAATTTAGATTTTGTAATGCTTGTTTAGCTCCGTATTTATTTCCCTTAGCGCGCTGTACTCGTATCGTCGCGTCGTCGTCGCACGTTAACACCAACTGCGCGGTCGGTAGACTAGAAAAATTAATTCTCCTGTGTCACGAACAGACAGTCACGTGATACTGATACTCGCAATTTGGCGGTTATATACGTGTATTGTAATATACACTGATATGTTACAATCGTCTTCGTTTATGAGTTGCCGTTTTCCACGCACCAACGCAAATCAGTATTAAACAGTATTAATATTAATATCGATGGCATTCTTACGCCTCCGGATCAATTTATAGTGTAATTATATGGGGTAATTATAGGTAAGTGCGTGTCGGTAGTCGGGATATACCGCTGCGTATCACGCTAACAATAGGCCAGTCCGCACGCCTTCGGATATATTCAGTGGCTCCGTTTTCGTCCTCTACGGGTTCGTTTTGCTTTAGACGCATGCCTCCCGGTCTAGACATAATACATATTTCCTACAACAATAATACAGACATATCGCGCAGTTTATAAACTGTCATGATACGCAATTGGTACTCGGTCTAAATACGTTCAGAAATAATGTGTATGGTAAAGTGCCCCAAGTGTGAACGGTTTTTGAACATTTATCCATAAATTGAAAATTTGAAGATGCTTATATATTTTAGAGTCATGTTTGTTTGTTAAAAGGTGTTCACATTTTTTTCTCACGTGGCAAAGACGTTTATCCGCGCTGCATGAGAAATCCAAACAGATTTGTGTTCTCCATCACCCCAAAAATTATACTTTATCAAAAAAGCTGTCTAATTATGTGTTTTAAAATATTTAAAAAAATGCCAGATAAAATCAAAGAGTTACCTATAAACTTATTTAAAGATAAAATAGTTAAATTAATATCTAAGGAGTATTTAATATTGTAGAGTATTTAGTATTAGTATTTAGGAGTATTTAGAATATTAATATCTAAATTAATATTCTGTAGTGTTAAGGAGAATTTAGATTGTAAGTGGTAGATTTTAGTGTTAAACTCAAAGATTTAAACCTTTGTAAGACTAGTTTGTCCATCAATATGTATAATCGTGTTTCATGTGAATTAATAATGATTAATAAATAACTAATATATCTAATAATAAAAGTTTTACGTGTACGTAAAACGTCTATTTTAAAGACACGTTATTAAACTTTCATAAAGGATATCTGAAATCAACAAAGTCGTTGCGCACTCTTACCATAGCTATTCCGCGTAAAGAAAAAGTCCAAAAGTGCGCGAGTACATTTATTGGCATTAATCACATTTGTATGATCCAATTACTATACGGCATTGTATTTATAATGTCACCACCCTGTACAAAACTCGCATTGGATCCCATCTTCCGTTATTGGCTCCCTATGGTATATGCCATCCAGGAGATTACCACATATTTATTCCTTCTTCTTGAGTGGTTTCTTTGGTTTTCTTAGTGTCTACTTTGGTTTCTTCTTCGTTCTCTTCCCGATGTCTTCCTTTAATTATTTCTTGTGTGATGAGCAGGTGATGATTTATGATTTCTTACTTTGGTTGGATTTTTTGGTTGGTTGGAAGAAGATTTCAGAAATGACGAAAATCTTTGGAGATCTCTATCGGCAGAGCAACCTGGTGTAATGTTTGGTTTTTCTTCATTTATGCTTGTGAATTCTTCGGATGATGCCAATGCATTTATATCCCTCTAGGCACATCTTCCAAAACATACCTATTATAATATTAAAACGGTTCACAAGAGTACGCAGTCTTCACAAGAATGCGCGTGCACACTCTTGCTATGTTAGATGTACTATGTTAGATATACCCCGTTGCGAAATCAAATACACTCAAGCACCATCTGACGAAAACCGACGCCAACAGCTGCAAGACAATTACATTATCGACGACTGTTCTCATTTTATTATGAAGAACAAACAATGTACTTTATAATAAACATGTTATTCACACTGAAAAACATATTTTTTTAACAGAAACTGCTCTAAACAAAAAACTTACTTATTTCCTACGAAAATTATTAAATATTTGTCAAAGTTTGTCGTAAGGTCACATGTACATGGGCGTTCAAAAGACAACTGAAGTTCGTTAATTTCATTCATAATCTTTGCGAATCTCACAACTGCGTCCTCTTGTGTACTTGCGGCACCTTACCCTAGTATTTTTCAAATTAAATTCTACTAATTTGTAAGAGTCTTCAGACAAGCACCTACGAATATTCTGTCACTGTTAAAATATCGATAAACTTATAGAGGATTTTATTTTAAAATCTAAAATACTCTGCCGTATCCACTAGGAAACTTGTAGTAGGAAATAACGATCTCATTTATGCTATAACTCCCAAACTCAAACTTAACTTCGTAGTACATACTAATCGTAATAACTGGAATTGGTTTAACCCGAGAACAAATCAAACAAAAGCTTTTACTCTGAAGGCAAATATGTGAGTTTATTAAAATAAAACATCAACCACACTCATTTCCAATTCCAGCGGGCGAGCGGTGCGGCGGCGCCGCTCCTTAACATTCTATGGGCGGCCGAAAGCGGTAGGTGTATTTAATGTGAATTATTCCGAACTGACTGACAGAATGTCTAAGCGACATTGAAAAAACAATAAGTAGAGGGAAAAGAACTCTTTGTTTGGCGAGGAATATTAAAACGGCACAGCGGATGTCTCCTTCGTGCCCTGCGGGGAATCGCGAATATTAACCGTCTAACCGTTTGACTCACTCTTGATTATAAAGAAGTGATTTTGGACAGGATGACTGCCACGGTCGTGATTTCGAGGGTTAATGTTTATTAATGTGAGCGGAAATTGTGACTGCGTGATGGGAAGGGCTCAATCAGAGTGCGCATACAAATGAACTTCGTTTAAACTCTAATAAAACTATTTAGTCAATATTTTATAGCGCTTTCCTGATTTATAGCCTCCTATTATAAGGAGAAATAACTTAACGGCGGTTAGGTAAAGGTTCTCTAGTGACAAGAAAGAAATAGGAGTGAGTCCCGCAAACGGGACTCCATCGACTTGATGGTGATATCAATGATCTTAGTAATTTAGAATTATTTACCGCAGTTATTCAAAGATAGGTTGTTTTGTTGGTCATATTTACTGCCCATTAAGTATTTTTTGCTGCTCGGTTAAATACAAGCCTATTATAAGCACCTATGCAGAGAATAAATAGTGCACAAAGCGAAATCTTCCATTTCATCTCGAGTAGTCCCAATAAATTTCTGTAGCCCACGTTTGGTGGCGTGATTATCTGGAATGAAGCGAGTCATTACAAGAGCGGCTAACGAAGTCTCCCGTCCTGGTGTGCAACCGGAAGGTTCAGTTTCGCCCCCGAATACTACGCCACAATCATTACCGCAGCACTGTCGTTAACAGAAGACAATTCCGCGGCTACATTTGTCCTACGTAATGATTATCGTCGCACATTTCACTTCATGTGTGCGTACAGTTTCTCGAACGCTTCCCCGAAGTCATTGGAACGTGTTTATGCTCCAAATAAGTATAATAAGTGTCGTCGGCGCATGTAGTTGCATCAGACACCTTGCGCCGTCACTAATCCAGTCTTAAAGTCATCTAAATATAGCGCAAACAACATCTAGTGGGATGATTGCACTGTGAACGAGTTTGTGGTTTGTCCGGCTTTTCTGCGGTCACATATTTTGTTCATGCCTCAGCTGTTAAGCCAGAAAGCAATTCGGGCGGAGTATAGTCATTTTTGTAAGTGTTATTGCTTATTTACAGATAATAGTTACACCTCACCTCTCCGCGTCAAGAAGTCAGGGCGTCATCCATTGTGACGGTAATGAAAACATTCATTTTTCGCGCGCTCGACAAAAACATCTCGACACATTTATCTTTCTTAGCATTAACGCGCTAAAATCGCGTCGTGCTCCTGTCGCCATAAATCATTATCATCAAACAGTTCCCGGTCGAGGCCGGCGACGTCGGCTTTCATCGGACGTTTTCAATCTGGCCTCCTTTATTTCATTACAATAAGTAATTCACTCGCCTCCCATTCAGTCACTTTTCGGTAAACATTCCCTGAAATTGGCAATAAATTCCCCTCTAAAATATCGTCGTAGCGACAGAACGCAACTTTTCGTAACAATAGAACAGAGATGTCGTTTTATGAAGATGTTCACTTGGACGTTTTTGTTAGGCTCAACAATAGTTTTATTTAACGTCTCGCCCACTGCCCACACGCCTCGGTTAATGGTCAGGATATTGTATGAAGATGTGAAAATGAATGGCCTACCTTATAAAGGGCCAATAATAAGTTCTCATGCGGCTGCGATCGGGCTATTGTTCAGATTTTTTAGGCTATCCGAGCAGCGTCGTGAATATAATGGGGTAGGTGTCAGACGCGACCGAGCCGGGCAGGTGTACGCGCCAGGGTCGCCGCGTTGAGAAATAAAAATACTCATAATTTAATTCTGCAGCTGCCCGTCAAGCGGGCATCGATTTGAGCCGACCGAGCCCCGTAGTCCTTTTGTAACAACGCATTCCAAACAAAATTCTACGACCAGTCATTATTTTTAATTCGTGCCCGGTTGCGCGTGGATAAAATTTAAGGCAATTATCATGAATTTTTAATATAACCCTAAATTACCTCGGTTATTGTAAGTTTAATTTTTTCTGTATCAAGGGAGGGGCAGATGACCGTTTGGGTGCCCTCTACAAACTGTTCAGCTTAAAGGTTATCACGATCTCTTGTTTGCTTTCGGTATTGCGTGACACCAAAAAGTTTGTTTTATAGCATTAAACAGTAGGCCCCTACAGAACTATTTTAGATAATTACAAAATTAATGTTGTGGACGTGTATACAGCGAACATTTACATCTGATAAGCCAAAATGTGCACTAGACTTATTTGATACACCTACAGGGGTACGAATTAATTTTCGAAGTCCTTATCATTTTTTGTTATCAAACCGTACTTCTAATTCGTGTTTCATAAATCTATGATAGTTTATTTTCAGATGATCCCAAGTTATTTCAACTACGAGTACTAATCGTTGCAGTGATAATTCTTTAATATAATAAATAATTTATTTAAGGCATATGCCCATATTCGTAAAAATACCAAAAACGATAAAAAAAATAAAATAAGAAAACATTAAAAAGAAATTCGTTTAATGAGACACTACACAACGGCACTGATATGTGCCCCTGTCCAGTGCCTCAGAGTAGGGCAGTCCACCCTCTCCGCCAATGTCGCCAGGATACCGTTGGCGCTGTCTCGCACACGGCGCATCATCGAGGCTGGATTGGACACATCCATGCCACGTACCATGGATTGGAATCCATCTACGTGAATACCTACCGGAATACGGGAAATACGACTGGATTATATTCTACCTATGTTACAGGTTAATAGGTAGAGTTTACATTCTACCTATTTAATAATATTTATTCATTTCATTCTTTTATATGTTTGTATGCACTATATTGATCACTTTGAACAATACAATTCACAGTAAAATAAATAATCATCACTTTTGAAAATGGCAATGTCAAATAGATCCATAAGGAATTATTTAATTTTATTATTAAACAAAATAATCCGTTTTTTTTTTAAATTGTTACTAGCTCATCGTGAGGAAATCCGCATACCTACTCCAGTAATAAAAAAATACTGGGGTATATGTATCCACTAATCCACACTGGGCCCGCGGGGTGGATTACGACCCGAAACCCCTTAGTGATATAGGTACTAGGGGAGATGTGTGCCCTGCAGTGGGACGTTATAGGCTATCATCAATGTCATAGAACCTCATGGGAGTTATTTATAATTAAACAAAATAATAATAACCAATTGGACATTCCAGATAAGCATTTAATTAATATAAAAAATCTATACATATAATAAAACGGTAAAAGGGCTGAGAACGTACATTAATTTAATTTTAAAAATAATGATAAAGGGACTTCCCTTTAGAAGCTACAGAACCCAAAACGGTTTAAATTTTTGTCTCTTAAGTTTGTCTGTATCTATGTTTTTTTGAACAGCGCGTAAAACCTATTGAACGGATTTTGATCGGGTTTTCACTAATGTATAGCTAAGTATCCAGAAGAAAAACTAATATATGTGTCATTTTCATATGACACAAGGAAGTTGAGTTATAGACAAAAATAAAAAAATACTTTTAATAGAATTACTTACTACTGTATGGATTTTCATCCGTGAAATCCATCACGTCGGCGCTTTTACAGGTGTTAAAAATCTTTTACAGCTTAGACCACGTGAGCGAAACAGCAAGCAGAAGTTATTAATATATATATTTCAAAGAATAATTCTATTTGCGCAACATCGATCGATGCACGGCCGTTGCACTGAAGTACCCCCGCTTTAATTTCATCCCATTTCCATATTGTAATATTATGTTGAACATTAACAGTGAGAAAAATCCTATACGGCACGCGTTCGCGCCCACCATTAATCTTCTTTGAATAAAACATAAGATGCTCGATAACATACTATAATATTAGGGTTAAGGCACATTTAATACGGCTTTCCATTAGAGTACAATATGGGGAGTTTGCCTAAGTCTCAACGATTTTCTCATAACATAATCTTAACACGCGTGGAAGAGAGATAAATGGAGTAGACTGGGCATTATGCGTACCTTGTATGTACACAAAATAGATAAGTTTGCAGGCAACTGGTCTTGCTCACTATGTATAACACCACTCGCACAGATAGATAGACAGAACGTTAACTGATTTACTGAAAGTTTATTAAAATTTGACTGACGGCTCCCATAGCTTCCGTAGCTCAGTTGGTTGAGGGCCTACCCTAAACTTATCTATTTTGCCGTGTGTACACAAGTCACCGTTGCGCCATTTTGTTGCTGTTGTGCGGCATTACGCCTCCGGTACCATTTCTTACTTATCGATTGAATACACATAATATCAGTGTCGCAGTTCTGAGTGAGTTCGAAGATGATGTATTTATGCTGTCAAAAAAATATTTCCTTTTCGGTATAACAACAACATTCGACGATCAAAATAATATGCAATATTTCATTAATATGTAATACACATAGTAAACAAAAGTAAATAGTAAACGGTTGTAACGTAGTAAACAAAAAAATACGTCTTGTGGAACATAAAACCCACAAAATTTATAAAACCTTATCTCCTATGTATACTATCATTAGTACATTTGGCTAACTGTACAGGACAGTCAAATAAAGATTCCTGCTCACATTATTACTAACTGTCAAGTCAAATTACAACATATTGATGACAAAAATAGACAAAGGCATAGAGGGATAGGGATAGTATTTTTTTGTGTGACGATATTTTACAGTATCTAATAAAGTGAGTAAAATTCTTTACCCAACTGTCTTGTAAAATTAGCCAAATTTACTTACCTTAGTATACGTAGGAAGTATCGAAAAACTTGTATTAAAAAACTCGCATTTAGAAAGAACACACTTCTAAGCAACTCTAAATATGCTTAACTCTATGGTTTCGAGTTTTCGAGGAGCACTTAATTAAATCTAAATAAAAAGATGCCTTGAATGCCCCTCTGTATGCTTACAATAGAGGGAATTCATAATGTGTAAGTAAAGAAATTAAGAGAAAGATGGTGCAATCTCGCCTTTTCGAGTGGAATATATTATTTAGGCGAAGGCTGCGGATTGTTGTGAGATTAATATAGGGAGGTAAATCTGAGGAAATTACTCCTGGCATCAGCTAGTTAAAGATGATTATATTGGTTTTGGAGCTTACGGTTGTGTAATATGTTTAAGACAATATTAGATAGGTATACGGTAGTTGATATTGATATGTAGGTATCTATAATTATTTGTTTACTGGTGCTTGCATCAAAGTAAGTTATAACTTATAAATATTATTCTTATTTATAAATGTCTATTTGAATTCACTCGTGTCTAGATTTCAGAGATCGGTGTCATTGAAAAGGTTTGCTGTGGTTTGAAAAAGTGTGAATTAAGTTTTTTTTTATGAGGCTATACCACGGTACGTTTCCGTGGAGGTCAGGTACCGGGAAGCGCGGTGTGGGACACCCTACAACCAGGTGTATCGGCGACTTAAAGAAGTTCGCTAGTAGTAGCTGCTGAATGACAAGAGCCGAAGACTAGTTTTGCTGACGAGCCTTCGGAAAGAGCTTTATCCAGCAGTGGAGAGACATAGACTAATGGTATGGTATCTAAAAAGGTTATAAGTAAATTCAAGCTTTAAGAAATCACACAGCAGCAAATGTTAACAAAAATATTTCTTACAGAATCTAATAACGCCGCCGGGTGGCATGGATACCACGACCGGATTAATTTAAACGATGCAACTTCACATTTCATTGTGCCATCAGCCTTATTCTTATCTCAATAATTATGCATTAGGCCTCTAAAAGGCCTTAAATATTAATATATGTGCGGCGTCGTTCGCACAATCTCTTCGTATCAATTAACTGCGCCCACGTACCACATAAACCTTCACAAACCATGCTCTCTATTCCCCGATCAATTTGCTTTATCTACGGATGGCTCTTATCGCCGTATAAAATATTTACAGCACAATAAAAGGCGTCTCCCGAAAGAATAAAGGCTAATAACCACGATAATGAAACTCGGAGACGCCTACGCGATAGTTGTTACATGCAGTTGGATATTCCTCGGAGAATGTCATTTTCACAAACGCAGCCGCGTTTATAGATATCACGATTTAAGTTGAACCTTTTGATCCGTTCTACGTTCTAAGTACTTTTTCAATTAAATTTACATCAATAGTACTATAATATGTATATAAATTGCTGATGTGTTAAATGTAATGATGGCCGCTGATGAATCCTCGAACTGGTGGCGTTTTTCATTTGTCGTTGTTCAGACGCTTCACGACGATTCACGAAATAAACATCTGCTTCTACCGAAACTTCTTTTGAAACGAGCTACCGCTTTTTCTTTTTATTTCATATACTAGATACTCGGAGCTCTCCCCTGTGATGTGTGCAGCTTGCGCACGGTATATCTCCGCTAGTCTACACATTTCTACAGCTTTGTTAATGTTAAATAATGTTCTCGCAACAAGCGTTCTCTCAATACGCTGTTCCTTATTCTACAAATCAGCCGGTCGCGTACAAGGTCGCTGCATAAGTCTTTAAATTCACAATTTACAGCCATTTTGTTCAACTCCAAGGCTCAACAAGTTCGAAGTCGCGCTGTTTTCGGGTGAAAGAATTGTCTCGCAATTATTAAATTCTTTTTATGCAAGAAAAGTGCATGAAATTCATTTAATAACTTTCAACTAATCAGAATTATTTTCTGAATTGCTCGTACACTTCGCGGCACTTATCTCCAATGATGTGTAATAAAATATTAATTTGTATCTTTTTATACTTTTTGTACAATTCTCAAGCTTCAAAATATACCATAAACAATTTATTCCATCGTTTCCATTTCTCGTTACATCCTGAAGTTAACGTTCACCAGGTTGTTTTCAAAATTAAACGGTTGTGGCGGTTACAACGCTCATTCCATTTCTCCTTGTCAGCACAATTTTCTTCACTTTTTGTCGATGAAATATTTAATTTAAATTTTAATTATTATTACATTTACTTTGGATAAATTCAACTGTTCATGCATTTTGAAACAGGCTGCGCCATATAATACGAATTACCTACTAGTGCAGACAGAAAAATATTAGAATAAAGAGTTCAAAGGCATGAGGATCGTTCACCTATCTGTTTCGGGTTTTAAACATCTTTAAATTAAATTTTTATTTTTAAAATTGCTGATGAGGATTTTTATTTTCAAAACGGGCGATGCAACGTCCACACTCTGCATAGTGACATTATCTGTATAATTATTAGGCATAAGTATCGACGATTTGTTATTGGTATACGTGGTTATTTGTATAAAAACAACCACTCGCATGTATTATATTTGGAAGTTATTCACGCCTCATGTTGAAATTCTTTGTGCATCGTACGAGGCATTAGAGTGTGGGTATAGCAAAGTGTAGGTTTCGTCCTGCTGCGTGACAACGAGCGACAGACGTTTGCGTGTGGTGTGAGCATTCGCTGAGCGTCTTTGCTGAGCTGTCTGTCTTTATACTGTCCCTTATAAAAATGAATCAGTTTCACAATATCAACGAAGTTAATTTAAAATAACTTACAATTATTGTTAATAGTATTTTCTCTATTTTTCAGGTAAATAAGGATGCTAATAAGACAAACTCCTACCACAAACATACGGTAAAACAAACAATTATTTATTGATAAACATTTACAGTTACTTTAATAAAAATGTACATTTAACTGATTTTTTTACGTAGTTACTTATATAATAGACGTATCTACCCACTAACATTATAAATTACTCTACTGCCCGGACGAAAAAGCTTGAACTTGAAACGTTTTCCGCTGACATTTGAATTAAATTTAGCTCAAGTGAGACTGGCATCATATGAAGAATGATAGTTTTTACCATATGAAGGAAACCTGATTAAGCACTTTGATATAAAGAAATTTATGAACAAATTCAACGGCTAGAAATAAAATTTAACACAAAAGTAGGTTGGGGTATAATATCTAGGTCAAGTTCGTAGATGAGCCAATTCGGTTTAACAGTTCTAAAATTACGTTAGTGTAAAATTTTCATACTAACTTAAAAAAAAAAACAATTGCAATGTACACTGAAGGTGCTTTTCTGTACGACATATCATTGTATACCTATATCAGATAGGGCTCATAAAACTATGAAGTTTTAATTCTATGAGTATGTTCACGCTGTCAGTAGAACCGTACCCTTCTCCAGCGCATAGGCCGGCCTCGTCACGACTAGTCTCGTGGGCGGCGCAGCCCTGCGCCCTGAGGGTGGCCTATTCTCCGCTTTATTTGCCGAACGTTTCCTGTTTCGCGAAGCAGTTGACGAATTAATTTTGCTAAGTGTTTTGTTGGATTATAGTGTTTGCGCGGAGGGATGCGGGTCACGATACAAGACCTTTAGCAAACTAGACTTTGAACTTAAATTGTTATACAAAATTAATACCTAAAGCATTGAACAACCGAGCGTTTTGATTTTGAGTTCGTAAACGATTTTTTAATGTGAGTTCAACATTTATATTCGTTACTCTAACTGGATGGATAAGTTTGATTGACAACGTTGTATTTGTGGTTGTCGCCACATAGCCGTCTATTGAATACGTTGATAATGAACCCCGAAGGATTTTGTTTTCGTTCATACTCTCGATTGGCCAATATTGTGTACTAGTTAATTGCGTTTAATTGTGATTCCATCCAAAATTTGATACCATGTATTTTAGAAATGACGCAGATTTTAAAAACCATTAAACACGTGTTTATTTTGTATTGTAAGACATTTAAACCAAAATTCAAGTTACTATGACCATCAAATGTTTTTTTACAAACATTGACATTCCGTTTCACCCCTTTAGGGTGAGTTGGGTTGAGTTGAGTCATAAAAGCCAGTTAATATCTAAATTTCATATTTCTAGCTGCAACGATTTCGGTTTCGCGTTGATGAGTCAGTCAGTTAGTTAGTCAGAACATTTCATTTAATATGTATTATTAATTACTATATACATATAATATAATATAATAAAAATGTAACTGATCGCTGTCTGTACATGGAAGATATATGAGATAATCTATTATTGGGGGCCTTTATCAACGCAATAGAACCCAAAACAATGATTGTTAGAATTTTTGTCTGATTATCTGTTTGTCTGTGCGTTTGTGCGCGCTAATCTTAGAAACGGCTTAACCGATTTGGGTGCGGTTCTCACTAATGTATTGTGGTAAGCTTCACTTAAAATTTAGTGTTTGTTTTATTTCAATCAGTTTCATAAATAAAACAGTTATATCAATTTAAAGAATCATGTCGAATGAAGACGGTGTTTTATAAACTAAAGTCCACGCGGACGAAGTCGCCGGCAACAGCTAGTTTTTAATATATCTATCTCTACATATAACCTCGCTACATTCTTACTGTCTTTATGTGACAGTAGTATATTACTGTTTATGTTAACTCATTTTTTTTATGTCGTAAAGTATCAATGTGGGATGATAAAATTGTGAACTAAGGGTATAGGACGAAGAATGAGTACATTCTTTCTAGAATACTCCATTTCAAAACTACATAGCATGATCCTCGTCTACCTCGCACGTAGTTGAACGAAGGCAAAAGGTCCAGCTAAGATGTTAGTGCATCGAGAACATTTCAAGTGAGGCATTACCTAACTTTTTTAACATAAAACTAGGTATATAATTATGGCTAGTTAAGCGATGAAGTCTAATCGTGATTCAGAAATCGCTCAATGTACACAAGACTTTTTATAAAACCGATCACACCGGATCTAATACTAAAGAGGGAGTTATCGTATTACATCTCTGGAAATTGTATGTAAATAAGTGAACACCTGCTGAATATATTTGTATAAGCGTTAGCCCACAAGGCGAGAATGCTCGACAGAGTGCACTTGACTATGTAAACCTATTAATATGGGTAGACCTGTATCACAATATAGATACAAGGAATCAGTATATAATTTTATACTATTCTCAAAATAAGCGCTAAATCCCGACCAAATTGCGATTTAGCGCAATTGATGAGTTTGGTGAATATGTGAGATTATACGTCCCCAATGTACGTACGTATTTAGGTAGTGAGTGAGATATGCCAGAGCCTATTCCCATCCCATCCTTAATCTGCAAAGGTAGGCAGCGCATTCGGGGGCGTGCCAACGTTTGTCATTTTGGACTGATGTTGCCATGTATCGCGGATGTCTATGGACGACAGTATGCACTTACCATCAGGTGGACTGTATGATCATCTGTAGCCTTTTACCATAATTTTTTTTTTATATAGAACCTAATAAATCGATCTTGCAAATTAACAATTTGCTACACTTCTTCGATCAAATAATATAGCACTAACTTGTTTTTTCCAGGTATCATTTCAAGGTCAATGAATAGCAAAAAAAGTAGATGTCAATGTTATTGAATTATGTTCAATTAGATTTCTGTTTTATTGGACACTTTTAATTTTGTTAGTAATGTCGGATGCGGTAATTTTTCACCATATTTATTCGCTATACGCTACGTAATATATACGCTATATACCAGCTACGTAATCCATACGACTTTCGGTGAGGCAACGGAGGATTTTTATATGTGTATATAGAATATTGAATGTTTTGTACAATTTATTGTATTACAGTGTGTTCATATACTGTTCTTATACTGTACTAGTATAATGAATGAGGTGTTATGTAAATTACTGTTGCAGTATGACTTACACGAACAACTTTTATCCATGCCTTATTAATATTACCACGCCTTCGTCAGTAGTTCTTGTAACGAATTTGTATATGAAAATGTGACCACCTTGGAAGATTGAATTACTTAGACATTCTACACACCAATTTACTCCCAACGCTTTCGAACTGACAAATTTTAAAAATAACGAATCAAGAACCTAGCTATAAAAATGTTCAGGTTAATAATTATTAATATTTATTTAAATAGTTTCTTTTGGTAGCAAGAACGGGGTAACAGTCTTGTATCAAATGCTAAAGCTACTCAAAAATGACAAACGCTGGCGGCACCTTTAAGTATTTAGGAATTAAAATTTGGTAAATGGAGAGCATATATGGGGTAATACCAACAATACACCCTATACCATCTTCTCTACCCCATAGGATGAGAAGGGAACGGTACTAGTCTGCGTGGATATGAATGCATCACATACTATCCAAATCAGTTTCCCCATTCCACCCAATGGGAGCAAGGTTATGGGATAGAATAGCATGGAATGGAACATGATGGGATGGGATGGGAAATAGCCTCATGGGTTAGATATCACCAGAAAACATATTTAGTTTAGAGAAACGACTATAATTAGTCCAAACAAAAATGATTGTTCCAAAAACCGCTATCCATGAAATTGCTTTCAATATGAGACAATAGGAACAAAAGGGGGCTCATTAGCAAAATTTTCAAATAAACGCTCCTCTCTCGTTTGGGTCCAACTAAATTTCTAGTGGGTCTATTTATTGTTGTTATTCCAACAAAGCCCAAAAGTTCGGGCCCCTGAAATACAATGGAAAGTAATGACTCGGCATATTATTGCACTATGCTTCGTTTTTGCCCATCATCTGCGTTTATCGTCAACATTTTATTACAAGACCCGCTTTCTTATCGGAACGTGATACAAGAAATATTCATGTAGAACATATAGACATAATAAAATACAATCATTATCTGTCCACGAAGCCTACAATCTTGTTAAGTAAGTCCATGTTGGTACACGTCACGTATAATGATATTGACAAGGTTTTTTTTTATCATACGCTTCCATCTACGAAGTATTCCACTCGTCGATGCGATTATCGTAATACAAGAAAAAAGTTTTTAACTTATCGTCGCTTTCAGTAACACTAATCTACCATCTCTGGGAATGTCGGCATAGTGACGTTTCGAAATCATCACTAGACGAATTATTAGCCGTTAATGCTGTCGTAACGTTTTAGTGGTTTACAAGCGGACTACTTAGGAAGAATACTCAAATTACTCTAGCACCTATTCTTCTTATACGGCTCTCTCGATATCATTACAACTTACGTATAACTTTATAATCGATTTTATTCCTAACAAAACTTAATTAGTTATCGTAGCAATTGTTCACGTCTAAAATTTAATTTATTTTAAACTGTCACCTCCCAGAACCGCTTAAAAACTTTTGATAAATGATGTCTAGATTCTTTGAAACAGATAACATTTTGTTTAATTAGTCTCGCTGTTTAACTAAAACTATTAAACGAGTGTTTAATCAAGATAAAACTAAACAATATCAGTTATTCATACAAAGGAATCCAATACTTGTTATTCAAATACTATTTTAATTGTTGCGTTGATATTCTATGGGTATCCACTTCATTTTTTATGGAAAGAAGGCAGATGAGTTAACAGTCAACATAATGGTAAGTGGATACTGTGGCCGATGGATATCCGCGATGCATGCCAACATCAGTCCAGAATGACTAACGTTAGCACGCCACCGGATGCGCTGCCTACCTTCTAGAGATTTAAAGGAATGGATTTGGAGGAAGGGTTGGGAAAATGGGGAGGGATAGGATAGGATCATCTTCATCTTAGCAAATTTAAAGTCATTACTATATCAATCGCATCACTTTGAAAGTAGCAATGCGTATTTTAAACTAATAATGGACAAATAAACAATCGAAAAGTGAACGTCTGACTAATCCTCGGACGTGCTCCGTCTGAATGCCGAGATATATAATTTGTTAGCGATTCGGCCGACAAAATGACTGGGATTACCGTTACCAGATTCAGTTGATGACCAGATAGATATCTATTAATAACATTCGGTCAGCGCCGACGGATAGATCTATAAATGATGAGTTTCATTTCAGATAAGATCATATCCGATATCTGGGATGATTGATGGAGCCGCTCAATATTACTTAGGAATTCTATTACCTACCAACTAGAGTATTGTTTTGTGGTCCATTATAGTCTCATTAGCATACTTTGTTGCTTAACATTACATTACACGTTGAACGAATGTTCTTTCTCTCTCTAGAGTAACAAACGGGGCTCGTAGACTACTTTCATTTACTTAGTTATAAGTTGGTATATTAAAGCGCAAACATATAAAGAATGAAATAAAGATAGAAGCGGTATAAAGGTTAAACTGTATCACCTGTTCTCCGTTTACACCACATATAGGTGGATTTGATTCTGACTTATCTAAATGATTAATGAAAAATATCAAGCAATACTTATAAATATTTAAATCAATCACAAAATTGTCGTACAAATCTCGGTACATGGCAAGTGAGCTTAAAACAAATGAATAAACAATAGACCCCTGATCATGTAACTGATACCTCGTTTCTGCTAAGTCATTGACGATATTCCAAGCATTTTATTATTTTTAGAGACTTGCTTGTAATGTCTGTAGTCGCTTTCGCTTTGAAACACAATTTAGGACCTATTAAAAGTAAATGTATTTCAGGACGAAGATAATTCCTTTCTGTGCATATAGTTTTAGTTCTCTAGTGATCTTTTTTTATGGATGAAGGCGGTACCTGATGGTAAGTGGATGGTAAGCCCATAGATATCCGCGATACAAGCCAACATTAGTCCAAAACGACAAACGTTGGCAAGCCCCCGGATTCGCTGCCTACCTTTGGAGTTATAGGAATGTATTTGGAGAAAGGGTCGGGAAAATGGGGAGGGATAGGATGGCAATGGGCTCTGGCACATTTCACTCACTACCGAAACACGTACGTACATTAGGGAAATAAGATAAAGTGGGAAATGCAGTACATTTCAAGGTAGTCTTCTATGAGAGAGAGGTAACGTGGCCAGTCGAGCGCGCCCAGCGGCTGTTGGATTGCAGCGTGCACTCTCCCCCTCAATAAATAACTCCGTCATCATAATTACCCTACTCGTACTTGTCATTTAGCTATTGGCGTTTACTCTTTAGTTCGACGGAATTCTTGTAGTAAGCTGTTCAAACTTTGCACTACAATGTTGCATTAAAGGCTATATTGCTAAGTCTATTGATGTAGAACCTGTAGTAGGAAACTTACACCTACCTCGAAATATCCAATTATGACATTTATATAATGAATATTTGTATAGCAGATTTCAATTTTTTACTTATTCTTTAGTACACTAATGTTTTACCCATTACGGGTAACGCACGTCTCGTCCCGTTAAAAATCAAAATAATAACTATCATTTACTTAATAGCTTTTAATTAATTAAAGCTTACATTCGAATATTCAAGCCTCCCTAATGATCCAAATGGCTTCACCGGCATACACGCGTCTTAACTTGTAACCCATTAATTGATACGAATAACAACTTTTTGTGTTAAAAAAAAACGAAATTTGTGGAGAATATCGAAGCGGACCACACACTCGCTCGCCCGCGCCAACTCTTGTTAGTATAATGATATGCACATTTATTTAAAACTTTACATCTATAGCATATGTATATCTTCGTCTAGATCATGTTTTGCTAGCATGTTTTGTAGAATTAGAATACAGACTGATTATTCTCAGTGTCGCTATAGCCATGTCATAATTTAGAAAGGATATGGTCGCATAAACATGGAACGTTCGTTGTAATCGACTTTGGTTACTGATGCTGCATGTAGCGTTCGTTCGTATTAAGCTACGCGCAAGTATAATTTACCTACTCGCACAAACATTTTGATTTATTAGACAGACATAATTATACCATAATAAACAATTTAATACCAGTAAACGCATTGTCCTATGGCCTATGTCCAGCAGTGGACGTCCAAGGGCTGAGAAGAAGAAGAAGAAGAAACGCATTTGATTTTGGAAATATAGTTTATGACTAATTGTATTGTAGTAAATCAAATCAAAACAAATACTTATTATATTACTTAATTTTGCAGAACATGGGTACATATTAAGATAAAACATTTCCAACTACATTTGTCCTGATCAGGGCATTCAAAAATGTATTCTAATTTATCATATTTTTCATATACTGTAATTAACTAATCATTTTATAAATTATATTTAAAAAAAATCTCATTAAATTGTACTCAAAATGTTAAATATAATTAAGGAGTTTACGTCTTCATTGCGCGCATTTACTGCAAACCCTATCTTGATTAATCAAACCCAGTTCGTATGCAAATCTCTAATTAAGTAACACGTCCCGTCGCCAGCTCGTTGCTTGTGCCACACCCGTCTTCTGCCAGTCGTGTACAAGTTAAACAATGATAATTTCTACACGGACCCACGTGCGTGTGTTCCGTGAATCGGATCGTGGGGCGGCGTGGACAAGTATCCGCTCACTAATCTGCATATTGGATGTACCGATAACATTAAGTACGCGTGTCAAATTACTCTGCTACATTATTTTATACTCTATTGCAGGAAGTATAAGGATCAGTTAAGTTTGAATCACTTGTCAAAGCATTTCTTGTCGCTTTGTTTTGCTCTTCATTACAAACAGCCCCGGAGCGTGTAGGCTCATATGCATATACACAAAGATAGTGTTTTGTTTAGGCAGTATTTTATTGTTCGATGCAGACACAAAAAAGTTTTATACAGAAACGACGTGCTACAAACACTATTGTGTTAGGTTGACAAGTCAATTCTGATAATTTATTATTTCTATTGTAGTTGAAAAAGTGTTTAGCAAATAAAGTCATAAGCCCACCGTGTATAGCCCGAGTCATATCGAAAGCTGGTCCTTCGCAGAAGGTAATAAAAACAGACAATATTCTCTCGTTATTACTCTTGATGGATGGTTTGCCTTCCAGGGTAAACGGATGCTTATTATAAAACTTTTTTCTAGTAAATTGAAAAAAATCCTCATCCAAACATAAACACTTCTATTATCCTGAATACAATGGGCAACCAGAACTGCCGAAGCGAATTTCAATCAGTCACGGTAGTTTAACAGTCTTAATCGGTATTTTTTTCTATCGGATGGTTATTAACAATTTCAGTCCAATAATGACCAGTGGAGCGAAAGAAAACACATTTATTTTATTTATTACAATATCTGACTATTTATTATACCTCATCGTAGATAGCGAAGGCAACGATCCCATTTAGACATTTTAGCTTCATTCCAAAGATAATAATATGTATGTAATTGTATTAGGAGAAGACCGACGTATCGAAAATAAAAGTATGTATTTTAATAAAAACATGTATATTTTGAAATTTACATGTAACAAAGTTCCTATGGATGGATATATGTCCGGACTTATATGCCAAAAATAATTTCAATCTATTTCGCGTCTATGTACTTAAAGGTATATTTTAAACGGTATGAAGTTTATTGGCACTCACCGCTACGTGGCAAAGTAGAAACGCGCCTTTATGAAGTCCACCCGTATACCATTTGAAACCTAACAAACATAGATTGTTAGGATTTATAACTTTATATTTGTTAGGATTTAGTTAATGCTGTATACTCAGGATAGTGTTATTTGGAGTAGCGTGGATGTTATATGCACATGTTGAGAGCTTATAAAAACAAGATTATTTTCGATATTAATATGTGAAAGTACAAATAGGCACGGGATGCAAAAACATATGCGGCGACAAATTTAGGTTTAATTTTCACTTGGTCTATTGACACATATAGGGTCTACCCATACACCGTGTATACATAACTGTCGTTAAATTGTTTTTCATTTTCTTTTTTTTACACTTAATCGTTACAAATTGTAACTGCCAAACTGCGGAACAGTTTGTCGGCAGTAAATTATATAATACGCTGTAATAAATATGACTTATATACGACTTATATTGTGCATTGTTTACCATTATTGTGCGAATATTGTGAGACACCCACCTCACGGGTATATCTGGTGGAAATACCCTCAGAAATATACTATTTTAGTACCTATATGTATACCTATTCTATATAGTACTGTATAGTAGCTCCCATTCGCTATTCATTCTCATTTCGATAGATAGGCAAAACAACAAATATTTGATTAAAAATATATTCCGGCTTATGAGCACAAAAACCAGTCATCTCCAAGTGCACAATACTTCAACTACCACAATGGGTGTTGTTAATTTATTTTGACATCGAGTATCGCAGAGGGCATTTGCCCGTACAAAAATTAAGTAATTCATTCGAATTGAAAGGATAGACTGTATCTGACGTAGAAAAAAAGCGGATAGAGCCATCAGTTAAAATGTGCGCGGTTGGCTGCCTTCCCCACAGGCGGCCGATAAGGCCAGCTGCATACTTACCGTCTACAACAACGATGATGTTCTCCATAATAATATTTCACGAAGAGTGCATCGTGAGTGGTGGAGCGCCTTGCGAGAGTCATAGTATATCTAGCGGTGAAGAGATGTGATGATATGGTCTGACATTGTAATAATAATTTCTCTTATGATTAGAAAATATAGAAATGCATGTTAAATGTTGAAAAACATTTTTTATTATTTGTTATAATGTACACGTATAGAGAAAATTTTCACATAACTTTTATCAATGACCCTTGGTAAAACCAAAAGATATTTGAATTTTTCTTAAATCTGATCAATATGCAACCCCCCCCCCCCCAACCCCTCCCGGCAAAGCAGCACAGTACATTTGTATTTTGTTATTATGATCAATTTGCCCACCATTAAAGTATATCTAAATACTATACCATAACATCAGTCTATGTCTCTCCAATGCTGGGTATACGCCTCTGCTAAGGCTCGCCACCACACACGATCCTCGGCCTCACCGGCCAACCATCACCGGCGAATATCTTTAAGTCCTCGGTGCACCTGGCCGGAGGGGATCCCACACTGTGTTTCCCGGTACGTGGCCCATCGATTATCGGTCCTGCGGCAAATGGGACCTGACCATTGCCACTTCAACATGCCGATTCTACGAGCTTTGGTTCTTTAGCGAATATCTTTGTTTCGGACCTTATCGCGCAAAGAAACTCCATAACCCTCTCCAAAGCTCGATAAGTGACCTTGAACGTATGGATCAGGCCAACGTTTCGGAGCCAACGTACGTGATTTTAATTTGAGTTAATATTTTGTTTCGTTTATTTTAGTTTTCAATGGTAGGTCCAATTTATTCACATTTTGTTATTCCAGTAATACCAAAATCATATATAGTATAGGTATTACTCTAATATTTAGTGGCTTGTGGTGTCGGCTGGCTTCAGAAAAGCACTCACTTCATCTCTTCTCGTGTGTGTCGTAAAAGGCGAATAAGGGATAAAAAATGCCTGAGGAACTACAGCACCTCCAAAAGAGTGGCCTCGCCAACCCGCTTGACCAGCGTGGCGTTTTAAGGCCCTACATCCCTGATGCATAAGACAAAGTGCATGAGGAGGCCCATGTCCAGCAATGGATAATAAAAGGGCTGGTTGCATCACTTTGCATATTCCAATGATAAGTAGATTATTTTTGTTATTATACTTCAAAAGCAAACAAGTGTGTTTTGGCCCTAAAATTCCTGTCTGATACATTCATTCCGATGTTTAGATAAACATTAATAAGTCCGTATTATTTTATGTTCTTGCATTTAAAATAGATCGTCAAGTTAAATTGTTTCCGGAAAACAAGCTGTGCGCAGGGAATTTTGTTTAAACTACTCGTATGGGAAAGAATGGTAATTCATTAAGCGTGACTAGTGTGTATTTATGTTTCGTCGAAAAATTCGTCAATTGTGCGTACGTGATGAGAACGTGGTTTTTATAATATGATAATAAGGGTTCTTCGTTATTCAGTACAGAATAGGGATTTCATAGGAAATTCGAGTTGTAGAAATTAAATGGAGTTAATGAGTTGGGTAGGTGGGTCGGTCGGTATGGCCACACGAGTGCTGAGCAAGCAAGGCGAGCGATCGAAACAGCTGCTAATGAAGACGTGCGAGTGCTCTCGACCGTGTAAACAGCGCCCGAGGCTGCTCCTGTTTACTCCCGCGGGATTAGTAATTTAAAAGTCAATGTGGACACTCGAAAGGGTCAATCGCATAGCGCGCCCCGTATATTGAAAACAGATACCCTTTTCTGTATTCCAGTGGCAGCCCATGAAAGTTATAAGGGCTGAGTTGTTGAACTATGTAATTGACTTGGTTCTGCGGTCAGAGGCTTTGTTCTGCGAAGGGCGGATAATCGAAAACGCCTCTGGTTAGCTCGCAATGACGGAGAGAAACAATGCGAAGTTGATATGTGGATTCGGCAGACGTCCCTTGTTTGATTTACGAAGAGCTATTTGCTCGAAGGCTGAACAGGAAATAGGAGCTAGCCAACGTTTCGACTGCGCTAACACTTGTCCAATTACTTCCTCTCGCAGCATTAATAGTTAAATGCGTTCAAGTGACACTCGTTTCAACAAACTCCGGCCGTTTAGCTGTAAACATCTGTGACATAGCAATTTCCGCCTGACACGAAAACTGCTCGGAAAAACTAATATGTTACACGGGAAAACGAAAACAAAAGAAAAGCCGAGACGTGACGCCGGTCATAAAATAGACAAAAGCATTTAGCTGCAACACGAATACTGGGTTATTTAAGTCTGGAGCGCTCGCGCCATCAATTTTATTTTCTCGCACAAAACATGTCGGCTGTCGCTACGCATTATGCCAGGAGCGCCACACGCAACATTCGAACAACGTTTTATTTCGGGCAAACTTGGACGTTTCCAATGATTGACTTATCCGGGGTAATACGAGAGGCACTCGCGACGTGCGGCGGGCCCTGTCACGCCACACGCTGTTACCGCCCGCTACTCGCCACCAATGCGATGGTGCACTCTCAGTAACTCTACACCTCCCTCTCAAGCGACATCACGTTGCTCCACTAGTGACAGGTTGGTTACATAGTAACATCGTACACGTAATACTTTTGAGAGATAACCTGCCTTTCTAAACTTCACGAAGCATGCATCCGATCTATATAATAATTTATTCTGTGCTATAACTTTATATGTTTAGGAATTTTGGAAATATCGCTTAATAAAATTCTGTCTAAAAACTAAACATGACTGAAAAGAGGTATTTCATGCTCCTTACACGTTTTATTTCTAAATGTAATAAAATAACGCAAATAACATTCCGAAGCGTCTACACTGTTGAAAGGGCACGTAAACGTAACATCTTTTTCTGAATGTAATGTATTCCTTCAGTAATGTTTCTACGCCCGAATGTAAAACATAAACTTAACACAAATGACAATGTGCAAATGTTATTTTGTATAAAACGTGTAGATATAACTAATAAATCTACATTGCTCGCAGCAAAGTGGAAGGTCTACAACAAGCTACGACGCTCGTGCCCCAGGTCGCCAGCGTCGTGTCGTCCACCGCGGCCAGTTCTAATCTATCTTTGTTTAGAGCAGTCTCGAGACGTGCCTTTGTTTTACCCGGAAAGGAAATATTGATGGTCCCACGTGAATTAAAAGACTTCTGTTTTAAGAGAAAGCTAACACGGATGTACCATCTGCGTGTTGTCTTTTTCAAATGGCCTGAGCGCTCTGTAACTTAATACGCTACTACAAACAGAACGCGAGCAGCAGAATAAAGACGTTAGTACCACCAATAGTACAAAGACGTGACTTCGGAGAATACGTTATGTGAATGTAATGATACAAATGCAAAGGACAGAGGCTTAACGCGAAATGAAAAGAAAATAAAAACGCCGGATTCCAGCAGCGTTCGCTGGCTTAACGCATCACCATAATTCAATCGTGGATGGCCCGCTTCTTCGCTACCAAAAAGAGCATCGAATTTATTACAAAGCTCGCATGGTTTGGGAACCCCTACCTATTATTTATGGCAGTCGGTTGGTCTGTCACAAAAAACGGACGGGTGCTTCGAATATCTCAGCGGGCGACTTCGAAACAAAGTAAGCTGCAATAACACGCACTTCCTTTAAGCTTAGAGGCACAATACTGACTGACTGGATCACGCTTGCACATTTGCAGTCACCATTCGAATAATAAACCTTCACCCTTTGACATTAGTTATGAAATTGTTAGTTAACTCATTAGTGTCTTCATATACTTAAATAAATGACAAGTAATCCGGATTTATTGAAAGTAGGCTGCTGTATGTATGAGAGATATATTTCAATGTAACCATGTGGTAGCAAATGTGGGAACCCCGCCAAGACGTTGCCCTACTAATGACTCTGTTACTTCATTGTTATGCGGCTGAAATGTGCCTATTCTATTTAATTCGTTTTGTATATGGATGCCGTATTTGCGGTTCGTATCGGTATCTACAATAGATAATGATATGGTAGGCAATGTAGATACTTAACAATCTGTAGACCCTGTTGTTTCGTTGTACTATTCAAACAACTAGTTCATTAATACTTTGTATACCACTTACAAATCCTCTTCTTGTAGGTGGCTACGTACATAGTTACAACATAAAAAAACTTAAGATTTTGTACTGTTGCTTAAAAAATAAATGTAGGTACTTTACTTTTTTCGCTTTTGTCAATGCACGTGTAATCTAATACTTTTTCACAATTTTTTGCCGAAACGGAAGCACATTTAAAAAACATTACCTTACCAATTTAATAGCAAGTGATGTCATTGAAACGTCTAAAGGTAAGACGAAGGTTCCTTTAGAGGACTGGCAATAGTAAGCCCTCTTTTGTCATTCAAGTACACTCCAATAGAAAAGCCATTTAGGCCCGGTTCTAATTATACAAGACGCTTCAAGAGATCCTTAAACCAACTATGTTATTTACTGTAAAGGCAGTTCCAACAGACGGAAGACATTGCCGTTCGATATAATCCTCGAACTGAGGCAAATATCACGAAGCGGGTCAACAGCTATCTTCTCACGTTTGTTGACGACTTAAACCGTGATAATATTTATTAAACGGTTCACTTGAAACGAGCGATAAATAAACCCTCTTAACTATTACGCGTCACGCAAGATTTACTACGGTACATAAAGACGATTTTTTCCACCATAACTAACAGCTTATTGTACCTACTAAGCTAGGAATGTCGATTCAAATTTCGGTCGCGATGTTATCATGTTATTTTACCAGTAATTAGTATTTATTACTACAGGTTCCCCCGCGGCTTATAACGAAGTGATCTTTGGTGTGAAAGCGGCTCTAAGGTGAGTTATGTGGCTGGAGGACGGATGGGTTAAGCAATTAAAGCGTTTTTTTTATGGGAATGCGCCGACTCTTAAGATGTAGCACGCGATAATAACAGAATTCATGGGTTTATAATAATTGTGCTAGATGCATTTATTTGTACAATAGGCCGGGTGTCGCGGTAGAGGAAATAGAGTTTTTCAACGTGCTCTCGATCGGGAAGTCACTCTGACTAATAGTAAAAATATTTTGAATTTTTGAAATATCAACTGAAGCTCCGGGCCCACACAAATCGGTAGCGTGTTAACAACGCGTTTGAGTAACAAAAAAGTCAGCTACCGTCTTGAGGGAATTTGCTTGCCATCTGCCGGGAACGAGATCCGTTGAAATTAATGCGATAGTTAACGCTTAAATAAACTGGTGAGGTCGGCGCCCCTCCCGCTCCTCCGACCCTTCTCCGCGAATAAATCATATGATAATTGAATCATATGCTGCGTGTCAAAAGTAATTAACAAGCGCTGCGATACGCATCTCGGGCCACATGTGCTTTTTTAATAACGTCGCGTCTCAGTTTCCTCTCGTGCACGCGACTCACGCTCGAGATAACATCGACATAGAATATTTCTTTATAAACTCATATGAAAATTATTAGTGTACCAGTGGGCCGCGATGACTTTATATTAGGGTTATTGTGAGAGTAAATTGATCTGTGCGCCTTTCTGACGGGTGCGGGCGTACGCGCAATTACACAATAGAAACGATATTTTTTCTTGACGTTATAATAATAAGATTGTATGGAAGTAGTCCAACGTACCAGGTAGTTCTATATTAGCATAATATGACCGTTGGGCCGTATTTTCCGGACCTTAATTTGTGTACAACATACAGTTTGTTGTTCTATAAATCTTGAGAGCCAATTTATCCGCTGGATACTTAAATTCGTTCCATTAACATCCCGTATTAAATTTGGCCGGCGGCGAAGACTGACAATGATTGGCCTAGCGCAGCCCCAAACGACCGCCGCGATGGGCTATAAAGGTGTTTCGCAGCCGTACACCAATTACCTTAATGTAACTACCATCAAAACAACCTTTTTAGCGAATCGCTATCCCGCTCTTTCCCACGGAACGTTTGTTCCTAATGAAATTAAAAGTAAATATCCGACGAAAAAGAACACGTCGAAGGGCGACGCGATGGGTATTTTATGAAAATGAGAAAACTCTAAAGGAATTCCCTTGTATCGTTTTAGAAAAAGCTGTTCCGGTGAGTAGCGTTTTTTCTGCGTCGCGATCCTTGCTAAGGATGAAATATTAGAGGTGCCGTGTGCCCGCCCCGGCCTATAATGAGACCCGTAGGAATACGAGGCAATATCTTAATACCTACCTTAGCCCGGGGTGACAAATACGCGGAATTCGCGTGAAAACTGTAAATAATTTATAACCGCTCGCTTTGCTATGTTTCAAACACGGTGCGATGATAAGACAGGGCGAGGGCAAAGATATTGCCATGCGAAATATTATACCGGGCGTTAAGGAGAATTATTGCAGACGAGTTAGTGAAAGTGCCACGAGGCACTACTGGGAAGTTGCGACTTAGTTATATTACCGCGTACGTACATCAAAGCTACGAGTATGTTGACTTAAACCGCAGAAAGCATAAACAAACGCCTCAGTTGACAAATACGTAATTTATGAAATTACTAAAATCACTGTTATGTTATGATATAAGACTCATACCGTAACTATCGGGAACATCAAAGGTGTCAAGAAGCCGTAAAGTGAACTTCAAAGAACAATAACCGGAGATATCAAGGAGTACAATAAATACGTTTATGTGTCGCCCGCATTAATTTATTTTGCTCTGGAAACAATCGAGCATCCCCTTCCTAAGAGCGTTGTGACTGAAAGTTGAATATGAAAGAGCTCATAAAATGGCCGTAAAGTGTTGAGTGTGCGTTCAGAGTGCGTGGACTCTTTGATTTGTGTGCAGCAGCTGTCCCTGAGCGTTAATAACTTAATTCGTCTCAAGCGAACGGGAAGAGGGTTTTTAAATGTCGCTCCGCAGGCGCCGAGGAAATGTTAAACTTAACAGCTAATGCGCGGGAGTCTCAGGATGAAGTTGTCAATGTAGTCGCACTCGACGCGCGCCACTTAGAGAGTGCTCCCGCTGAGCGATTTGTGGTTATCGGCTTCTTTAGACGTTCTCCACTTAATTGACTACTAACCGCGATAACTATTCATCAACTTGTTTTAATGCTCGAATATTTTTTTGCTGTGTGACATCACCGTAAACAAATGCCATACTCTTGTAATGTCTTTACTTTGAGTGTCCAGTTTTTTTATAAGTACTTTATTTGGCGAAGTCTCATTACTATTTAAATTCAAAATTAAATATTTTAATTCGTGGACGAGTGGGAGTAGTAGTGGCTAACAAGACTGGATAAATGAAGTGAACTTATTAATTAAGAGTTAGGAATGCACGAGTACCTTTGCGTACTTAGGTAGGTGCTTCAGTCCCGTTCCTATGAGAACTGTCCTCGTCTCGTAATTATTTGTACATTCACGGCTATGTGGGCTCGAGTGCGGTGAGAGATGTTCGCGTCAAAACACTACTTCAAATTTAGATACAAACTCGCTCTCCCATTATAATTCATATCCCAGCGCGTCGTGTCGATGTGGAAGCCACTTCACTACTTGTTAAGTGTCACGGGGGCTCACCTTAACATTATTTTTACAAGCTCGACTATAAATACTTACAGAGAAAACCTGTCAAAGTGCTGTCTTTAACGAATTTCTTATGTATTCCTTCGATGGTTCCTTTAATTGGAGACACGTTTACAGTTTTAGCGTGGAAATCGATAAGTTATGTTTGATTGTACGCCTCGGGAATACGGAACGAGGCATTTTGTCATTTACTTCAGACTACCGTTCAATGAACATATACTGTAATTATCGAATTTGCATGAAATGGGAATACTACGTTTTCGTTTTATACCATACCGTAACCATATGGTTCGTAATGGTTCGTAACCATATACCGTATACCATATACGGTGCACTATATACCGTAGTATATGGTGCATCAAGCTGTATAATATTCAGAAGCCGTCGTTGGCCCGAGGACACTTTATAAATAATGTCGAAACTTTTAAGAATCTGTGTTTTGAGGGTCAACGAATTGTAACTCCATTAAAAGTTTCCTTGTTTTCAAAGTAAACACGGATCTTCATCTCAAAGGAAGCCCTTAAAAATTAATGGAAACATCCTGATTACTCTAGACTCGAGGGTAAGTAAGTATGCGTGGTGTTTTGCCCTCCCTACTATATCTATTTTTGTCACCAAAGACAAGTTTACGGACTTTACGGTTTAATCTAATAACTCTGTATTTGGTTCATGAAGCAGAGAACATAAATTGCTGTTTATATATAGTGTTAATCCGGAGAGATATAAATATTGCGCCGGAGGGCGTGACAGCTACTAAAGAATTGGATAAAGAACATGCATGCGGGTAATATTGTGACTGTCGTGAGATTGTGTCGCCGCCATTGTATAGTTAATATCTGAATCCTACAAAGGGAAATACAGTCCCGATTCCAAAAACGTATAAAAGTGCTGTGAGCACTGCGCGCGTCAGATTATAGGCATAAATTATTGAGCACTTTTGTTCAAGTCAAATAGCTGGTCGCGACCCATTCAATTACTCGGATCAGCCGTACAAGGAGTGCCGAGTCTTTTTCAGATGTTTGTGTAAGGGATTAGTCCGAGGTATCTGTGCCGGTATCTCCGTGAGATAAGTACGAATATACGTCAACGTCGGACGACTAAGCCGATTATTTTAAATGTATTCACTTCCTTAATGGACGTCGTTTTTCACGTCGCGCTCCATGGGCCCGCTTACTGACTTACTGAAGATTTTTGGTTATGATCCGGTCAATGACTGGTGGGGATTAAAGCGCACTTATCCGACATTTATTAAATTGTCGAACCACCGGGTGCTCGATACGGTGATATTAACAAGACTGCCTCCGCAGTTAAACCTGATTTTAGATATGTCAGAATACACATTTGTTTTCCCTTGTTTGAGTATTTAAAGTCTATACCAAAACACGGAACGCTGGTAGCGTAGCCTGTGGAAAAATATGAGACCACACACGCACCTAATATTTCCTAAGTAAAAAACACAACCCGCTCCCCTAGACATTTATAAGTAGCGACCGATTATTGAAATGAACCAAAAAATAAAGTAATAACAGGATCATAGCGGCCGCCCACCTGCGCAGTACGAGGCATTGACAAATGCTGCCTTCGCGGTAGGATCCCGGGGCGCGCGCTCCGAAACCCAAATAATATACATATCATTATTTCACGAGCTTACATGAATGTTAGATACAAGTTCGCCCATCCAGCGAAGCAGGCGGCAATTTTTTAAGAGGATAAAGCTGTGTAAAGCAGGTGACGAATGATGCGAACAGGTCGTACGATGGTACATTCTCCGCGATACGTGTCAGGTGTCGTCAGGGCCACTGTTTCTGAAAATTGCACTTAAATGTCAAGTGATAATACCAAGGCACACGTTGAAATCGTGCATTAAAAATGTACATTACCAAACCACACGATGTTTGGCTGGCAGGTGGGCATCTAGTTAATTAGTAGGTCCTCACGTCCCCCTCGCCGTCACAGGGGTTGAAATTAAATGTATATTTTGCATTTTTTCATCCACCGTGAACGCCGCATGCCGTCACTCGCGCGTAATAATTAATAATAATCTAAAATACAACTTGGAAGGTATCGTCAGCAACAAAATTGTTTACTTCGTGTACTTTCAATTATAATTAAGAGTTTTCAACAAAGCACTCGAGCGTTTTATTTTGTTTAGCTAAATATATATGTATGTATAGTGACAGGGGGGGGGGGGGTGTAATGGAGCTCCCATAACCATAACTGAAATTATCGGATATCCAGATTACAAAAATATTCGATACCGAAACCAAATTCGAAATAAAAGATCGGGTGTTATTACAAATTTTATACATTGCAGTTTTTCGTTCGTTCTTATTAGAGTAAAGTTGTAATTATTCTCTATTTGGTTTTATTTTTCTTTCCTTTCGGTTAGTAATCCACTTCTTAAAAAGTTCATTAAAACATATCCGTAATTGAAACCGTATCCGAAACCTACCTATCTGAAATAATTTCATATGCTCATTTGTAACCGAAACCAGTGAAAGAACGTAGAATATATCCGTATATAACAACCCAAACGCATAGTAACAATTTTTTTTTTCAAGTACATAAAACTTTCATTCAACGATCCGTATAGATACAAATCCGTATCTGATCAATGTGAATGCTTCAGATGGCATTTAATAAGCATGAGGTTGTCAGTTACCATTAATATATGAAAAAAATACTTAACTTGTCTGCTCGCCAGTACATCGCGTCCCCCAGTCGCGTGCTCGACTGCCACCGAGGTGGGGTCGAGCGGCGTTATATCACTTGTCTACATCATATTATTACGTTATAACCACTCACCTAGGGCTTCAGGCTGCTAGTGAAAAAATTCATTTTTGCTAGTTCGCCTTATTGGCTCCTTTCTTTCTAATTTATTTGTAACTAGGTTGATATTTCACGCCTTTGTTCGCCTGTTTATTTCTCAAGGTTTCTGACGTAGCCTTATAAATATTGTATTTATGCTTTAATACTCTCTTGATTATTTCTCAAAGCTATTTTAACCTATTTACACGAACTATATTCTTAAAGTTTCTTTTAGGTACTAGATAATAAGCAAATAAATTAAACCGGCGCAACAATAACAATCAAGTTGATATTTAAGTTACCAAGTTCTAATATAGCTGATCGATTCAACTTACATATTGTATAATGTATTGTCATTGTGAATACATTTACATTATTTAACATAAAAGTTAACAGTAGATATATGGGCGAACGGCAACTGATACGAAAATTCAATATTAATTATATACAATCAAATTACATCTGTATCTCACGTGGCATTAACGTTTAATTTAATACTCGTTTTGAAATCTCCAGTTGGTTATTTATGCGGCATAAATACAGGTGCACAATTATACAAGAGAGTTCCTTAAGTAGTTATTAAGATGGTGTACGGTGGTTCGAAGAACGGTGGACGTATTTTGTCTTGTGAGAACAAAATCTGTTGTTTTGACGTCGTCATGTTGCTTCGATTCGTATTTTATTATGATTCAAAATCGTTTTTGCTTTAATCTGGACAGTATACAGGTTTATTATTAGAATAGTGAGTAAAAATTGAACATTTTTAAACAGTAAAACTGGAAAAATAGTGATATAAAATACTACGCATTATGGTGTGATAATAAAACGGATACCTAGCCAGATTAATTTATTATTTAGTACTTTAAAGTTAGGTGAAAATTGTCGTACGGCTATAAACCTGGGGTCACATCAATAAAGTCGATGAAAAACTGCCTGTTCTACATAGAAAATGTACAGGCCAAGACGGACTTTAAAGCAACCATAACGTAGGTGAATAAATAAACCGCCCACGCGAAGTTAACGCCGGCCCACGCTTTACAAAACACTTAAGCGCCGGATAAATCCATAAAAATACAACCTAATAAATAGATTCACTGTACATTTTGTTATTAGTTGAAACAGAATTTCGTATAAACGCCATTTTTCCTTTTACTTTCTACTCGTTATGTTTTCTCTTAACGTACTTATGCTCGACAAACCACTCTGCTTGTATTCACCCGTATTCTCGTTACGAAATTGAATCACCGGTAAAACAGTTTTCTACAGGAAAGGATTTCAAGCTAGCAAATCTTGTAAGCGATGAAAATTTAAAAGAAATCCTAAAAAACCTTAATTTTTTTAAGGTGCTTGGAATGGTTCTTTCTAATAGCGGTTCGTCCAAAGTGGTTGCATTATTAGTTAAACTTTAGTAACTTTGTTAAACTGTTAGGCCAACCAGTGACGACCGCTATGACATTAGAATGCTCGTGAAGTTTCGTAATTACTGTCGCCATTTTTCTTAATGCATAAACACGGTACTTTAAGGTTGGGAGGAGGATGGGTATTGTTTCACATGTCCTGACAAGTTCTAGAGTCGTAAAACTCTTTTGCAAGAAATTTTGTCTCCTGAATTTGAGTTACATTTTCAAAAAAAAATCTTTAACTTAATCATAATTTTCAGTAATTATACACTTAATGTTCAGTAGGTCACACTTACGTAATATTGGTACTACCACTCACACTTGTCCACATTTTTATCGATAAGAGACACAATTCATGTAACATCACTGTCGGAAGCTGTCATAGTAGTTGTCAATGTTTGGTATTTGTGTAGCTCCGTCGAGGTAACTCGACGGAGTTACCTCGTTAACAGGCGCAGCGGAAAATTATAGAAGTAAAACTTGGAATTAATTCGCTATGAATTTTTTCTCTGCTCAGAGCACTAATGAGCTGGATTGCTAGATCGCGCCTGATGCCTTTGAGGCAGGTGCACTGTTTTAGTCTTGACTCTGCAAACTTGTTAATGTTAAATGCGAACCAAGTTAGCTCACTCTTTCATTCGGTCTTTAGTCGTAACTGGGTTACGCTCGCTAACCTTAATTACGGGATAGCAAAATGGAACATTTAATGTGAATGCTAATCTTTTAAACGATTTCAAAAATCTCTTTACTTATGTATGTATAAAGGGTAACTCTCTGTCTCTGAGTCTATTTGTTTATATACTGATACTTATATTCATATATGTCTCTATTGAGTTCATTTTGTTGGAGTTTTCACTGCTGTATCCAATCCGCACTAGGCTAGCGTCGTGGATTATGACTATGACCCGAAAACCCGGTGATTTTGTAGTGGAGGCCTGTGCTCTATAGAGAGGAACTTGATACGATCAGAAGATCTTTGTAACCACATTTAGCAAATAAATAAATTGTAATAATTCATAATAAAAAATATAATATTAAAGTCCCAAATGTATTAGAATCGAATAACGAATAACGTGTCATTGACATTTCACTATTATAATTTTTATAATTTACTAGTGGGCGTAATTTTTCAATTTTATTCTATTACTCAAACCCTCCACTGGAGTCACTCGATTGCTGTTAAGTAATAAAGATACAAAAGCCCCCCAAACAAGCTGCGCTTATCTACCGTCGATCGATTGTACATTTGTTACAAACGACACGTATTACCCTAACGCAATTAACCGCTTTAAATATGAGGGTGGCCTTTGAAATTGAACCGCTTATGCATCGATGACTTCGCACTAGCACTGCGATACAGTCTGCTGCTTGACCTACGTGTACACTGTTTACAATAATTTTCTGCAGTCTTATATTCATTGGCGATTAACTCTGTAAATTAAATCGTGGTGGTTGATGTGTGCAGTTTATTTTATTTATTTTTATTCTTTACGTCACAGCCAGAGACTGTTCATACAATTTCTTACATTTAGACACATGTGCAATTTATATATTGTAACAAGTGTAAAATCTATTTATGGCTGCAACAACATAACCATAATAGTAACTAAAGTAAGTAAGATGAAGAAAGGAACTAACAAAAAGGAACGAAGTAAAACTAAACTAGAAGTAAATGAAAACAAAGTAATCTACTTAGCCTACAATTTAAAGTCGTCTCTCAGTCTCTCAAGTACATTTTCTTGAATTTCGGCGTGCTATTGAACCATCGTGACTATCATATGATTCTACCCTAAATTGGAATTGGATCTTGAGTGCAACCGGACCTCTGGAATATGTATGAGGAACTTTTAGCCCGAATATTTGCAATGATAAGGGGCAGTCCTTAAGTCCATGTTAATTCGTTAAGTCTATTAGTACTTACAAATAGACTTTTAATAGAAAAATCTAGAATATACAACACAGACGATTAAGCACCGCTAGTAAGTCGCATAGCTATGCTGCCAGTGTGTAACCGTCGTCTTAATCTTCTTAGATATATGGAAATACGTGACAGCTGCGCATCCGCCCGATTCCACGTCTTCCTTTGAATTTACAGTTAAAGGAGATTGATGATATAGGAGAAGTACTTAGATACTCACGTGCCGCGCATTTGCAACTATTTATTGATTCTTGTAAAGTTTTATTTGCTTTTAAACTAATAGAGACTCCACCAGAGGAACAGAGGACTCCACCTCTGATAGGAACAAGTTTAATCAATTTTAAAAATCAGTACAGACATTCCTAATTTCTAGTGCCTACTGTACCTGTGATCTCATTCAGCTTTAGAATAGCATCAGCCCAGCTCATCCCGTGGATGTCGTCATAGTCGCCAATTATGACATCCTAAGGGATAACAAAGCCGCTATCACAAGCCCTAACCACATCACCTATTAAAGAGTGGACCCGTCAATCCGTTTAACCGTAGCGTTTTAAGGTTTTTTACATGCACAATCATCCCCATACACATGACAATGTGCACGAGGAGGCCCATGTTCAATGGTGGATGATAAAAGGGCTGGTTGCTGATACGGTTACGTCTAATGTGTAGTTTTGAAAAATAAGCGCACCTGTATCAGCTGAAAACTGTGTCGAAAGGCGAAACTAAACGGTTTTTGGTATTCGTACGAGCGCATAACTCGAAAACATTCTCCCTTTTAACTATAGCGCTTGTATTAAAATAGATACCCGTCGGACGCTCGCTACGATACACGGCTCAGATAAATTCTCTCCCATTTTTCTCGCGCTCACTACCCGTCACCGTATAAATGCTTCGAGTGTCTTTTTTTGTACGCGCAACTGGAAGAATTACAACATTAATCAACCGAAATGAACCTTTTAGCGAAACGTTAAAAGGTTTACGGAGGTCTCCGGCAACGGACGGCGGTTATGCGGTAATGAAAATACAGTAAAGTACACTCCGTATCCGTACCGGATATACGGAAATTTCCTAAAATTAATTATGTATCCATATCTGCGCTTAATTCAAAGATTATCACTCGTCTTAATTGGCGTCTTTTTATTTCATTTGTTTAGGAAACAAACGAATTGTCTTGAACTTAATATAAAAACTTAACGGAACTAAATATAAAAAATATAAAAACTCCTAAATATTCCATAACATATCTAATGCATTTATAGATGCACTTGAGTGTATGTGTGCTGTAATTACTATAACAATTTAATTTTTAATCATTACATATTAAATTCTGAATTAAAAGAGAAACTAAATAAATTAATGGGTCAAAATTGCAGACATTAATTTCAAATTTAGAATAGAACGGGACAAATAATCAAGTCCTGAATGTAGTTTGTTTTATGAAATAATAGGGGTTAAAGTATGAAATTGCCGTTTTATAGTAATAGATACTTTGAAATGACATAAAACCTTCATGGTGTGAGATTTTCGAGTGAAACTTTTTTCACATGATACCTATGAGGTTCTTGTTTTAAAAAATGTGCAACATTCGATTTTCGACTTTCAATTGTTTTTTTTATTCAGCTTAGACGGGAAAGATGGATACTTCGAAAATCCGACTAATCTTTGAATACGAGTTCCGACGCGGAACTAACGCGGCAGAAACGGTTCGCAATATCAATGCTGTGTTTGGAGAGGAGACTGCTAATGAACGAACCGTGCGTTTTTGGTTTAAACGCTTTCGTAATGGAAACTTCGACTTGAAGAACGAACCACGTGGAAGACCGCCCACACAGGTGAATAACGCTGAATTGAAGGAGATGGTGGAAGCCGATCCGAGTCAAACTACCCAGGAATTAGCGGCATGGTTTAACGTTACCTTACCTACAATATTGACTCATTTGCATCAAATCAATAAGATCGTGATTTGACTGATCTGCAGAAAGAAACGCGTGTTGAAACTTGCGTTGCCTTGTTGAATCGGTACAGAAATGAAGGAATATTGGATCGAATTGTGACATGTGACGAAAAGTGGATTCTTTACGATAACCGAAAGCGAAAAATGCAATGGCTGACCCCAGGTCAAACGCCGCAACAGTGCCCTATGGCAAAGCTTACCAATAAAAAGGTAATGGTAACTGTTTGGTGATCTATTCATGGTGTTATTCACTATAGCTTTCTCAGGTCTGGTCAAGCAATAACAGCAGATGTTTACTGTGCCGAACTTCGAACGATGATGGCGAAACTAGCAGTGAAACAGTCCCGACTCGTGAATCGATCTTCACCATTATTGCTCCATGATAACGCAAGACCTCACACTGCACGAGAAACAGTTGTAACTCTACAGGAGCTGCAGTTAGAAACCATACGTCATCCTCCGTACTCGCCAGACCTTGCTCCAACGGACTACCATTTTTTTCGTGATTTGGACAATTTTCTACGTGGTAAAAAATTTTCTTCCCAAGAGGCAGTACAAAATTGTTAACAAGCCAAAATTTTACAGTAATTTTGTTTTGAATTTGGAAGGGAGCGTTTTGAATTTGGAATACTTTGCGTGAACGATTATGTAGATCATAGATATGTCTTATGAAAAACTCAGTTATGCAGCGCAACGTAAGATGTAATACTGTAGAAAATATTGATTGCAGTACCGGCAATCGGCTGATGTTTCGCGTCGGACAAAACGACGGACGGCTCGCTTTCTCCCAGATAAGCCGAGTCGCTCTTTGTCTGACCCACTACATTAATTCCAACCTGTGATGCAACGGTTGGAATTGTGTAATTGATTGTAAGAGCTATTACTTTTTTGTCTCGCCTCTTCTTTACTGCCTTATCTTGGTTCGCCGCTATCTGCGCCTGACGTAACAAAGGAGAGAAATACAATACTGATAATTTTGTGGAAGTTTCCAAATGAGAACTGTATTTTTTACAGTCCACTTAGTGGTAGGTGGACACTGTCGGCCATGGGCATCCGCGGTACATGTACATACTCCCATATTTGGAGAAGGGGTTGGGAAAATGGGAAGGGATAGGATAGGATGGAATGGGAATGGGCTCTGGTATATCTCACTCACTACCGAAACATGTACGTACATTGGGGAATAGGATAACGTGGGAAATTCAGTACATTTCAAGGTAGTCTTCTGTGAGAGAGGGGTAACGTGGCCAATCGAAAGCGGCTATTGAATTGCATGTGCACTCTTAAGGAGAATGAACACTAAAATTCGAACTTGAATTTATAACCATTTGAATGTGAGTTCGATTTAGTTTCAAATATTGCTGAGTTCGCTTGCAGGTGTTGAGTTGTTGGCAGCGGGCCGGTCAATGCAGCCGGTCGTTTTCTAGATCCGTTCAGCGGTCGGAGCACATATTTCCGCCCGATTAGAGGACGCGCGGGTGCCGGGTACACCTGCGTCCTCTGTGATCCTTTCCTACGCGTTTTGTTTTGGAATTCGGTTCGTTCCCGGTCAAAGTTTTATCGCCGGTCCCAGGGATGCGGGACCGGCGAAGTTTGACTTTTGCTCGGCGAAATAGAAATTTTAATCGACTGGACTTTATTTAGCTTTATTAGATGAACTCAAATTGAAACAGTAAAATTAGTCTCGCAAAAAATCTGCTCGTAAATGGAGTTATTTCTAACATTTCATAATTTGATAACTGAATCAATAGTAAAAGGACCTCTTTGGTTGAAGCAGATCTTTGAATTAGTGTTATAATTCAAAAGGAACGGACAGAGAGCGAATTATGAGTATCAATAAAAGAGATATTGCTTGTTTATGAAGGTCTATTTTTATGGGGCCCTAAGGGAGAATCTCCTTTATCGATGCTTTGTAATGGTAGTTACGGTTACCCAAAGAGATATAAATGTTTGTGGGTTAAATGCTTTCTAAATGTAGCAATATCTTCCATTCATTGATTCATAATGGCAAGGGAATGTGGTTATATACTTCATACCACTTATTTCAATAATGTTATTCAATTCTCCCACTGTTCATTGTTATATTTATTTTTTATTTATTTATTAAAATTTTATTCTACAGTTCAAAACACATCTCCCATAAGTATTACAATTACTAGTTACAGTTAGTTTTAATGTGCTCTATACAATAACTTATAACTAAACAATAGCTCACAATAATATAGGAGAGGTTCGTTGGCACCCGTGCAAGGAGAACTCTGTATTACAGATGCCAACTCCTTCCACCCTTCCTTCCACACTCCTTCCACCAGGTAAATAACATACAACTGAATGCTGTTGTGAGAAGAAAAAAATATATTTATATTCACTCTTAGAACTATTCTAACATTATTATTCTGTACAACTATTTTTTATTACAAGTTTTTATTGAACTTCACGTGTTCGTTAATTTGTTTAGGTCGCGTCATGCAAGTCGATTTTAACCCACTTCCACATGTACTACTGCCTTAAAATTTTACATTTGCATATAAAACCGATGATAATACAATAATCTCACAGAATTGTACTAATTGTACCTTGAAATGTACTGCATTTCCTACTTTATCGTATTTCCCCAATGTACGTACATGTTTCGGTAGTGAGTGAGATGTGCCAGAGTCCATTTCCATCCTATCCCTCCCTATTTTCCCAAGCCTTTCTCCAAATCCATTCCTATATGTACAAAGGGGCATGCTAAAATTTGTCATTTTGGACTAATGATGGCATGTATCGCGGATCTCTATGGGCGACAGTATTCACTTACCATCAGGTGGACTGTATGCTCGTCTGCCGCCTTTTTATGTAAAAGAAAACCTTGACCTAATGTTGCAGCCAGGAAGGCCAGTACACTGTAAAACTCCTCAACGGCGAAAGGCAGACATATCATGTTTGGCTCGTAGTTCTTTTTTTTAATGACACCATCTTAGTGTCATGGTCTTAACCTGATGTTGCAGCCAGGAAGGCCAGCACAGTGTGGAACACCCCAACGGCGAACAGTAGACACGTCGTGTTTGCGCTTGTATTGATAGGCTCGTAATTTTAACGACAACACGACAACACCTTAGTGTCATTATCTTAACCTGATACTGCAACCAAGAAGGCCCGCACACTGTGGAACTCCTCACTCAACGGTGAACAGTACAGATGTTGTGTTTGGGCTCGTTTAGATGGGTTTGCAATTTTGATGATAAAAAGTTAATGACATGATCTTGAGAATAAATAATTAGCGAACTGACAGTATTGTATGTATATTGTCAATGTATATTGGACCTCCCACCTTTAATTTTAAAAAATATTAAATATTCAAACGTGATGTTTTTGTTTCAGGTTATGACTGCTTATCTGGAAAAGCCTAATGTAAACCCAGGCTCATGACTTCGCATACAATTACGTTATAACATCAAGCTACGCCTAAACTTAGGTTAGTATTATTTAATTTTGTAATATTTTAAAGGAAAATTAGAACGAAGGAATAGTCTTGATGATTTGAAGTATCTTTAAACATTAGTCCGTATATATTATTTCACTGTGGATTATAAGTTACGAGTATTTTAAATGTGTTTATTAATTCGTGACATTATTTGAGAAATGGGACCTTATTGTCGTATCTAGTGTCTCAGGTATTGAGTCTAGTGAAATTTAAAAAATATATTTGTGTTTGGTGCTTTATCTTAAAAATCAGATGTTAAAGCATGTTTTCGTTTAAACGGAATCTTGTAACAACGAAATTTTAAGTTAGAAAATCTTACCCGAAGTCTATATCGACAATAAGGTCTTTTGCTCAGATAATGACTCATATGACACACACTCGGCATTGTTGGGACTGTTTCATGCCCCCAGGCATTTGTAGTCCAAATTTTTTAGAGTTGACATTTAAAGTTTGTATGTCACAAAGTAAACATACACCAACTTGAGAAACTATAGAAATCTTTTATTGATGATAGTGTTATTTAATATAAAACACAGAAATAATTGCTTTAACTCTTGAACATCTGACCACATTATTCTATTAAGATATACTCTTGCATTTCTTAAATAGAAACAAAAACAAGAAACAATTCAGCTAACTAGCATCAAATCCTTGAAGGGGTAATTTGTATCTTTTTTCCAATAAAGCAACACCTGTGCACGACAATTTGTGCAGCTCAGCTCCCTAACTGTAAGCTTTGTAAATGTTGCGCCATTTGTACTCTGATTGAAAAACTGTTTCGTATCCCAATTGCAACAGTTTGGCGGAACCACTCCTTTCTGTATTTCACATAGAGCGTAGGGCTGGGTCGATTACTCGTGAGTAACCTCATATGATGCCTCGATGTTTAAATTTTTGCCTTTAAATACTACTAATATTTAATTTACCTTTAATAATTTTAATATATTTTAAATTAATTATTCAAATAGGTAAATTTAATTAATAGTTAATTTTAAATAGTGGTTTAATAGTTATAGTTTATTAAACTTCAAAGTGTATTTCGTGGGTGGTGTTTGTTGTAATCAAATAAAGCGTGGGAATGCGTTTTTTGTGTTGGATGCACGAGTCATCTGTTCTCAGTAAATCTACTATCGCTTTACTGAGCGACTCCTGACTTACTTAGACGGGATTGGACATTGACAGGGTACGTTTTAGACTTTGAAATTGTTTATTACGAAGAAAATTTGACACTAGCAGAATATGTTAATTGCACCATTGCCATATATGAAGAACTATAATGTGCTAACAACAACAAATAAATAAATAATGGTGCATAATAAGAGTGTGAATAAAATAAAAAGGAGCATGTGCCACTGGCTTTAATCCTTGTCTTTTAGCCTTACATCTCTTAGACCGCAAAATTTTGTAGAGGGTTTCTTAAATTTTTTAATCACGCGAATTGTACGCTCAGTATTTATAATGTAGGGAGATAGTCTCGCACCTACGCCTCAACAAACCCCTTCCCTCCAAAATAACGATTATTCTCTAGCTGAGTTTTTTCTTACGCATACTCATCACCTCAAACTGTGTAAGGAGGCATAACTTGCAAGTACATATTTATTCCACGTACTGGAAATGAGATTCAACTGTAAACTTTCGTTTGAGTATGCCATGCAATCACTACAGTTATACTGCTCGTTTCACATGAACGTTTCCCTACCGTGACACGTTTGCAACGCGGGGTGTATTCAAAGGAACGGGGTATTAGAGCTGACACATATTGCGTGTCCTAAGATAAAAGGGTGACGTGACTAAAATACGAACTAGGAAACGAATAAGTCCAAATTCACAATACAATACAATTTGGTATAATTGCGTTGTTTCGCGGAAATTCTATGTAGGTTTCATGTTTTACTTTCTTTCCTGAAAATACTGATGCATTTTATAGTTTAGTGTTAAACTCTTGCTGTGCTGGTTAGCATATTAATAGGACTTAAACAGACTTTCTTTGTAATGTAAATCAACTACTAATATTTTTTACTTATTGAATATAGTTGATATGACAATCATAATTGATATTGCCACGTACATGGAGCTTTGCCTTGCAACCAGTGCAGTGATTTTGCAAAGTCTAACAAGCAACTGCATTTTCAAATTCAGTTTCGGCCCGCTTTAGCACCGCCCACCCCATCTTCCCGTAGGGCAATAAAGCCGCTACCACAAGTCCTGAGGACCTACACCACCTTTCAAACAGTGGATTTGCCAACTCGTTTGGCCAGCTTGGTATTTTAAGACCACACATCCCTCATACACAAGGGAGCCCATGCCCAGCAGTGGACGATAAAAGGGCCGGATACGATTACGGTGATGATAGTCCAATAAAAAGTTCCAATAAATAGTCTATTCTGCCCAGCAGAATCAATAACCAACGAGACGAAGGGTAGATAGATAGCAATAGCGTCTGTCAATAGCAACAACAGCTTCACCTACCACTGCGGTTCATGTAAATGGATCTAAATACCGGCTATATAAAATATGTAACAAATATTATTTTGAACTACAATAACAAAACTTTAAAATTGAAAAACGCGGATGGTACGCTCCTGTCGAAAGGTAGATATCGATATTTATCATGCGTTTTAGAAAAAGAAGTTTTATGAAGCTTTACAGTTTTATGAGCCATAATTACTGTTATACGAGCCTTAATGCGTACTTTTTTATTTTATTTTACTCATCGAGTAGAATAAAAAAGGTAAACTTACGCCTTAAGACCCATCAGTTTAATAGTGTGTGGAAATATGTGTGGAAAACGCAAAAATTTCAAGTTTATAAAGTTCATGAGAAAAAAGCGAAATTTATGAGCCATATGCAATAACAATAACATATCGTTTGTACATTGACTTTAATTTTGTAAAAGTTGTTTTGAAAAGTTTGAGCTAAGCTAGTTTAATTTTGGTATTACTGAACCGATTTCATCAAATGGGTCCAACTGATATTTTATTGCATCGGCCCAGAGATGTAAGCACTCCTCCATATGGGTTCTGATCTCAGCTTTCAGACATTGCCCCGGGGTGAACTATCGTTTTGTTTTGTTCAGCACACCTAGCTTTTTGGAGGTCCCTTTGGCTTTGTTTTCCAGATGACTCTTAAATTCGACTCTCTTCGACCAAGAATCCCGATACTCTGAAATCTTAAGGGGTATGCCCGGAAAGTTAAGCACTACAACAAAAGGGGCTATTTTAGAACTGAAAACAAAGACTTGTGTCTTACTAGAATTGAAATCAACCAGATTCAAATACCCCAAATCGAGACTGCAAGGTGTCTTCGATTTCGGGCACAACTCTAACGCGACTCTTTTCTACTTCGACCTAAGGGTTGTTGGTACGTTGTTGGTTGTTGGACCCTATACATGGCATCTCCAGTGCTGCCATCTGCATAGCAACGTGCGTTGCAACAAATATTTGATACATAGAAGGAACAGAGTTGGGGATAGCACGGACTCTTGCGGAACGCCAGCATTAATAGACATAGAGTCAGAGCAGCTACTGTCGATAACGACTATGATGCTCCGTTCAGCCAGGAAGCTGGCAACCCATATGCATAACCTCGCAGGTTACCCGACAGATGGTAGCTTGGAAAGAAGGGCTTTGTGACATACCCGGTCGAAGGCTTTAAAGATGTCTAGGCTGACAGCTAGAACCTCACCTCTACTCTCGACGGCATCTGCCCAATGGCGTGTAAAATACACTAAAATCTACAAACTTGACTGAAATATAGACCCAACATTTGTGCGAATTTCATTTTAATAAAACACCATCCTTTCCATACTGCTGGACAAACGGTCTACATATAAGTCTTATGGTATATATAACAATATACCATGTATGTTGTTTTGATAACCCTTTTAGCTACCCTTAGTGACTACCCTTAGTCGAGATGTAGTGAACTATTTCGGAAATTACAATATAATCTCCTATCATACGCTTACTGCTGACTGTAAATTAGTTGCTGACATTTTTAAAGAACTGATTTTATGAAAACGGATACACTCTAGTGTACGCACAATACTATTAACTAGTAAAGCCAATAACAGTCAGTATTCTAGTATCGCATACTGGCTCCATATACGCTTCCCATCCACTGATGAAATATGACCAATCATTTTTCAACGACACTTCACTTTGGACGGATTTAAAGGCAGTGCGAGTGACGCGTATTTCCAATTGTGTCAGTCACTGGAATGGTTGCTGTCAAATGATCGCGCGTAGTGATTGACAGATATTCGCGATTTTAGGGTTAAACGTGAAATTTGGTAGTAGATTTTTGTATGACACTGCATTTTGTGCGAACAGAAATTGTCGACATGGAAAATATTACATTTAGAAATAAGATGGAAATGAGCATCTCGCATTGATGTTACTCGGTTTCAAATGAAGTAATAAAATAGGTATTGATGCTTCGATAGCGACTGTAAATGTTTGCTCGTATTTACGCCTCCCAATTCTCGTTGGGTGAGGGGTGGGAGATTAGGATGGGGAGTCAAGTTCAATATCATATTATAAAACCACTGAATAGATTGATAAAATTTCTAATACCATGTAAATACATATCCGGTGAATGGGATGAGGAAAACTTCCTTATTAGGGAAATATTCCCAACGCTTTCTCTAAATTCATTAGGTACTAAATCACCAAAGGTAGGCAGCGCATCCGGTGTCGTGCCCGCGTTTGTCATGTTGACATGAGCGGCAGACCACTTACGGTGGTAAGTGGTCTGCTCGCCGGCTGGCCGCTGTAAGGTGGACTGTCTGCTCGTCTACCTCCCTCTTTTTATAAAAAAAAATATAATATTGTAAATATAAATAATTGGGTTTTTGAAAAAAAAAATATCAATTTATTTTTATGTATTTTAAAACTTTATCATAAATTATATTAATAATCGATGCGAAATACTCTTAAAAAATGTTTATTTAATTTATTATAAACAATTTAAAATTGATAAAATTTTAAAAAGAATCACGTGACTACGATTGGTCGCCATGTTTGTGACGTCATAATGTTAAAAGGATTTCTCGATAGTACAGTATCACAGGCTTCTACATGTAAATTGACGACAAATATCCGACATTTAGTTATAAAAAATATTTATATTAACTACTTTTATTTAGTTATGTGTGATAAAGGATTTATAAAGGCTAATTCCGATAATATACCTGATGTGGATATATTTATGATAACAGATTTTCTTAAAAATGATATTCGGTTTAATTCAGCTGAAGTTCGAGGTGCTAAAGCATCAAGGTAAGTTTATAAAAAAATAATATTGTAAATTAAAATATTAAATGATTTATTCGTCATTAAATATAATTTGATGTTGTTTTGGAATTAGGTCGTCGCACTGCTTGGAACCATTTATTTCGACGTTTAACATTTTGTGGAACATTTAAAAACATTTTTTCAGGAGTTGTTTTTGTAGTATTCGTACATAATGATACGAAGCAAGCACGATAACTTTTAAGGTTAGACATTTTCGATATATTTATTAATATATTGACGATAATAACAAGATTTAATCGATTAATAGTCAAAATACTGTATCAGCTGTGTGCTACAATGAGTAGAAATTAACATTGTGACGTCACACGCGCTCGGGTTTGTTCGGGAACTGTCCGCGTGTTTTCGGTACTGGATTCAAAAATTTATTTGTAATTAAATATAACTTTTTAATTAAAGCGAAAAAAAAAAAAAACTAAAAACAGTTTTGTTATAAAATGTGTATATGATCTTTCCATTAATGATAAAAAATTTTTTTTTTCAAAAACCCAATTAGTTAAATAACGCTCCACTTAATGGGTCATGTTAGGATTCCCCATTGTGTCAGGTCAAAACCGGAACTACCAATACACCATACACAAAAATAAAACGAATTACCCAGACTCAGATAAACAGTTCAATCAATCGAAATCAACCTATAAAACCTTAATCCAGTGTATAAACCTCCCCTATAAGCTAGTCGCGAGGGGGTTTAAAGGCTTTCAAACGCCCCGTAGGCCATTGCACTCACAAGTCAGAAATTCTAGTAGTCGCTGTTCCATTGTGTTGTAGTTCCTAGCAAAGAGTCCGACGCCGTCCGGCCAGATAGATGGACGACCTGCAATAATTTGCTGGTAATGGCTGGATAAGAACAGCTGAAGATCGTGTGAGTTGGCGATCCTTTGGAGAGGCCTATATGGAGCAATGCCTGGTATGGTTGTTGTTCATTTAGCTTTACCCAGAGATCACGTGCAGTCTGCCGACAGGTAACCTCTTCGAACGCGAATAACACTTGTATGCTAATAAACAGTTGGTTTAAACAAATGATTATCTGACCGGGAATCAAACCTGGAATCTTTTGCACAGCAAGCAGTGGCATTACCAATTAGGCTAATGGGTCGTTATTATGACTACTGATTTTTCACTTACAATTTAATTTTACACTTATACTCTAGATTAATTTACAGAAAATGACACATATGTTTTTAGCAGGGGCAACTCCTACATACAACCTACATAAAGAAGTGACCTTTGAATAACCTTTGAAGTGACTGGACAATAATGTTATTAACCTGTAATTAGACAGAACAAGTAATGTTTCAGTAAAATCTCTTCAAAGAGAATTTAATTCGAACGACCGTTCATGATGAAAGGGTTACGAATGTCACAACTATGACATTTAGACATAAGAATGATATGACGACGATACTTTCTTTGTTTACTATATTAAAATACACTTTTGTAAGCAATAATATACTTGTTTTGTGTAAAACAATACTATTTCAAAGCGGTAATAGCCTAGGGTCTTCTGCTCTCAATTCACAATTGTGAGATTCTGAGTTCGAATCCCGGCCCGCACCACTGAGTTTCTATATAGCAGAGGCCCATGTCCAGCAGTAGACTATAAAACTGGTTACGATTTTTTTTTTATTGGTTACGTGGAGCTGACGTCCACAGATGATATGTGGATACACTCTTTTTTAAGTATTGCTTTTTAAACAATGATCAACGTCGATGGCGCGCGCCGTAATAATTAATTTTATTATTATCACCAGTTCAGGGGTGAAGGAAAACATATTGAGGAAACTCGTATTTGTACATGTTGACATTTTTGGGTCATTTTACCCACCGTAATTTATGAATATAAATTTTAAAACTGAATCCGAACCGTTGTAATTTGAGTTTTATACTTAAATAAAATAATATACCTCGGCAAAATATTAAGTAAAATCTTAACTGTTGATCCTCAGAAGATAAAAAGAAAATGAGCTCAGTAGCTAAGCGCGATCCGCAAATGTCACTTCATATTAAGAATTGCCCTCACATATACTTAAGGATATTAAACAATACAACCCTCATTACCGTACCATGTCTTCCTGTCATCTTCGTTACGTAAAGTCCGCTAACAGCAGAAAATCACCGTGGAAGCCTAATAAAGGCGCTCCACAGTTTCATTACCATACAAATTTTAGTTGGGCTCTATTACTTAGCAATTTCCCTGATTAAGGGTATCGGTGTGTGCGGTGGCGACAGCCCGGCAAATAGGGCGGCTGTATACATCATGAATATATTAAACGGGTTAACTGACTTTATGTTCTGGATGCCGTGTTTTACGCTGCAAAAATATCTCACGAGACAAAATGCCTTTCTTTAGTGAAATTTATTTAATTGAAGTTATAAATAGTTAGTAAACTTCGTTCGTGAACAGTGAATAAATCGTTTCAATTTCACTGTTCACGAACGAGATAAAATTAATGTAATAAATAAAATAAATCATACTCGTTGGTATGTGTTTTATGAAAAAAAAATGTTCAAATATGGAAATACGTGTTACTAATGTTACTAATAATCGTATTAAACATTGAAGAAATCATATAACAATTTTGTTCTGTGTGTAAAGTTTAATACTTCATCATTACACGTTTTTTGGGTAAAACGGACAAAAGATAGTAATAATATTATAAATATACCTGAAAATTGCAATAGTTATCTATACAATGGTAACATGTAATTAATAATAATCACTTAAACGATAAAGCCTTACGAGCCCTTCTACCAATCGAACGTTTACCGTAATATTCGTTACATATAACAATATAGAGGCTTCGTACGAAATTGTTTGTAATAGCACTTCCTTCGTTGTTCTATAGGCTGATCTCTCGATAAGACCATGCGGGCTCTAAATTGAGCCTTCGACGCCCGGTCAGACATTATGTTCCTGCGTCAACATGCTTTTGTCACTTCCATTCAAAGGTGATTATCCATAAGTGGGTCAGCATATATCTGAACATGGTAACCCCTCTAGCGCTTGGATCATCCGCTTTGTGCCGCAACTATTTTGAGTAGTTGCTTCGAGTTCTTTGTTTGCGACTAATCGAATCGGTTGTCTATACTAGCAGAAATTGTAAACAAAGGTTAACGGGAAACGCTGTTAGCTCTAATGATAATCATCATGCCCGGTGCAGCGAATCAACACAGCAATTCGTGACTTTCGCTTAGAAAATCTACATTGTTTATAATAATAAGAGGTTTCGTTAAGCCTAGTCTGTTTATAAAGGCCGCCAGTAAACCTTCCTCAAATGGACACGTAATCATAAAAAAGTGATTTCTGGTACGAGCTTGTCGTAAAGCATTTTCGGGCTGAAAACCTTCATGTTTTAGAAATGGCCCGTCAAAACAAATGGCGGGTGAAAAATTCAGCGGAATATAAACAAAGGCTTGTTTGGTGGGGGCGGCTCATTTCGCCAGGCGGATAAGTGCGGACGTAATCCGTGCTTGGGCTCGTGTAAATGCAAATTGTCCCATAAAGCCATCGTCCCCCCCAGCCTTGTAGCCACCCCGCTCTCTTAATGAAGTGAGGCTCCTCGGACGAAGCGTCCATCGTCTCAACAGCGGTTAACGTGGCTTGACCTGGACGAAATTGGACCACCGGTAACACGCTAGTACCTGACGAGATTGCAGGAGGAATGTTGGGCTAACAACACTAACGGTACTAAGTAATTTGGTCTGAGCTATGAGAAGGGTATTATTGCCCACTGTCTTAATGATAACGACAGTTATAATTAGTTAAATTAGTAGTTTCCTTACGGAATATTCAAATTGGCTTTAACTTCAAAGGGTCCATAAAATGTATGTGAAGACACGAAATTACGAATATCTTATTCAGGTCTCGGTCTCCGTAGGCTAAATTGATTCTCTTGTTCTATATTTTCAATTTAGTTACATATGTTCTTCTTTACATGGTTATAGACGTATTGTCAGTATTACATTGTTCATATTTATTTAAAAAAATCAGTGGCAGCAATATTTACCAGTAAATGAATTTGCGTCATAGAAATCGGTTTTCTTTTGAACTGCCAGTATTACGTCCGTTCGACTTCCTTCCTTTATGTCGTCCTCATTATTATTCATTAAACTTATATCTCATTATTATCGACTTCGATACCGATCGATCACTGTATGTGCACCAACAGTAGACTATGTTTACACAAACGTTGTTATAGTTTCACGTACATACAAAGCGTCCCAGCTTTACGAAGATTTTCTAGGAATCGAAGCGTGTCGTCACGAACGAATTATTATGGTTTACGTGCTGATGCATGTTTATATATTAACATAATAAAATGCTAACTTGTATTACTGATTGCTTTATTTACCGTAGTTTTGCGACGACAAACGAATATAGAACTCCGCTTTAAGCAGTTGTAGGTGAAACAATACGTACGCATGGGGACTCTCGTGTTGAATTACAAATACGCAGACATGACGTGAATTCGAATAGGGCGGTCTATTTGTACTATAGTCTAGCAGGATACAGTTTCATTGTGCTTTTATGTCTGTTTAGATATATTTCTATTGGTCTATTTTTGCAGGGTTGGTGAGAGCGAATCAGTCAGTATACGATGAAAAAATATTGTCGTATGTCGATGAATATAGGCAATCAAAAAAAGTTTTTTAAATCTTTCTTAATTAGTGTTTATATTGCTGTTATTCATGGTCTACTTTATAAAGAGTATTAAGCCTCTTGTTAACTACATAATCTTTTTCTGATTTTAGATTTCGGTTATTTATTATCATCACACTGACCATATGATTGATCTGCTTTAGGTACTCATCAATTAGAAGACTCAGAAAAAATCTGACATCATCAGATAAGTCATAGTATATTTTAAGAGTCTTGAGTGACTGACTGAAACCGCTGAAGCTAGAAACATGAAATTTGCACTGTAGCTTCCATTTATGACGTAAACACTTACTAAGAATGGATTTCTCGAAATTCAACCTCAAATGGGTGAAACGGGTATCAAAATTTGTATAGAAAATAATATTTTGTGATCCTATTAACTTGAAACTTGGTATAAACATTTAACTTGGTATAAATACAAAACACGTATTTAGATTTACCGCGGAAACACTTATTTTGCCGTTTTTTTCATAATTCTGTCAGGGGGCTAAAATACAGGATTGAATGGAATCATATTACAAAATCTGCGAGTAACAGTTAGTCAGATATATATGAGTTTAAGTTTCTTTCTACAACAAGTCCTTGTAGACCACCGTTTATGACAACATTTTATTATTCATGTAGATCTCACAATACTTCATGGTCAAGTTTTGTTTTCAATAAAAATAATCGTTATTTTTATTGTGTGAACCTAGAAATCTATGTGGTCTATCTATTAGCTGGTTCCTGATACATTTTACGCAATATCATTGGCGATCGTGACGAATGCTCCACTATGAAAATAAATCACATTCACAAATAAATTACTTATATTGGTTCACGAGAAAAATATAATTATGGGAGTTTGAAAGACGTTACATTCATGGGCGATGGAGCGAAACGGTGAGAACTTTTGAATTTGGTTTAATCTACATTTGATACCGACGGAACTTAGCGGTTGAGACCGCGAGTTTATTCTTTGTTTTTGATGCCTTTTTTGTTTATTCTCCAGCATTAGATGACTGGAGAAATATCTTTTTATAGACTTTCTTTTTGCGATATAATACATATTTTATGCTAAAAGTTACTATTTATATTGTAAAAGTAATTTATATTCGTAACACGGTTTTGAATAAATGATATAATTTACGAATATTAGGTAATAACTAATAACATTACTTACTTATTCATCATACGTATTTGCTATATGTATTGATAATAGCGACATTTTCTGAACAAAATCCCTTTGACCTTTAAAAATAAAGATATGGATATTCTGATATAATTGCCTTTGACGTCGGCCTGGTCTGTGTTTTCTAATCCGGTCTTCATACTTGCTCGGCGCGGTTTCACGCTCCATAGACTCAAGTCACTTTTTATAAAATTTGAATACGCAAGATGGACGCGGCGTCTGATATTCGATACCTACAATAACATTGGGTAATATAATATAGAGATGCCCAGATAACGGGGTATAGCCACTGTGGTAGGCGGGTTTTTCGTGGGAGACCGTTTAAAATCGCTCATTGACGTGTATTTTGGGCATTACAATCACTTCATGGGAACAGATTCGATTTCACAGCGCTAGTTATCGAATTGGATCGTTATATGCATGTTTTACTGTTAGTAGGCACGGAGAAGACACATTGTCCACGTCGGATGACATGAAGAAGTCAATATAGTTTTACGATACATCGATTTTTTAAATATCCGTGGGTTCCTCAAAAAATGGTTTTACAGTGGATTATGCAAGAAATTATACTGCGCTTATAATTTAACACTAAACTCTCAAACCGACTCAGCTTCTTTTATAGAAGAGATGGTAGACGAGTAAGTGGTCGGTGGTAATTGGTCACCACTGCCATGGGCATCTGCATCACCGGAACCCATGCGGATGCGCTGGCGACCTTGCAGAATCCTGTTCACAGCTCTCTTGAAAAGCCCATATCGTAGTACAACGGGAAACCTCAGCTGGCAGTTGATTTCACAACTGTTGGGTTCGTGTCTTGATGACCGGACTGTACCTGGCGACTTTCTATCAAGGAAGTCCGGAAAAACCATACGAAAATCATGGGAGGTGCGATGGTAAAAATCCGACATTGGCTGCACAACTCCTCAAAACATTTCCCATAATACAGGCAGTAGAGACACATTGGCAAGCAATATTTCTTTCTATCCTCTAACTTCTCCCATATAAAAAAAAAAAAAAAATTGCAGTGTGATGCTACTAAATATGTAGTTGGTTTATTTATCTGTCTTAGTGTGAATGTTTACCTTATTTATTTTACTGTACGTTTCGGTTGGGTTGCACCAACCGTGGTCACGAGTTAACCATGTAGTAGTTACTTTTATCTAATTTTATTTTTATTAACATGTATCAGTCTTAAATATACCACTGCAGGGCACAGGCCTCCTCTAGTAAATCTCTGGGGGATTTCGGACCGTAATCCACCGAGGCGGGCCCAGTGCTGATTGGTGGATACAGATGCTCCTGATTTTTGATTATTTCTGGAGCGTGCGGGTTTCCTCACGGCGTTTTCCTCACATCGTCGAGCTAGTGACAATTTTTTAAATCTGTACTTAAGTAGAAATTCAGTGGTACGGGTGGAGCTATTTTAACCCACGATCACAGGAATGTGAGTCAAGTTAAGTCGAGTATTTTTATTAAAAAAACTTTATTACTTCAAAGGGTTTGAGGCATTTTCTACCAGCCAACGTTAAGGGTTGGCTGGTACATTCTACGTATAAGGTTTGTTTTAAGAGGTAAACTCAAAAATTATTGGATGGATTTGGAAAATTCTCTCACTTTTAGGAAGCAAAATTAAAGTGGATGTACCTATTTATATCCTAGCCTAGCCTATGCTATGATTAGGTTCCATTGGAAACCGTTATGCTACCTGAGTGAAGTCAGGGCGGGTCGCTAGTTACTATGTTACTAAAGTTACGATGACACCTTAAATATAAAACAGATTCTCCGATTATTCAAACGAGGAAACCATAAAATCTCTATGGGCTAGTTTATTCAAATCTGCATCAATACGTATGCGTCCGTATCCCCCATAAAATCGACAACAGCAAAGTAAAAATTGACATATACAAAAATGACATTTTACAGGAAAGCAGTTTGAACGAAAAGATTTGTAACTTTTTTTAGTTACCATTTAATCAGAATAAAATTCTTCTCTGCGTATCTTAATGTTATGATTTATGTACTATTATAGGGTAATTGGGTGATTTTGGTAATTAGTGACAACATTTATTTTTGGTCAGTTTTGAATTATTACTCATTACCTGGATTCAAAAATAGAATGACCCAATTAACACCTTATTCGCAAATTTCCTATTTTCACCTAAACTTTGTAGTAATTTGTTACGCTGCACATTCATTTTAATTACTTATTCACATTTAGGGATACAGTTCATACAGTTTCAATTTCTTTTTATAGCATATTTCATATGCCAGATTAGCTGGCCGCATATACGTCGATAAAATTTAAAAATACTCTTTATGCGTTGCAATATTTAAACAAATAAATAAATTTATCATAAATTTTATTATTAAGTAAGAAAAAATTAAAAACGGAAATTATAAAAAAGGATCGAAATCAATATATCTCCTAAAACTAACGTGACCATTTCTATTTTTACTCAAAACGGGACATTGTCAAAATTACCGCGACAGTGATAGTCACTGTAATTTTATATGTTGAGAACATTTATTGAAGAAAACAATAATTACAATCAATTGATACCTAGGTAATGAATCAAAAAGTAGGAAAAGCTGTTTATTTTTATATTTGTCTGATGAACAAATTTGTTTTAATATAGCTGGTGATGATTTTAAATAAGAATAAAATTCTTGGCAGGTTTTTTTAATATTCACCATCGTTATCAATAGGCTATCAGTTATCATTCGTTATCAGTTAATAGGCTGGTTGACATCTTCCAAATTGTGTTTAATCGTGATTTTGAAAATTAAAATATGAGCGAAGGCTCATTCGATTCGGAATGGCCTCTAGAAAATTGTGCGAAACAATTCAACATGCACAGAAACAATTGCAAAAGTTATAAGCAAATAAAGATTTAAACGAGGGGTCTAGTTTTTTGCAAATAACTCAAAAACTATAAGCGTTAGAGTATATTATAAAATAAATGAAAAAAACATTTTTTTTTGTTGAAGTATCTAGATAAATACATTAATAGATAATTTCTTCAAATTTTTTAAATTACTATTTAGTAAAATTAAAAACAACCGCTGCGTCACCGCGCGGAGTGCTATTTTCATTATTATTCATAATTATGATAGAGTTCCGGGAGATGACTTTTTTTATTGGTTTCTTCCCCTTTCATAATCTTTTTCAAAATCACTCTAACACTTATAGTTTTTGAGTTATTTGCAAAAAAAAGTAGACTCCCCCCTTTTTAAATCCTTGTTTCTAACTTTTGCAATTGTAACATCCCGAATCGAATGAGCCATCGCTCATATTTTAATTCGCAGAATCATGATTAAACACGTTTTTAAAGATGTCAACCAGCCTATTAACTGAAAACGGGACAATTCTGCGTCCCGAAGCCTTCCTCGGGGACACCGGGACGGAGTACCGTAAAACGGGACAGTCCCGTTCAAAACGGGACGAATGGTCACGTTACCTAAAACCCATTTCCCCACATTTCTTAAAGCTTATCTAAAATAAATACACATACACAATCACACACACATACACACCCTCACACTCGCGCGCACGCGCAAGCACGTGCTCAAGCATCGAGCCACACAAATGCAAACACAAATCAACATGTATTATTAATAAAAAAAATCATTTATTACGTGCCGATAATATATTAAATACTATATTTAAATGACAGTGTAATCTGTATTTGGCCATTAACACTAGCAATATATTTGATAAATAAGTTACATAAAAGGCGGTAGATTAGTACATAAATAACTAAATAAAAAATATATACTCAACCCATAAAACACAATTATTAGTGCATTTTAGTATTTATTTTGCCTTTATTTTGCACCTGTCCGTTTCTACTTTGCTGCCGTCGAAGTGTGAATAGTAATTGCAGACTGGATTAAAAATGTATACCGTACAATGGGTCTTAAAGCATACGTTTATCAAAATCGTGTATCTTGGTCTTGGTACAGCGGATCCAACAGGCTACCAGCTGTCAAACGCTAGAACAGGTTACCGCAAGTAGAGGGTTAGGGGTGGAACAAATTAAAGGAGATAGCGGAGGCGGACATAGGGAAGTCTATCATTGATATAACCACAAGTTGTTATAAATATGTAATTAATTATACTAATTATAATTGTAGTCATAAGTCACGGTGCAGTTCTACTACGTGGCGATCTATACTATTTTATTGTTTATTCTATTCTCTTAAGCTTATTTAAGGTAGTTAAAGAATCGATTGTTTATATTGTTTATTGTTTTTTTTGTTTTTTTTCCTGACTGGACGGAGCATCAGAGTCGTTATCGATGGTAGCTGCTCCGACACCATGTCTATTAACGCTGGCGTCCCGCAAGGCTCCGTGCTGTCTCCAACTCTGTTCCTTCTGCATATCAACGACCTGTTGCAAATTGGTGACATACGTTGCTATGCAGATGACAGTACTGGAGACGCCTTGTACAAGGGCCGCGCCAACATCCCTCGGGTCGAAGTGGAAGAGAGTCGCGCCAGGCTTGTGTCTGAAATCGAAGACTCTTTAGATCTAGTCTCGATTTGGGGTTCTCTAAACCTAGTGGATTTCAACCCCAGTAAGACGCAAGTCTGTGCATTCACCGCTAAAAAAACCCCTTTTGTTGTAGCACCTCGCTTTCAGAGCATACCTCTTAAGATCTTGGAGAGTATCGGGATCCTTGGTATCGACATCTCCAGCAAAGTCGAATTCAGGGGTCATCTGGAAAATAAGGCCAAAATGGCCTCCAAAAAGCTCGGTGTGCTGAACAGAGCGAAGCGGTACTTCAAACCTGGGCAACTCCTTATGCTTTACAAAGCTCAGGTGAGGCCCCATATGGAGTACTGCTCTCATCTCTGGGCCGGCGCACCGAAATACCAATTGGACCCATTTGACTCCATCCAACGACGTGCTGTTCGTATTGTCGACGATCCCACTCTCACGGGCGGTTTAGAATCCCTCAGCATTCGGAGAGACGTTGCGTCTCTCTGTGTGTTCTACCGCCTGTACAATGGGGAATGCTCTGAAGAATTGTTTAATATAATTCCCACCTCGGGTTTCTACAACCGCACCTCCCGTCACAGAAGTGCGGTCCATCCGCATTTCCTCGATACGGAGGTGTCGCGCACTGTTCGTTCCAAAAATTATTTTATACCGCGAACCCGTAGGTTGTGGAACGAACTGCCTCAAGAGGTCTTTCCATTGAGCTACGATATGGGGTTCTTCTAGAGAGCTGTGAATAGGATTTTGCAAGGTCGGCGGCGCACCCGCATACCCCCTGGTGTTGCAGGTGCCCATGGGCGGCGGTAACACTTATCACCACGTGGGACCGCTTGCTCGTCCGCCCACTAATCTATAAAAAAAAAAAAAAAGTAGACGGTAGAAATTATTTTTCAAGTAGGTACAGTTGTTTACAATTGGTAGTGATTTACTACCATCTTCTCCCAATGAAGAATGGGGGAGTGTCTAGTATGGTATAGCCTCCTACACCCAGGTGTGTGTCAATATGTTGAATATTTTACAATATATCAGAACAGATGCATTATTTATCCATTTCTTTCTAAGGGTCTGTCGAAATAGCTTTTGTGTTCATCAAAATGTGACACATGATCAAAAGTGACTATTGTTCTTGGCATAAATATGGTCAAACGAAGCGGTGATAGCCTAGGGATAGCTATTCTCGACTCTGTCGGGTCGTGAGATCACATTCGGTACCATTAAGTTTCTACACAAGTAAAGATTTTTTTAAAATATCACTATCTTGCATCACCCAGAAAAAAAATCTGGAGGACGTAAATCCACTGGGCTCGGGTAGTGGATTATATTCCGAAACCCCCTAGTGATTTCTTAACGGAGGCCTGTGCCCTACATTGGGGTGTTGAAAAGGCTGAGAAAAATATTGGTCAAATGAGCGTTCGAATAAATATGTACACAAATTCTTTTGTAGCTGATCTATAAACTTAATTGAGACTAGATGACTTCAAGCGAAAATACGAAGTTGTAGAAGAATACTGTTCGTTCAATTAGTCACTATAATAACTCGTTTACGAACGCAAACAAGTTTTTTATCATAGATACGTTGAATTGGTCCTTTTGTGCGGACGCGGACGCGGATGCGTATCTGAGTCCGTGTCCGCGCACTTCTTTGGTATGTACCATTCCCTTACGGAATATGACAAGTGATGTTTTTACAGTCATCACTCAGATGCCGGTGGCAGGTGCATTCAGCTGGCTCATTACAAATATTAAATAGAGTTGTTGCTCTGCACTAGTTAGCTAAGATCCATTTTGTATGTCGATAGGTAAGCACCCGTAATTGTTGAAATATTTTGTTGTAACTTTTCAAATAGTATTAGATAGTTAAGTATCCTATAGGTATACAAAGATTCATTGAAACCAGAGATATGCGATTTCCTTACATCGTCGTTGCGCTAGCCAAACCTGATTGATTATTTAGTTGCCTTTTTTCACAAAATGCTGCAAATTTATAAAGCTGCATCTACTAAAAAAAAAAATAATTCAGCTTTACAAACTGTCCAAGAAACAAAATTTGAAATAAATTCGGTTTTATAAACTGGCATATAAGGCCATAAGTTTTATAAGGCATAAATTATATATGGGTTATAAATTTTATAACATATATCGGGTTCGGCTAGCGCAACGACGATAATAATATATTCCGTGATTGAATCATAACTAATGTCAATTCTGTAGATTGGAAATGTTATTGTACTGGAAAAATCAGTCAGGGAATTTCGGTAGGTGAATAGTATTTCTCATATCGTAACATTTTTAGAAATTTTGTCGCAAGCCGCATTGCTAAAATTGTACTCTTCCTTTATTGATTTACTTCCTACTTCCATAGGCTACTTATATGATATAATATGGTGCCAATATAAACCATATAATACCATAAGAATAAGAAATAGAAATTTCTTCACTGCTAAATATAAAAGCTACGTTACCAATCTACGTACCAATCTGGAACAAATAGCCACAATACCTTTCAATTATTATCTTATTTTCATACTTTTCAACTAAAAGTTCCTGTCTGATGGAAAAGTAATAAAAATAGATATCTACGGAAGCGGAAAAAGCTAAGGAAATAAAGTAAAATAAAACTTTTATTGAGGAATTTACTTGCACTACACTACATACAGTGATGAGAAAACAGTGTCAGTCTTGTAGCAATCAAAGCGAGCAGAAGGCAAATCGAATTAATCAACTCGTAGCCGTAGCCTTTGAGCGTCGCCAACCGTTTGCAAACACATTTTGATTACGGGTTCGCTATTAATGAATATGTACATGAATACACTTAGAATTTTTGATATTTTCTGAACGTTTAGAAAATTTCAAAATTTTCTGAAGACGAGTTTAAACATTTATGATTTTCCATCATCATGGTATTGTCATGTCCTCTTTCATTCTTGGCGGGCACACTTAGTTCAGGGCAGTTGACCACCTGCCATCTGAGCAGTCAGCTCTCCGTACTTGTTGTATTGGTATTGTTGTATTTCACATTTACCTGCGGTACAAAGAGTCTATAATAAATAATCAGCTCTTAATTAATTTATGCCAATGATAGTACAGATGATCCCGTTAAAAACGAATAAGTTGTTTTAATCAAACTTGTCTTAAATACTTGCGAAAAAAATTTTGATACAATTACAATAAGCGAAATAGACCATAAACTAAACGATTCAAACGGTACATATTAATGATGCTTGTACTAACTGGCATAGCTTTCAATATCAAAGCCTTTTAGTTCCAGTAATGTTAAAACATTTTATGTTCGTAAATAGTTACTTGAAGTAAATCATAAACCGACCGTTTGCTAAATCGCGTAATATACACGTTCCCTTTTACAGTCAAGGGCGGTAAATTTATTCAGTTCAATTGTAATGTTTATGTATCGTAAAAATGCAGCAGAGAAGGCGCTTCAGCGACGCGATATTGCGTCGATATCAAAACACCCATAAACCTGAATTGTCAAATTATATATGTCAGCGAAAAATTTAAAAATTATTTTGGAAAGAGTCGTGCAATTTTAAAGCAACTAACCGTGAAAAGAAACTTTCCCGGTGCGCATCAGACTGCGCTTTTGCTCAAACCTATGGTTAGTTGCAAGTAAAATCCTACCATTCATTCATTCGTTCATAAAACGCATTACGTTGCCACCCTAACCCCAACATCTCCGCCCGCAAACGCTGAATATGTCATCGAGAATCCTCCGTAAGGCACAATACGGGATGGAAACGGAAACGCAGGATTTTATTGCTAGTTACGCTTACAGATTCGTGGGTAAGCTTAACCCCATATGGGTGTACACTTTGTGTCCGCCGGCGGATTTCAGGCAACGTTTTGTATTCGTTTTAATAAAACCGAGAGAAAAGGAATGAATATGTCAGTCTGCTCTGCGAAAATTGAGGGGAATGATAATTTCAATTTCATTCGCGTAAATGGAATACATGAAAAGTTCTGTTTGGTAATTCAGAAACCTACTAGCCTACTAATAGTAGAAAAATATAATAGGTAAGGTAATTTTATACTGAATATGTACCCAATTATTCATGTGATTACATCAAAAACCCTTTTTCTTTTTGGGTTGTTTGCTCTGGGAATTCAATTGTATTTACAATTACATTAACATTGCTCCATTTCCACACGCATAAACAAGAACAACGGTTTCAACGAGAACTGCTCTAGTTCCATTCGCCTTATTGGCAACCCGCCATATGAGCTGGTGGATAAAAACTTCTCCCCTATGAAGATAAAGTGTGAGGTTGCTTAATTTATTCGTTGGCAATTCTTTATTTAGAGAAACAGATTTTTTTAAGAGGGACGTAATATATTTCGCAGTTCATTTCCCTAAAACCCACTCCATTTAATAACCCTAAAGGATCCGCTGATATCTCACACGGAATCCGTGGGATTTTCGCCTAGGCTCGGTCGCGTTCCAATGGCCTCCGAGAGTCGATAGCGTGTACCCACCGCCTCAATGAGCTATTTCATTATTCAGCTTCACCGACTCCGTTAGAGATGGCTGCGATAGGATTGACTAATTTTGCAGTAAGACGAAGTCTGAGGCGCGCCTTCATTTGGGTCGAGACCATTTTGCGGGCTTAGCGCGCGATCCACTCGATATCACTGGCGTAAGCACTCCATTTGCAACTCTCATCGGCACCTCTTCCTACCTCATCTACTCAAACGCAAGTTACGATAATGCGGACTAACTTTTAAATTACCCACCCAGTTCCTCGCAAAAAAGTTTTAATAACAAGCCAACAATTCATTGCGATTGTGGGGTTTTTACTAACTTAACCATTGAAAATTAAATAACTGCTCGTGAATATGTGCTAGAAAACACGGACCACAGTAAAATTAATTAAATTGAAAACGCTCGAACTTTATATCACAAATGTCTTTTAAGTGGGAAATTAATTTAAATATAATTGAAAAAATGAGCTCACCTGCGTAATCCCCGGAGTCACCAAAATATTCATTTATATCTTTTGCCCTTTTAATAAACAACATCAAAATCGGGTTAAACATGAACAAACACGCTTTTAATCTGCGCCTCGACCCATCTGGCCTAAATACATTGACTAGTCATCCGTAACCCACATCCAATTGGGCCCGGTTTAATCCTTGCAAACGATGCAAGTCAAAGCGAAAGCAAGTATGTGTTAGCTAAAAGGCCTTTTGCGAGGCGACGAGGTGCGACGCGGCCAAAGACCAAAAGCAAACAGTACATTATCTTACTAATATTCTAAAACGCACTGTACAGTCAGCGTCGCGCATAATCTAAGGTCGTGGTATAAAGGAGGAGACCACTTATACAGAACACGTGCAGTAAGACATCGATTTTAGAACTTTTTTTAAATGGTAGGACAGCTGACATCCTACCTACCACCCAGGCGTAAAAACATTAGGAACACCCATGTAATGCATAATAATAATTATTGTACTCCAAATATCAAAAGAAGATTAAAGATTTCTACGTTATATTCCTCTCACCTTAAACAGGTATACGCAGCGTTAGGTACTTCTGCAGTCATTATCTCGACTTGGTCGTGGAAGCATTCGTCTTTTTAAGGCAGCTTACTAGGGGGGAGTAGAAGTTTATATAGGGAATAACTTTACTCTGCTACTGTCTGTTCTATGTCCTGCATGGTACAACAGGCCGCGAGAAGCGGCGGCCGGCGGCACCGCAGCAGCCATCCGCCATTAACTCCACGAGTGGCAAGTTTTGTGCTCGCCTCATGGACGATTCATCGACGCTCTCGTTAGGGCGCACGCCTGAATGCCGCCTTAGCACTCCTCATTATTGCGTTTATAAAGGCGCCCATACACAACCCTGATTCACTAAGACCTTGCACTGAAAGAGAAAATGGAATTGTGTAGATGCTTTGTTCGGTAAAGTTCCTTTTTTATTCTTGCTGTAAGCTGTTGTAGGGAACGTCTAAAGGAGATATTTTGTGGCAACGCTCTGTATTGTGAACGTAACGACGCGACGTTTTCTGTCGTTCCTTTAGCCGAAGCTAAACATGTGCATTAGAGTAATACGACGACTCTAAACGAAATTGCCGTGTCTAAATGTGGCTCAATTTAAATTCTGACAAATAGTCTGAAATTACAGGATTACTGGAGAAACTCAAAATTCTATATTTGAGTTTTTCTAGAAGATCCCCAATGAGATTTCGTTTAGTGAGATAGTCATCTATATAAGTACCCAATGAGATAGGCAAGTATTTATATAGGGTAGGTACATTATAATGAATAATATCATTGCATTAATATCACCGAATATAAAAGGAAATCTCAATTCTGTGATTAGAATAGATCAACATCAAAGTGAATCGACATTATAACAAGCTAGCTGTGCCCGCTACTTCGTTCGCGTGGACTTTGGACTACATTCTGCTGCATTGAGCTGTAGCTATCATTTTCGTAGCTTAGTCACCTAAGCCCATACGTATGGGCCTTATACGTACCTACCTACGTAGGTAAAGCTCAAACATACAGACAGACAAAAAATCCAGAAAATATTATTTTGGACACGTTCTGTTTTTAAAATATTGAATGCTCTGTTACGATGTATAGATATAAGCAGATAGAGATTCGACTAATCGCTCTTTCTGTTTCATTAATATTTGGCATGATAGTATTGAATCCAGTCTCTATTTAATCTCAACGGGCTTTGACGCTTCCACAAAGTTATAGCAATGAATAGGAGAGAATATTGGGTAATGGTAGAAAACATATGGTAGACGGATATCCACAGTCCTTGAATTCTTAAGCAATACAATTTTCTATACACACAATTTTCGAATACATAGGATAACCTGATTCTTTTAGACGGTAGCCAAAGTTTGGTATGTAACTCTAATAAGACTCATGCCAGACTGATAGGACAGTGACAGCGATGACACACACGAACAGCAGAGTATTAATATTGGTAGAGTAGAAATGTTATATGGGCACTACCCTCGTAATTGTTTTTTTGTTGTCACTATGTATTATATTTTATATTTTATTTTTACTTTATTTTTATATTCTGCTGTACATGTCTTTGTTTATTTCCCCGGGGCCCGCCCTCACGCCACTGTATTTGAATTCTAATGATCCCAAATTAAAACCTCAGTGACTCCTGTTATGATTATTATTCTTCCTCGCATACACATATTGCTATTAGGTTTTATCAGGCGACCCATCACGATAATGATTCCCGAGAGAACTTATAACAGTTCGGGATAAAAGGTACCCTATGAGTTGAACCAGGGACATAAACTATCATTGTAGTTAGTTTCATTAATTGTTTTTATGTAACGGCTGGTATTGTGCATGCGTACTTCATGATAGAATTATCATGAAGTACAGTACATGAAGTACATGTAAGTACATGAAGTATCCTTCAGAAACTTTATAATGGATCGGGATAAAATGTACTTTAACTGTTAACCCAGATTATCTATACATATAAAAAGAGATGTCCTGACTAACTGACTGATTCATCATCGCCGAGCCTAAACCGCTAAAGATAGAAACATGAAATTTGCACAGTAGATAGGTTTTATGACATACGTATCCACTAAGGAAAAATTTTCTGAAATCTTACTGTGAAGATGGGGAAAAGGGGGAGATGATTTTTTATGCAATACCTGTATCTGAAGAATTACTCGTATTTAAGTTAGAGACATTAAATGTAGCATGAATAATTAAACACGTGTATCGGCGTTTTTTGATATTGAACTTGAAAGGGAACATTAAAGGGTGGGGCGGTTTTCGACGCAAAATCTATATCTCAAAAACTTTTTAAGTGGGGATTTTGAAATTTCGGCAGAGAGGTAAGTGGGTACTGTCATCCATGGACATCCGCAATACATGCCTACATCAGGCCAGAATGACAAATTTTAGCATGCCCCTTTGGGAATATAGGAATGGGTTTGGAGAATGGGTTGGAAAAATAGGGTGGAATTGGATAGGATGGGATGGGAATGGGCTCTAGCATATCTCACTCACTACTGAAACACCTACGTAAATTGAGAAAATAGAATAAAGTGGGAAATGCAGTACAGTTCAATGTAGTCTTCTATGAGAGAGGGGTAACGTAACGTAACTCGAGTGCGCCCAGCGGCTGTGGAAATGCAGCGTGTACTCTCTTCCGCCAATATATATGTATAGATTATATGTATGTTTAATCAATATATATGTATTATTACGTGTTTATATGAATAAATTGGCAATTCTATAAAGACTGTGATGAAATCCCTTTTCATCTATAGGCAAAAAGACCAAACTGAAACGCAACTCTAATTAACAATCTGCACGTGTAAACAAGGGCTGTCAAAACTTCCTGTTCAGAAATTAATAAATCCACGTGTAATAATAGCACGGAAGCCGCCGAACTCTCTAATCTGCCTTTGATTGCAAAATCAATAATCGGCAGCACTATCGGCAGGTGCTCCCAGTGGTATTAAAATTTGCTAGCCGCGGCCAAGAACGTAGAAACAACGTTTATTTACATCAGTCTTATAATTGATTAACTGACTGCATACATACAATTGTTTTATTCCTATTTCCCACTAACCAACGTCCGTACTACGTTTAAAATACTGGTTCTCGTCTGATCACCGAAGTTAAGCAACATCAGTCGCAGTCAGTACTTGGATGGGTGATCGCCTGGGAACACCGCCTAATGTTGGCTTTTTGTTTACGTTTTCCGCCCGACGCTACTACCACAGAGTTCCTCACCATTCCGACCACCTACCTAGTAGTTGAGAGCCTAACCTATGCCCCGATAGGAATGACCCTCCCGTTGACGTCGTCGTCCTCGGCACGTCTTAGACGATCCCGATGACCCAATTACTGCTGCCAATGCGGTTCTACCACTACACTCACAGACTACACATACTACACTGTCCCCGCCGGCGGAGACAAGGACGTCACCTTCGCTACACCGTGAACACACACCGGCCTTCAGCCAACACTTTTACCAGGTATCGGCACGTGCGCTTCTCACCAGGTAGGCGCTTCTCACCTACTCGCGATCTCGCGGTACTCTCCCAAAGCAACGCCGAGCCGAGATCCGTTTCTTTCGCCGGTCTACTGGCGGGAGAACCCTTAGGCTTGTTGATGCACACATTCTTTGCTCCTGGCTGAGCGCCTTCTGCGTTCGCCTTAAACTACATGTCCGGTGACTATTGAAAGACCATTAGGGCCACAAGAATTTAACTAATAAAAAAAAAAACTTTTCACTAATTTATCTGGGGTTTTTCAAGAAAGTTGTGATTTGGATTTTACAAGGCCTGCCGAGCATCCGCTATCTTTCAAGTATTGCAAGTGTCGTTATGAAAATCACTTATAAACTGCGGTAGCCATTTTTAATACTATGACCTGCAATACACATGAAAAAAAAGGAACGTTTAAAATGTTAAATTGATGATATGACTTGAAAAATAATGAACGTATTGTTTAGTTTGCAAAATAGTTGAGAAATAATGTGTAACAATTTTATAATTCGGAATTTTTGTTATATAAATGTTCACACGTCGTATCCAACTTTCATCTTCATTTGAAAGAAAATAATAAGAAAACGTGTTATCTGTATTTCATCCAAACTGTTCTCGTAAAGTTGCAATCGAATCACCGCTCCTTACTCTGCCCGCTTTTTGCTTCCCGTAACTATCGGAGCAGCCTCCTCAGCCGGCCAAGTTTTCTCATTATGGCTGTTAAACCCGCCGCCACTCAAACTATACTTACGACCATCAAACCCAAGCACGTATGCACTTCGACAGACGCTCTCTGCAACATTCGTCAAGGTTTACTTAGTTGAGATGCGTCTCTCGTCGACAAAGTAAAACATCATCTATTTCAATACGTTGAATAAAGTTTTCAGCTTAAGGGACTGTTTTAAAAACGGCAGCGTACGACTTAAGCAACTCATAAAAGTGGAGAGGGCTCGGATATTTTCTCGGGGAGAGAAGCGGTTAGCCGACTTTTACACTGGTTTTATTGTCTCGGCGCCCCTCGTAAACCGGCCTTTGTGTTAGTAACGTCTCAAGTTGTATTAACACCGTGATAACTTTAGTGGGAACCTTCACTGGCTCCTGCCTGATTGCCTCTCTTACAATTAGGCCGAACCACCGAACTGAGCGGATAGTTTTGATAATAATTTAAATGGAGCCGATGACGTTTACTGTTATTAATACTAAAGGAGTTTAGGGACAACCTTTGATATTGAATTTGAGAGAACGGAAAGTGGGACAGTAAATTACGGACGTCCCTTGTCGCGGTCTTAACGGTGTTTAGATGTTATGCTGTAATTAGGGAGGCTAGTACTGTTGGGTCGAGTATCCCAACCACTTTGCCAAAGCTGTTCTGGAACGTTCTGATGTGGAACTAAATAGTACACGCAAATAATAGGGACGAGTGACGGGGAATTAGACAAGATAATTGTAACTCCATTTTTAATATTCAAAACTCGTGTTACATTAGCATCGCAAACAAAAAAGTCGGTCACGGCTCATTCTTCATTGATTTGTAAGGTCGTAACTTTTCAATAAGGAAATATTTAATTTCCATTTTCAAGAGCTTCTTTAAAACAAAACAAAAGTCGAAAACAGACTCGATTTATAAAAGAAAAATGGGAACAAGGCGTTGTTCATTTCGTTGCGAAACTGATGCGAGCGTTGATTTGCGACACAAATTTTCCAACGAATTTAGCGGTTTCAATCGATGACGTTCGTAATGGAAAAGTTCAATAGGCAACAACAAAGGGCGATACAAGTTAACGAAGCTCACGAAAGCGAAATTCACGATGGCAGCGCACTCTGGCGGACAGGAAATTAAAAGACAAAAGAGTGCCGGCCGGAGTTTAGGTTCGGAAATGGAGGGCGTGCCCTCCACTTTCGTTTCTTTTCATCATAACCGCTTTGTGCGAATGCTTAATAACGAATGCTGACATATCATAACATAACCGTGCCTTTTTGTTACGTAAGCTATGCTAACTTTAGGAAATTGATTAGGAAAATTTATTTTTAGTTCAGTTTATGTTTTATTCTTTGTTTTATGTCATTAGATTATGTTTCCTTTCGAAATTTCTCATTTTCAACAATTTCTTGACTTTGTATATTATATATATAACAAGTATATATATAAATATGTGTATAGAAGTACCCTTACATTTGTATAGACATAATAAACCACGGAATGTCAAAATCTATTTTGATCTAGTTCAGTTCTCAAGTTGCAATCTATACAGACGGCAAATATATTCAATATATCAAATTATAGACATAAATAAAATTTAGATTGCCGAAACCTAGACTAACCATTACCCTAGTTCGGTGACTATCCTAGAGAAGAGTTTAGGGTCATGTATAAAGTTTCAAGCTAGAAACCATATAAATTGAAATTGAATGCCAGGTAAATTGAAGACATGTTACTCTCTGACTGAAAAATAGTTACTGATTTCTCCAAAAATGAGCTACTATATCACGCATACATATATAACGAATAGTTACACTGTTTACAGTAATACTCACTGTTTACAATCGCATTTTCGGTTCACGTGATCTGGAATACATTTGAAATGTAGAATTAATCCTGCTTAGTACGTCGAGCTCTAATGTGTATCGTGCTTATGTATGGTTTCTGTAATTCGGGTAGGCCGGGGTAATCCTCCGTATCGGGTGATATCGAGTTACTAAAGGGGAGACTCGGCGTCTTCTCACGTCTTCAGAGGGGATTGCCTCCCGGAATATTCGGACCATATGACTGGAAACAATGTGGTCATAAACGCACGTGGTGTGTTAAGAGCTAGTAAATGTATGTTAAGACCTATGACCAATTCCACAGAGCCGATGCCAAGAACAGCTGAAAGGTATTTTCAGGTTATTACTTCTCTAGCATTTATGTTCCTGAAGACTTTTTTTGTTTGTTTATAGGAGAACATACCGACGGCAGCAAAGTAAAAACGGACATATACAAAATAGACATTTTACAAGACACCAGTTTGTACACAATAACTAGTATTTTTTTTTATTTACCACTGAATCAGTCTAAAATTATTATCAGAGTATCTTAATATTATGATTTATGTACTATTATAATAAAATTCACATACCATATTTCTCTTTTTTCACATTTCATTCCTATTTTCACATTTCATTTCTATTTTCACATTTCATTCCTATTTTCACTTAAATTTAGTAGCAATTTGTTACGATGCACATTTATGTTAATTACTTGTTCACAGTAAGGGATATAGTTTATACAATTCTACTTGCTTTTGTTGTAACACGTTTCATTTGCCAAACAACCTGACCGGTATATTCGACGGTTAAGATTTAAAAATGTGTGTGTAATTCAGTAATTATTTATGCTGTACTTTAGCAAATAATGATATTTATCACAAAAATATAGACTCAGCCCATAGAACACACAATTATTAGAGCATTTCAATATTTAGAGCAGTTTTCAGCTGCGCCTGTTATCGTTTTCATTAGTTATCAATTCGTTAGTCATCGTTTGCATCCGCCCGTTTCTATCATGCTGCCGTCGAATTATAATCCTTCTGTTGTAACAAATAATTTGTAATGGAGGTTAAACATTTGGCATAATACAGTCAACGATAAGTGACAAAGCGACGGAACAACTCACAACTTTGTTTCCTAATTTAATTTGCATTTGGAATCAAAAACTTTCCGTGACACTGTTTTGCATTATTAATACTTTAGTATAGCTTGATCTCCCGGGAGGAGCACGAGAAGCCATAAATTGAATTCCAACCTTCGCAATTAGTTATTCCCGCGCGTGAAAACTTTCGAGATCGTTCGCCTTCGTTAACAGATGTTACGGTGCTATTCATTATACATTCCATCGAATTGTAAAGCCGAACATTTAATTTAAAGTACCGAACGCTCCTTTGTTAAATCGTCGAACATTTCGGGAGGTATTTTGGAGGTACTCCGAGCGGATTAGAGGCGCGGGTGTCGGTCGCTCCGTTTACGGGAAGCGTTTGTCTTACGGAGAGACGCGGGACAATAAATAAAGGTACGCAATATCTTTTCACGAGAATAGCGAGCGTCTGTCTTGTGGCCATACGCGTATACAAGCATCAACTCTAGCAACACGTGCTTCACAAGCGCCTCCGAGGAAAAATGGCAAGCGATTCAAACATATTGTCTCCGCCACGTGTCATAATGGTATATTGAATAACAAATCATGAACGTAAATAACGACCATCCTCCGAGGCCGTGCGATATGCCCGAGATTACCATGAAACTTATGTCGTTCTATTCAACGGCATAACAAAAGATAATAAAAAAGTTTTTGTGGCGAAGCTACCATTCCGCCCGCGCGGCACGTCTCTTATCGGCCTAATTTGGATCAAACAATTCCACTCCCCTCATACAAATTGCGGAGAGGCACATTTGTTATCTGCAGTTTTTGGCAGAAATTATATTAAGATTTGTCGAACGATAATGCTGTACATTTTTGTTTTCCTCTCGCGATGTCCGACAGAATACCCACAGGGAGCGCGCGGATTTTATTATAACAATAAATTAGACCAAAATAAACTAGATGCCATCTATGGCAATGAGACTTTCTTTTAGATGTATAAAGACTTTGCTGGGGAATTTGGGATTGCGACCACCGAGAGGGTCGTTTAATTTTGTTTAGCTTTACCTTAGCCGTCCCCTTTGTTCCAGTTATCTATGCAACATTTACAGAGCTTACTCAATATTATTCACATCAATCAGCATTTCTTTAGAAAAAATGTAGAGATGCAAACATTTCCCAGAATAAATATAACTTTGAAGTTGAATTGCATTATAAGCGCCATAAAATGAAAAAAAAATACTTTCATTTCATTTCATTTCATTCGGGAGATGTTTTATACCTACAATAGTCAAATTGATCTGTCATACAATGATTATACTAGCCATTATGCAAAATGATTTTGTTTTCAATAGATAACACAATTATTCTAATGTTTCAGATCACCAGTGGCGTATACATGAGATGTTATGAGCTCACGCGGCATAGCGACGTGGCGTTGGTGGGTGGTGGTGGTGGCTTGGGCGTGGGGCGCGGCTGCGCGCACGCTCTGTCCCACGCAGTGCGTTTGCGACGATGCCCTGCGCGCCGCCTCCTGCGCCAACGCCAGCCTCGAGATCGTACCGATACAGCTCAATCCGGAAGCCACTCACATCAACCTCACGCACAACGCCATTACCAATCTCATGTACACCTTCGCTTTCTACACCCAACTCAGCGTCCTCGATATCTCCTACAACAAAATTCAAGATTTAGGTAGTAAAAATTTCGAGAACAACATAGAAATAACCCATCTCAACTTGAGCCACAACATGCTCAAACGTTTAGAAAAGGATACTTTCGTCGGACTTAAAAAACTAGTGGACATGGATTTATCCAATAATAAAATACGGAGTATACATGCACAAACATTCAAAGATTTATCGATACTGGATCGGCTCGATTTATCAAACAATATGCTAGTAACATTCGATTCGAATACTTTCGAGCCTCTGACTGGACTGAAGATCTTATCGCTCAAAAACAATTCAATATTAGACTTACCGTCTGCCAATTTTCTCTATTTTACTCAACTGGAATATTTAGATTTATCAGAAAATTATATAGAACAAGTACCCAAACACGGCATACCATATTTAAAAGAACTGAAGCATTTAGATTTGAATAACAATGTCATCGAAAGTGTTGATCCATTAGGTTTCTATAATTTACCTTCATTGCGACACTTGGATCTTAGTAACAATAACTTGACGGCGATCCCCACATCTGCCCTTTCAAAACTATCAAACTTGTCGCACTTGTACCTTAGTGGAAACTTTATACAAAATATTACGACGTTGTCGTTTCAAAGTCTTTTCCACTTAAAACATTTACACTTGAGCAGACTTTACGAACTCGACAGGATTGACTCTAGAGCTTTCGTTGACAACATAAACTTGCAGAAAATATGGCTGAATGAAAACGTTAAAGTTAGAGAGGTGCCCTCAAGATTATTTCACGGGAACCCAAAATTGACACACATATATATGAGAAATAATGCGTTAGAAACGCTTGAAGCCTCTCACTTTCCCATAGATAGACTTCAAGAACTTCAAATTTCTGGCAATCCGTTTGTATGCAATTGTTCAATATTGTGGTTATGGAAACTCGGGAGAGAGTGCGAAGTGAGCAGCAAGAAGTCCGGTAACACTAGTGCCGTACTCAACATAGACTATGAAGACGTGAAGTGTGCTGCGCCAGAACACTTGAAGAGTGTATTGTTTGTTCAAATTCCGGAGTCGGAATATGGGTGCTCAAGCGGATGGGTGATAGTGGCGATTGTGGTGCTGACTGTTAGTATCGTGATAAGCGTCGTTGGTGGAGTTTTATATTTCATGGGACCTTTGAAGAAATGCAAAGGCGATAAGTCGAAAAAACAAGTGATGACGAGTGTTATGCTAAACGGTGATGTGTCTAAATTAGGGAATGGGTTAGGCTATTCGACGCGGGGTAGGGAACCGGAGAACAAAAGGGACGTTGACCGATATCTAATGATCGGTTCCACTGTGACTAATAACTTCCATTCGTTAAATCCTCCTTGGAATAGTGTCGACAAGAACCCTTACTATCAAGAGGATAGCGAGGAACACATCTATCAGCAGTTCGCCTACGAGACGATTCCTCATCACAGAACACCAGAGAAACCGCATATAGTGTATGTCTAACAAAGGTTTTGCGCAAAGGACAATATCGCAAAAATATTTTCTTTGCTAGGTCATAGGAACAGTGATACGGTACGTTTATGCCACGAGGAACATTGAACATGCAATAATGTAAATAGTGATACGATTAAAATTGTAATTTGTGATAGCTTTGTATATAGACGTGTAAATATAAATATAGCAGTGCAGATAAAGACATTACTCCCCCATTTTGTACTTAACTCGTTTAGTCATGTTACAATATATATTCCATATATTTTTACCTGTCTTTTGTAGGTATGTCAATATCGTTGTACTGTTTTGTTTGCTAGTTCCTCTGATATATGGGTACTAAAATGTTGTTAAGTGCTTTGTAAAATTATTTAAGACGTTCATGGAATATTATATTCATGTGTATTATACTATACATTATGTATATTTTCTGAATTAGAACACCAATACTTGATGAAAACTTTGTACAAATATGAGCAATATAGAATACTAATTTCAAATACTATTTAATAGTAATAAAGTCGTTAATTTTTCTTGAGACATTGTTATAGCATATTAGTTGTATTAGAAAGAGACATGTTCAATATCTATTATGTGCTTAGGAAATTGATTATCTACATAATATAAACACATTCAAACCAGATACTCTGATGTGAAGGGGTACAAATAAAATACATTTTATTGGCTATTTTTGTAAATTGATTTCATGAGACTTAGTTTAGTGCGTTTCATTTGATAGATACTCTGGAGTTAATATTTTTATACTTAGTAAATATTTAAAATATATGTTAAAAGATACCTTTGCAAATGTAACGATGATTTTCTAAAATATTTAAAGAATTTAATAAATATACATACATACCTACCGACAGCGTAATCAAAAAACAAAATACCTACCTATCCAGTCGATGATACCTACAGCCATAACGATAGAATAAGACTATTTATACATACTTACTACATTAAAATTTTTGTTATGGAACTTATTTAAAATATAATGCATTAAAACGAACGACAAATAAACAATTAAAAAATTTCTTGCATTTCTTATTATTCCCTCATTATTATTATTTTATTATGAAATTTTACGGATTGTGTAATGTTTTTGTTCGTTTAGGGAGTGTATTGAAACGCGTGTATTGTATTGGGTGCAAGACGCGATTCAATAATATTGTGCAATGACATTATTGTACATTTTTATTGTAGGTCTAGACAAGTTTTAATACACTCCCTAAATGATCAAAAACGTTGCGCAATCCGGAAAATTGTATAATACATATTTATTGACTGTTTAGGGGGCCTCTTAGTTCAGCCTTTGACGTCTCACTGCAGGGCACACGCCTTCCCTAGAAATTACGAGGGAGTTTCAGATCTAATCCTGATCCAATCCAGGCTCCAGATTTTTTTAATTTCAAGCATTATGATATTTTCTTTCACCGCATTGCTAAATAGTGATGTTTTTAAAAATTCGTACTTAAGTAGAAACTTAGTGGTGCGTTCAAACCGAGTTCATAAATTGACGAAAGAGAGTCGAGAATAGATATCCTTAGGCTATCACCGCTCTTAGTTGCTCTAGGGTGAAAGTATTACTCATATTACTTAGCGCTAACTGGCTTGAGCCATGTAGATGGCTTGTCATTATGTAGATATATTCTACGTCCAACTTTGACAATTAACATGGTTAACTTCATAGTTAATCATAATCATACATAGTTATATTAACTTCATGATACAACTGTAATTCATGATAAAACCGTTCTGTAACAATCCGGAACAAACTATCGGTAATAAATACGTAGTATCGATAATGTTACACATTTTGTACTGAAACTTGTGGACGCGAACAATTCCTGAAGTATAAAGTAACTTAAACAACCTTCATGTTCCTTATTCTAGGAGGGACATAGTAATGGATTTGAAATTAGTCGCAAAAAGCGGAATTAGTCGGTTCGCTGTTAACAAAATTATAAGGGTGTCTTGATGTCCCTGCCTTATTCTCGTTAGCTCGAGAACTATTTAACGTAGCCAAGATCTGATTTTTCCCAGAATTAGTCGTTAATTAGTGGAAACTGATCGATACGCCGCCATTTAAAACATATAAAGGTGTTTTGGTGTCCCTATCAGATTAATCTTAATCTGGCACAGCCACCGCTGAATTTCGAGAATTACTATACATACCGAAGATTTGATCGCACCTAGAATTAGTCGTCTTATAAGTTTTTAACGACGAACCGACTAATTCTGCTTTTTTAGACTAATTTACCTGACTAGTTACAATTCAAATCCATCACCACGTCTCTACCAGAATAAGGGACACAATCGTGGTGAATGGAACGATCATTGAAAATTACACTTTAGCACAGAAATAGACCCACCCTGTCGCGAATGTGTGTAACTGAAACTGTACTTTCAAAGGATGATTTTCAAGTTTCATTGCGACAAGTGATTGAACATACTCCAGATAAAAGACTATGTCGGAGAAAAATGTAGGTAGATTTTCAGAGCACAGATTCTACTAACCAGTGACATACATTGGTTTTGAAAGTAGATAAATACCGTGGTAGTATATTGGTAATATCTTATCCCCACGAAAAAAAAGGTTTTAATTAAAATTTATTAGCAAACATTATGTTACATAACGTTAAAAATAAACAAAAATAATAAAAATGGTTACTTTTTGATTTACCCAAAACTAGCTTGAAAATATTACCATTTTTTTGCATTTTTCTCGAATGTATTACGCCTTTTTTCTAAGGAGGGCGGAATATATGGTTTCAGGCTTTGTACACACTATGTACGGTACAGTACGGTACCTTATAGGTACAGTAAAATATAACGCAATAGGTTTTGTTGCACCCGCGAACGCAATACTTCCATGTCAACATTTGAAACTTGGAATAAATAGCAATTTGGCTCCCATAATTACCGGTGTTTTGAGAGTTAAAGCGAAACATTAATTCGTTCGCGTAATGAATTTCCGTTGGACAGCCAACGAGTTGATTATGTTGATGTTACTTAATTTTTCGCTATAGGTGTCGATGGTGATAGTAATTTAGCATATATCCTACGCCAACGTATGACATGCGAAAAAAACACTGGCAACGCACAAAGGCAAATATTAATCATGAGATAGTAAGAAATACTTGACTTATGATAAAAGTTTTCAAATATTCAATTATCATCGCTATTAAATCCCCGTTTGTAACTAATATTTATATACTTAGTAATAGTATCCATGTGGGTTTCGTCACGATGTTCCCCCCCACCGCCGACCAAGTGACCATTATTAAAAATTCGTACTTAACTAGAAACTCAGTGGTACGATCACACTAATGTGAGTCGAGTACCAGGCTATCATCGCTCTAGAAAGAAAAAAAAAATATCTGGAGTATGTGATCCACTAATCCGCACTGGGCCGACGTGGTGGATTACGGCCCGAAACATCCCCAGTGCACTGCAGTGGGAGATTATAGGCTGTTACAATTACAAGTACAATAACAGGTATCAATTAGGTATCAATTAGGTATCAATTGTCAAACGGAACTCTCCTATGTTACTGTAAGTTATGCATCAATTAAAATAACTATTAATATTAATTTATAGTCTTTATTTTAATTGATTATGGTGACCATGGGCATATGTTCACTCGTTGCTGGCTGTACAATGTACCTACATCATCGATTTGAGAATACATACTAGATATGTTACACAAGCAGTCTAGGGCAGGCACGTTACAGTCTGATAGTGTTCTCTACGTTCAATAGCTCTCCAATTCTTTAAATCATATTTGTTTTGAAAATGGAACATTCTTATTACGTAGTACGAAGTTTCAAATTCGACGTTTTAATGAATCCCTCCTCATCTGCTTCACGCCCCTAGAGGCTGCCAACCATATTTCTTTGATAAGAACGTATGATGTGTCATCTAGTCGATTCCCATATCGATGTATGTATCTGTAAAATTAAAGGTAAATAAAAAAACTACTTAACCATAAACGTATGAGAAAAACAAGAAGTTGAAAATAATTTGAGATCCACCAATACTTACCTGGTTCCGCGCCCTGGATTATGGCCCGAAACCTCTTTGTCATTGCATGAGGAGGCCCTGTGCCCTATAGTGAGACCTTTACTATTTGTGAGCATTCTTAACCAGTAGTGTGTGTTTTAAGTGAAATTTGTGTTTATGTTTGCTTAAAATAGAATAACCACCTGCTGCTCTATCTTCCTAGACAATTAAGTAAATATCGATCAACCGATGCGCTTCGATCATCTGAGCATCAAGACTTTTTAAATATACTTGTATTTAAATGCTTACAACAATTAAAATTAATATGTGACGGAATAAATGGAATACTCATATCCCTCTCTACTGTATACTCTTCAATCCTTCATCCTAAGTATTTAAAAGAGCGTTTTCATTTTCCCTGCTCTCACTCACTTCATCCTCGTTCTTCTAATAACTTTCTTTTTAGCATTCCTTTTCACCATTGTACTTCATATTCTTACTCTCTTTTACTGTACAAGCGGTTCGTTTGTGGAACTCTGTTCCCGTCGACATAAAGCGTTCTCAATCTTTATCCAGCTTCAGATTTCAACTTACTAAATACTATTTCGCTCTGTAATCATTCATTCTGTTACTGACATATATATTAAGTATAATATGTATGTATATGTGTGTATGTACGTATATGTGTATTGATATGTACGTATTCTATGTAATTTATGTATACTGTACATCATCTATCTACCTGTGATTACAATTTATATTTCCTCTCTACCTTAATGGTTGTCTGGCAGCGATCGCTAATAGTGATAAGACCGCCTTTTGTGGAATTCATATGTTTCAATATCTGTTACTGTCTTGTTTTGTTTTGGTGTGCAATAAAATGTTTATCTAGATATATCTATCTATGTGACATTATTTTAGAAAAGGTACGATATTGTGAATCCCAGTTTTTTTTTAAGTTTTCTATTTTTTCTTTTCATATATGACAATAATACAATTAGCATATTGTGCTAATGTCGAATATTCTTCGATCAATTTACAAATAAATAAATAAAATAAAAAAATAAAAATTCGACCTTCACTTTTTGAGTTTCCGCCAAAAAAACCTTCTGAGATTTTAAAAACTACATCGTCTTGAAAGTCCACATCGACAATATGGTCTCATTGCTCAGATAACATTACATATAATACGAGTAAAGATGTATATTGAACTCAACCCAATTACATATTTTTATTAAAAATAATTGTATAAACAATATTCATGTTTACAAACAAACCCGAAATAAAAAGAATACGAGTACTTATTCGTACCTGTAGTAAGTGAATAGCCGTCGCATCGCTCTCATTACTACGTCTGCTGGTAGGGGGAGTACACACCGGGGACCCGTCTCGGCATCCCGGCCGCTGCCGTACCTCCGCAGATCTATAATGGAGATAAATGAATGTCAAAGCACTCAAATTGCCGTGCGCTGGCCGCGCTCAAAAGTAAAATGTGGTAAAATTGCACAGGTTACACCCGTGTAATGGAGTAAACGTGTAGGGCATTTATTTTGCAATTAGGCTCCGTTTAAATGTATCTTTCATTTGCGTTGTTAATTCTAGTTTTGGTCGTATATGTTTTCTGGAATTCATTATTGTGGCTTTGTGATTAATTAAAAGTGGCATTGACCTTTTCAAGTATATACCTACCTATTCCATTATTGACCTATATCTATAAGATTTGACCAATATTCCTTATTCTATATAAATATGTATATCATGTATATATTAAATATGTATATGACTATGTCATGATATACATATTTAAATCATATTAATAAAAAGTTTAACGGACAATAATTTCATTATAACTATTAGCAAGCTGAAGTAGCGATTGGCAGGCCACATTTGTCACAAGACTGACAACTGATGGAATAGACGAGTCCTTGAATGGAGTCCTTGGTGCAACCTCTATCAGCCAGGTGGGCCGAGGACTTGTGAAAGATTGCCGGTAGAGGTTGGACGAGAAGATCGTGTGTTCAGTGGCGAGCCTTGGGAGACGCCCATATCCAGTAGTGGAGAGATTAGGCTGATGGTACCGAATGTGTGTTTTATAATCTTGGAAATTGCAAGGAGAGATCTATTACCCTGCAGTGGAATGTAGACATTAAACGAATTATAGAATATGTCCAACATTTAAATAAGTTTACGTTATTATGAATTACTATCGAAAGCATTTAAATAATTGCTACTTAACACTGGAAAGAATGTGGAAGAATATAAAGTTCTGTAATAATTAGAATAGATTAATATTAAATCTTTTATTTAATATCATTTACTATAGAGGTAGCAGCGGGAAATAAGGTCGATAGATACTATAATAGGGGCAATTTAGCAAAATCAGTTCGCGAATATGAGTTATTTATATTAGCATACCGACTATTACCCGTGAAGGCATAATAAATTTTATCCACGTGATCAGAATCACGAAGCAGCTCGTAAAATTTCCCCCGTTCTAGGTTTGCTTAACAGCGATCAATGAAAAATATACTCGAAACACGCTCCTTGCCGGTTGAGCAACCGTGGGCGGAAAATCGAGAGTGATAAATGTTTTTTAGATTCGTGACAGCCGACCGTTTGGTTTAAATCTGCAAACGGACGGACGGACAGTTTTAATGGTCTCAGTAAGGGAGTGAGATTGTAGTATAAATTTTGGAAACCTTTTGCGTGCCCGTTGTGAGTTTTCGGAACGCTTCCAATCGGACGCGTCGCCTATTGGCTTTTAATTTATTTGTCTGAACTGGAATTGGATGTTGATATAGTTACCTTGATTACTCGTTATATGCAATATAAACAAGAGTATATCAACAGAAACATTACCATCAGTAAATAGAAAAACCGTGCTTTTACAGACTGTAAAGGCTTAGGCTTGTATGGATATTTATATATCAATTAAGTTAGCGTTAAACCAGGATTTGACGGATTGAATTGTATCAAATTATATCAATTATTATAGAGATCTTGATTGGTTTATATGGAAGCGGTATTGGTTTTCTTCTAAAATTAATACTTTCTTTCTTAGAATTTCTAATTTCTTGTGCCATTTAGTGTTCACTCATTTTAAAGATCAGCATCTTTTATGGTGCTCCTATCTGCTTTGTTTATCCATTTGTTTAAAGACAAATGTTTGTTTGACTCTGCGTCGTAGGGATTTTTAATGTGAGCTAATGAATGTGGCGTCATCAATGAAAAAATAAAAGAAAAAACGCGTTTCTACATATTATTTAAATTTGATCTTTCAATTTTTGTCATTATTCTCCCAATATTAATAAAATATTGACATAATAATTAACCACAAACAGCAGTAAACAACGTCCGAATCCTAATACAATCCAAAGCAATCAAAACGCAGCACATAAAAGGGCTCAACGCGAAAAATAAAGAGCCTTTATCCTCGTCATGAAAGGAGGCTGTAACACAGGCTGCTGGGGTGAGAAGATTTATATCGCGACACCAGCCGTTATGGCTCCAAAGGGAGCAGGAGAATGCAGTCTGCATAGGGGGACTCACTCATTCCGATGTTAAATAACCGCAGCTCAGCAGATTACAGTGCGTACGCCGTGGTATTGTTTGTGGGAATTGGGACACTGTTTAAATTAGATAAAACATGAATTGGGACATTTATTTATTTATTTAATTTAATAGGAAGTCAAAGTGGTATGTACATTGGATACATGTATGGTGAATAGTATATGATAAATACACTACTTTGGATTTGTGCATAGCATACTTATAGGCTAACTCAATATGCTTATTAATCCTGCACAACGACAACGCGGTGGCTCAAAGAGCTGCCGGTACCACGGACTATTTGACGACGACTGGAATCAAAGTTTTAAAACATCCTCACCACAGTCCCGATCTTGCGCCCTGTGACTTCAGTTTGTATCCTTATGTGAAAATGTGCATAAAGGGCCGCAAATTCCCAATAGAGGAGTATTTGATAGGAGCGTTAGAGGAAGAAATCGATTTAATTCCCAATGAAAAATGGGAAGGTTGGATTAATGAGTGATTTCAGCTTATGAGGAAATGTATTATTTGACAAGGACGGCACTTTGAAAAAATAAAGGAACACGCGACAAAACTTATTGAACAACCTGAGTAAAAATAACGTTAGCGGTAATATTTAAAGGGTTAAAATTTTAAATAATTGTCCATGTAACTGGGTTCCGAGGTTTATAATTTTTTATGACCAATTGCACTCAACTAATTAGTAATTGGTGCGTATTCGTATGTCGTGGCATTGTTTGTGAGAATTGGTTTAAAGTGGATGAAACATGATTAGGAACAAATTTTAATCTGTGTCGTGGTTACGTTTTGAAGAACTCACTGTCGTTTGGAAATTATAATTATAAAACACGTAAAATGTGTTAAATGTATTGAAGATTGAATTGCGTTGATGATTCTGAGATAATTAACATGACAATTTCGCGCAAAATTTTTGGCACAAAATTGTAACATTTTTTAATTTAATTGTAAATACAAAGTAGAAACAGTTGATAATTTAAAAAAATACATGACATTTAAAATGACAATTAACTTAAAATAACGATCAATCTTCTGGTTCAATCTTCTGGAATACCGCTACAGATGCCACAGATGGAATACAGATGCTGTATATTTATCTGTATATTATAACTAAAATCTATAATACCTACACATAAAATATATCAATAAGTACCTACCTTGTAATTTAGTAGAAAATTTCTTAGCCACATTTGGACTCATTTTTGTGATAGTGGCTGCTAAAGTATAATTTCAGCTCTTCAACTTTATCACCTATCATCAGTTGGATGGTCCATCAACCTCGCCCGGCGCCGTTACCTCGCAGAACGTGCTCATCTAGTTTCGTTGATAGTAACGATGGACTTTTTATAAGAGTGTTAACGTTTCATTGCTGTTATTACTCTTAGAATAAATATGTTAGGAATTATTGCCGAATATTGCTCATAAGATTGCTCGTATTGTTCATTCGCAAAGAAGAAATACTGACGCCAGACTTTGTTATTTATTAATAGTACAGCGTAAAGTGTACCAAGTATCGCAGCATATTTCTTGTAAACTATGAAACTGAAACCAGCCCTCATGCACATTGTGTTGTACATGAAGGATGTAAGGCCTTAAAAAGCCAGGGTTGGCGAGTCCACTCTTTTAGAGGTTGTGGTAATTCTTCTGGGAATTATTATCTCTTAGTAGCCTTTTTGAATTGAGAATGAATTGAAATTTAGAAAAGTTTAGAAATCGTAAAGTATCGTAAGAAAATGAATCGCAGAATCGTATGTTTAGATATGGCATTAATAATCAATAAACATTATAATGAATCGAGAAGCAAAGAGGGCAGTAAGAGACAATGCTCGGATGAGTACGAGTTGTTACACTATGTATTGATGCGTCAATGGTTAAACCAGTAAGTAAATAGTTAATTTTGCACAATAAATTCGATAATTATTTCACGAATTTTTTCACGGTTTACATAATTAAGATTTCGTCTTCATGCAGACACCAGGCTTTCGTTAACGATTTCATAAAAATAGAATGTTCATATTCAAGTAATTCAAGAAAAATAAGCAACCATCTGAAATTTAAGTGGAGACAATTTACTAGGTTAAAATGAAAAAAAAAGACGATTTGAATTACTGAACTTATTAACTCCTTGGTTTAATGCTTTACTTGTTACTGAATTATTCACACGCCCTCACTCACACACTCACACACTCTTACATACACATACATACACCACTCTCTCTCATACATGCACACAATAACTCTCAAACACATTTTCTTAAAAATATGTTAGTATTGCATGTTTATAAAAAAATATAACAAAAACTTGTATTAAAATAGGACATTTATTTTGGGAAGGTACTGGCTCCCAAGATACAGATTTTGTCTAGTTCGCGAGTCAGGGCTCATTGCAATTTGTATCATGTATGTTTAATACAAATAAACAATTTGAATTTGATGCAATAGATCGGTTATTTGCTGTATATATGACGTATATTGTGAATATCTGTGCGCATTATTGAATGAGGTCCCGATAATGTACTAGGAGATGTGTAAATAAATTTTATAGAGCAAGATAAAACCCATTACGAATGGTTTACGAGTAGCACTCCCCTAATGACGCGAGCGTTATGCAGGGGAGCTTAGTTATATTACTGGTTATACTACCACTGCTTGTTGCAAATACACAACTATAGAAGTAAATTACAAAATAGAATGGCGTTAACAGTTTTAGATTTGATACACATTGAACTAAACTGTAAAATGAATTTAAAATCGCTATCAAAACAAGTTAAAAATAAGCCCAAGATCGTGCATGATGGCGAACTCTGAGAGAGGCATGTATCCTGTAGCGGAGAAACTTATATCCCGTAGTAGAGAAGAGAGATGGAAGCCAATAATAAGGTATTATCGATAAATCATCAATCAAGTTCAGAGATGTAGCATTACGGTCCTTCTTCTTCTGCAAGTTGATGGCAGCATCAGTTGTCGACCTAAGCGCTCCGACTATTATCAAGGCCGTATGAAGGTGGCATTGTAAGTCGGTCAAATCTACCTACTGTCAATTTAGTATGCCATTTGGCGGCAAAAAACTACCTAGAATATAAACTGAACCAAGAAAATAAACGAAGTAATATTTAAATATGCCTGTGTAATAAATTTTAAATATATAAGTAAAGCGAAGAATCTTAAAAAATAATTATTATCTACTAATTATTTATAGTGACGGTAATATTCTATACGGTAACCAATGATATCAGTTATACTTACATACAGTTTTGTCACAAGAAATTATTATCTATATTAAATTAACAGGGGCTTGAAAACCCTAATTCTATTTCATTTCGTTAATGAATTATAACGGCCCGTACGAGGGTTCATTCTAAACATAAATGAAAAAAAAAAAACTTATATCCAAATTTGTAATTAAATTGTATTTGAAATACTCAAAGTAATACTATAATTGCTAATTTGCCCGTTCTCCCCCCTATCTAGATATTATATTTCTATGTTCACAACTATAATAGTATACGAAATGACTGTCAAAACGACTCTTATACAAAAATAGTACCTCTTGATATCAAAACGTGCGAGTTAAAAGAAAATCAATGTAACTTGTAGCTACAGCACTGAACGATAAAGTTTCAAAAACATTTCGAATTAAAAAATCAATTAATTAAAGGAAAGGAACTTATTTTCACCAATATGTGTGTAAAGACGGCAGTCGAGCGCTACATGATGATGGTAGGGCTACATAATGGTAAGTGGTCATCGCCGCCCATGGACATCTGCAACACCAGGGGGAATGCGTGTACGTTACCAATTTTGTAATACCCCGTTCACAGCTCTCTTGAAGAGTCTTATGTCGTGGCATAACGGAAATACCTGGCACCTGGCAGATCATTCGACAAATTTTGGGTTCGCGGTATAGTGTCTTGATGATTGCACAATACGCAGTAACTCTTTCTCAACCGCACGACGATAAGGTGCGATGCAATTCTGCATGCTGGTGCAGTGCATGCTGCATTCCCACAGCCTCTGGGCGCACTCAGTTGGCCACGTTACCCAAACCCTCTCACAGAAGACTACCTTGAAATATACTGCATTTCCTACTTTATCGTATATCCCCAAAGTACGTACGTGTTTCGGTAGTGAGTGAGATATGCCAGAGCCCATTCGCAACCCATACTATCCCCCACCATTTTCTCAATCCATTCCTTAATCTGCAAAGGTAGGCAGCGCATCCGAGAGCGTGCCAACGTTTGTCATTCTGGACTGATGTTGGCATGGATCGCGTATGTCTATGGATATCAGTATCCTCTTTCCATTAGGTTGACTGTATGCTCGTCAGCCGCCTTTTTCTATAATAAAAAAAAACAAAAAAGAAAATAATAAATAGTAACATAATACAGTGTAATATCTTTTGGGGAAAGGTAATTCATTAATACGACCTAATTTCTTATAATATTGCTATTTATATTATGAATTAAATACGGCACTGTAGTCCATTCCAATCCAATTTGACAATCTCGAAATTTAGCTTTGAACCTGGGGCAAACTTGCAGTTTCTATGAACCAAATTATGGATATGTACTAAAATAATTTAATTTACTAAAATAATAATAATATAATTATAATAATAATATAATTTACTAAAATAATTTAGTTACTGCTTTATGTTGGTTTACATTTTGGACAAATTGGATTCGAATGGAATACCTATATCAGTTTTTATGTGGCATCCCGAGGAAGGCAAGATAACCAGGGGCTAAGAATGCAGCGTTACTGTGTTTAAAAATATCCCAAACAAATGTTTTAAAGAAATAATAAAAAATCAAAATAACTTAAAATCAATAAAGAAACTTCAAACACAAGCTACGTAGAAATGCAGACGTGCTTTAACCTTTCGACGTTGGATCAGTAAGGATTCTGACGGTAGGTTGGCTTGGACTCTAATGCCTCTGATACACGCATAAGCCTGGATTAAGTTTCTTTATTTATTACTTAATCTTCCCGTCTTAGTTGGATCGTTAACTGCATTCAATTGTTTTTAAATAGGATCATCCATTTTAAACGTTAACTCTGATTGTTAGAAGTAGATAATTTTAATACTTTTATAGATACAGTTACGCGCGTTGTATATATCTGTGATACTTTATAAGCAAAATTCTTTCTGTTAATACAAATGTAATATTGTATGATCGAGAATTATTGAGAATTAAGAAATACTAATTTATGAGAAATGATGAATTTTAGAACATTTGACAATCATCAATTATAACATAATTAAATCGTAACAGAGCCAGCAGTGTCTGTAGGTACATGAAATATTAAAAAAAAGTGATTTCAATATTATGTGAATGATATAAAGTATAGAGCCCAAAAAGAAAACTACTAGACGGATTTTAATGAAACTTGGTATAGTTATAGCTTATTTGCCGTATTAACATTTAGGGTACTTTTTATCCAGATCCAGTATAGAATTCCCACGGGAATCGGAAGTGTACGCGAACGAAGTCGCAAGCACCGCTAGTGTTAAATAAAACAGAAACAAATATGTCACCCACTTCTTATATATCTTATATTAGCACAGATATATACACATATACAATTGTTACAACATATGTAATGTATCACTTCAGCCTTTACGTTGACCAATGGTGCAAACACCAAATGTAAAGAGTCACGAATGTGACGCTGGATGTGCTGTGCTGTCTTTTCTTTGTGTGTTAGGTACTAAGAAGTGAAAACTGTATTAATACGTATATAAACATCACCTGTATATTTATCTATAAAGCTATGGATTATTTATGTTCTGAGATAAATCATTACAATTTAGATAGTTTAATTTAAATATATTAATATAAAAGAGATAGACAGAGATCTACTAAACGTTGAAAAGTGTTTTTATATTCCTTAGTATTCACTTTATGCCGTCCAAATCTTTAGGCATAAACATTATAAGACTACCCTAAAAATTGCATAAATTAAATGTTCCACCAACAAATTTATCTTTTTTACCATCGGCATACTAATGGCGTCAGCCCTCTCCCAGCCGACTATCCTCCGGGGTGGCCGGCGCATCAATAAAATTAACATTGTAATCTACTTACTGTTACGAAAAAAATTACAACTGAATTTACGCATTTCATTAATCAAAGATTTTAGGGGCCGTAATCTTTGACAGAAAAAAATGGATGAGGTATCAAAGTGGAGCTATTGAACGATATCAGATAGTGTTGTTAAATCGAATTAACAAAAGTGTACTTGTCCTGTACCTATCATTAAATATACTTTGTGCAAATAACTAAATAAAAAAACTCAGTGGTACGAATGTGACATGAGATGAGAAAACGCTACGCTACACTACCGTCACCATGCTAATATATGTATATAACCACATTATAATAATACCTCCATACATACCTATGTATATCTATACCTATGTATACCAATACCTATGCATACCTATACCTATGTATACCAATACCTATGTGTAATACGTAATAAGATATAAAATTTTCGTAATGGAAATAATTAATGCTATCACAATAGCCAACGTTGCATAATTAACAGGTGAAATAGCTTTATTAATTGTAAATTGGGGCTATAATAACAAAAGCCTGTGTTCAGTAGCTGTAGATTATAGCGTGCAGGTAGGTATTATTACGTCGACCTGTGAGAATCTATTAATTATGCACCACAATTATTCAAATCGGCGAGACATGAACACAACCATTCTAAGTGATACGTCTAAATGATAACACCTGGCCGTGTGGTGTCGTCACCACCCCCATCACTTCCCGTGAGTGTCGTAATAGGCGACTATGGGACAACGAAGCCGCCACCACAAGCCACGAGGAACTATACCACTTCTAAAAAAGTAGACTCGCCAATTCTCTTGGCCAGCGTGACGTTTTAAGGCCATCCATCCCCCCCCCCCCCATGCACGAGAATTGTCTCGGAATTATCAAAAAAAAAATTGAACCTTGGGGTTATTTAGTAATGGTATGGTACGTACCAGCCCTTATATCGTCCACTGTTGGACATGGTACTCCCATATCAAGCAGTGGACGATATAATGGCTGGAACACACCATACCATTACTAAATAGCCCCAAGGTTGGCTGGAAGAAAATTCATTATAGCATTAAGTCCGTCTTTTGATAAAACTAATAAATTGTAAATAAAAAAATATACTCAAGTATATTTAGTGAAGTGAAAATCCATTAGAAACATGGAGTCATATTTTATTCAGCAATGTTTTATATGGTTTCTTCTTTTACATCATTGAAGCAAGCCAACGTATATTATCCATTTAACAACATCACTAATGGATCTTTCAGTTCGTAAAACAGAGCGAAATTACAACATACTATAATGACTGAAATCTTCGCCTTTGCCGTTATTTCAGTTCATATGCTACTGCCGACTTATTCAATTTAATTTTGACATAAATACGACCGGCACAAAATCTTATTACTTCGCTGAGTGAGCTGAGGCTGCTCGACTGACATAGCGTGATATAAAATGCATTTCATGGACTTGAGTTAGACCGCAGTAGAAATATGAACAGTAGAGGAACTAAACAAATTTCATGAAGCCAGCTTCTACAAAACATCTATAGTTCATTCAAGTCAGGGGTCGTTAACCTTATTCTTAAATAAATGTCAGCTATACGCTAAAAATAAGTTTCATACCATCAGCCTTTAAAAAAAATATGTAAAAAATCTTACATAGTTGCAAAGGGTATAACTCCGTTATCAGGTGGACAATGGTTATACGAGTTAGATCACGATATGCCTGCAATAATATTATATGTAGTAAGGATGACTCACATACAGAAATGCTTAATTCCAGATTCTCTGATGCGTTCGCGGAAGGTTTGGGGCTATAGATATATGTATACGGGCGGCATGGTATCGTTACGAATGCGCGCGGACGCACAGCCGGTGTACATTTGCGCGAGGCCGCTCGCATATGCACTGCGAGAACATGTTGGAGCCCACTCGTTGATACTTCTACTCGTTGATGAAAAATTAAATTATCGTTACATTTCTACTCTTTAAAGCTTTTGTCCGTAAAGCGATTATTATTGTTGTCTCTACAATTAAAATTTAATTAAAACATTGTTTTATTTATAAAGTAGCATATCGATATGGGAATAGACTAGATGACACATCATACATTCTTATCATACATCCCGGTTGGAGGGGAAGTGAAGCAGATGAGGGGGGTTCCTTAAAAAGTCAAATTTGAAACTTACATTCTACGTAATATGAATTAAATAATTCGAGAGCTACTGAAAATAGAACACTATTAGACTCTAATGTGCCTGCCCTACAGTGCTTGTGTAACATATCTAGTATGTATACTCAAATCTATGTGCAGTTTATTACTAGTAAACCTAAATATTAGCAGGTACTTGAGAAAGCCACACATTGCGGTGTCACTATAGGTGTCATTTATGAATATGTATCCCCAGGAGATCTTCGCCGTGCTTATAAATTTCTGCAATAGTGTGTGTGTGTGTGATTCGCGTCCTGTACATTGTATGAAGACAACTTATACTCCTATTGTGATTAGACGTTCCACAGATCTAATGCCAGATGCAATAATGCACAGTTTCCTAATGAGTTTCACCTCGGCTCACCACAAATTGGATTATAATGTTAATATCATGATTCCGCCGGGTTTGTACCCAGTGGGGAGCAATTTCGGTACTTCTTAGGGCTCCGTCTCTATTATCCTCATTTCAATAAGAAATAAATTGCGATTTCTTATTACGTTTTACATTATAGGGGAAAATTCATCAAGTTTCATTCAGCGGCGCGTGTTATCACAGATTTTAATGAATATTTTTCATGATAGATGACTTTCTAAGCTTTGGTGTTTATGAGTATTAATGTTCAGCCAGTATCTGGATTTTTTTTTATAATAATACAGCCTTTGTAACAATTCTGGGTAGATTGGGAATACATACTACGACGTTCTTAATTTTTGAATTTTAGAAAAAGATTCGTCATTCTTGTTGTTATTTAGCTATATTTTTAACAAAGCTAAATTTTAATTACTCTTCCTTAGAAACCTCTCTAAATATTTGATAACTAGCTTCACAAGAATTTAATAGTAACTGTTCTGCAAAGAAGTTATTAGAGAGAATATCAAGAACATCACAACAATTTAAAGGGTACGTAATTAAAATGAGCAGCAAAAAAATGCTAAAAAGTCGGTCAGGCTTAGGTTCTCTGGTGACAATATAGAAGCATCGTTGGAATCCATCGACTTCTAATGACATGACATTCTAATTTATAATTATTATTTCACTGTGCATTAGTATTTTATGCTGCACGTTTAATTATAAGCCAATTTAAATCCATAATAATTGAAATTGTTTGTGTCATTGCTTTCTATTTCCATATTGTCTTTACAGGACTAATAATAAATTTAATTCCATTTTTTAAACTATATATTTATTTAAACTTTATTGCTCAGACAAAATGTACAAAAGGCGGATTTATTGCCTTATGTCATTCCCTACCAGTCAACCTTTGGGCAAATAGAGAATTATGAATGAGAAAATAAATTAACGTAACGCATACACAAATATAAACGGATACATAACAATACAGGTACAATAGATAGATAGATAACTCTTTATTGTACACCAACATACGTTGCAAACAGACAATTTATATTCTTTTCTCTTTTCTCTGTTCTGGGAATATATGAGCCGCAATATCTGATGAACCCTTTGTTGGTCTACGCCATGTGACGCAAAACGATAACTCTCTTTTTGTATTTCTTCTTCTCAAAATACAAAACGTCACGTGTGCGTGCGGCACAATAAGAAACCCTCTCACGAAATCCTAACAAGAAAATCGAGCACAAGAGGAACCAGTATAGGACATCTAAATACCATTTTGAAAGACGTCCCAAATACACCAGCATTAGCAGCCGGCGGGATTATAATCTTTTATATTTCATATTCACTTTTACACTTACCCGACACTAATAACAAAATTAATGACTACAAGAATGATAATAATGAAAACAAGGGTTATTTATCCCTGTGCGAAAATTCGTTTCTGGTGATATCGCACATCGCGCGCACGGAGGCGAAACAGGCACGGACAGTATAGAAGATTTATAATCTGTAGTTAATGCCCGCCAACAATGAGGATACAATTTAACTTCTCTGCAACGAAACGAAACGATATTTACAAAGCAGCACTGCCGGACCGACGATATATTACGCTAATGTTTTTTGGCCAGCTCTTACAGAACTTCTGCACAACGAAATAACCCTTTTTTTTTCTGTCGACTGCAGCTGACTTAATAAGTTTATTGCTTGTAGAGCATGCATGCATTTCGCGTTATAGTTTATAAATAGCACATAAATACACTTTGACCTAATTTTGAAATTCGCTTCAGAATCTCCTCGAAACGAAATTAATTCACTCGATCAATCAGGGATTTTTAAAATTTTTAAGCGACTTTTCTAGGCGGGATAAAGATTACAATATTAATTGAATTGACTTTGGATAGAATTTAACAGATGACTGGTTCATCCCTAGAGATGAGATATTTTATTTAGATTTTCTTTAACTATTACTTGAATTAAAAAGTCTCATAAAGTATTATTATTCCATTTTATTTAATAAAAAACTGTGACGTCAATTTCTCTATATTGAATAAACTGTGATTAAAATAAAGTTTTGCATTGTTGAAGTTTATTGCATTCTCACAAGAGCGACCATCTTTAGAATAGCACCGCCCTATCTCTTCCCGTGGGTGTCCTAAAAGATGACTAAGACGACGATAGCAAAGCAGCAACGCTATCACTAGCCCTAAGGAACTACATCACCTCTAAAAGAGTAGACTTGCCAATCCGCTTGGCCAACCATGGACTGCAATGGCTGCAGTCCTGCAGTCCATAATTTCCCTCGTGCACAAGATAATGTGCATGACCAGCAGCGAAGATTAAAAGAGCTGGATTCGGTACTATTGCATAAATTAATTAATAGGAATTTTTAAAAATTGAATTCACGAACTGATGGTCGGGTCCATCTTCTTTCCGTCATACGTACCTCAGCAGATAATTTAGAATAGTAAACTGTAGGTTAGACTTGTGTATCTACATATATTTTAATTTTAGGGGTGTTACAACCGTTGTGGGAAGACCCAGGTCTTCCTCCATTTGGTTCATTCCTTGGCCTCCCTCTTCCAGGATGTTACACTTCTCACACTCATCAAATTTTTCTCTACGCACTCGATCTATCTCTTTAGCGGCCATCCTTCGTGGTTTTTTGTTGCGGGATCCAACCTGTCACTATTTTAGACGCTTTTTCTTGTGATATTGTTCTTTAGGCAAATTCTTTGAGCTCTCTTACTCCACGAGTTGTTTCCCGAAAGCTTGTAAAGTAGCTCACGTCCATGCGTTCCCTGAAAAAGGCTATCGTACCAACCCTGCCAATTACTGACTAATAGTGATAACCTCCCTGGTCTTCAAGGTGATAGAATGTGTCATTAACGCACAACTCCTTGGATACTTAGTTGCTAAGCGATCGCTAGTACGGATTCCGTCATAATCGCTTGGCTGGCGATCTTTTAGTGTACTTTACATTTAGTGTCAGCTCGATAGGCTGACGCTATTGAGAGTAGAGGTGAGACTATAGTCGTTAACTTAGACATCGCAAAGGTTTGTGACCGTGTCTTTCACAAAGCACTGCTTTCCATGTTGCCATCATTCAGGTTACCCGAGAGATTATGCAAAGGGTTTCTAGTTTTTTGGCTGGACGGAGCATCAAAGTCGTTGCTGACGGCAGCTGCTCCGACATCATGTCAATTAATGCTGGTGTCCCGCAAGGCTCCGTGCTTTCTCAAATAATGTGTTTTCTGCGTATCAACGATCTGTTACAAGTCGGTAATATGCGTTGTTATGCAGACGAGAGCACTGGGGAAGCTTTGTATAAGGGCCGTGCGAATATCCCTCTGATCGAGATGGAAGAGAGTCGCGTAGGACTTGTATCCGATATCGAGAACTCCTTAGACCGAGTTTCGAATTGCGGTAAACTTAACTCGGTCCAAGTCTGTGCATTCACCGCTAAGGAGGCTCCATTTGTCGCGGCACCTCAATTTCAGAATATTTCTCTCAAGATCTCTGAGAGTTTTGTGATCTTTGGCGTCGATATTTCGAGTAGAGTCGAGTTTTAGAGTCATCTGGAGGGCAAGACAAAACTGCTAGTAAAAAGCGTGGTGTACAAAGCAGTACTTCTCTCCGGGGCAACGCTTGTCGTTTTATAAAGCTTAAGTTAGATATGGAACACTGCTATCACCTCTGGGCCGGTGCACCGAAGTATCAACTCTTGACTTGACTCTTGACTCCGTCCACCGACGCGCTATCCGAATTGTCGACCATCCCACTCTCACAGGTGGTTTAGAATCTCTCAGCATCCGTAGAGATGATTCGTCTCTCTCCGTTTTCTACTGCCTTTATAACGGGGAATGTTCTGAAGGGAATGTTCAATTTGATACCAAGTTACGGTTTTACCATGGCACCACTCTGATGAGACCAAATACAATGATTTGTCATACGGTTCATCCGCACTTCTTTGACATAGAGTCATTGCGTACAGTGCAATCAAAAAAAACACTTTATACCTCGTACACGAAAGTTGTGAAATGAACTGCCAGCTGAGGTATTTCCGTTACGCCACTATATGGGGTTCTTCAAGTGAGCCGTGAACAGGATCCAGCAAGGTCTGCGCGCACCCGCAAGCTCAGGTTGCGCAAGCTCAAGCGCAAGCTCAAGCCCGCACCAGGGTGTTGCAGGTCTCCATGGGCGACAATGATCACTTTGGTAAGTTTATGGCCCGCCAGCTCGTCTGTCATCTATTCTATAAAAAAAGCCCACTCACTCGCTGTGATTTTCAGAATCTGACCAGTGTTTTCTAGTGAATCAGACTCTCCATTTCGTGATTCGTATGTGATAAGTTCCATTTTCCTCTCTCATACCAGTACATATAATCAAATGTTATACGCAGCACTTTTCTCTTGATAACAGCCAGATTTTGCTTCTCCGCAAAAGTCAAACACCAGATTCCGCAGGTATACACAAGTAAAAGTATTTGTTGCTTGCAACAGTTCGCGCTTTTATTTCATCGCTAACTTTATTTTGGGTATTAATGACATATCCCAGGTATTTATAATGTCCGTTTAATGTTTAATGTAAATCACTCGGGGTTTAATATATTTTTCTTTAATTTAAGAACGTATTTAAGGCGTTACTTAGTTACTTAAGGCGTTATTTCTATGCTTGCCATCACCTCGTCTAACTAGGTGGCCTGCCCAATTTCATTTGAGTTCCATAACTCTCTTACCAGCATCATGTTACATAGTACGTCGCCGGATTTCAAGGCTAGAAACCCGATCTTGTAATTTTGGTAGGTGGAGTAAAATCTTGACAGAGTGGTAGCCGAGGTAAAGTAAGCGGAGCGTTGGTCATCCCGCGGCAATTTGGTTCGATGACGTGAAACGAGTTACGGGAGAAATGTAGTTGAGAACAGCGCAGGACCGAGGAGGATGCCCCCAATGAAAGGAGGCTTATACTCAGCAGTGGGTGGAGACAAGGTAAACATGATATTATCGATTTCTGTAGCAACTAGTGCAACAATGGTTTAAAAATATATCAATTTAAGAATGATTACAAAAGTATTAATAATTTTGTCTGGGACAATATTAGACATATTTTTAAATATATATTACGGTACTGAATGAAAAGTTGCTTGCTTACCCGCTTACTGTCAATTTACCAAAAATAGCGACGAATTTACCTTACAAACGACTCGACGTAATTGAAAAAATCTCTAAAACGCTTAGAAGTGGAGTTATTTTTGTAAAACGAAATAAGTTCGTAAAAGTCTCCCAGTTTTTAAACAAATTAAATAGTAACTTAACATTTTCCAATTACATTTTGCAGATAAAATAAACGTGTTTTTAATAAAAAATTGTGAATATGATGAATTAAATCGAAGTGAACTGTAGACAATAGAAAAAGAAAGTTCTGTTCAGTAGTTAGTTGTATTCTTTTTTTATAATAAATTATAAAAAAGGTTGTTTATTATTTATTTATGTAATCTACAGCTTTTTATGTAACTTATTTAACAAATATATCGCTAGTGTTAATGGCCAAATACAGAAGCCAATACAGTGACATTTCAATACAGCATTTAATAGATTATCGGCAAGTAATAGGTGATTTTTTATTAATAGTAGGTACATGTCGATTTGTGTTTGTATTGGTGTGTCCGGATGCGTGTGGTAGTGCGTGTGTACGCGCGCGAGTGTGACGTTGTGTATGTGTATGTGTGGATGATGTGTGTATTTATTTAAAATATTTGTGGGGAATTGGCTTTTAGGAGATATTTATTACGTTGATTTTGATGCTTTTGTTATAATTACCGTTATTAACTTATTTAAATGACGTTTGATCTTTTGCTTGCAAAATTGTTCTATTTTGTATTGGTGGCCCTGTTGGGCCAATCCGCGCTTGACTGGCCAAAAAATAAATAATCCCATATAAAAAAAATAGTTCCACTTTAGCTGTTGCCTATGTGCCTATGCCTGTGTCTTGCCCTCAGTAGTCAACCTAGAGCCTAGAGTCGCCGTTGCTCGCCGTCGTGCGATACGCATTTGTTAAAAATCACGAACACATTTTAAATCCACACTGCGTTTCCCGGTACGTGACCTCCATTCGAAGATTCGTCTACCCCATCAGTTATCTGTCCGGCGGCAAATATGAGCTGCCCATTGCCATTTCATCATGATGATTCTATGAGCTAAGTATGTCGATGACTTTAGTCCTTTGACGAGTTTATTCGTTTTGGATCTTATCTCGCAAAGAAAATTCGAGCATAGCTCTCTCTAAAGGTTATGTTGCAGCATCGTTCGTCGTACCTAGTAGGACGCACTGATTGAAATACATTAATATTAGCCGCTAATAGTCGGTTTTCGTATTATTTTGATATCGGTTTTGACGTAAAACTGTCCGACGATATCTAAAGAAACAAAACATTCTTAGTTACTTACTCCATTGACTCAGCGACCCGAAGGGGATCTTGACCTCCAACACCGAGAGCCGCCATCTTTTTCTAACCTGCGCAGCTTCGTGCGAAAAGACAATTTGGAGCTCCCGCAGGTCCCTCTCCGTTTCGTCTCTCCAGCGGTAGTTGGGATGTCCGATCGGTCGTCGACCATTTGGTTGTCCCACATAAACTTGCTTTACGGCGCGATCCTACCCCATCCTCTCCACGTGACCGAGCTAACAGAGACTGGCAGTATTAATTTCGTCAATGACATTAGGCTCCGACAGCAGGTCTTCCAGCTCTTGGTTGTTCCTTACCCTCCATGTACCATCTTCTGTCCTTATCGGTCCCAAAATTCTTCTCCAGATTTTTCTTACTAGGAGGTTCCTTTCTTCTTTCTGTATCGGAGTCCAAGTCTCGCATCTATACACCAAGATTGGTCTAATGACAGTTTTATAAACTCGTATACGAATCTTGTAGTTCCTACTTAAAAATACCATACACTACGCCCGTGAATGTTTTGAACAAGGGTATCTATTTTTTCTTCTCTCATGTAGCTATCAGTTATAATGCAGCCTAGATATTTAAATTTTGCCACCCCTTTGTTGGTATTATCTCCAAAAGTAAGATTTTTCGGCTTTCTCTGACATTTATGTAACAAAAGATGTAATGTTCATGTAACGTTGCGACCGACCCTCCCTGCTTCCATTTCCAAGGCTTCCACTGATTTATTTTCTTCTATCTTACGCTCTCCAATGCTGTCCAATGCAAGGTCGTCAGCATAGCATCACCATATGCTGTCCATTCAATCTATAACTATTTTTTTTTTAAAGAAACTAAAACATAACTAAATTATTTTTTACTACGTGCATTGGTAGATGGACGCTTGAATAAACCCTTCGATACCAGACAAGCGTGCAATACCTTTGTGTAACACAACTGAAGACTAAAAGATGCAAAATCATAAATTTAGCATCGAAATTTTACGACATCACGCTAGCTTACCATAAATATAGACTAATTAGCAAACTCGGGCACTTGTGACAACGAAATTTCATTAGCATTATGCCGTAGAGATGGGAAAATGTGAATCTATATGATACAAATAGCTAAATTATCTATTCGATTCCTGTAGCCGCACAAGATTGAACACACTACTGACCTCTATATAGATTTTAGTTGATGGATGGATAGATAGCTATCAGTCATAGTACAGCCTAGATATTTAAATTGTGACTGTTAAACAATGGAAGGACACACTTAAGAAGAGATTACCATAATCGTAAACCGTAACTTGCCCTTTTTGTCGTCTACCCTGGACATGGTCCTCCACATGCACATTGTCTTGTGCGTGAGGGATGTATGACCTTAAAACGCCACGCCGCGCTGGGCACGTGGGTTTGCGAGTTCACCATTTTAGAGATTGTGCAGTTCTTGTGTTCTCCTTTTACGAAACCCACGGGAAGAGATGGGTGGTGCTATTCTAACGCTACTGGACACCACACGGCCAAGAAACCATTATTACATATCAATTTAAGCTGAGGGAATATACAATAGGCATCAACTGTATCCTTGATCTTTTAAACAGGTTTTAAACATCGGCGATGTTTATCGTAAAACGTGGCAACTTTTACCCAATGGGTCTGAGTTTGCCCGGCAAGGTATTTTTCAGTTAGCTTGAAAAATAGCGAAAATGTCTGTAGTTATTCTTTTTTTTTTAACCAGTGATAGAAAATTCATTATATCTCTGGCAACATTAAGTAACGAATTGTCTCCTAGTTCACTTCAGTTGTCTGCAAGCTAGTGTTAAAGTAGGTGGTGTTTTTCTCGGGCCAAAACAAGAGTCAAAAACTTTGTCGAAAAATCATAGTTGCAGTTGCAGCAGGTGAGTAATTTTTTAATTAGTTATTTTGCAACAAATAAACAAAATAGTCGAAAAAACTAACGTGAAATCTCTTTCGAATTCGAAGATATGGTGGTTTTGTTGGCGACTTTGCCCACCAAAATATCACTGTTAGGGTTGTCACCTAGAAATCTTTAATTTATAAGTAAGTGGCATGTTAATTCAACGTAGGTTGAACTTTAATCGTTTAAACGTAGGTTGTTATTTTTTAAATAAAATGTTTTGAAAGCTTCCTTACTAATGTTATTTACAGCTTTGCAGATAGCATATTATTAAAACATTTTTTTTTATTTAACGAATACCTACCCACTAAGTAGGTATTCAAATAATTAATAATTTACAAAATACATTTGTATTTGATAAAAACAAAAAACCAAATTATTTTAACCGTATTCGTCATAGTCATAAACAACACAGATTACTCGTATCTGGTTATTTTTTAGTCACCGGCTAAATTATGTTTATCGATTTTTCTCGACAAATTGAGTAACCGTTCCCAAATGAACACATGGTCGAAAAACGGCAAAATTCACATCCCATACAAACAGTCAAAGTTACGTGACCAAATCTTAGGAAAGTTCAAAATTTTTCCATATTTGGAATCCATGTTTGTTAGAAAAAGTTGTTCAGTTTATCGCGTTTATCGCGAGTTTATCGCGATACGCGGAGTCAAAGTTAAAGATGAAACCAAAAGCTCTGACTTTGTAACCTCCTACTCACTCACTCTCGATATTCCTTTGGGCCCCCGGGACTGCTGAACAGGGATGCGCTTAATAACGCCCTTGTTATACACCAACTATGGACACTCGCGAATCCCAAGGTCTCCCAAATATGTGCAGCCTACTTGCACAACAACAAGCCTCCGAACAATACCGAACACTTTAATGAAAAAATGCCCGGTGATGCATAACCCAAATTAATTTTTCGTTTGTAAAATATTGTTTAGTGACAATAAATACGTAATTTCGTTTGTTACCTACTTTTTTCCTTCAAAAAAAGTATGCCTTAAAAGAAATTTATTTGAAACGCCCATCTTTCTCTATACAAACAATAAAAATTCTCTATCCATTACAAAATGCTTCAGTGTTTTCTTTAGCATCTATAAAATTAATAGCGACAACCCTAGTTCATTGACTTGCTTGTATGAAAAATTTCATAAATTTCTTTGTGACTTTGCCCACTCAATTTTAGTGGACAATATGCATGTATACCTGTTTCATAATTTGATACTGTGTGACATTGTCTAGTACTATAGCATAGTCCGCAAGTCCAATGATCATAAGGTTGATAATATCGAACTTACAGAAATAATAGGGGTTAAAGTATGAAATTGCCGTTTTATAGTAATAGATACTTTGAATTGACATAAAACCTTCATGGTGTGAGATTTTCGAGTGAATCTTTTTTCACATGATACCTATGAGGTTCTTGTTTTAAAAAATGTGCAACATTCTATTTTCGACTTTCAATTGTTTTTTTTATTCAGCTTAGACGGGAAAGATGTATACTTCGAAAATCCGAGTAATCTTTGAATACTAGTTCCGACGCGGAACTAACCCGGCAGAAACGGCTCGCAATATCAATGCTGCGTTTGGAGAGGAGACTGCTAATGAACGAACTGTGCGTTTTTGGTTTAAACGCTTTCGTAATGGAAACTTCGACTTTAAGAACGAACCACGTGGAAGACCGCCCACACAGGTGAATAACGCTGAATTGAAGGAGATGGTAGAAGCCGATCCGAGTCAAACTACCCAGGAATTAGCGGCATGGTTTAACGTTACCTTACCTACAATATTGACTCATTTGCATCAAATCAATAAGATAAAATAAAAAAATATGAAAAATGGGTGCCTCATGATTTGACTGATCTGCAGAAAGAAACGCGTGTTGAAACTTGCGTTGCCTTGTTGAATCGGTACAGAAATGAAGGAATATTGGATCGAATAGTGACAAGTGACGAAAAGTGGATTCTTTACGATAACGGAAAGCGAAAAATGCAATGGCTGACCCCAGGTCAAACGCCGTAACAGTGCCCTAAGGCAAAGCTTACCAATAAAAAGGTAATGGTAACTGTTTGGTGGTCTAGTCATGGTGTTATTCACTATAGCTTTCTCAGGTCTGGTCAAGCAATAACAGTAGATGTTTACTGTGCCGAACTTCGAACAATGATGGCGAAACTAGCAGTGAAACAGCCTCGACTCGTGAATCGATCTTCACCATTATTGCTCCATGATAACGCAAGACCTCACACTGCACGAGAAACCGTTGTAACTCTACAGGAGCTGCAGTTAGAAACCATACGTCATCCTCCGTACTCGCCAGACCTTGCTCCAACGGACTACCATTTTTTTCGTGATTTGGACAATTTTCTACGTGGTAAAAAATTTTCTTCCCAAGAGGCAGTACAAAATGCTTTCACACAGTTTGTCGAATCTACATCCCCAGAGTTCTATCGCAAAGGCATAAATGAACTTCCGATTAGATGGTAAGTTTAATATTTTTGGCCCACATTCTTAAGTGAATTGTTTACAAATATATTTACATGTTCCTGCAATCGTTTGATAATGAATGCACAGAAAAGTATATTTATGATTGTGTAGTCCAAACACAATATTGAATATATTCATATTTTTTATATATTTGTAAAGAAATTTATATTTCTTTAATTCGTACAGCGCTCTTCTATCTGTAAACAGTGACCATGTACTGTACTCTGTAGAGGGCGCTGTGAGTAATGGCGGCCCTCGCGGTTGGAAGAGCAGCTGATGTTTAGTTTTGACAGAAGTCACTCATCATTCATTATAATGTTAGATTTAAGTTTAAAACGTGAATAAAAAGGAATTGGCAATTTAAATAATAAACTTTAAATGTCGTTTCTTTGTTTTCAGAGCAACAAAATTGTTTATTAGTTTCCAATTCCTAATAAGATTAGAGGTATTGCACTATAAAACGACATTTCTAGCTAAAATCAAGAGAAATGGAAAAACTACGATTTAAATTTGTAGTATTGGGGTCAACGGACGGAAAAACAAATGTAATATGCATAACCTCTATTGAGACACCAGATGGATGTGTTTTTGGGGTCCCAGATGAGTTAAAGCCCGTAAGTAAGCACACTGCCATATTTTCTTCGGACGTATTTACGAAAATAAAAAATTCGCTTAAAAAAAGGCACCAAACACGCGCAGTATGGATCCCTCTAAATACAGATTTAAGGAAAATATATCTGGATGAAGGTGACAATTTACAGTTTGGTGACCAGTATTTAGATGAGATTACAGGAGGGATAATGCCTTCACACAATAATACTAATAGCAATGCCCCAGAGAAAAAAAATATGGGAAAAACTGCTGAACGGTTTTTGATAGAAAAATTTTCAAATAGAACATCAAATGCTAACCAATGGATTAGTGAATTTGAGAGGGAATGTGAAAGATTCGAGATTCTACAGGTGAAGAGAAAATTGAAATTTTAAAACATCTCCTAGAAAAACATAGCCTAGATTGGTATAGCAGTATGTTAATAAAATTTACAGTAAATTCCGAATGGGCAGTATGGAAGGACAACTTTTGTGAAACATATGGAAATAAAGGTTGGTCCCAAGTCAAATATGCATTTACATTTAGATTTCAAGCTGAATTGCTACTGGAATATGCCACAAAAAAGGAAAGACTGTTATTAGAGGTCAACAAGCACATCGACATGCAAACAATGATAAATCTGATTGTAATGGGATTACCAGATTATGTAATGGATAAAATTGATAAAGAAACTGTAAAATCAACTGCAAGCCTCTACAATGAAATTGGGAAACATGAATATGTAGCGAACAAAAAGAATTTCAGCAAGAATAAAAGAAATGATTATAAAGGAAAGCCTGATAAAATAAAACCATGTAAAACTTGTGAAAATTTAAACAAAGGTATTCGGTTCCATCCTGAGGAAAAGTGCTGGTTCAAACAAACAGAAGAATATAATCATAAGAGAAACAGCAGTAAAACCATAAACAATTCAGTGATTGATGTTGAACTCAATTATAATGATAAAAAAAACGAATAATAACACCATTAATTAAAGTCAAACTATTATTAAATGCACAATTAGAAATATTTGGAATATATGATTCAGGCTCAAATGTTTCTATAATTAATTCCAAATTAATAAGACTGAAAGGAGAAGGAGAGGATGATTCAAAAAGTGATAATTTAATCACAATTAATGGTGTTAAAAAGACAATTGGTTTGACAACTATTAAAATAAAAAATTTTGATATTGAAGAAAATGCCGATGTTTATATAATTGATGGAGAAGAATTTAAATACGATTTTCTAATTGGACTGGATACCATAAAACAATTTAGACTAGTTCAAGATGAGAATTTAAAAATCACTCAAAAAAGAGAAGAAATAAAAATAAAAGAAGAAAAAGATCCTATGAATGAGGATGACTATAAAAACAACACTTCTAAGGAAGTGAAAAATGAAACAAACTCATGTCCAATAAATTTTAATGAACACATAAAAGAAGAAGATTTCAAAATAAGTATGAGTAATTTAAATACTCAACAAAAGTCAGAAATATACAAACTGATAGACACTTACAAATCAATCTTTGCAAGGGACAAATATGACATTGGTACGGTCAGAGAATATGAAGCACGTATTGATCTACTCATGGACAAATATTGTAGTAAAAGGCCTTATAGATGTTCAGTTGAAGACAAAAAGGAAATAGAAGAACAAATAGCAAAGTTACTTGACAAAAATCTTATAGAAGAATCTTATAGTCCATTTGCGGCACCGGTAACTTTGGCTTTCAAGAAAGAAGACAACAAAAAAACAAGATTATGTATAGATTTTAGAGATCTAAACAAAATGGTGGTACCTCAAGCTCAACCATTTCCATTGATCGACGACCTAGTGATTAAGACAAGAAACTCAACATATTTCACAACACTGGACATCAATTCAGCCTTCTGGTCAATCCCGCTGAGAATTGAAGATAGGAAGAAAACTGCCTTTGTAACGCAGGAAGGACATTATCAATGGACATGTTTACCTTTTGGTTTGAAGACATCACCAGCTATTTTTCAAAGGATACTAGGTAACATCTTAAGAAAGTATAAGCTTACCGATTTTGCAGTTAACTACATAGATGATATCCTAATATTTTCTAAGACTTTTTCTGAGCACATTAACCATCTAACACAATTGTTAGAAGCTATAAAAAGGGAGGGTTTTAGACTAAAATTTACAAAATGTATATTTGCTTCAGGTTCGGTGAAATACCTCGGTCATATAATACATAATAATACAGTACGGCCAGTAAGAGATAATTTAGTTTCAATAAAAGAGTTCCCAATACCGAAAACTCAGAAAAATGTTAGACAATTTCTGGGGAAAATTAACTTCTATCATGAGTATATACCAAAAAGTGCGGTAATTTTAGAACCCCTTCATTATTTACTTAGGAAAAATCAGAAATTTATTTGGTCTGCAAATTGTCAGAAATCTTTTGAAGACATAAAAAACTTATTGTGCTCGCAACCAATCTTAGAAATATTTGATCAGAATTTGCCAATAAATATTCACACAGATGCATCTTTAGAAGGTATTGGGGCAGTGTTAAAGCAAACACAACCAAATGGAAAAGATAAGCCAGTGGCATACTTCTCAAAAAAATTAAATCAAATACAAAAGAAAAAAAAGGCAATTTATTTAGAATGTTTAGCTATTAAAGAAGCAATAAGATACTGGCAATACTGGCTAATAGGTAAGTCGTTTACAGTATACTCTGACCATAAACCATTGGAAAATTTAAATATTAAGTCTAGGACAGATGATGAACTAGGGTATTTAACATATTACTTATCACAGTATGATTTTAAAATTAAATACTCTCCGGGAAAAGAAAATATAGAAGCAGATTGTTTAAGTAGGAACCCAGTATTGGATGCAAGTGAGGATACAGATGAACGATTGAAAATTGTAAACATGATAAAATTGAATGATATAGTTACAGATCAGGAAAACAATGAGGACATACAAAATAATAAATCAAAATTAATATCAAGACACAATGTCTACTATAAAAAGGTTAGGAAACGTGAAAAAATTATTTTATCAGAAAATTTCAGTAAAAAACTTATTAAAGATGTACATGAAAACATGTGTCATTTAGGTATAAAACAAATGCAAAACAAAATTAGTATGTTATATACAGCAAAAAATTTAACAATAAATATAAAAAAACATTGCAAAAGTTGTGAGATATGTATAAAAAATAAAACGAGAGGACAGGATAAGTATGGTCTAATGTCACATTTAGGTCCTGCCACAAAACCTTTTGAAATAGTCTCAATAGACACGATTGGAGGTTTTGGAGGCTCACGATCAACGAAAAGATATTTACACCTTCTAGTGGACCACTTTACACGACATGCTTATATTGTTACCTCAAAAACACAAAGTGCTAATGATTTTGTTAAACTAATCAATAACGTAACAGATTCTGATGCAATTGAAATGCTTCTTACCGATCAATACCCGGGAATCAATTCAAAAGAATTCAAAACATTTTTAAATGAAAAATCAATACCAGTGATCTTCACTGCAGTAAATGCCCCGTTTTCTAATGGCTTAAATGAAAGACTTAATCAAACGCTTGTAAACAAAATCAGATGTAAAATAAACGAAAAAAGTAATAAAATAGCATGGACAACCATTGCTCATAACTGTGTAGATAAATATAATAATACAGAACATACAGTTACTGGCTTTGCACCAAAATACCTGTTGGATGGCACAGATGTTTCTTTTTTGCCAAAAGAACTAAAAAGAGATAAAACAGAAGTTGAATGTATTAGAGATAGAAAAATAGCATTTGAAAATTCAATAAAATCACATAACTACAATAAACAAATATTTGATAAAAATAGAACTCAAATTAATTTCAATACAGGGGATATGGTATATGTAGAAAATGGGAACAAACTAAATAGAAATAAATTAGATGAGCTGAAGATTGGTCCATTTAAAATTATTGAAAAGATATCAAATTCAATATATAGAATTGACACAGGTCATAAAAAGTCGGAGTCAAATCTCTTTCATATCACAAAACTTATACCAATACCAACCTAAAAAAAAAAAAATCAGAAATAAGACAGGCAAAAGTTTGTTCAGTTTAATATAATATTGTAAAATTTAGATTTAATTTTGATTACTTTAGTATAGATAAATAAAAATTTTGGTGAAATTTTTTTTTTTAAGGAGGGAGATGTAAAGAAATTTATATTTCTTTAATTCGTACAGCGCTCTTCTATCTGTAAACAGTGACCATGTACTGTACTCTGTAGAGGGCGCTGTGAGTAATGGCGGCCGTCGCGGTTGGAAGAGCAGCTGATGTTTAGTTTTGACAGAAGTCACTCATCATCATTCATTATAATGTTAGATTTAAGTTTAAAAAGTGAATAAAAAGGAATTGGCAATTTAAATAATAAACTTTAAATGTCGTTTCTTTGTTTTCAGAGCAACACAATTGTTTATTAGTTTCCAATTCCTAATAAGATTAGAGGTATTGCACTATATATTTTTTAAGATAATTCGCTTAATCCACTAAAAGCGGGCAAAGTTGGCACGTTTACGGTTTTACGTTTTAATTTTTGCTTGAGGTTTCAGAAACATCATAAGTTGATATGGTTATATTTATTGGCTCATGACTGTCGACCATGTTTGATGTAATCCATTTTTATTTGCATCTAAAAATGTTTTAAATATAAATTGAACGTACCTACCTGTTTAAAAAAGTATTTGAAAAAAAAATAATTTACATTCGAACAAGGAATTATTATTCGATAGATCGTTTTTTTATCGATAGCTAATTCTAACCGTCAATGTCCAGTCACGTTATAACAGCAATACTGAAATCTGCACTGCCTCGGGCTACCACCATTATATACGGATTTTTTGATCCTGTATCTAGCTAGATACACATCCCACGCTTAATAATAAACTCTCTCTTACAAAAAGAGTGCAAAAGTTGATGCTTTTTACTTTTAACAATCATTAACAAGCTTTAATACTCATTTTAGTACTAGAATGGCTAACTTCAGTAATGTCTCCGACAGTGACAATGAATTGTAACATTGCCCGTTGAACCTTACACAATTGTACAATTTTTAATTGTAATTTGATCTATACAAATTACACATACCTGGTAATCATATTAAAATATAAAAAGCATTTTTAGGAGTAAAGCCTCTACTAAAAAGATTTAAATATTCTTATGTTAAAGTGAAATATCTTCGCAATTACGTTTTTAAACAGTTAAATTTATTAGTACCTAAATAAAAATGATTGTTATTTTAACCGAATATACTAGTAAATACTGTAAATAAGGGTAAGGGTAAAAAAATACATTCAGAAATTATACTAATGAAACAAAGTCAGACATATAATTGTATAATTCGCCGAGCTAGCTATTTAAATTTACCAAAAACTAGGTCTAATTATGGAAAGAAAATGATCACCTATGGGGGTGCACAATTATATATTAATCACCCGTCTAATTTAAAAAATGTTTCCTCTTTTAGCGTGTTTAAAACTAGATTAGATAAGCATATTATTAAAGACTGTTCCTGAATAATATGCTTCTTAATTATCACTAAAATTACAAGTCACTACAATTTAAACGTTGATTGTGTTTATAGTATGTAACTCTTGTTCACCGGACTTGTACGTGTATTGTCTGTGGTTTGTCAAACTGGAGTGCTTACCACCCTATGTCCATAGACTATAAACGTCTTCTTGTCAGGTGACCTCTGTAAGACGCACATTTTACGTAAAACATCTAATATTAATAAATTAGTTATGTTTAATTATCAACAGTTTTAATAGACATCTCATACTAAATAATACAGTACGACTAATTATGACTAATTAATGAGAATAAAGTTTCATTGAACGTAATTACAATTAAAATCATGCAGCAATTCAATAAATAAAAAAATATAGTAATTTAAAGTGGAGCCATGCTACTGACTTAAACATTAAATTTCATTTCTACACTTTTAAAATTTTGTGTTAGAACCGTTCTGACAAGACGTATATAGGTAAACAAACCACTGACACGTCCATTTTGTTATTAACTTGCCTGTTTCTGTACGGCACTGGCATATGGCATATGGCAAGGCTAGTTAATAACATAGTTTAATAGCCATATGGCTATTTAACTATTTTTGGGTGTTTGATCTTCTTCTGACTTGATAGACAGATAAATTGATAAACTCTATTGTACACCAATACATGTTGCAAAAAGACAATTTAAATAAGTAACGCTAAGAGTACAACAGGCGGCCTTATCGACAAAGCGATTTCATCCAGGCAACCCGACAGATAACAATATCAAATAAAGGAAGACTTGTTATAAATAAAGTAGTTTATAAAAATTGTAGCTGCACCAACAAATAGAATTCGAATAATTTAGAAACATAAATAAATTAGTCATTTCGCCATTTACATGTAAATTGGACATGTTATTGCATGTATTGTTAATTATGTGCAGCAAAATCATCAAATTTCGTTAACAGTTATGTTAAATGGAACAATAGTTTACAGTGTAAATGCTGCAAAAGCAAAATAATTTTATCAGAAACAAACACACAAATGAAAATGTTAAATTTAGAATAAATATTTGAAATATCTGTTTGTTTAGTGCAAATAATAAACTATTTTGATCGTAGTTTAGTTAGGAGCAATGTAGAAATAAATTTATTGTAAGTATTAACATAAGAATAAATAATAATGCAAGTGTATTTACTATTCTTATGGTATTAACACATGTTGTTAAGTAAAAGGCCAAGAGAATATTAGACAATTATAGGAATGCTTTTTTGTATCCACCCACACAAGCCTTATTTCTGTCAACTATTTATTTTAAGAATAAAATGCAAAAAAGATCAATATATAATTTTATAAAAATTTAAATCAACAAGGTTTATAGTTTATTTCTTTGATGAACCGGGTTTCAAACGATTATGTTTACCTATTTTATTTATACGATGTTTTGATGTGCCGTGTGGTGTCGGCCGGTTATACAATAGCACCACCCCAATTCCCTTGTCCCTTGGGTGTCGTAAAAGGCGACTAAGGGATAACAAAGTCGCTACCACAAGCGCTGAGGAAATATACCACCCTTAAAGAGTGGCCTCGCCAACCTGCTTCACCAGCGTGGCGTTTTCAGGCCTCACATGTCCAATGCCCAGGCCCATGTCGAGCAGTCTTTATGTGACATACATTTCAACTTAAAATGCAAAATTATACAACATGTATATATATATATTTATTTTTCGCACACTAATTACAGAACAAGAATGAGTTCATACTAATTTCATCCCTTATACATTGTACTATGTTTATATAAAATTGTAAAGGTATATCTGTAAAAACAAAAAGTCATAGATTTTTGATCAGAGACTAACACTTATATCCCATAGTGCGTCGTCGCGAACAAATTGTGCCTCAGCGTCCTGATATAAGCATGCGGTGACAACAATTAGTCCTACTTACCAGGTTCAGCCAATCAGTGTCGTTCCTAATGAAAAGTAGTAGAAGTCACTAGAGCTAAGGATCTCCTCAGCTCTAGCGATGTATGTAATGGCGGAAGTTATATATAATTATAATTATTCGATTCTTTCACGGACTTTGATGTGCGTAACCTCACACGTATTTGTTTAAATTACTTTTAAACACCCTTATAATCGTATACCTTCCAATACACAACTCGTATTGTTTGAATATAGTTTGTAATCGGTTTATATAAGCCAGTACTACGCTATCCTTCCCCAGACCGTTCCATTTTGTCGCGAGACTGAAGTGGTATCAATTTGCATGCTCTCCAGTGGAGGGAGTTTCGAGTGTTGTTCCTTTAAAACAATCGTTTTTGCCTGTTCCCTCGTTCTGTACTATTTGAATAGGCATGAATACCTTATTGGTTTGTCAATTGCCTGTTCATTAAATTGGAGTATGGTTTATTAGGGTTTTGTACTTCTAATTAAATAAAGGGATCTTTTTTTCTGTAATTTTAATAATACTTATCATATTAATTGAATCTTCCGGGCTACTTGGCCGAGGTCTTCTGGAATCTCTTCTCTTTCTTCCAAACGTTTCGTCAACAACTGCGGTTGACATCTTCAGTGGCGACTGCGTTCACTTTCGGAGAGATGTTATCTCTTCGGCTTCTCGAGCGCAACTGACTAGACGTTTTTTTTTTTTTTTATGGTAGGAGAGACAATCAAGGAAAACCCTGCATGGTCACCTGGTACCATCTAGTCTAGCTAGGCTAGTCTAGGTGGTACCAGGTAGTGCCGGACTCCTGAAGGCTAAAAAACCTTGATTGCCTCAACATCGTGTAGGTCTAAATTCTTATGGCCTGGGAAAAGGGAAGCACATAGCTGCACTTTTCGTCGGGTTTATCTCTATCCTCCACCTCGAAAACCACTCGCCTAGGGCGGTGACTGCGCGCTGGAGGCATAGAGCGACCATGCGTAGGTTCCTATCTGAGGCGTAGAGGGCGGTGTCATCCGCGAAAAGGGCGAGCTCTATTCCTGGGGTGAGGGGGATGTCGTTAGTGTAGAGGGAATAGAGCGTGGGTGCTAGAACGGAGCCTTGTGGGACTCCAGCTCTGATTGGGCGGGGGCTGGACAGAGTGCCTTCGACTCTGTAGCGAAAAGTGCGATCGGTAAGGAAGTCTCTGATGATGAGAATGAGACTTTCTGGCACCTCCAGTTGGTACAGTTTATAGATTAAACCGTTGTGCCACACCTTGTCGAAGGCCTTCGCTACGTCGAAGAAGACAGCTAGGGTTCGGAAGGGTTTCTTTTGATTTAGACGCGGGAGTATGTGCTCCGTTATTCGGTGCACCTGTTGGACGCACGAGTGCTTGGCTCTAAAGCCGAACTGCTCGTCAATGACTGACTCGACGACTGTGGCGCACCGGTATTTATAGTGGGCGAGGGTAGTTGTGATTGTATGTGTACCGATATTATAGTGGGCGACAGTAGTTGTGATTGTGTGTGTACCGAGTCTGTTTTTGTCCCCCCCCCTCTCATCTCTCATCCATGATCAGGAGCATGGTATTTTATATACTGCAGTCGAGGACAACGGATCTCTGGGGTCTTTGACTGATCTGATGATATTTCTGAGTTGGCTCGTAGGCTTGAAAATGGTCTTCGCGTTTTTCTTTTGTAAGATTTGGTGACGAAACGTTTGGAAGAAAGAGGAGAGATTCCAGAAGACCTCGGCCAAGTAGCCCGGAAGATTCAATTAATATGGACACCGGCCGAGAAAGCCTACACTCCACTTTAATACTTATCATATTCTAATTATCTTATTTCTTATATTAATTTTACTACTTTATACATATTGCATTTATATATGTATGTATTTTATGTGTAATTAATTAATTATGCATACTGTACACCACCTACCTGTGATTAATATACTTATTTCCTCTCTACCCAAAGGTTGTCTGGCAGAGATCGCTATTAGCGATAAGATAGACCGCCTTTTGTGCATTACATGTGTTACAATGTCTGTTACTGTCTTATTTTGTTTCGGTGTGCAATAAAGAGTTTTAACTATCTATCTATCTTATGTTCTAAAAATGCTTGGTTTAAATTAGTTAAATTCAGATTACCCTCCTTTATATTCCACTAATTCCACTGATATTATAAATGCGACAGTATGGACGTTTGTTACCCAATCACGTCGAAACGGCTAAACCGATTGTGTCGAATCTTGTCAAATATTGTAGTCCGGATTAATAATACACAGGCTACTACTCTACATACAGATAACGTGAGAGAAGTCGTGGACATAAGCTAGTATTATAAATGCGAAAATTTGAATGTTCGGATGTTTATTACATAAGCACGTCGAAACTGCTGAATCAATTTCGTTAAAACTTGGCAAATAGGTAGATTGTAATCCGGATTAACACATAGGCATGTAGAATGTCCACAAGACCATATTATTCATCTATTCATGTAGACCACGTGCACGAAGTCGCGGCCAATGCCTAGTATACTATATGTTAAATTTAGTTATCCGCCATCCAAAAGTATTTATTTTAGTAATTTCCTTGAACGTAATTGGTACTCATCAAAATGACGTTTAAATTATGGAAACTTATTAAAAACCTCTTCAAAATTTTACTTAGTCACTCACCCACTTAAATCGTTTTCAGGGAGTTTTCTTCGTACATTTTTTTACTTAACACGAATTTTTAATCAGTTACCTTGACTAGAATTCGAGTTCGAGAATAGATTATTATAAATGTAATTTAAATGACATGTAATGATAACCTGTAAGTAGGGTTATTTATAATGTATAATGTAACCACTACTTTTTTATATAGTATAATATATATACCTGTTTGTTACCTTTGTTGGTTATCCAAATAAAATAAAATAAATAAATTAAATTAGTTGAAGGGGTAGAGTGCACGCTGCAATCCAATAGCCACTGGGCGCACTCGACTGGCCTCGTTACCCCTCTCTCATAGAAGACTACCTTGAAATAGTTTCGAAATTTCCCACTTTATTCTATTCCCCAATGTAAGTATATGTATCGGTAGTGAGTGAGATATGATATGATACTCGTATATAAGCCTATTCTTATTTCATCCTATCCTATCCCTCCCCATTTTCCCAACCCTTTCTTCAAATTCATTCTTATATCTCCAACGGTAGGCAGCGCATCCGGGGGTGTACCGACGTTTGTTATTCTGAACTGATGTTAGCATGCATCGCGGATGCCCATGAGCGACAGTATCCACTTGCCGCCAGGTGGACTGTAAGCTCGTCTACCGCCTTCTTTCTATAAAAACATTAAATTAATAAATATATTTACGAAATGTTCTATGAAAAGGAATAAAGTTGTTTTACCTATAAAGAATGCCAGTTTGTGTTCTAAAGATTTCTGAATGGTGCTATTAACACAAAATGTGTGTTCTGCGTTAATACATCGAAAAAGTATGTGACGTTCTACAATGATTCAGTGAATTTTCGGTCAAGAATGTGTTAAAGAAAGTCTTTCATTCGCGCATCGAGTTTCGAGCTCTACATATGCGAACATTCACACATTCAGCGCGAAATACTCAAAACCTGCAACGGGAAACAGAATGCAAACAATACACAAAGCAATGTCTAATTGTCAAGAGCCAATTAGATACAAAATTTCGACATAAATCGCGATAATAAAAAATTAAAAAAAACGCGATTTCAGCGACAGGCAATTTAAATAGTTCATCAGAAACCATTAGCTCAAAACCTTAAAATGGCGCTTAAGACGAACGAGGATTGTTTGTGAGTGTAGTTATTTTTTTACCCGATTTTTTTTTTTATTGACTAGTGGGCGGACGAGCAAGCGGTCTCACGTGATGGTAAGTGTTACCGCCGCCCATGGAAACCTGCAACATCAGGGGGTATGCGGGCGCGCCGCCGACCTTGCAAAATCCTACTCACAGCTCTCTTGAAGAACCCCATATCGTAGCTTAATGGAAAGACCTCTTGAGGCAGTTCGTTCCACAGCCTACGGGTTCGCGGTATAAAATAATTTTTGGACCGAATAGTACGCGACACCTCCGTATCGAGGAAATGCGGATGGACCGCACTTCTGTGACGGGAGGTGGGGTTGTAGAAACCCGAGGTGGGAATTATATTAAACAATTCTTCAGAGCATTCCCCATTGTACGGTAGAACACACAGAGAGACGCAACGTCTCTCCGAATGCCGAGGGATTCTAAACCGCCCGTGAGAGTGGGATCGTCGACAATACGAACAGCACGTCGTTGGATGGAGTCAAATGGGTCCAATTGGTATTTCGGTGCGCCGGCCCAGAGATTAGAGCAGTACTCCATATGGGGCCTCACCTGAGCTTTGTAAACCATGAGGAGTTGCCCAGGGGTGAAGTACCGCTTCGCTCTGTTCAGCACACCGAGCTTTTTGGAGGCCATTTTGGCCTTATTTTCCAGATGACCCCTAAATTCGACTTTGCTGGAGATGTCGACACCAAGGATCCCGATACTCTCCGAGATCTTAAGAGGTATGCTCTGAAAGCGAGGTGCTACAACAAAAGGAACCCGACTGCGGCACGCGAGATGGGATGTTTTAAAATAGTAGTTCAAAATGGGCGAAAACGCACCGTTCACTTCATCATCAATGGAAAATCTTCTATCCCTTAAGTCCGCCTTGAGTTTTGAGAACAAATAGGATTTTGCAAGGTCGGCGACGCGCCCGCATACCCCCTGATGTTGCAGGTCTCCATGGGCGGCGGTAACACTTAGCATCACGTGGGACCGCTTGCACGTCCGCCCTCTTCTCTATAAAAAAAAAATCACTGGAAGCCAAGTCAGGACATAGTGGTTGGCGAATTTCCATGAAGCCACACTTTGAAACAGGAGCTTCAGCAACTGCGGCGGCGTGGACGGGTGTATTGTCATGGAGAAGCTGCACTCTTTTCCTTAGTTTTTCCTTAGTACCACGTTTCTGCTTTATTGCTTCTCGTAATTGCTTTATAAGGTTAGCATAATACCTTCCAATCAACATAGTATTGCGTTCTTTTATGTCTATAAGCAATATTCCTTGACAATCCCAAAATATCGAAGCCATAATCTTTTAGGTGGATTGAGTCACCTTTGATTTTCTAGGTGGTGCTTCACCAGAGCAACGCCACTCCATCGACTCCCTTTTGGAAGGGGGATCATAGTAAAGAACCATAGTTTCATCCCCAGTTTCATGGACTATAAAAAATATTTCCGTTTCTCTGAAAGGCTTCCAAAAGTTCCTTAGAGCACGCCACTCTTTCACTTCGCTGTACACTTGAAAGAAGTTTTGACACCCACCTCGCACTAACTACATATATTCATATGAAGATGTTCATTAAGAATCCCAAGGACTGTAGTTTTTGAAAGCCCTGTCCTTGCTGCTATTTTTTTCGTCTTTAGCCGTCGGTCGCTCAATACTTCTTCTTCCACTAATTTAATATTGTTTGGAGTGAGTGCCTGAACGGGTCAACCGGAGCGAGGTTCGCCGTCCGTGGATTCTCGTCCTAAACGAAATTGCTTACACCAATCTTTGACGGTGGAAAATGATGGAGAAGAATCCCCGTTCATATTATCTAGCCTTTGTTTGATATTGGTCGGGCTAACAGTTTCCTTTGTAAGGAACGTAATCACGGAACGATATTCCAGTTTATACATTTTATATATATTTTATTTATATTTTACAATATTTTGCGACTTCCTGTTGTTGTAAGAGTCGATTAATCAAAACTAACGAGGGGTGAACTTTAAAAATTATACACGGATTAGCAGGATAAATAGCATTTGCAATGGTGTATAATTTATTTTTTTTAGACATCTAGAAATATGTCAGGCCAGAAACATTTGGACATCACTGATATTTGAAGGTACTCATTATTTGAATTTAGAATAATAATTTAATGAAACTGATGTAATTAAAATAAGTAAGGTTAATTATGTTAATATATAAATAAACACATAGGACATGTTACATACATAAATATTTTTAGTGGAATTATGAAATCTACAAGTACCTACTGTTTTTAATTCTGTTCTAAATACTGAGATTGAAGAACTATCCCATTCTGTGTAGGGAAGTTAGATAATGAATAATTTAAATAAATCTATACATATAGTAAAATCGTAACATAGCCGTGTCTGGAATAATACGGAATCCGAAAAAACAATTTTTGGGATTTTTGTCTCTCTGTCTGAACGCACATCACATGAAATCTACTTGGCATAAGATGGCTCATGTGCCGGGTTCATATTTAGAGTACTATTTATTTAGATCCATCATACATTTTTCCCACGGGAATCACTCTAAAGTTCACGCGAACTAAATCGCGGGCGCCACTGGTTACAAATAACTTATTATAAGTAAAATACTCTTAATTATGAGTTTATGAGACTTTATTTAAATGTATACATATTTTCAATATTTTAAAAATAATAATTCCTGTATTACTTATAGATTATTTTTTGTTAAGCCCAATAAGCAAAATAATAGGCATTATTTTGCATTATTTGAGCTATTAGGGTTATAATTCCATGACTTCTCACCACTACAATACTCAAATCAATAAAAATATCTCTTAAGTTCCGCGGCGTGAACCCACCCGCTTTATATTCCATCAGCAGGCGTCAAGCGCGGCCACTCGCGAAGCCAGCAATGGAATGCAATCTGCGGCGGAATGCTCCCACAGAATTAAATTCTAGCTATAAACTCACTCTCAAGCAGTCTTTATAATTGAATCTACCTATTTGTTATCTTGTTTCGCTATTTAGACTCGGGTAATGGGCCTTTTTGTTTTTGTTTACTGGGTTTATTACATACTGTATCTAATGGATCTTTGATTATTTTCTTTTTTTGATTACATACTTACTCTATGTACGAGTCCATCCGTCCGGTATTCGACCGGACAGTCCGGTTTCGACGCGACTTGTCCGGTTTATTAACAAATTTTAAGCGGAAATAGTTCTTTTCACATCTTTACAAACATTAGGAACATATGCATACTTTTGAAAAACGTGAAGTTTGAAAATAAATATTCGTTTAAATAATGATATTTTTTTTTGTAGAATTAATGGCAGGCAAGCGGGCGGCCACATGATGGTAAGTGGTCACCGCCGCCCATGGACACCAGCAACACCAGGGGGAATGCGAGTACGCTACCAATTTTGCAATACCCTGTTCACAGGGGGCTTGCGGGTGCGCTGCCGACCTTGCAGAATCCTGTTCACAGCTCTTTTGAAGAGCCCCATATCATAGCGTAACGGAAATACCTCAACTGGCAATTCATTCCATAACTTTCGGGTTCGCGGTATAGTGTCTTTTCGACCGTACTGTACGCAACGACTCTATGTCAAAGAAGTGCGGATGAACAGCACGAGAATGACGAGCGATGCGATGGTAAAAACCCGAAGTTGGCATCAAATTGAACGGCTCTTCAGAACAGTCCCCATTATAAAGGCGGTAGAAAACGCAGAGAGATGCAACACTCTACGGATGCTGAGCGATTCTAAATCACCTGTGAGAGTGGGATCGTCGACAATTAGGATAGCCGTCGTTGGACGGAGTCAAAGGGTCCAGCTGGTACTTCGGTGCACCGGCCCAGAGGTGTGAGCAGTACTCCATATAGAGACTAACGTGAGCTTTATAAAGCGACAAGCGTTGCCCCAGGGTGCAGTACTGCATTGCTCTATACACCGAGTTTTTTACTAGCAAGTTTTGTCTTGCTCTCTGGACCACTCCGAAATTCGACTTTGTTCGAAATATCGACGCCAAGGATCCCAAAACTCTCAGAGATCTTGAGAGGAATGTTCTGAAATCGATGTGCCACAAATGGAGCTTTCTTAGCGGCGAATGGTAGGTAGGTACTAGACATATAGGTAGGTATAATTATTTTAATTTAAAATACCTACAAATACAATCAATTTAAACTAACCCCCGGCTCCAGCTTCCGGTCCGGTCGTGAAAAACTGGAAAGTTGGCATACCTGCTTACATGTCTTTTATTTATTTTTTAATAGTTGCGCCCGCTGTGACTTCGTACCCGTGCAATTTTAGTTTTTAAACTCTAAATACGGATATCTTTTCTTCCCATCCGCCGATGTCAATTAAATAAAGCCTATTCGAAGCGCCAAGCTAAACTTAACTAGCCCGTGGAAACCCCATGAAAATACGTAAAGTAATTTTGGAGATTAGCGTGTTCGAACAGACAGACAGACAGACAGACAAAAATTTTCAAAATCGTCTTTTTGCATTCTGATACACTTTTTTCATCGCCCCCAATCAGTTATTGGTAAATAAATATATTCAATGTACGGACACGCTGGTTCTACAGTTTTATTATATGTATAGAAGAAGATAGATTCTATGCGTAACTTTTTTTGTTAGGGATCTTAAGAAGAAGTCAAATATGCAAAGATGCTCATGATCTCGTAAGGACAACGAGCTTTGAATTTCGAAAAAAATCACCACAACATGATTAAGAGAACCTCCTAACTATCGTCAGCGCCAAATCCGTTGAGTAATTTTAAAATTTACGAAATTATAAAACGTAATTTTAAATTGTCAAAATTAATTAACAACCTATTAAACTTTATTGTTATACTTGATATACAAATGTATGTTATTTATTTATTTATGTTGTTCTACGTATAGGGCTACAATTTCTAGCTCAAGCTCTACAATTTTTATAAATATATTAATAACGCCACACCAAGCACTCTGGGGCAGCTACGCAAGTCTTATAATATTCTACGTCCAGTGGGTCTCAACTTATTTAATCATAATATGTATTTTGAAAATGGAACATTCGTATTACGTAGTACTCAAGTTTCAAATTTGACTTTTTAATGAACCCCTCCTCATCAGCTTCACACCCACCTTCACAGAAGTTGCCAATCAGGTTTAACATTTGAGATTTGCGTGTTTTTCCCACATATTTATCTATTTAAACGGGTCTTAACATAGAAATTTCAACCGAGAAGATGGTTATAAATTGTCCTCGACATGGAATCCAGTGATTAATATTTATTAATCATATTTATAATAAAATAAAATTTTAATTATATTTTTAATAAAATTAAACCTGGCGTTTTTACGTCTAAAGCTACTGCTGATATTATGAGTGTTGTGTGCCGCAACTTTCCGGAATATGAAGACCAAATGCGGGTAGTTGATGAAACTGCACGCAACTCTCGACGTGGACTACCCGCCTCTTCCAGTCAGCTCGTGACGATGGATGGTGCAACCCAACCGAAACGTCGAACATTATAAATGGGGTAAACATTCGCTTTAAGACCCGTTTAAATAGATAAATATACCAACCAGGTTTTGTTTAATAAGTATTTAATATCTATGTATGATATGAACCCACATTAGGATTCCCTGTATCTCACAAAGACAAACACACACCCAGACCCGAACAAACATTTGTCTTTAGACGAACGAATGTCCAACCGAGAATTGAATCGGGGACCTTTTGGACAGCATGCAGTTTATATAATCATTTTTTTCTAAAATATTCGAGTAATATCGAAATCTGCCTCTCCAACGAGCTCGTGCCGGCAACTTTGGCTTTTTTGTGTGTGTAAGGTACTCGTAGCAAAATACCCTTTGCAACCTTTACATGTATCGAGTTGTAGATTCAATGTACATAAATAAATATTCATTTCCCCTTTTTCAAACAGAACACCCCAGGGTTGCGATAATTTAATTACTACTCGTGTCTGTTTTGGTTAACAAATGCAACAGTCGCGAATGACAAGTTTGGAAGCCATAATCCCAAACTCCATACCTGCATACTTTAAGTTTCTTCAAGCTTCTTACTTTGATCACTACATAAATTCATTAAAACACTTCCGTGTTGTTAAGGACGATTATAACGCCGGAAGAGGTTCGGTGGGGAGGTGGTGGAGAGGACCACGGCGCGGCGGCGGCAGTGTCATTTCACCCATTTGCAATTCAAAAATCCACTCTGCCCTCTAACTCATTCGTCTGTCTTCAACAGCCTTCCCCTTCACCCTCATAACACGACGATAAATCTATCCTGCTCCCACGCCTCTACTTTTTGCCACAAACATTCAGCAACTCCACTAGACACTTTCTTGCAATAGTTTTGCGTAGAAATTCAGACGGACACCACTTGGAGCAGTTTATTTCGAAAGGATTAGCCATAAATAGTTCTTTCTCATTACATTTTCATGAAGGCTCCCTCTAGTTGTGGATTTATGGCGAGAAAAGTTTGAGTTTTACTGAATAAAAGATATCTATTTGGCAGTAGCACTGGCTTTGCGCCAGGCGACAATTCACGCTTCAGTTCAACTTAAAATAGCGAGACGTGTCAATTAAAACGTACGTATGATATGATGTGCAGTTGTTTCAGAATGAACACTTAAAATATCATAAAACTTACTCGCATTATTTGATAGTAGCCATTAATTTCTGCGTTATACTTCGTGAATTATCTACATTACACAATGAATTATCTCTGAATATAACATTTTTATTTAAGAACGACAAATCGTAATTCGTCAGAACAAATAAAATAGAACACAAAAGCTTTTTAAAAATATTTCTCTTAATTTAAAAAAATATTCTAGAAGATATACTTGAATATTTTAGTTGCTATATGCAGGGACGTAACTAGGCTAAATATCACACGGGGCAATACCTCACTTTGCCCCCCCCCCCCCCCCCCCTTTCACCCACTTAAACGAAGAATGGCCAACCATGACCAATGAAACGAAAACTCTCCGAAACAACACTCCTGAGATTGTTATCAAACATTTACTATACTTTTCATAATTAACTTGGGTAGGTGGTAAGTAAATTCTCGATTTCAAAGATAAAAAGTTAATTTAATAGTTATTGAAATCACGCAATCAATAGTTACATAGTGTATTAGGCCTATACATTTTACACGTATATTTATGTATATCTAAAAGATTCTGAAAAATAGTGAAAAACTTTGGTGAAACTTAAAACCTTTTTGTAGTTGCAAAAGTCCTTACAATTTCGTCAAAAGATAGTTTTGAAGCTATTTGGTGCTCTATGGAAATGATGCCAAGGTTGGTAAGTCGTTGCTGTCCTGTCAAGTTTCTGATATATTTTTTTATTATTTTTAATTTACTGAAACTTCTTTCGTTTGAGGCAACTGAAACCGGTATTGTTAGGAAAATTCTTAGTGCAGTAGTAATGTTGGGGTGCCTACCCCAACATTACTACTGCACTAAGAATTTTCACTCACTGACTCACTCACAGGGCATCACTGACAAAATTGGCAATATCTTAAGACGAGCTTCAATTAAAACTTACTTCAAGCCGCACAAGAAAATTAGCCAATTTTTAAGACCTGTCAAGAGCAATATCCCCCTACAAGACGCAGGTGTTTACAAGCTTGATTGTGAATGCGGGTTATCATACATTGGGCAAACAAAGAGGAGCATCGGTATCCGGATAAAAGAACACATAGCTGACATGAAGAACAGACGCTCGACCAAGTCTGCAGTGTGTGAACATGTTCTGGACAAACCCAACCATTACATTCGATTTGATAATCCACAAATCCTCGCTAGAGAGACCCGGTTCATGCCAAGAATGTTACGCGAGGCTATTTAAATCAAGAAACATCCAAATTTCAATAGAGAAGATGGTTGGCAAGTACCACCGGCTTGGGATCCAGTCATTAAATTAATTAAATCACAAGGCCAACGCAATACTGCAAGACCTCTGGACACCGTGAGCGAATACTGCGTGCATAGGGAATGTTATGATTAAAAATTTCAGACGGTAGTTCAAATAATTTCTTAATAACTCAAGTGACAAATAAAATCAATTAGTCACCCCGTGACCATGTCCACTGCAAAGTGTTCGAAACGTCGGGATATAAATAATGTTAAATATACGCGATTTAAACCGTTCAAAGTTGTTTAATTGCTATTTCTTCTATTTTCTTGTTTATTGTTCAACTGTACAGCTCGGAATGAATCTACTTTTTTTTTTCTTTTGTTAGGAAAGACAACCAAGGAAAAACCCTGCATGGACACCTGGGAAGGGGACTCAGGTAGTGCCGGACTCCTACCGGCTAAAAAAACCTTTAGTTGTCTTAACATCGTGTAAGTCTAATTCTTGTAGCCTTTTAAGAGTCACCGGTCGTGATTGATGTAGGGCGAGCGCAGAAGGCGCTCAGCCAGGAGAAAAGTGTATCTTGCAACGAGCCTAAGGGCTCCCCCGCCGGTAAACCGGCGGAAGGAACGGACCTCGGCTTAGGGCGTTGCATTGGGGGAATACCGCGGGATCGCGTGTCGGCGAGAAGCGCCCAGGCACGTGTCGATGCCAAGTGAAAGTGTTGGCTGAGGGCCGGTGTGTGTTATCGGTGTAACGAGGGGGACGTCCACGTCTCCGCCGGCGGGGACGGTGTCTGTGTGCTCTGTTTGAGTTTAGAGGGACGCCTTGAAGAGGCCAAGGGCGCTAAGTACGGACTCGTACTTGATCATAAGGTCCAGTCGGGCCCCAGGGTTACCGTCGGTGGTCCTGAGGGCTTGGGCCAGGTCTTTGATATCCTGGGGATTTATGACCCCTAGGAAGTTTCTGATCAGGGCCAGATCCTCCATTAGACCAGGACTAGCCTGGCTTTGGGAGGAGGTGGCCTTAGGGGGCTGCGGCTTACGGACGGGTTTGGGGGCCGGCTCAGTTGCGGCTGGAGTGATCCTCCGCCAAGATTGCTGCGCAGGGGCGGCTGGAGTAATCCTCCGCCAAGATTTCTGCGCAGGTTTAAGTGGAAGCGAGGGGAAGTTCGCGGGTGTGAGCACAGTGGCTGGGGTTGGTTGCGCAGAAGGTGCGGGTGTGGGTGCGCTCGTTTGCACCGACATGAGGGGGGCCAGGGGCGCCTGCGTAGGAGAGCCCTTGGCGGGGGGTGGGGGCCTAGCAAGGACCCTGCTGGAGGGCCTCCGCGGCGCTTTAGGGCATCCGCGATAATTCGCGGGGTGCCCCAGCCAGGGGGGTCCTCGGCGCCCTTGGGACGGGTGCAGCTGCTGATGCCGTGGTCACCCAGGCACTTTACGCAGCGGGGTTTTGGGTAGCAATTACGCGCTGCGTGGCCATAGTATTGGCAATTGTGACATTGCCCACTACCGCCACGCTTGTGGGGGGTCTCGAAAGAGAGACCGGAGAGCCCGCAGATAGAGCGGGTGTCGAAAATGTTCTTGCCCTCGGGGGTGAGGGGATGGACAACCAGGACTAGGTTAAAGAGGGTCCTGTCGTGCCCCTTGTAAAGTCGGCGCACTTCCAGCACCGGCAGGTTTTTGGATTGGAGATCCTCGAGGATCTCGTCTTCTCCCAATTGGAGAGGGAGGCCACGGACCACAACGCGGAGACGACGCTTCTCTTCCGTGGCGTATGTGTGAAAGGAGATTTTTTCCTTTCGGAGTGATCTGAAGTCCCTTCGAGAGGGGACTTGGACCTTAATGGCCACCGCGGAGTTGGAGGCCTTTGTAAAGGAGATCTTATGCGTCTCCATAGCGGCGCGGATGTGTCCCCAACGGGCCTTGTCTTGAATGAAGACAGGGGGAGGGGGCTTTTCGGTGCGGGGAACCGCGGGCGGGGGGGGGGGGGGCTCTGGCGAGAGCGGGAAGCCGCGCCAGGCTGGGCTACGAAGTTCGACTTAGCGGACTTCGGGGGTGCAGCTGGGATAGGGGAGGAGGTCTTGGTAGCCCTTTTCCTTTTCTTGGCGACGACGGTGAAGCCATCGTCGGATGATGATTCCGCCTCAGATTCGGAGTCGGAGGAGGGCTGGACTACGTCCATTCCCTCCTGGGAGTCGGGGTCGGGAGATGCCGGGCTCTGGAGGTGAGCCGCGGGATTTTGGGGGGCTGGGGGGCCAATCTCTGGCAAAGAGATTGGTAGAGCTCCGGGTTTACAGCCTTGAATAGCGACACTGGGTTGCTGTTGCTAACAGCCATAGTTGGCTGGGGTGGGGGAAAAGTGTGGAGGGGGAAATTGCCCTATCGCTATCTCTGTCACCCCGGATCGGTGGGCCCGGGGATGTGTAACCCTCCCTGCTGGGTATGAGCAGGGAGGTGAGTGCTTACTGTGAGCCCTAAGCTTGTAATCCGTCGCCAATCTTATTGTGCGACGGGACCCTACGGAGTCTAATGCGAAGGATGTAGACACACCCAACCGACACTAGGTGTGTAACTGTGGAGGAAAACCAGAGACTAGGCCGACTAGGAGATCCCCCAAGGCCGGTTGTCTAGCTCCCGTCCAATTGACTGCCTTACCCTGAAGGAGCTGGCACCGTTAGGTTTCCACCGAGGACCACGAAACAGTGGATTTTCCCAGAAGAGGCAAACTGCAGTTGCGCTGCAGGAGTTCTTGACGAATCAGCCGCCGCCTTGAGAAAGGCAGCTTTTGATTTGAAGTCGAAGTCAAACGGCTACTGCGCTACGGCGTAGGAGTGGCGTTACGGCGCAGTAGTGGCGCTACGGCGCCACGGCGGCTACGGTGGCACTACGGCGAACGCAGCGGAGCTGGAGACGTCCGATCGCTGGCGCGGTCGGAAGCGGAATGGAATGAATCTACGGACATTTGTTCCTATATTTATATAATTTTCGCCTAGTATGTCGACCAATCAGAGAGCTTGTTTTAATTCTGTAGTTCAATGACAGCGGCTACATTTCTCTGTTAATTCCGGCTCTCTGATTGGTCGAGCAAAATGACAAAATTTTGACCTTTTATTTACTAAACAATTTGTACTTTACGGCTTATAATTATAATATTAACTAAGAAATGTAATTTGCGTAATAACCATTCAAACAATAACAATGTTAACTATTAAATCAATACTACAAGAAAACTTAAATAATAAAATTATGGAATCTATACAAACAAAGTCCCGAACACTATCTATATTAATTCACAGTTTACAGCACAGAGCAGGGTATGACATACATAATACACTTGACGTATACGTTTATTACGTATAAGTTGATTTAAGAGCCATTTCACAAAAATGACTAAAGCAAGTTTAGGTAATTACAACGCAACGCGACTGGCGATAGTTCATTCCCCCGTCTATAGCGTAACTATGGAAAAAAGTGTTATACTTTGAATAAAAACCATTTTATAAAATAATGAAGTATATGTATTGAAATATTTATAGGTCTAAAATAAAACTACTTGTTCTGAAATTCTGAACCAGTCCACATTGCAAACAAACATATAGTTCTTTAGCAATGTGCAAGGCCCTGAATTTGAAAATACCAATTGTGGTTTGGGTTCAGAACGATTTGAGATCGACTGTCCAAGTTGAAACATTTTGATTTCTTTTCTGGAATGGCAGTTATATAGAATCCATTCTAAAAGCAGAGCTAGGGCACTTTACTTCAACCAGACTTTCATCACACAACCCATCAGGTGATGCCCATAAAAAACAGTACTCTTCGTTGATGAAAACGCCACATTTTTCTATTATTATTATACCTGGCTTCTGTTGCTTTTTTTAACGCTGCATAGTTGTGACGTTTTTCTCTTTTCACACAATGGTAAACGGAATCTTTTCTCCCCATTACTAAAACAAAATCATTTTTTTAAATATTGTTACGCAATACCTAGTTAAAAAAAATCAAACATCTGCAATAGACTTCAAAAACCGACCACTATAATATTTTAGTATATCAACTAAACAAAAAATAAAAAACTCAATTGATCAAGACGTTGCAACCCTTGTATAATGTTTCGTAAACGCGTGCGATCGGAGCGCGGTGAAACTGGCATAAGTATTAACTCGATGAGCGCTCGCGCCATTGGCCGACGCAAGAATCCCCGATTAATATACTTACATATAATATAATAAATACATACATATAAATACATATAATAAATCATAATTTATAAAAATACTTGTTTTCGTTTTAATAAAGGTACAAAATTGATTTTATTCTAAGTGTACTTAAAAAAAATCTTTAATAAATGATAAAAAATGCAGTTAAACGCCAATTATTTTATTTTTTCTCGTGATTTGTGTTAATTTACGGAAATATTAGTACACTATGTGTCAATAGAATTATATACTACGTATAATTGTACTTTTTCGTTGTTGAATTAATGAATTTTAGTGGAAGGAACGGTTCTGAAGCCGCATTTTTGCTAAAACATGATATGGGAGATTGAGTACTACAGGATAAATAAAGAAATATTTCGAAATGTATTAACTTACAATTAAACATAAAATTAAATATTAGTAAACATTAAAAGTAAACATTAAATGTCAATACAAAAAAAAGAGCTATTTAAAATATTTACTCAGAAATGTAAAGCAACTTTCATTTCACCTATAGAAGAGCTCAAAAACTTGTGTTATTCCCTTAAAACGTGAAATGGCTCTTAAAACACACAACAACAGTATCACCTACACACATGGATAGCACTACATCGACAATTTTGCTCTAATTGCCGCTGGTGGGTCTGTGCCCCGCTTAACAGGGATCGCACAGGAACTATCTAGTGTAACACTAGATGGTTCCTGTACGTTTAAATAAGTTAAAATACTAGCTAGTAGTGTTTAAATAAGGATGAATCGTGCGATGAAGCCAGTGCAATATATAATAGATAATGTTTAAACTAAGCATCCACAGATTACTTACTTGCTAATATAAGAAATAAATGACATTTAAATTATCGCCAACTTACACGATCTCTATAGACCAGTGGTTCTCAAACTTTTTAAATGACGGAACCCTTTTGGGAAGCAAAATACTTGATGGAACCCTACAATAAAACAATTATTTTTATAAGTGTATTCTATATTAATCAGCATAATAAAAGTACAATGTATCAGTTACTAATTATTATTTACTTCACCACTTGGTAAGGACAATAATAGAAAACATTAAAAAAGAAAAAATCTAACTAGTGGGAGGTATGAAACTGTTTTTTATTTTTCATCAATTGCTTGATATCAGGTTTGATGGAAGAAAGTTGGAGTCTCATATCAGCTTCGGCGTCCAGTCTATTGCGATATTTTGTTTTCGTGGCTGCGTAGGTAGAGAATCCTGTTTCGCACAAATATGTAGTTGGGAACGGGAGAAGAATATCCAGAGCCATTTGGCCAAGCATTGCATATTCATCTTGGATTCTGCACCAAAAATCATTAAGAGGCGTCGTTTTGAACAATGACTCCATACTTGTGTCTGATGACATTTCTAAAAGAGATTCATATATCTCATTTGACATGTTTTCAGGCTTTTCCAAGTTGGGTAAAAAAGGATTATGAATCCAGGAGTTCACTTTAATTTTTGTATTGTGTTCTTCGGGAAAATACTTTTCAAAAGATGCGCGCATCGAACTGAGATATTGGACCAATTCTTCAAACACATTATCTTCAAACATTTCTGAGTCGTTTTCGCTAACAAACTCACTGAGTAACGTAAAACTTTCTATTTCTTTCTTACCAATGCAAATGATCCAAAAATCTAATTTTCTTTTAAAAGCAGTTATTTTATTATAGGCCTGAAACACTGTTGTCTGTTTACCTTGCAACGATAAATTTAATTCGTTAAGTTTTTGAAAGATATCCGCCATAAAAGACAATCGGAACAACCAAGTTTTATCATACAAACGGTCCTTCAAATTAAAAGAAGTATCTGCTGAAAGAAACATTTGTAACTCGGCTCTAAGTTCAAATAGCCTTGTTAAAGTTTTTCCCCGAGACAGCCATCGCACTTCTGTATGGAGCAGCAGTGTTTTATGTTTGCTGCCATAATCTTCACACAATAATGAGAACAATCGGGATTGTAGTGGTCGTGATTTGATAAAATTAATTATTTTTACCGCTTCATCCATAACTAATTTTAGATTAGACGGCATTTGCTTCATCGCAAGTGCTTGTCTATGCAGAATACAATGACTGGAACTACAATTAGGCGCTTTATTTTTCATTCGTGACACTGCTCCTGCTGTTTTACCTGTCATCGCCTTGGCCCCATCTGTACAAATGTCAATGCAATTGTTCCAACTGAGATTATGTTCTTCAAAAAATATATTTATTTTATTAAAAATTTCTTCCCCGGTAGTGTTTGTAAGCAGCGATGAACACATAAGCATGTCTTCTTCAAAAGAACTTTTATATGGATATCTCACAATAACCAGCAGGATAGCCAAACCAGCGACATCAGTCGACTCGTCCATTTGCAAAGCGAATCGTGTATTTTGTAGACGTGTAACTAGTTCTTGTTTGACGTAGCTTGCCAGATCATGGATTCGTCGTGAAACAGTATCGTTTGATAGCGGAACAGTAGAAAGATGCTTTGCAGATTTTTCATCAAGCATACATTTTGTTATGTCTAATACACATGGTTTTATTAATTTCTCAGCGATAGTGTGCGCTTCACCTGCTTGTGCAATGCGATAGCTAACTAAGTATGATGCCTCCGTGGCCTTTTCGTTGGTAGTTTGTGTTACATGCATCATATTTTTTTGACTTTCTAATAACTGATCTTTTTTGCGAACAAAAAATTCTTTATTCTTGTCTTTAGTCTCGGGGTGTACGGTTTCTAAATGTCGACGCAATTTGGCAGGTGCCATGGAACTATTAGGAAGCAGTTTACTACAGAGCATGCAGAGAGGTGAGCCGTTGGAATCAACAAATCCGAAACTGATATAAGATTCATCATACTTCCTTTTTTTCGTCTTTGAAACCGTCGAGCTTGACGTCGTGGCACTCGTGGCATCATCTTCTGGATCGGTGATTGCTAAATTCTCCGCGCGCATTGCTTTTGAACATTCAGCGTCATTAGAAGATGTTGTTGGAACACGTTTAACACCTTTAAGCCAACGTTCCATTCTTCTTTATTTATAATGTTACAAGTCAGGATAGTGGGGTTTAAATAATGCACAATCGTTACTGCGTATAAGAGACTAAATTTAGAACCTACAGGGAAGAAATGTATAAAACTGAGACAACAGAATACAGCAGGCAGTAAAACAATGAACACTAGTTTCTCGCTAGCGAGCTTGTAAGTAGGTAGTAACTTATCGCTCCGAACGCTAATCATCAACTGACGACGCCAACGCGCGATCGCCGCTTTTATACTTAGTCCTAGACTCGATCTCAAATATTCTCGAAAATACTCGAGTCGGCACCTTTGATAAACAAAAAGCAAAAATAAAAACAGAAATTTAAAAATAGCGTTGTAAACAATATCGACTTTATCCTTTGAAGTTAGAGACGAAAGTCGCTAGTTGACAACTATAGCGTCTAATTCAGAGGCGGCTTTTATCAAAGAGACTGAGCGCTTACAAGTATACTACCCGCTCGTTTTAAGTTTGCCGCTGGCGATAGGTATGAGTGTATGACGTTCGAAATTTTTTATTTAATTGTAACAATAAAAATTGTGTACGTTAGATATTTGGGTAAAACTATGACACATAAGTTTTGTTGTCACGTGGGGGAGGGTACGCGCATTCCACAGACCGGCAAACTTAGAGCGAACGCGTTGTACAAGTATAAAATTGTTGAGACCAAACTTATGAGATATTGTACCAGCTAATGTAACACAAGCTTATACAAATACAAATAAATAAATAAATAACATTCATAGCGTTTTGTCTCCGCGCGGCCGCGGAGTCCGCACAGCCGCGGAGCGACCAGAGAGAGGTGTTTTGATTTTTTTATTTCTAAATTCTTGCGGAACCCCGACAGAGGTATCACGGAACCCTAGGGTTCCGCGGAACACACTTAGAGTATAGCTGCTATAGACCAATCAAAATCGAGTACCTTCCCGCGCGCCGGAGCGCACCGCGCTCTAAATCTTTCTTCACATTTCCAGACTTTTCTGGACTCTGGAGATATCCTTATGACGCAATAACTCAAATCTTTGGAGCGCCAGTTTAAAATTTTATTAATATTATTTTATTATTTTTATCTTCCACTTGTATTTTTTGGAAAACAACAATTGCTATTTTGGCGCCCTTGAAAACCCGGCGCCCGAGGCACAAGCCCCGTCAGCCCCCCCGAAACGTCTTCTAAAGAAAAGAGTAGAATCTAATAATTAGACGTATCTAAACTTTAAGATCGTTGATAGGTTGTTGATAAAACAAAACCTATTTAAAATGTGTGGGTATTATTACCAATTATAGAGGTGAGACTCAATAAATAAGAAACAAACTTATTTCAAATGCTACGACAATTTTAAGACTTATGTCAAGTCCCATCTTTAAACATTTTTCATTCATTTTGCAATGTCTCAAGACTAAGTTTTAGTTTGGCAATTAACAAAATTAATCATGTAATTTTACCAGTTACGTGGGCATTAACACTAATGACCATGGACTTCACATTGCTGTAAGTAATTCGCATGAGACGTCTAAAGATAAATATCGTGGCATTATCATATAACGTACACCAAATGAAACCTCGCCCGAAGCCATGTCCCTTACTAGGGTTTTTGCCTCAGAGAGTTTACTTCATATAGGAACGCTTATCTTGTTTATGATAATTGTTGTACTACGGATGACGTACTGTTTGGGGAAAACTTTGAACATTTGTTCTACGAGTACAGACAGCGACATTAAAGTATATGGAAACAGATATTTTAGTCCTTTTCATTTAACTTGTCAAACGTCTAGAAACAATTAACTTTAGAATTTTAACAATTAACATTGTCAATAATTGTATTTCCCCTTGTTATCAGTGGGTTAAATCATTAAATTTATATATAGAGAAAACTTAAACGAGTCTAAATCTTTTTATTTTATTTGTAATTAATTAATTTTATCCGTTTTGTTTTTCTAGATGTTTCGGCTGGGTTGCCCCGACCATGACGGGTCTGAAATATACGCGTCTAAGACATATTTAATTTATAAATATATATAATATTAGTATCCTGAATCTTAAAAAAATGTACGAATTAAATTTCTAAAAAACTGTTGGGAAAATGGCGTTTTATTTGTATAAACGTTCGTCTTAATTATGGTATCCGAAAATAAATTAAGATCGCTTTAGAATGGGAAGAAAATTGTTATATTATTTAAGTATGTACTAAGTAGTATTGGATGTTTTAGCGTTATGTGTTGCCATCAGCACTTTGGTAGAGTTGACGTTGAAATATAGGTACTTGAGAGAACACTAAAAGGTGTAGCGATAATAAATGATAGATATCTACAGATCTCTTTTCTGCTTTATTCCACGTACATATTAAATTAATGTATATTCTTTGGCCGCCGTACATTTTATTTAAAACCGACCCAGATTAAATTCCAGGTCAAACTAAACTGTTTAATACTTAAAAGATTCAATATTTTAGTTTAAAGCGTCATTGTCTATAACGAGATCAAATACAATCCTATAAAACAATGAATTTTAATTGCTTTAAAGCAGTGGATCTTTGGTTATCGCTAAAGCGCGGTGGACACAAAAAGAAAGGATAACTAAATTTATTCCATCTTAATTAAATTAATTATGCCTCCCCCTCGTCTTTTCTTTGTCCAAATATCTATTGACTAACCTATTTTTTTTGTAATTAATGGCTTTGGTGAAATGAAAACGTTTCATTTGAAATGGATTTTTCCAATTATTACGAGTATTTTGTATTTTGCCTACGTTATGCTTCAAAGAGAGAGTTATACAGTGGGCGGAACAAAGGTTGAGAATAAATGATATTTAGTAATTGTGCTCTCGAAAAAACAGAGCATCATATGGTCCCAATATTCAGACTCCTAAAATTCATAGATCCACATTCCTTATTATATTATACATCAATGAGATAGTCGGTTTATTTTTTTATATAAATAACGTTACACTCAATGGCTCTTACAAGGATTCCCTGTGTCTTAGATAAAAAGATAGAAATACGAAAACAAAACACACAGACTCGAATAAATATTTATTTGATCCCATCCTATCCCTCCCCATTTTCCCAACACTTTCTCCCAATCCATTCCTTAATCTGCAGAGCATTAAAGGTAGGCAGCGCATTCGTTGACGTGGCAACGTTTCTCATTCTGAACTCATGTTGGCATGTATCGCGGATGTCTATGAACGACAGTATCCACTTACCATTAGGTGGACTGTATGCTCGTCTGCCCCCTTTTTATATAAAAAAAAGAACGTTTCAGTCATGAGTTTTATAGCCATTTATCCCGCATGCACAAGGCCTTGTGTATGTGAAAGGCCCGTGTGCAGCAGTGGATACTTAAAGAACTGGCTACGGTTACGTTCAGATCGTGGGGCCGATTAAATACAGAATAGTTTTTAATTACAATTCCACGCAGGTGAAGCTGCGGCCAATAATTAGTGTATTTATAATTTATTTCTATTTGTAGGACTTTCTCCGAAATTACATTGTGATGACATCGTTTTGTACTTTGTTTATTTATTTTTTGATATTTTCCAAGGTCAAATTAATTTATCGCGAATTGAGACCAAGATAATAAAATATATTTTTGTCTTTAAGGGTCTTGTTATTTCTCGATTCCGTAAATACACATTCATGAACTACAGACGCGAAAACATTCTTAATAAACCAATCTTCAAACATAATTTACTTTGAAGTCGACATCAGAATACAATGAAAGCGTTTGGATGTCATCGCTGGGAACAGACAGAATCTGATAGGCAAATCTCTGAGCTTCTTTTCATGTATTATAACCATTTGATGTTCAACGTTTTTATAGATATTGAGGGGTGGATATACTTCGGATGTATATGGGCGACAGTATCAACTTACCACCTGGTGGAGTCTTTCTAAAAAAAAGACTTTGGACGCGCTGTCCAAATTGTCGACGATCTCAGTCACACTGGCGATTTGGAATCCCTCAGCGATTGAAGAGGTGCAGCATCTGCGTTTTCTACTAATGGAAATTTCTTGAAGAACTGTTGAATCTATTCAGTTTCCATTTTTTATCATCACACCTCTTGTCATTGAAGAGCAGTTCAGGCGCATTTACTTAACAAAGAGATATCGTTTACATTGAGATTTTCAAAACACTTTACACCGCGAACCCGAATGTTATGGAATGGATTGCCAACTGAGATTTTCCCGTTGAACTACGCCATAGAGTTTTTCAAGGGAGTTGTAATAGCAGGCAGTGACCACTTACCATCGTGTGAGTCGTCCGTCTGTCTGACATCTTTTCTATAAATTATAAAAGCCACAAAGCACAACGCAATGAGTAAAGAGCAAAGTCAAAATATAGATTTCAGAGCACCAGGTGCACCAGAGCAGTCAGGTCTGATAAACCTTATCTGAAAAGCCATAGAGAAACATTAACTTCCTATTTTCATAATGGTGACTCAAATTAAAAAGAAATAATAGGTACCCCTAACTCTGGCATTAGAAATTCATTATTTTTTTTACATTTAAAACGAAGGGTTGTTATTAAAAAGGCTTTTATTTTAAAAAGTACGACATAAATCAAGGGTTAATAATTCAGTTAAAAAAATGTTAACGGTTGGATAATTCAAAGAGTGTTTTTGGAACCATCGTGTAATCGGGTTACATCCTATTTTCTCTGGTTAGAGACTCGTAAAATTAAAATCACGTTTTATATGAACTTTGAAATCTGGGTCTTTTATCTAATTTTCCTGTCGACTTATGAGTATTTTTTTCAAGTGAGTGCTTCGTACCCATTTTTACTTCTTTAACATCTCTCATGTAGACCACAGGTGACGGTAACCACTTAACACCAGCTGGGTAGTTTGCTGTTTGTCACGTTGAATATATAAAAAAAATATTAGACTATAGATATAATCCAAAAATACCTTGCGATTCATATCAGTTTTCCAGGTAGTATAAAAATATAAATAGGCTTTCATAATGGATAATGGATAATGGATTTCATAATGGAGACGTAATCGTAATTTTTTATGTTGATAACACAGATGGGTGATTTATAAATATATTCCATTATCAAACCACAATGTTACAACTTCGTTCATAAAATTTAATATATATATATATATATATATATATATATATATATATATATATATATGTGTGTGTGTGTGTGTGTGTGTGTGGGATTGTGTATTTATTTATATATGTATATATTACTTCGAACAAATTGTCTCCTTTAGGTTGTGCAAAGTCTTTATCTCATAAAATAATATATAGGCACAATGCTATATACCCTGCTGTGTTCGTTATCTTATTAAGGCATGATCGAGCGTTAATTACATGGAGAATGCGGTTATGTTTAAGGCAACACAGCCTTACGCCAATAAGCTCGCAAATTTATAGTAACACAATAAATTATAGTAACACCATAGCAACATAACAAATAATTATATATCTTTCTAATTACACGCGTCACCAATAGTGTAACGGATTCCCAGGACGCTCAAACATAGCTTATGTCCATCTGCATTCATTCAGCTTCCCTAAAGTGAAATATTTTCACAATCGTTCTCGTTTTAGAGCTTACCATTTAAACAGGGTTAAATAATATCTGCACCCACTTAACACTGAATTTCTATCACTTAAAACTAGCAACTTTTGTTTTATGACTTTTTTCTGAACTATCTTTTTATTTTTCTTTCGTCTTGCTTTTTTTTTGCTCTGTCTTTATCTAATCGCTTGCTATAGTTTAACGACACGTAAAACACGTACAGTTACGTAATTTTTCGCTTCACAGAGAGGTTATATTTTTAAGTAACATAAAAATGACTTTAATTTTGTTTAAAAAATTAAGTGTTTAATTTTAAATAGTCCTAAGTTTGTTAATTTTCACAAAATAAATTTAACGTTCAGGTAATTTTATTTTCCAAAACATAATAATAATAAAAAAACCGACCTCATAAAGGTTTCGGGCACCCGCTGGATGCTGCCGATAGGTCTAAATGGCGGACAATGGGGGAGGCCTATGTCCAGCAGTGGACGTCCAAGTGCTGAAATGATGATGATGAATAATAATAACGATCTTCCTTCATAATATCAGTATAGATTGCAAGTTTAATTTTACATAAAATGGCCTCAATTGGCCTCGGTGGCCGCCTAAATAATCTAATACTAATATATATGACAATGAAATACATAACACGTTATTTTCCTACACAATGAGGTAAGTTCAATGTCAATTTATTGCAAATTCACTCATTCCCTCTATGGCATATACACACTAACAACATTGACCTTCATATCCACTCAAGCGGTTATAACAGCACGAAATGCCGATAGCGACAACCGCAACTCTGCATATAAACAATCATCTCCCTGCCTGAGTAATGGTCCCATTAGTGGGATCTACATATGGGGGATTCATCAAGAGCTCGGTGAATTAAGGCTGTCTTAAGTGCCGCACACCCACCTCAATGTTTTATATCGCACCTTAATTAAATTACATCGCGTGCCTCGAAAGCCGCAGCACGCGCCGTGCGTTTGGATACTCGTATATTTTATGTGCTGTAAAAATATCAAGTTGTGCGTAATAAGACTAATATGGCTTGTTTTTTGTCAGACTTGTTGATGTTAATAGCTGTTTAGAATGTGGAGTAATCAAGCACGGCTTGACCCAATAGGGCCATTAGTACAAAAGAGATCAATTAAAGGTACTATGAATTTAGTATTTCTGAAAGCAGTGGCGAGGAAGAACAATATTTTACATATACTCTAGGACGTTATGAATATGGTTGAAAGCAAGCCGCATCCGTGAGGTCCATCATATCGTTCGGTTCTTTTACAGATGTTAGAAAACCTTTTACAGCTGCTTGTTCTACGCGAGCAAAGCCGCGGGAAAAAGCTAGTTTAAAATATGTAAAACCGTTCTAGCTAGAAATAAAATATTTTTTTGAAAATAATTCATAAATTAGAAACACAAAGTTTTGTTGTTCTATCTAAAACGTTATTGGCGCACATTACACGGTATTGCATTCTATGCGACGCGCGTAAAATGAAATATACATTGAACATGAAATATATTTGGTTATAGCCTGTATAAATTCTAAGGGCAAGTCAATTTTATTACTCAATTTTATCAATAAATATACACCCTTATGTGCGTCAACCCCCTCTGAATGACAACCATGTTTATTTTGAGTTTGGCGTATTCCAGGTGTGTGTGTTCAAATTGCAATCTTTGGAAGTTAAAGTGTTATCGACAAAAAAAAAATTACATTTAATAGACAAAATTGTAAGCTATTGTTAGAAAGGGTAGAAAAGAAAAAAATAACATGAGTACTATCTGTTTGTCTGTCTATACCACTGGATGGATTTTAAAGAAACTTAACATAGCTTACTTCTTATCCAGATCCATTTATCTGAGTAGTAAAACATAAGGTCCAATCTTTGGTGTCGTTTTTTAGAATAGCTCAAAGACTGTTAAATAAGTACATAAAATAAGTACCTTAATGATCATGTTTTACAGTAAGTCAGAAAACATAAAAAAATATGTTAATTTTAGTATTAAAAATTTTTATCACTTTTTTCAAAATGTTACACCAAGTACTATGTGCGTTACATAGTTAATAGATTATACTTTTGTCTATTAGATGACATTTTTACGTCAATAACGCTTCAACTTCCAAAGATATTGCAGTATGAACTCACACACCTGAAATACTTCGAATTAAAAATAAAAATGGTTGTCTTTCAGAGGGGGTTGGTTTATTTATCAATGAAATTGAGTGTACTATTTGCCCTTGGAATTTTTATAGACCATAACCAAACACACTGTATACTAGAAATGTACAAGAAGTCCAGGGCGTAGTCAGTATTTTATCCAGGGTGGAGCAAAGGTTAGCAATTTTATTCAGGGTAGGGCACAGAAAAAAAATTCTTATAATTTAAATAGAGGTAGTGTTATGCGGAATGTCTGTTACTTATTTTTCCCTATCCCCGGAGGAAGGGCAAGCGCCTCAACCTGTTCCACTGTGGCTTCACTCATGCAAGAAGTTATGAAAGAAAAACCTATTCCTAGAACTAGTAGAATAACTACATAGCTATACATATATCTGATATCTACACTGGTTGGTTATTTTATACGAAAAAAAATGATTAGTTCAACACCCACGTAACACACAATTATTATACATAGGTAGGCAGATGGATTTTGAGTTATTTTTGGATGCTGGATTATTTTATTTTATACGGAATGATTTATATCTAAACTTGAATTGAGGTTTAACCAAAGGGAAATGCTTCCTACGCAAAAATCGAATGTCTAAATTGAGCTGCCGCAGGAACACGCCTCCCCTTTCAAGTTTCAGAAATAAAAAGGCGAAAACTGTAAAGCCGGAATGTAACAAGACTGTTTAGTGCAGTGACCGAGCAGAATCGTCCCCTACTACAGCTCCCCTCGACCTAAATCGTGGAATAATGGACACCAGAGAAAGCGATCACGCCGCAAATAACTCACACACAATCGAATTAATTAATCATGAGAACCCAGTTCCAAGTTAAAAAACTTGTTGTCGAAGTCTCGGACCAAGTTTTAAGGAGAAGCTAACGAGGAATGGGACCGTAGATGAGAGACGAAAGTTCAGCGCGAGTCCGCCAAGTGAGGAGCGGGCGTACCAGACATGAATGGCTGCAATCCAAAACTCGATTAGAATTTGTTGAACGCGCGGGCGCCTTTATTAAAAATCTTAGTAATGGTCGCTGAGAGTTAGGAAACTTAATGGTCGTTGGGAGTCAGGAAATTTTATTTCATAAATAGCTAATCAAAGTTCCGCTACAGTTTCTTCTTCTTTGAACATGTTAATGTTAAAGTTAAAGACTGTGGATGCAAATGCAAATTACATTTAGTTTGTAACATTTAAACTGACACCACCTACTCGGTTTCCATAAATATATGTATGTATTTCCATATATTAATCATTGTTCACATTTATTTATTAGTTTATAAATATTTTAAAACATTTTATTTACCTAACATTAGCTTCTGCATACGATTACATTTTTTTTTATTTCAAATTACTTGATCCACTAAATGTTAGTGAGTGTACTTATATCTATGGTAGTAATGAAATCTATGCATCTATATATGTATTTGTATGGGTATCTATTATTTATCTGTGTAGATGAACTGCCACCCAGTGTTTGAGGATAGGAGGAAAAAATACAATCATAAAATTCAGTTTAATTTCATGGTTTCCAAGAACTCGGCTGTAGAAATAACTACACATTGTCTGAAGCTTACTTACATTTTTATTGTTAGTTTCATTTGCATGTAAAGAGAAATCGAATAGATATTGGAAATTCGCATTACCGTAAAATCTTATTTACCATAAACTGAAACGAGAGTGACAGTAGTTACTTGCTTTGTTTACGAGCTATAAAATAAATCGAATGAAACTCTGACTTTGATGGAGCATAGAAAACCAGACGTGATGTAAAACTAGAATGGCGAATGTATGTTAATTTTGTCTGAAGTTGTTTGCGGAATTTATGATAATTTAAAGAAAAGCCGGGAAAACAACATAAACATAATTTATTTTCTCAATTTTAAAAATACGTACATCCAAAAGAAATTTCTTTATTTCAGCATACTTATAATATGTTGATTTAATTATAGTATTTCATAAAATGTTAATAAAATGTGAAATGGTAAGAACGCTAGTATGCTTATAGATCACAGAAAGGATTTTCTTATATTTGCAACATGAAGATTAGGTTCTTGCTGTTGGCAACATCTTCCTATTTTTTTCGACTTCTGGTATACCAGTGACTTCATGCGTACCTATTGTAAACATTGTGCCTACCTATTGTGCTAAATTTAGTTAGTGTTAGTGCAAATACATCGCATATATAAAATAAGTGTTTCTCTCAGCTCTGCATTCACCAATAAATGAAGAACTCGTCCTATGTAATACGACTTGTCTGGCAAAGAGGTTGCTATATTTTATATAGAATTTGAAATTCACAATAATACGAGCAGAACTTGATTAAGTTATAATTCGACAAACGACTATAACAATCGCGCAAACTGTGCCCAGCAGAGCGCCAATCAAAATTGCAAATTTGTGCAGCATTTGCTTCGTTAACGCGGACTCGTGATAGCTGATGTTACTTACAACTGTTAAAAATGCAAACGACAAATGGCTAACAATTCTATTGAATCCCAGATATCAATATTCATACTTATTATTCAGAACCCTTCTATTGGCAATTTTAATTGTACCATTCGTATAGTCGTTCATACGGGAACGGACTATATTTATGTACATTTTAAATGTCCACAAAGTTATTAAAATAAATAATTAGATTATCCGTTTTTTTATATTAAACCTCTATTATTGTACCTTTAATTGTATTGGGACACTTTTATTAAATCACAAGTAAATACTTAATAAAGAATTTCGCAGTTACCCAAACAAACAATACATACGATTGTATGAACAGCACAAAATATTTCTCTGTACATAATCCTTATATTGCAAATATAATTTCATACATATTCTCTTACGGCGTGTAATAGCAATCCATTACTTTTTCTAGCAATAAAACTTTTTAACAACTTAATTAAACATACAGCGGCCGGTTTACGCCGGCTTTTGTAATGAATAATGATCAATAAAACCGGAGCTAATGTGGCCGCATATTGCTCTCAAACAAGTTTAACAGCATGGCCGAATAATACATGCACATCCCGCTTTCTTTAACAAATATTTAATATTTTTCTGTGTGATTCATACCAGTAGGTACCTTCGTTGGATCTCGGTCACGCGATCCCCTTAACATGAAATAATATTTAGCGAAATGGACTCACACCAAGGAGGGGACCGTAATTAATTAAATTAAGTTCCGAATACGTTAGAAACAAAGTTCGATGCGGCCACCGGCGACTTGTTAATGGCGTAGGGAGATGATCCCTTGGCCCGAGTGTGTAGCCCCTCGGTCCCTTGGGTATAGTATGGTAGCGGCACCCTGCATGCTAATAGCCAATCATATTCTGTTTACATTCCATCACCGAGTATGAATAATTTGTTATTGTCTCTGCAAACATGGCGCTGCGTCACGGTCAGCATTGTCTGCTGGATTAATTTGCGTCCAACGTCAGCACGCGATCTGGCTGCGATTTAATGGCAAAAGCAAAGCACCGCTCTGATTGTTAAACATTAATAGAAATGGAAAATTGGATTCTGTTATTCTAAAGTGCCTTTTGAACTGAGCTCGAATATCTCTGTATTCCATTCATTTTCGGACCACGGATACATTTACTATAGTGTATTAAAAAATAAGGATATGACTACACTTATTCCACATTACTGTAAGTAGTTACCGTTGTTTAAAGTAGTTACCGTTGTCTAAAGTAGTTACCGTTGTCTAAAGTAGTTACTTAGTTAGATACCTAGAAAATTTCGCATTCCGCAAATCAATCTTATTCAGCTCTTATTATTTAATGTGCCGTCCGTATAGATAGGTACGTGTATGAGTACGTGTAGGTACTCTATAGTAGTTGTGATTGATATCAACTGTAAGAAGTCCGTGAGCGGTGTCTATATTTAAATAAATAAACCAAGCGCTCTAATGCACGGCATAGTTAAATTTGTAGTCCTAGCTTTACTTATATTTTACCACCTATAAGTCAAACTCAAACTTGTGGTGTCGGCTCCCCACCATCTCTTCTCGTGGATGTCATAAAAGGGATAATGAAGCCGCTACCACAGCCCTGATGAAATACACCACCTCTAAAGGAGTGGACTCGACAACGTGTGATTCGTTTGGCCAGCGTGGCATTGTAAGGCCATACGTCCTTCATGTACGAGGCATTATGCATTGGCCCATGTCCAGCAGTGAATTTCTGGCTGAGGAGGGTTACTACAATTTACAAACTTTCCAATAGTAAAAGGTATTCCCTTTCATATTAACGCATACATAAATACTGTTACATGCCTCCAAGAACCACGTGTTCGTTTAACAAGTGGTCTTGCTCCCCGTCGTGAAGGCAGATTAAACTGGCCGAGGAGCGTGGTTCCTAACAATCAATTTCGGTTAGACAATATTGGATTTTAATTAACTGTATCGCAGCCAGCGGCGAGTAATCGATGAACTGAGCATCGGTGTCATCGGTTTCGTGGTCGATTTATTATTATTGTTCTAAGAGCAGCTGTTTATGAGGCTGATATTAATTAGTGAATAAGCTGGGGTTCAATTCAGAACATTGATATCTTTCTTGCTGCAATAATGCATTTAAATTCATCCACTGTTCCTCAATAGCTATCATAGGACAATGTATCTCCAATTCTCCACTGAATTATCAATGTGTTTTACTTAACGTTGTTAGATATCATAGTTGAAATCTTTAATTGTATTGAACTGAGCCCCTGCCTAGCTATTCCAAAAACGCCTTTGGTGATTGATTCTTCACGTGTCATGATAACTATAAATTTCAGTGAAAAATTTAGTACAACTTATCTGTTGTGATAGATACGATTTTATCCAAACAAGCGAACGCATACGTAAAAAAATGAAAAACAGTAAATATCAGTTAGGATAAACACCTAAAAATCAAACTTTATTTAATTAAATTTAAGATACAAGCTACTAGAGTTGCACGGTCCAATGTGTGCGGACAGAACATCCGTCTCAGCACAAGCTTTGTACCAAAAATGGCTCACTGTACTGATTTTCAGCCCGAACTAAGACGTGGCAAGCCAGTAATTAGGGATTTGTTGTTACTGTTTCCAAAATAATAAGTAATGTAACCGTTACCTTTTGTAGTGTAACTCCGCATGCACCGCATTTAAAAGGGGGAGAGTGCACGCTACAATCCAACAACCGCTGGGCGCACTCGACTGGTTACGCTACTCTCTCACAGAACACTCTACCTTGAAATGTACTGCATTTCCCATATGTCATTCCCCAATGTACTTGTTTCGGTAGTAAGTGAGATATGCTAGTGTCCATTCGCATCCCATCCCTATCCCTCCCCATTTTCCCAATCCTTTCTCCAAATCAATTCCTACATGTCAAAAGGTAGGCATCCGGGGCGTGCTAACGTTTGTCATTCAGAACCAATGTTGGCATGTATCACGGATGTTCATGGGCGATAGTATCCACTTACCACCAGGTAGACTGTATGCTCGTCTGTCGGCTTATTACTATAAAAAAATCTTATCTTGTGCGTGAGGGATGTATGGCCTTAAAACGACACGCTGGCGGATCACGTCACGGATCATCATCTTTCACGGATGAAAGATGATGTAGTTCCTCAGTGCTTATGGTAGCGGGTTTGAGCCGGCTTTAGAACAGCTCCACTTTCCGTGTGTGTCGTAAATAGACTTAGAAATAGCAAATCCGTTACTATAAGTAATGTAATCATGTATGTAATTTTTTAACCCAATGCGAACTTTTTTCGCGGGTTATTCCTATCAAACATTATCTTTGAATTTTTTTTTGTCTTCTATCGTAATCCGGCCTCCGGGAGCAAAAACCTCTTGGTGAGTGAGTAGCACGGGTAGCGGGCATACGTAATAGTTTGGTTTTATTTGCACTTCGCGTTTTGTTAATTTTTATTTTAATTAAAAAATCTATGCATATAATACAATCGTAACAGAGTATCGTACAGTATCGTAAATTATTTTATACCGCGAACCCGTAGGCTGTGGAACGAACTGCCTCAAGAGGTCTTTCCATTGAGCTACGATATGGGGTTCTTCAAGAGAGCTGTGAATAGGATTTTCCAAGGTCGGCGGCGCGCCCGCATACCCCCTGGTGTTGCAGGTGCCCATGGGCGGCGGTAACACATACCATCGCGTGGGACCGCTTACTCGTCCGCCCACTAATCTATAAAAAAAAAGTCATGTTTGTCTGTATATGGAATAATTTTGCGATAAAAAGTACGAATGATAAACAACATTTTTTGGAATTGTTTTCTGTCTATCTGAACGTCCATCACGTTAAAACTGCAAGACGGATTTTAATGAAACTTGGCATAGTTATACATCATGTATCGGGTTAACATTTTTCGTAATTTTTATTCAGATCCATTATAGAGTTCCCACGGGAATCCCACGGGAGTCGCGGGCACCGATAGTTATAAATATATGAACGTTCTGAAATATCGTTATGCGAAATAAAATGATGACAGTCGATCGTATACCGGCAATGAAATAAAACTACACGTAGATATGACGCAGAACTGAAATATTGTTAAACTCGCAAAACGACTGAGTGGCCTGCGTTATCCGGAAAAATCGAAACAACCAATTTTAGACCTCTTTTTATTTGTTGGATCGCTTTGTAAGTTGAAATCAATAACGTTGTGAAGAACAGAAATTACATAAAATTGTGGTAATTGTAGAGATAGATTTTATTTGATAAACATTTAAGATCAACAAAGCGTGTGAGAGAGAACTCAAACCATTTCACATTCACCATTTTTTTTAAATAAAAATGAAAAGAAACGTGGTCCAGCTAGATGATGGTAAGTGACACAACTATTGCCGATGGACACCTGCAACACCAGGGAAGGGTGTGCTTCCGACGTTGAAGTGCTGTCTATTCGCTTTCACATGCACAACTCTCTTGAGGAACTCCACGTCAGTAGCTCAGTGGAAAACCTCATTTGGCAGTTCATTCTTCAACTTTCGGGTTTGTGATATAAAGTGTCTTGAAGACCGTACTTTTCGCAGCAGCTCATTGTCCAGGAAATGCGAATGCACCATATTATGATGACGAGATGTGCTTTAGCAAATACCCGATGTTCATAAGCAAGAAACGAGAAGCAAATAACATATTAAGTGTCCAGTAATTTTTTTTTATAATACCGTGAATCTTGTCATATTATGTATTATATTAGTTATGTATTTAAGACTTGTGGTGTTACAATAAGCGCAGCACACTTATGTCTTTTGTCTTATGCACACTAAGACAAAACATGCACACCGAATTAACCACTCAACCCATCTCCTGTATCTTCCTGTAGGTGCCGTAAAGGACACCGTAAAGGACGTAAAGTAAACGACTAAAGGATAATAAAGCCGCTGTGAGTTCCACAGCGGCTTTGCCTGCTACACTGCCTGTAAAAAAGTGGATTCAACCCGCTTGGCCAGGCTGGCGTTTTAATGTCAAGCACTCCTTATACACAAGACAATTTACACGAGGAGCCCTGTATTAAGCAGTGGGCGAAAAAAATTGCTGGTAGACTTTTAGTTCTAAGTTTATGGTAGCAATATTAATTACTTTAGTCTGAATGAGAACGCTACTATGGGTATCGGATCGCACTGCAGGTTTTTATCACACCAATTTGATGTCATCGTTCTGTTATTGAGCGAGTGGGTGTGGACACCGTACAGCGGTAATTAAACTGTAATTATGATTTAAAGAAATTATCAGCCCATAGTTAATCAATAACATGCATTGTTTCACATACCTATTTATTGTTATTGTGTTGTGTGGTGTCGGTCGGCTTTGAAATAACATCACCCCATCTCATCCCGTGGGTGTCCTAAAATGCACTCAGGGGCTAATAAAGTCATTACTATAAGCCCTGAGGAACTACATCACTTCTAAAAGACTCGCCAACCCGCCTGGCCAGCGTCCCTCATGCACAGAACAATGTACATAGGGATCCCCGTATTTAGCAGTTAAAAGGACTGGTGACTGAGACCTACTTATTACCACAAATATACGATTCCTATATTTTGTGACCCCGACAGAAAAAATACACTATATACTCATACTGGTTCTGAAGTATTTAAATTAAACCATCGATTTAATATTCAAGGTATGCATTAAACGAGCTGTCAAGGTATACCTTCAGTTGACATACCAGTCGTAAAAACAAGGGAGACGAGCCCAATGGGCGAGTCGTGAGATCACATAAAAATGATTTTACGATTCTATCACAGTACCGCAAATCGAACTATTGTTTATGTGTTAAATTTACATGTAATAATACTTTTGAACTTTTTATCCCTTTTTCATGAGCTTATACCACCTAAAAAAATAAATAATAATATATATATACTTATATATACATATAAATATATATATACTTACTTAACAAACTAATATTTATACGTGGGGAACTCGGAAAGTTTTGCGAAAAAGAAAAAAAAAGTTCTACGATTACCATTTTTTTATTACATTGTTTCAATGTACTCTCAACTTGCATCTGTAGGTACAAAGATTCATACGTCTGAACCAATTTTCAAAACATTTTTTTCACTCGTCCTTAAGTACCTCTTTTACAGCCTCTTTGAACGTAACCAGCGAGTCTTCCAACGACGAAATCTGCTTTCCTCTTAGTTGGGATTTAATTTTGGGAAATAGAAAAGTCACAAGTCGTGACTAAGGATGATGACTTCAAACTTTAAGCGGGGTACTGTCCAAAAAGTCCCCTTCTAAGCCCCGATACAAACTCCCCGATCCAATCTGCAATGTCTCCGTCAATGTTTCGCCTGTTTTCACAAATTAAATTTTTCACTTCCACCACATTTTCTACCGTAATAGCCGTTAAAGGGCGACCGATTATCTTCGTCAGTCAAACTTAGTCGACCTCGGTTAAATTCAATGTGCCAACGATACACAGTTGCCTTAGAAGGGCAAAATAATCTTCAGGTTTTTAACAACATTTAAAATAATATAGACTCACAGTCGAAATCTCCATTCATCTCCATCTCAAAATTCATTTTTTATGAGACACGAAATTTTGATTCAGATCGTAAAAACATATAGAGGGAAAGTTTAATTACAAATGTATTGTTTTTACGTTATAGATAATCATATTTTTAATAAACATCAAAACCAGCCAGTGTTCCATAAATAAAAACTCTTAGTCGCAAAACTTTCTGAGTAGCCTGTACCAGTTGTATAAAGATTATAAAGATTGGGTTCTTGTGGCAAGGTACCTAGCATGCTGGCAGCGTTACCCCGTTGAATGACTATGCTTATGTGCTGAGCGAGGTAATTACCAGTTCTGGGATCAGCGGTGTTGTCGCCCAGGCGCTTCACTATGTCTTTAAAAAGATTATACGCACTGGAACCCCACAGGCCTCCAAAGGAAATAAAGGTGTAATTGGTGCCGATGTCCCTATAATAGTATTTATAACCCACAATCGTTAAAAATTATTAAAGACTGCCGCTAAAACGCCATGTTGCGATTTCGGTGAAACTTGCCAGAGCACATTTCCTATTCCATCCCATCTAAGTAAGCTAAGTAAGTTAGATAATTCTAAGCTCATCGGGTCGGATATAATGGGACAAAGAAAATCTCTCATACCGTTATTTTACCTACTTTCTATCCAAACCTATCTCCCCATCAATAAGAATGGGGAATGGAATGGGTGGAGGGGAACTTTTTCCTTATTCTTCCCAGTCATTTTTTTTTAAATTCCACTCCTGGTGAATTAGATTTTTTTTGTAAAGATTACACACACCAGCGTAATTTTCGAATCAATGAACTTAATTATTCGAGATAGAAACCTAAATTGTGTGCCGAATTACATTGAATCGCTTATAATTTTGCCACAAAGAATCTAAACACAATTATAACCGCTTATTACCGTTACTATTTCTTATTGTCCAGCTTTACATTCCTTTAAATATTAAGCGTTGATGCCGGCTTTCACGGCCGCATTTTTGGAACGGTAACACTCATGACATGAGGGAGCGAGGGAGGTGTACAATGCAGGTAACACACGCAAACAGCCCAATCGAAATTGCAAATTTGTGCAGGGCCGCTTTGGTTCGTTAGCAACTTGTGTTTACGCGTTACTAGCAGCTAGGGTTGTCAACCACTAATTTGCTTATAGTTCATTTGATTCCAAATCAATTTCGCCACATTTGAATGAACGATAATACGAATTATTTCGATTGATTTGATTCTGAATATTTCAACTTGGAACTTTTATTTTTTATTTGATTGAGTAGGTAATCAAGTGAAAACTGTTAAATACAGTGTTTGTTGTTAGTGGTTGCTAAAACGTAATATTAAAAAAATATTTGTTTAGTGTTAGTACTTATTTTTTGTTATTTTTAAAACCAATGGCAATCTATACATATAATAAAACAGTAGAACCAGCGTGTCTGCACATTGAATATATTTAGCAAAAACTAATTGAGTACGATGACAGAATCAGAGCATCAGAATACAAAAAGATGATTTTGAAATTTTTGTCTGTCTGTTCGAAAATGCTAATCTCCAAAACTACTACACTGATTTTCACGGGGTTTCCACAAGTTAATTAAGCTTAGCTTGACGCTTCGAATAGGCTTTGTTTCATCGAAATCGGTTGAAGAAATGATATCCCAATTTAGAATTTAAAAACGAAAATTCCACTCGTACGAAGTCGCGGGCACAGCTAGTAATATAATAGTAATAGATTCGAAGGACCTACAATAGTATACCATACCATTAGCATATGTCTCTCTACTACTGGATGTCTTCTCGCCCAGCGTCGTCCTTTCTCTCAGGGTATGCTAATAAAATTAAGTTTTGAATTACGACTAATTATTCTCTGGCATTATTTTCATTAAAAAAAATTGACAACCCTAATCACGGAACACTATGGAATAATGGCCCTTCTTTTACTAGACGTTTTAATAATGGCGAAATATTATGATTTGCATATTTGTGTAGCAATCCATTACCCATGTTAGCCACCATTTGCGGTGTATGGGCGACGACGCGGCATTTGCATAAATGACTAAAGTCTCTATTTTCCTTAGTAAAATTAATAACTAATTTACAGACTGTTAGTTAATATTTATAATTTACGAAGAGTTTAATATTTATTTATTTATAAGAAGATCAACCCTATTTATTATAAAATCCAAAATCCATATACATTATTATAAAATAATAATACACAATGATTATACATTCTAAATAATGTCTAATGGTCTCCCTAATTTATAGAAATAAATGTCTTTTATATATATATATAAGGGTTGAATGTGCAGATTTTCTTTTATGGAATGAAGGCGGCAGATTAGCAGATAATCCACCTGGTGCTAAGTGGACACTGTGACGACATTGACACGCCACCTGGATTCGCCACCTACCTTTGGAGAATTAGGAATGAACTTAAAGAAAGAGTTGGAAAAACAGGGTGGGATAGAATAGGATGGGAATGCACTCTGGCATATCTCACTCACTACCGAAACACGTAGGTACATTGGGGAAAGGACTGTCTTGTTTAGTATATATTATCAAACAGGTTTTAAAAGCGTGTGTTTAGTTTTTTATTATCTTTTACAAACTTTTATTCAACTCGACTTGTAAGTATGTGTGGGTCAAATTTTGCAACTGAATTTTAAACCAGTTCCACCTAACCGATTGAGGTGAAATTTTGCACACACTTTTAAGACTGGTGTCAATACAATATAGTATACTCAGTTATGTATTTTTTTCAAAATGGCCGCCCCTACAAGGTTTTCAAAATTTATTATTTGTGGGTTACGACATTTGACTTGGGCCATCGATATACTAATTAAAACGAATAATATAAAATAATAAAAAAAAGATCTTAAACAAGCTTATATGCAAGCCATGTACTAAAACGAATAAAATAAGTTTATATTGAATTATTTGTTCTCAACAAGCTTGTCGCGCGAATTGTAAATGATACCTAGTTTTATGAATATTTCGCGACATGGCTTGACAAAACTTGTTCCTGAAATATTATTTTATTTCGACTGGGTTACATCCACCATGATCATGACCCTAGTCACCAATCATGGTCCAGTCAGCTAGTAACCACGGTTGGTGTACTCCAGTCGAATAAAATAAAAAAGTAAACAACACGTTTAAAACCCATTTAAAAGGCAAAAGACTTAAATTTTATTGATTTCTATAAGGAGCCGGGTATTTGAATATATTATTTAAATTAGATATTTTCGTCTTTAAATCGAGCATTTCAAGCGGATAGTTAATTTAGTTATGTTGTAATTATACCTGTGGTAATAAAATTCATGACATTTTAAAGATTTGGCTGCATTGTCATTTCAATACGAAACACAGTGCTGCAATGTTGCCAGCAATTTTATAGAAGAATTTGCCAGCATTTATTGCTGACTATGGTAGACATAATTTGTAAAACGCAAATTTGTTTTGCTATAAATCGAGTATTTAATATATTTAATAATAAAATATATCGAGGACCGAGATTGATTACGTACTACTGACATCGACATTTATGGCAAGTGTTTGTTAACAGGCAAGTAGGGGTAAATGAAAGATCTTTCCGATCTATTAATATGAATATTAATAGGATCTATTAACTATTAATAGGAATATGTTAATAAATGAACAGATAAATTGTGATGTAAATGTAATGTCATTGCGAATGTCCGATGTTCTACAATTGTCAAAAATCTCCAGCGAATGTTGATATTGAGTGACGAAGCTTATTTTAATGTATGCATGTATATTTCGATCATACACCGGTCATAATTGTCATTTACCACGTTTCAATTATTGAAATATGTATAATTGTTATTGTAGCGGTTATGTTATTGATATGCACACGGAACGGTAGCGTTACGTGTGCATGCGTTTTCATTTTTTTCTTATCTTTAAATTAAAATTGAATGTTGCAAAGTAGCTATTAATTGAGTAATTAAATAAGGTAGAGCAGAATGTTCCGTATTATTACAGTTATTCTATATTCTTAGTTTTATTGGGAGGTTATATAAACCCATCTCTCCAGAGCCACATCATACCACATTATAAGTCTACGTCTGATGACAAGATAAGATGGAAATATCCAATTACTGAAACGTAAATTTATTTGAAATGAATATTGAAAGTCTTTCACCAACGATAGTGATTATCAACCTTCAACAGTGAATGTCGATGGTTATTTATTCCGAACATTTACAGTAACATGTAAAAATATCCAAGCGATTCCTAGCTTAAAATGCTACCGTAACACTCAAGCCTTTATTAATAGTAGTCACGTTATTATCGTGTTCACGTCGCATAGTTGCCATTGAGACTCGGATAATAATATAAAAGTTTTACATCGCTTGAAGTCAACTACGGAACGAATCTGTTAATATCCGGCGCTAATAACATAATATAAGACAAAACAGCATGAAAACTTCATATAGATATAAAAAATGCATACGATTCGAAAAACCTACCGCTGACGCAGTGAGGTCTGCTCGAGAGTCAGGTCTAGAGACTTTAATAATTTTAATTGAACTAACTAAACTTTAATTACAAAAACGGTTATTATAAGTTTTTTAATAGTTTCAAAATGTATCCCACTGCTGGGCAAAGGCTTCCTCACTATTTTTTCATGAATCAAAAGGTCATCTTTTGGCCGATCAGCTAAATGTACATTCAGAAGGTAAAAATCCTACTGGGTGGCGATTTTTGATCACTTTTCCAGGTACATTCGGCCACTTAAGGCTAGCAATATTGATATATGTTATTACATGTATAACATGTATTATGTATATTGTACATGTATTGATTGATACATGTATTTAGCTTAAATTGACCATGTATTTAGGTCAGACGCTAGCATGTCTATTTGCAACATGTCCTATCAAAATCCTACCACAAATAGCTCTTAGAAATATGAGTGATTAACTGTACATATATGTATGTATTATAGTTATACTATGTGCATACATCTACGAGTATTTTTAAGATTTGCGCATTAAGTTTCGCTACTGTAACATTCTTATATGTAACTTGCATTCTTATATATAGCTGGGATAAAACGAATTTCAGCACAAATAGCCCCTTTAGCCATATCACACTATTGTTTATACATTTTATTGGGTTATTCACACATTCTAGACAGAACGGAAAGCTTTGAACTGCAAATAGATACGCTATCGGTAACAAAACAGGGCGAAATATGTGAAGCCACTTGGGTATTACGAGAATGTTAGGACTATTTCGTTGTATCTCTTTATTTTCATATACTTTCACGGGAGAATATTATTTTTTACGTGAATAAGTATAAAAATGTATTTATTTGTACAATTAAAGTTACTTGAATGATTGTTATAATCGGAACACAGACTATCCTTAATAATAAAAAAAACTTATTATTTATTATTATTATTTAATGATATGTAATTAAGAATAACATATACTTTATTTCATTGAGTGTAATATGTATACCTTACTCTCTTTCCGTCACTCATAAATTTTGGTGTCGATAAGGTAAGTCTCACATTTATACCGATCTGCCTATATAGAACTCGACTCTGGACGACCGTCACCACCGTCTATCACGCGGTGCACAAGCTCCATGCTGGAAATCTGTTTCACCCAGCATGAAGTCCGGCCAGCTCTAGTATCTCTTTATATGAGTGGGCCAGATGGTATTCCTGCAGTGGTGCTCAAATTTTGCGCTCTTGAGTTATCACCGGCGCTTACGCGACTCTTTTGGCTCTCATATTCCACAAAAAGCTTCCCGTTAGCATGGAAGGTAGCTCATTTTCACCCATTGCCTAAAAAGTCTAAATGTCTAAAAATGTCCTCCAAAATGCTCGGTGTGCTGAACAGAGTGAAGCGGCACTTCTCCCCTGGGCAACTCCTAATGCTTTACAAAGCTCAGGTTAGGCCCCATATGGAGTATTGCTCACATCAATATCAATTAGACCCATTTGACTCCATCCAACGGCGTGCTGGTCGTATTGTCGACGATCCCACTCTCACGTTGAGACGTTGCGTCTCTCTATGTGTTCTACCGCCTGTATAATGGGGAATGCTCTGAAGAATTGTTCAATATAATTCTCACCTCGAGTTTCTACAACCGCAGAAATGCGGTCCATTCGCATTTCCTCGATACGAAGGTAACGCGTACGGTTCGGTCCAAAACCATTTATTACCGCAAACCAGTAGGCTGTGGAACGAGCTGCCTCAAGAGATCTTTCCATTAAGCTACGATATGGGGTTCTTCAAAAAAGCTGTGAATAGGATTATGCAAGGTCGGCGGCGTACCCGCATGCCCCCTGGTATTGCAGGTGTCCATGAGCGGCAGTAACAGTTACCATCACGTGGGACCGCTTGTTAGTCCGCCCACTTCTCTATAAAAGAAAATAAGTACACATCATGGCCGAAAGTAATACACATCGGCTATGATCGGCTAGCTTCGATTTTGTAAAGCGTCGTCTCTGTCGTGTGCCGATACGTCGCTGACTTGTCAGTCGTCGTTTAGGCACACGACTGAGACCACGCTCTATAAAACCGAAGCTAGCCGATAGTCTCTTTCTAAAGGCTGATGTGTATTACTTCGGCCGGGAAGTGTACCTACCTATCTGAGTGTCGCCATGTTCCGTCCGCATCGGTCAGTAAGAGCGCTCATGCTAATTCTTTTCTTATTTTCATTCCTCCTCTTTACTTTCTTTCACTCCTTCCAACCTTTATTCCCCCATCTCTTTTTTCTAGTGTTCTAGTAGGAAACGCATTCACAACGGCTACTGTTAAGGAGTTATTTTTACGGATCTATCGGTCATTGTTATAATGAGTTACCTCAAATATTTGGTATAGGTACAAACATTAAGAGCCATATTGAGGTATACTATCAGGCAGTTTATATGCTTGTCTGTCACCTTCTTTAAATAAAATATTTATCTAACGCATTCCCCATTTCAATATTTTAAGCCGTTCTAAAGCAAATTTTTTACTGCCAGTGTTTCAAAGGTTGATCATAAAAACAAAGTCATGCCTTGTCCCCGAGGGACAACAAGGATGATGAAGCAATGTCAAGTCTCACAGCTTTACACTACTTCTACCTTTAGAATCTATAATACTAGTATATTGTGTGAAATGGTAAAGCTACACGTTCAAATTATACAGAAGGAAAAAAAAATACATTCAGTACCGCTAGCCTAATCATTAATTGATTGTGTTAAAGTTGTCACATTTTCTTGTTCTATTTCCATCTTAATTAAGTATATTAAATCTATTAATAGTTAGAATTCCTAAAATACAACCAATTATAATTTACTAACTGTTGCTACGCCTGCATTGACAGGCATAATAATTATCCTGTGTTAATCCGTGCCTCACGTATGCCAAGTTTAACAACGATTCTTTGATTAAATCCAGAGTTATTAAGTTACAAATAAACAAAATAGTATACACAAATTTTATATTTATAATATTGGCAAGAATGATTTTTGACGACATACAGTTTATTAGAAAATTTAGGCTATGTTTAGAAATGTAAAGAAAGTAAGGTCAATATGTCGGTATGTAAGTATCTTAGATAAATATATGTATCTTAGATTATACTCGTAGGTACCTACGAGTATGTTTTACATTTACTGCCCCGCGCAGCATCGCGAATACTTAGCAGTGGTAAGTTTTTAAATGTTAAGACAAATAATAAATCATATATATGAACACAATGTCAATATAAGTGTTTCAATACTTTATTAATCATTATTTAATATTCGCAATGCTTAGAGACACTTACATCGGGTTTAGGAAACTTATAGTAGGATAACAAATAACGGATAATAAACGGATAAATAAGATGACGGTCAGGGAATCGTCTGTTCACGAGTATCTCGGTACCGATAATATTAGATACCCGATCATATTCAATGGTCATAATTATCTACATTATTATCAGTACACTATTCAATCAAAAAGAACATGTCCTTCATGAGGCTTTCATTCATTTAATTTACTCAACAACAACCCATATTGTAAGTCTCATTCAGTCGCAGGATAAAGTAACAATCACCTCGTTACCAAGGTTACTCAATACATAAATTCCGACATTGTTCATGTTCTAGATAGTGGAGTATTATGAGCACAATGAAAAGAGCGAGTTGCAAGACAACTGCACTGCAACTGGGGGGCTGCGATCTCATAACAAACTCAAATAAGCTGACGTGATCCGCTTACTTTCATAGATTACAGCGTACTGAGAAAATATTTCTGTTCTTCTCGGCAGTGTCAGACCAGAATAATTCATGATTCTTGTACACAGTATTATCTTATCGCTATGAGAAATAGTTTACATGTACACACCGACGCGTGAGTATTATTTCAAATATTTGCTAGCGTAAAATTGTATTGAAATTGAGGCTGAGCTACTGCAAAGTTGAGCTGTTATAGTTACTCGTATGTACTGTTTTTTTTTGTTAGTCTTGAAGTTTAAAAAAGAAATATTCTTTTTGAGTTCTTTATTCGTTTTAAAAAAATATGATCCGATCGATCCGATCGACACATTCTTTTGCCTAATCGTAAGTGGTCAATCAATATCGCTCATTGACATCCGCATCTTTTTTATGAAAAAAATGTGGCGGCCATGTAGACAATATACTCGTAGTAGATAGGCCAAGGAGATAATGAGTGAATACTGTTTTGCAAAGATATATGCGATACATGCCAACATTTGTCGAGAATGACAAATATTGGCACGTTTGCGGGTGCCTCGCCTCCCTTAGAAAATGGTAAAGAGTAAAGAAAAGAGTAAAAATAACAGGACGATAAGGTTCCTCTTATCATTAGAGGATCCTTTTTGGGGTGGAATGGAGAGGAAGGGGGAGTAAAGAGTATAATGGAATAAGGGGTTTCTTTTATCTCATTATATCCTCTACTCGATGAGCCAGGAGAGGATAGGATAAGATGGAATGGGATGAATCATTATTCATTTTTATTATGAGCCCATTGGCTCTGGCATATCTCCCTACTCCTGAAGCACGAACATGGTACGTTTTTACATGGTACATGGTTCTTTGAAAGAGGTTGTAGAAATGGGTGATGTGCCTTCGAGGGCTCGATCACTAAGTCAGCGCTAATGAACCTTAATCTTAACCCTTTTAGACTCTACCATTTAACATCAAAGGTTTTACACCATCAAACGTTAAAAACTTGGACTATAACACTCACGCGTTTAACGCTCGATATTTATAGGTTCATTAGCACTCACTCAATGGTCGAGCGCTCAGCGCTCATTTTTGTAACACTAAGAATTCAGGCTTCAACTTGGAAGTCCTCTCGAAACTTTAAACTAAATATAAATATGCAAAAGACTACTAAACATTGCTCTACATTTTAAATGTTTATGTAACATTTATTATTCATTGATTTTGAATTTCAACAAAATGTTATATTTTTTAGATTGAATAGTTATTCAGCCCAATATTAATACCCACAATATTAATCAATTACAGCACCTTTAATTCTATTTATTATTAACTGATCATAATAATGTATTTCTATTTTTATTTCTATCAACTTCAATGCGTTTGCAGTTGATTGGTTTATTTCTTTAGTTTGATGCTTGTCAATGTCACTAATGCTGTCAGAAATAATTTTCTTTTGTATTAGTTTATTCTGATTTTCTTTAAGCAAAATATACATTTATATTTTTTGCTGCCTTTGGATTTTAAGGATGGGTTAAAGTAATATGTTATGTTAGATCGAATTTAACATTTCAGCGAACATTTTTATTATGGCCGTCACGTAAATGCATTATATAAGATGTACACTTTCTTACTTAATGTAATTTTCAGACAAGTCTGCTCTTGACAAGACCATAATAAAGTCAGGACCATGATGTCAGGACATCTCCAAAATGCTGAACTAAATTTGATTGATATCTACCGTATATATTTTTTGAAGAACGCCCACTTTATTCTTCGTTAATAAGAATCAAGTTATGCATGTGCTGTAATAAAAAGACCACCATAATAAGGTAGCCGACTGTACTTGAAATTTATATGTTTTATGACTTATTTAACAACTAGAGAAACTAAACAAGGACGCTACACGTTACACCGTGAACGTATGTTCACGAAGACCGGTGTATACCGGCCTTCAGCCAACACTTTTATCAGGTATCGGCACGTGCCTGGACGCTTCTCACCGAATCGTGATCCCGCGGTACCCTCCCAAAGCAACGCCGAGGTCCGAGCTACCGGTTTAGGGAGCCCTTAGGCTCGTTGCTACACACACTTTTTGCTCCTGGCTGAGCGTCTTCTGCGCTCGCCCTAAACTATACATGTACGGTGACTATTGAAAGGCCATTAGGGCCACAATAATTTAGCCATTCCGAAAAGAAAAAGAAACTAGAAAAAGAAAGGGATGAGATGGGGTAGTGCTAGACTAAAGCTGGCCGACCTCACGCGGCTATATTTCTAGAGTGTTATGTCATTTAATTATAATTATTTAGAAAGAATCAAATATAGATAGACAGATATAGTTTAGTGTACACCAAAAACATTCAGAGAAATACAAAGTACAAATAATTAGAAATACAACCGACGGTCTTATCGCTAAAGCAATTTCGTCCAGGAAACCTTTGGGTGGTAAGAAGTCTGTAGACGAAATAGAGGTAGAATGTGCAATAAAAAAATGTCTTTATATATTTACACAGATACATGATATATACATACAGAAAGATAATGTATCGAGATTGTCAATTTGCATGAAAATACGAGTACATCGATCGAACTGTCAAATCCAGTTATAATTAAAAGACTGTGGTAACTGGTGCTACACTCCTTGGCTTTATGAGTAAGCAGTTATTTTGCAAATTTATTTTAATACCTACTTCATGCATATCAATAATTGTTGTTTGAAGTGATAATTAAACTTAAATTAAAATGAGGTTTGATAAGTTTTCATACAAATAATCATCACTGAAATTCAGTTGAGCCGGATGTACACAACAGATTATCGAAATGTAATAAATATTGTAAAATTATTTCAACGACCGCAGACTATTGCGGACGCGCGGTTGTTTTTCATATACCTACGATTTGAAGGCTATAAAGGATTTCTGTAAAATCAAATATTTAATTAATGCCACTATTTACTTACACACAAACATTTATTAGTTACATTTTTATATGAAACTGCGGGATATAATTCTAGGATATAATAATATGATGAAATTGTCTTCATTATTTTTCTCGAAATCTTGTCTAGGCTTGCATTTAACGTGTACCTATACGAGTATGTACAACTTGTTACTGAAATAACGCAAAACTTGAGACATAACAACTAATTTAAAATATATAAAAATGTTCCAGCGCAAAATAAAATTATTTAAGGGAATAAGTCAAAAGTCACACACATGTAAAGTTTTGTTGTTCTATCTAAAACGGTGGAATCGTTCATTACTTAGTACAGGGTTAATGCCCGGGCGCCTAGACCGGCGCGTGGTTCGGCGCAGGCGCTTAGAATGCAGTTGCATTCTAAGCAGTTCGCGCAGTTGCGCGTGGAATAAAAGTTATACTAAAAATTAACAATAATTGATGGGAAAAACTGCAAAAATCCAAAAATCAACTTATTTTCAGCTTTTGCGTTATTTCAGTTATTTCAGGCGGGCTTGGTAAGTTTGGCACATGATGGTAAGAACTCACCGCCGCCCATGGACAGCTGCAACACCAGGGAATATGCGGGTGCTTACAAACAGCATACTTCAGGGGCAGAGAAAAGTAAGTGAAGTACAGAGAAAAGAGTGCATAGTATTCTTACATGCCTACGCTAACGGATTGATTGACGTTTAAAGAACGATAAGATGAGATGTGATCATACTTACAAAGACCATAGAAAGAATAGAAGACCGTATGCAGTTATTTAGAAGACGATCCACTTTGCTAAGAAGAGTTTGGCTAATGTCAGAGGAACATACATCGGCGTAATCAAGGATAGGCAACACAAGAGTGTGTACAAGCAAAACTTTGGTAGCGGTCGGGAGGAAATTTTTGTAACGGTACAGACATCGTAATGTGGTCGGGATCTTGCTAGTTACCTCAGCCACCTGTGGATTCCAACTGAGAGTATTATCAATCAATAAACTGACGTGTTTAGCTTGAGAGTGATATGCAATGATTGTATTCTTATAAATTAAAGGTTGAATTGAGTTCCACTCAAGCGTAGCCAGGCTATATATTTATATAATTATATATTCTTCTGATTACTGAATCTTATTAGCTATCTTTGATTTTATTGATAAATGTGTACAATGTACTCGTAAAATAGTCGAGTATAAAATTAGAATCAGCATTCAGTAATCAGACGATTGAGGCTGACACTGTTGTGGTGACAAGGGACGGACCCTTCCTTATCAGATTACCACTAACGCCTCTATTTAGAGGAAATAAAGTTGAAATTCCAATGATTGTGAGCATTGAAGTGAGGGAAACCTGAATAAACTGTCCGACACGCGAACGGCATACGGTAAAAAGGCTTGAGTTTAAACAACGGTGAGCTGAATTCGTAAGGCCTACTAATGCCTCTTGGGTCTTTGAAGTATTTACTTAGCTGCTACGAGAACGTTTGTTTACTGTCGTACAGTCGGCAGAATTATGTAACAATTTAATGTTGCACGTTGATAAATGGTGATTGGTTGACACTAAATTATTATTGGAAAAGTGTAGAAGGAAGGTGTGAAGCACATGGTACTGACCAACAGCTAAAAGGGAATTGTATGGGGTCGCTTGAATGTCGGCTTCGCGCCCTATTTTTTACCTTTATTTCTGTGCGCCCCACCGGGTCTGCCTCACCAGTGGGGTAGAACGGAAATGAAAAGAAAATTAGGTTACATTACCACAGTGTCCTTATTAGTGGCGCAGAATTATTTTTCCTTGCCATATATACAACTATATATAACTAAATGTTCTAACTTCGCTTGCAGGTCTTGTTATATTGAAGTCGAATTGCGTGATAGTCCGACAACATGGCGGGACATCGGCACTATCGGTGATCTTATGCAGCCTGTCTACTCCCACTTTTATTTACTACTTGTCTTTCGTCCACAGCTGCACTCGCATGGTGTAACAAGCATGTACGCATGGTGATGTTTTTACAAGTTTTTATATAACTTCACCTGTTAGTATATTTGGGACAAATCTTGCAAGCCAAATTTGAACCACTTCCTCTAAACTTACGACTTTGAAATTTTGCGTGCTTGTGACCTGCTGATGACAATACACTAAAATGATAAAAATAACCTGATGCTGCAGCTAGGATTGTCTCCTCACGAGGGCATTCGTCAATGGTTAGTAGCACGGACACGAAACTTTGCATATACGTTTAATTTTGATAGCTAAACATGATCTTCACCATGAACTGATGCTGCAGCCAGGATTGTCTCCTCATAAGGGCACTCCTCAACGATTAGTAGCAGAGATACGTGACTTTGCATGTAGGTTTAATTTTGATAGCTAAACATGATTTACACCATGAACTTATGCTGCAGCCAGGATTGTCTCCTCATGAGGGCACCCCTCAACGGTTAGTAGCATACACATGAAACTTTGCAAAACAAAACATGACTTACTACCGTAATGATGCGTTACTTGAAATGGATAGATTGAGAACTAAAAAGGTGTAAATAAAATAATATAAAAAAAACGTTTTTAAAAACAAGCTTTTTTTATATTATTTTGTATACTAAAATCTTCCACAATAAATATGAAAATCTCATCAAAATTTATTTGATTAGTAATCAAAATTGTAGGACGCTGTTTATAATTCTATAAATATAAAGATTTTAAGTTATACTCGAACCCATAGTGCTATAAGTTGATTAAATATTTGTACAGGTTTAAGGAAAAGTATTTACTGAATCGATTAAATAAAATATGGAACCTTCTGGAGACTCAAACATACTTAATTCAAGTTCACTAAGTTCAAAATTAGCGGATTTTTTTATATTTAGAGGGCTACACTTTTGAAGTCTGATAAAAACACATGCAAATTAATTCCTTATTAATTGCATCTGAATCTTAGCATGGATTAATGCGTGAACATACGGTCCGAATTGAGGGTTTCACTTTTGAAATCTGATAAAAATACAAGAAACTAAATTTCCTTATTGTAAGAACGGTAAAGAACTTTGCTTGTAAATCTTGTCCTACTAAAGCTGAATTGCGTGGTAGTCTGGCAACATGGCGAGGCGTCGGCGTATCCTATCGGCAGATCAGAGCCTCCTTGCTCACCGTTTAATGCACCTATTCTGAGATACGTTCGATTTTGGTTGGATTTTCAACTTTCGTTAAGAAATCTTCAAGAATTTCACGTGTTGATTCAGTTCCTACAGTTAATTATTTATACTAACAAGTTGTATTGTTTAAGTGGTCATATTAATTATTAGTGTGATGATAATAATTACAGAATGTTGTGAACTTTGGACGCTGTTTATGCTTTAACGCTGTAAAACATCACGTTTATGCTGTGTTTGGTTCTTTTATTTATAAATTATTTATCTTCTGGTCATTTCATAGTCCTGCTTTTAGTGAATTGTGAACGACGTATTTGATATTACTTTCAGTACAATAATTGAGCTGTACCTATGTTATATTCAAATATAATGTTTTACCTTTTATTTTCCCAAATAACATAAAATAAAAACTCATAGTATAATTTTCTTCCGTATTCCTTTATCAAGATTTTATCATGCTTAGTTTGTAACGTATTCGCCCAGGATCGTAGATAGTAAGGGTTTTGTGCTTTCATATGCCGCAGAAAAGCTCTGGTTCTTCTATTTGCTGTTTTTATGTTTCAGTCTTTGGAAGTTCGTCAACAATTTCATTGCCGACGAAGCCTGAATAACCTGGAATCCATCTAAGTGTCACTCTATACTTTCATACAGGAAGTTGAGGTTAGATATGCTGTTCTTAACTAACTTCGACCGAATCTCCGGTCCGAGTCGAGTGCTAAAAGAGCTACCCTGCTTTTAAAATTGATATAATTCTGGCCAGGCGCAATGACGACTTCAAGAATGTCGCCTGTAGTGGCTGGATGTGAAGGGCAGAAGACCGTGTGTGATGGAGGTTCTTGGGAGAGGCCTATATCCAGCAGTGGAAAGAAACAGGTTGATGGTATGGAATGGTATAAGTAATAGAATAACGAACAGATTTTACATTTACCTATCCACCTCTGTGCTCTAGGTAGTTACAATTAATTACCACTATTATTTTCCATACCAATTACTATTTAAATTATTTAATATTAACAGATCGTTTGGGAGGTAGGCTAGCGGTCACTACGTTACTTACAGCCCTCTGAGGTGCATAGTCGCATGTTCTACCGAATTTAGGTACGTACAATTAGAACCGCAAATGGGGTATATTCGCATCTGCGGTTTTAATTTGAAATCTGTTCCATGTAGCCATGTTTCCATATAGCATTTAGTATTAATATGCACATGTTACCTACTTTTCCTGGAAACACCCTAGTTTTCAACTGTTCAGTGGGCTTTATGACAGAGTTTCATCGCAAAACTGCGATCATAAAAGAAATATACCCAAGCAGTAGACTATTTTTAATTATATGAGCATATTCATTTTTTAAGTCTTTTTGTTCTTAGGTGTCGCCTGGTCGCAGCGACCGTCCCACCAGGCGACCAGAGTAGCTCCAAAGGAGCTACTCTGGTCGGGTCTATTGGGTCTATTGTTAGCTATGAAAGTCGCTAACAGTTAGACAAGACTTTCGAAAACCGTAGCGTGGTGTTTCAGGAATGAATAAGGTTTGACCGATGTAATTATCCATACGTTCTCATACATATTGAATAGGAAGTATAATAGGATGCAGAAAATCTCTCAACCCATTACATTCCTTACTCCCATCACGAGAGCATTAAGTGAGTGAGTTAAAGTGAGAGTGAGTTAAGATTACATACTGTCGTTTCTACTATATTGAGCTGTGATAGTGGAACCGATATGAACGGGTGGCTGTTTACAATGCACTAACATTTTATCATAATAATAGATTAAATTCAATTGAGCTCATGAAAAGCAATGCCGTAAACATTGTTCAGATTTTGAATGGTTTGTTTAGAAACTAAAGTTACATACATATATAATATGACTTCAGCAATATTTGATTATCATTTTGGTAACCAGCGCTTTAATTATGTGGTTCCTAGATTTCACAATTCATTTAGAAAGTCAGAAAGAATTATTATTTTTGATATTGTTAACTGTTTTCTCCTTACCACTCATAAGGTTGCCTGAAAAAACTCGCTTTGGCGAGAAGGCCGCCTGTTGTACTTTTCGTGTTAATAACTTAAATTGTCTTTTTGCAACATGTATTGGTGTACAATAAAGAGGCTATCTATGTATATAAATACAACAGTAACCAAATTAAAACAATTTGCGCTGAGTACTCGAATGTTCACGCGCTAAGTCAGCGCTAGGAACCTTAGCGCACGAACGTTTAACTCTCGGGTTTTATGGTTCACTAACGCTTACTCAGCGCTCGACATTCGAGCTCTAATTGAGCTGAGCGTCATCTCAACAAAAATTTGATAACCGTAACCAGCCCTTTCATCATCCGCTGCTGTACATGGGCATCCTAGTGCACATTGTCTTGTGCATGAGAAATCTATGAAATGTATGGTGGTGTAGTTCGTCAGGACTCGTGGTAGCGGCTTTGTTTCCCTCAGTAGCTTTTACATCACCCACGGAAAGCGATGGCGTGGTTTAACACTAAAGCCGGCCGACACTACGCAGCTAAGAACTCGTCGATAAATAGATAGATAAAACTCTTTATTGCACACCAAAACAAAACATGACAGTTACAGATATTGTAACGGATGAATTACATAAAAGGCGGTCTTATCGCTATTAGCGATCTCTGCTACACAACCTTTGGATAGAGGAAATAAAAAAAATAATCACAGGTACATAGACGGTGTACAGTATACATGAATTGCATATAATACGTACATATATCAATACACATATACACAACATAATATACTACTACTTACATTACAGTAAATATTTGCACACGCACGAGAAATAAGTAGTTGGGCGATCTTATATTGTGTATAAAAGGAAAAAATAGTTTTAATATTGCACCTAAAGATTTATTCTAACAGATCTCGTGATATAAGAATACAAATTGCAGCGAAATCTCCTTTGCCTTGTTCCAACCAATTTTCCAAGAGAGATTAATAGTTTATTACTTTGATAAGATAAAAAAAGAACTTATTATCCTGGTTCGATGATAGACAAGATAGACCGAGGTTGAAATAAAATCCGTAATGGAAGGTCGCTTCGCCTTGGGCAAAGCAAAATCAATTTCAGCACAATTCTCATTTTGTCGATACTTTCATTTTTCCATTGGAAACGGTTAGTTGTTGAAAACGGTGAGTTGTTATTTACGGTGAATGCGAAGCTACCCTGAAAATCAGCGCCCAAATCAGCCTAGTCTGAACGTTGCTACTAATGGGATATGCTGATTGAAATATCGTATTTCTTTTCTGTAAGTATATTTAGGTATATGTTATATTTAATAGTCTGTCATGCTTAAATAGTCTTAGGTTAATCTTCATATGTACTTATTTAAGTCTGTTGCAATGAATAAAGATATTTCTATTACATCCTGTTCTACTGTTTGTAGTTATTAATATTTAGCTCTTTTATCCAATTCTAAATCCATATAGATATGAGAAAACAGGAATGGTTCCCATGAGCCTCGGGAGAGGTCTATATCCAGCAGCCGAGAGACATAGGCTAAGGTTATTAAATTGACACAGCACTGCAATTTTTTTTCATTCATTTTATCAGCGAAGGAGTTGCCATTTATTGTGTTCACAGTGTCATTATACCAGATTTATATTCTTACACAAATTAGTATCTGCAGTTGCAGTTGCTAACGAAAATAATTTAACAATAGAGGCACGGGAGATAATTTAGACACTCAAAAGTTCCAAATATAATTTGGCGACATTACCAACATGCTCTAATGTAAATATGTTAATACCATCAACAAAACTACCTAGTCATTTAATTGCTTTTAAATCTAATTTTCTGCCACCATTATTCGTGCCTTATCATTCTGCGGCTTGTTTCATGGAAGTAACAAAATGACGCCTTTTTTCATACCATTAAGATGATTGCCGGTGACTTGTGGAAATATTTATAATGTAACACTGTTTACTTGTCACAAGTAATTCTATGTAAATAATTTGTGACAGACTTTACAATTAGTCTGTTGAGGGTGTCAGTGTCTTTAAAATGAGCCAGTTAATTAAATAAGCATTAAAGTACGTCTCAAATTTTGGTTTGCAAAAAATCTCATATCTAAAAAGAATACTACTAAATCAAAGTCCCTCAATTAGCCAGGGAAATAATCGACGTTTTGTCCACGGATTTCTATTCATATCATATTTTAATTTAATGTTTTTTTGGAATGTACCGTCCTTCAACAAATTAGATTAATAGAACCTACTTAATACAAATAAATTCCCTTTTATACAGCACGCGGAATACGTTTTGAAATACCTTCAACGTTAAAGGAATACCTACTCGCCGACTTTAATACTTAAAAGGAAGGCTGAGATAACGAAACGCAAAATGTGACTTGTGATAAAAACGTAATTTCCTCCTGTACCACGGAAAACACCAGTTTCATTTGGTTTTATTCGGAAAAATGTTTTGCCCGGGGCCAGCTTCCCCCATTGTACAACTGTCACGGAATCTAACAATCGTCTGAGGGCACATTCAAATGATAATCTGGGCATACGCTTTGCGAATTCGAGCAGTAATACGTGGTAGGCTGCCGCCAGAAACGTCACATTAGCTTGATTTAAACGTATTACCTGACATGCCCGCTGTAGAGGTGAATAACTTGATTTAGTTTAAGTATATCTTTCAGGCTCGCTATACGCTCGCTCGAAACAGCATTTTCATTAAACAAATTGGTTTTATCTAACTTTTTCTTATTAGCTGCTTTTCATAGGTCGCCTTTTAGCATGACTTTGAAAAGTTTTCATATGGATCACTGATTATTTCGTGCTCATCTAGTTTAGTGGTGAGTAGATAATGCACGAGTAGACGAAAGTCTAGCCTGTAAATGTAAATGAGTCTAGCCTGAAAAGAATTATTAAAACAAATTATTAAAATTGAAATATTGAATTATTAAATAATAAAAATAACGCAAAAGAAAAATGCGTCTCCGTCATCTTAAACATTGACAACAATATACTTTAGCGACAACACCGTGTCGTCTGCAAATTATTCAGACCGAATCTTTGTACCCAATCCCCGAGGCGATGACTTCAAGCTGTGCTCGCGTTTGAGGTTAACATCAAGTGCGTGTACTTCACAACACTACCCAGCATTTTCAGATTTGTCTCTAAAAATAATTTTCCACGCGTCGACAGGAGAAGCAGTAATACAAGTGCGAATCCCCATTAAAGCGTCCTTAACGTAACATAATAAAGTAGTACGAAACCTTTATAAAACTGTGGCATACAAATAGTTTACACGGCGCCGTATGCACATTAATTGCTTTGAAAAATAGTTTGATTAATTTGCGATTCTACACTTCTAACCATGCTTACTCTGCTTTCACAATTGCTCTGACTACTTTGAAGTACTCTTTCGACTACTTTTGACTACTCTGACTCATGCTCCGCTCTGAAATTACCAACTCATGCTTCTTTCAAGAGAATTGGTACGTTGCCCGGATGGATAAAGATGGAAAGGATTTTACATCTTTGTTTCTAAACTTTTATCATAAGTATAAAAGACATGTATCACAGGTGTCCATGGACGACTGTTTCCGTTCATCAACAAGCGGATTTATCTGCCATATTCGTTCCATGGAAAAATATAACAGCTTCGATACTCTACTGGTTACATATGTACTGTATCTATGGGTACGCCATTAAATAAACATCTCCGCAGCTCCCCGCTAGTTATTAGCGCTGCCTCGCCCCATCCACTCGAGGCGCGCTGATACGGCACGCAGTCGGATGCGGGGGCAAAATCAATTTCATTTTTCGTCACGTGCATTAAAGCTCGATAGAAACCGCGCTGTTTGGAGCAGCCTCTAAAACTCTATAGAGATCAATTAACTTTTCAATCTAGCACTATTCAGTAGCTAGTTTTTCAATATTTCCCCCAAAAACAGGATCCAAAAAATATAGACTGTTTAGAAGAGGAATTGGATATGTTATATAATATCAATCGAGGAAATATGTTATAAAATAATAATAAATATTCACTAAAGGCGAACAAAAAATAAGTAAAGTTAAAACATATGTAGAACGAGTCATGTTTTAGTTGTAGCTGAAGTTAATTAACAAGTTATTGTTATCTTAAAAAACAAAGCAGTGAGTGACATTATTACAATAGTTGATATACTCGTAACATATAATAAGCATTCTTATACAAGTATAAGACACGGGTACATATACAAGGTAAATTGCAGCAACGTATTGATAGAAGTATGTATAGACATTGTAAACACATATCAGTCAATGCTAAAACTAATGTACTCGTATTTCTCGTCTGGTTGGTTCACAGGGAGATTTCTTTAATCCGTTCCGATACGTAACATTTTCGTTCACTCCACTCGTTTCGTGTCATTACAGAGAAGCGAAGATATACACGTCAACCAACGTAAAGTTTACCTCTTTTAAACACTTCGGTGAGTTGTCAGTATAAGGTCCTAAGATTGACATTGGTATGAAGTTTTCTACGTTAAGTGTAAAGCGTTGGTTATTCCTTACGATGTTTTACTGCGATTGATTCCGTCCGCAAGACCGATGCCGGGCCGGAGCGCAGCCAGCTATCCTGTACTTATCTAATTTTATTGTCACTCTTCCCTGTCCGTCGACCCTCTGCTACTGAGACCGCTTTGAAAGAAAACTAGAAAATTCTTTCTTCCCCTACGGATATTTTTATCTTAAAAGGACATCTTTATTCGCAAGCAGTTAAACTCAATTTAACATCTAACCGTTGTGAGATAAACGGACTACCCATTGTGCTAGCCGGGTTATAAGTTTTGGCGAAATATAACGGTGGATTTTTCTTAAAAATGGTTGGTTACATTGGTTGTCAAGGTAAAGAAAGTACCTCCACAATTAGTAATCGCGACCTCCACATTTTTACAGCACGATATTAAAACTTTTTTTTTTCGATTATTAGATATCTATCTATCCTATCTATTTATATATAATACTTAAGATTTATGTAGGTGTACCTAGACCGGCCAGGTGGACTGACGACTTGAAGAAAGTCAACGGTAATGCCGGGATGAAAAGAGCGGGGAAGACCGTGTGCGGTGGCGGTCCTTAGGAGATGCCTATATACAGCAGTGATGAGACACAGTTATTATTAAGATAATTCAATATTACACGATGACAGTAAGCGCAAATTCCGTGTCCATTTTTAGCTTAAAGTAAGCAAGTATTTTATCGTGAGGTAAAGATTTTAAAAAGTGTTCGATATTTATTATTCTTTGGTTAAGTTCCTACTTCTTAAATAAATTTGAGGCATCTTAACTAATAAAATTTTGATACCTAACCTAATAAGTCTACTAGTTATTATTATTTAACATAAATAAGTCAATTGCCTTAATTTCATTACTAAAAATACGACCATCTCACTTTTAATGAATAACATTGTCTCATACACGAGTCATGATGGAAGTAGTGAAACTTTTCTCTCAGTAAATATGAATAGTAAATATATATTAAGCTCCCTGAATTTTATGTATACTTAATTACTTATATACAGATTATAGTAAGCCGGGGATAGAAGATAAAGTAATGACATCTCAAACCAAAAAGACAGTGTGGATTGACAAGTTATATTAAAAATATAAATTTCATGCTCTACATTCGTGACGTTTTCTTGCTATTTTACTATTCATTCGTATTTCAGTAACTATATTTTGTTATAAAATATCCATGTTCTGCCTTACACCAAGGCCACTGCAGTATCTTATATCAAAGATATATATAATCTAGAGATATTACAATGGCGAAACTTCTGGTTGCTAGGTGCTAGAACAAACACGTTCTTCTGATCATTAGTGTAAGTAAGGCACTAACCAGGTATGCATAAACAACGAATATACAACGTGTCACTGAAATAAATTAACAATAAATCGTAAAACGCTAGTTTTCACGAAATAATTCAGTAAAGAGGGTGCATGTATATTTTATTAATAGCTACCGTATATAATCAATCCAACTGTCTCATTTTTTTACACGTGCCAATGGTGCAATTAGCACATTCTGCCACTATCAAGTTTTTCTTCGTATTAAACAATTTCAAAGTCTATAATCCTGTCAATGTCCAGTCCCGTCGAAATAAGTCACTCAGTATAGTGATAGTAGTAGGTTTACTGAGGACAGTAGACAACTACTTGAAAGGACACAAAAAACGCAGATCCATGCTTTTATTTGATTATCATGAACATTAAACACTTTGAAGTTTAATAAACTATCAAAACGTTATTAAATGACAAAACGTACATATACAATTTTTATAATAAATCAATTTAAAACTCAATGTCACTTCTCGAGTTCCCGTCACAAAGTCAACTGTCTCTTTTAAGATGTATCTACACTAATATGTGCAAAAATATTGACGGGCATGCAACGCATGCCGGGCACACCTAGTTTTATATAGAGAGAAGGCAGCAATCGAGTAGACAGTCAACCTTCGTGATACATGCTAACATCAGTCAAGCATGACATCAAGAGTTATCAGTCAAGTATACTTACTATTAGATGGAATTGGATGGATCAGGATTGAGAGTTGAGAAAATAACGGGATGAGGGATTTCGGGCCCAATGCAGATTGGTGGACAATACAGATGCCCCAGAGTGTGAATGCGTATGTTTGAGCAGGCGCGTTTACTAACGATGTTTTCTTCCACCGCTGGATTAGAGATAGGTAGTTGTAAATGGCCGATGACCGCGCCAGTCTGAAGTGAGATTTAGCATCCATGCATCCTGAAGAGAGATCCATGCATTTCAGAACAGTTTTATAAGTCATATTTAACGACATATAGTTTATAATATGTAGGTAAAAGAGTAGATATTGTTTTTTTTCGAAATATTTGGAACTACTAAACCGATTTTGCTCATCATCAATTTTAACTATTGTATTTAAATTTGTGACAAATTTAATTTCAACGCCTTAAAAACAGGAGGCAATATATAAAAAAATAAATTTTTTTGAACTCTAATTCACAAATACGGGTACAAACTGTTAAAGTATAAGTTTTATTTTCTTCTGCCATTCGATGCTTCACCACTATATTTTTTATATTGACGTAAAAGTGAACTTAATAAAGTAGAATATTATGAAAGAAGGTCAATGTTAGCAGATTGCCATCTGCAGCTCACTGAAATTCATTTGAATTTCAGTACACATATTCAATTTTCCTTTATTGTTGCTGTAATTTGTTTTCCTTTGCGCGCTACATTTATATTTTTAATATGAAAATTTCCGTATTCAAAATTTAAAAACATAAACTCCGGTGGCATACGCAAGTTTCAAACGAGATTTCGCTATTGTCCTTACATTTAAAAAAAAAATGTTTAATTAAAAGTTGAGGAGCTTTATTTGGCCTTTTAACGTATATGTAAACTCCTAACTATCTAGCCTTGTAACGTAGCCGTGAAGAGGATTCTACAAGGTCGGTACCCGCAAGCTCCCCGGTGTTGTAGGTTTCCATGGGCGACGGTGCCCACTTACCATCATGAGCCGCTCGTCTGCCAGCCCCTTTATGGTCCACTGCTCGACATTCGCCACTTTTTTAGATATGGTGTATTTCCACACAGTTTATTGTATCGTTATCGTTTAGATAATATATGTTTAAATGGGAGGGAGTGAGTGCACGCTACAACCCCAAAGCCTCTAGATCCACTCAACTGGCCAAGTTACCTTTCTCTCACAGAAGACTACCGTAAAATGTATTGCATGTGCCACTTTATCCTATTTCCCCAATATACAGTACGTTTTTAGGTAGTGAGTGAGTTAGAGGCAATATGCCAGAGCCCATTCCCATCTCATCTATCCTATCCTATCCCTTCCATTTTTCCAATGGTTACTCAAAATCCATTCCTAAATCTCTAAAGGTAGCCGGCGCATCCCGGGGTGTATCAATGTTTGTCATTCAGAACTGATGTTGGCATGCATCGCGGCGGTCCACATGCATATCCACTTACCACCTGTCTGCTCTCCTCCCGCCTCTTTCTGTATAAAAAATATATAACTCTTGTATATATATATTGTAAATATGTGTTTTTCTATGTTTGCTTAACTAAGAAATTGATCACCGTTAATCGAGAACTAGTTAGTTTTTTCGAAATTAAAAAATCGTGATGTCGACGATAGATAGATTTTTTCAAAACATAAATATATAATTTTCAGCATAAAATAGACAAAGACAAGTTATCAAGTACACTGAATCAAGTTTAACAAAAGTAACGGAGATTGCGTTTAAAGAACCGTATTTCCTTGTATGAAAATGAAGCGCGGGCTCTCTCGCCGAATTTATTTTTGTTACTTATGGTAATTGCTACATTTATTTTGAGACTGAGATTACATTGGATAACGTATTCTAAGAAAATGTCACGTAAACTAAATACAAGCTCACCTGCCCTTCGGCTTATATTAGGCTAAGTTCAAGCCCAGGCTAAATTAAAATTGGGTTGAATCGTTTATTTATAACCGTACCCCAAAACCTTCTACTACCACTAAGTTCTATATATATTTCTATGTGTATTTGTTTATTTATGTATATATATGTGATAATTTACATGTATTATATTTTTATATTTATATAATGTTTCTCGTTTCCTATATAATAATAAACATATAGAAAAATCTAGACGATTGAAACGGTAAGCAGTGCTCGCAATGCTTTATTTCGTTGCGGTGGCGCCTGTAAGTTAGGCAACATTCAGTTACAGCATATTAGTCAGTCTAGTATTTACTCTTGTTTCTTTGTCTTGTTGGCTGTTCTATAAAATAAATAAATAAAACTCCAGTAATACCTATATTTCGTACAGATTTTTACAATGATTAACTGTGTATTTTATGTCGTGTTGTGTGTGACACAAAAGGGGGACATTCAAGAATTATATTTCTTAATTTAATCAAGCACAAGCCAAATTTAATTAAATTAAATAAACCGTATGTTACAGATAACCTAATCTCAAAACTACAGTAATAAATCTTTTACAGATTTGTAGAATGATTGACTGTTTTCATAATGTAACACACATTATAAATGTCTCATCTTTGTGTGTGATGAAAAGATTAGACTTCCTTTAAACCGATTGTTTTAATTTAATACTGGTAAGGTTAAATTTAATTACGTTAGATACAGCAGTACCAATACGTAAATTTCGTACAAATTATTGACTGCGTTTTTATACCCACACAATAAAGTACTTATTACAATAAATGGAATTTAGGAATTTAATTAGGCTCTTGTTAAATTAAAATAGGTTAGATTGTTTGTTTAATACGAGCAGGTATAACCTAATCTCAAAACTGCAGTACCTTTGTATATAAAATGATATTGATAAAAGTGAATGTTAAAATTTAAAAAAACGGCGGGAACTTAGTTGCCAACCCAATATACTCGTATACTTATAAAATGATTGACCGCACAATAAGACGACATTAGTAAATTGAATTTTTGAATTTACTTATTAAAATTTCAGTCAACATAATTCTAACCTATTGATATTCATAATTTATTTGCTAAAACATAGTAATGTTTTGATGCAATTACTCTAGGTATAAATCTCAAATCGGTCAGTCGGTCGGTATCTTTTGTGCTAAAAAGTGAGCTACTTCTATACTAAATCAAAACATTAATAAAAGGAGCAGAGATTATATCTAAAGAAAAACTTGTTTCCTGGTAGCTCCCCGAGTTCATCTGTTCGCCACATTACCTATGATAATTGCTACATTTGCTTTGCGAGCGGGATGACATAAGTAGAACAAATACAGTATGAAATATATTAAGTGCAGTATGAAATATGTTAAATACGACATGAACTATGTTAAATACAATATGAAATATGAATGAAATGTGTTATGAAATATGTTAAATCAACTTCAGAATTAGTTAACGGAATCATTATTTTTTTATGTAATATTTTTTAAAGTGGAGTGTAGGCTTTCTCGGCCGGTGTCCATATTAATTGAATCTTCCGGGTTACTTGGCCGAGGTCTTCTCTCTCTTTTGGAAAACGTTTGGAAAAAAGAGAAGAGATTCCAGAAGACCTCGGCCAAGTAACCCGGAAGATTCAATTAATATTTTATAATTAATTTGTATTTTCTTGTTGTATATTATATTAAAAACTACATTTTTGTAAAAACAAGTAGTTTAATATCACAATAAATAGTCATACAACATTACACTATACGATCAAAAACAAATTTCATTTTTCTCTTAGGAACTTTCTTTTTATCAGTTGACCCATATCTTTTGCTTTTATAAACTTTAGTTCAGTGTTAGATATTTTTGGGAATAAAATAATGCTATTGAACTTATTGTTAATTTAAATTGTTTATAATCCCTAGAAATTTGTACTTAGAATATTTTGAGTGCTAAGATAAACCTCTACGGTTTACATGGCACCAATAACATGAATTATGTATTGTCTCTTACTTTAATAGGTATGTGTTTAAAATTAAAAAATATAAATAGAATAAATACTAGCAAATCCGTTGAGTTTAGCTACTGCTCTCCCACTTTAAGTCGAGATGACATTGGGACTCGACGTGTAATAATAAAGTGCCAGAAGGCCGCTGCTCGGCTTACGACCGGTGTTTATTTTTCCGAATGGAGTTTACTGCCTGTTTCAATTCTCTTCTTTAGTGCTGCTGCTATGTTGTGTTATCTACTTAAAAATAAATCTTAATTATCCTTGCAAATATTGTAAATAGTACCAATATACAGATTTTATATTGTAAATGGGTCTAAACGCCTATAATTATTATATACTTGCTTACCTTTTATTTTCACTGGGATGTTTTGACACAGGCTACACCGGCCGTAGTCATAAAGGTAAACAAAAGCGTTCACTAATTATATACGCATTTCTAGACCCGACTTACAATATAAAATGTGCTTAACACGCAAATGTGTAAAAAGTAATATATAGATTATCGCGAAAGAGTGCAACGCCATCATTGACTAATTTACTCCCGTTCTTCAAATTCTACACATACTTAATCTTTCTCTGTCTCTGTCCCAACGTTATGTCTTATTTTTTTTAGGATCGGTCCTACTATTTTCATGAGCGATTTTGTGCGCTCTTTGGTCATTTCCAGGTTTAATCAAATCGTCTTCATATCCTTTTGGAAGGGTTCCAACCCAGGTCGTCAATGTTAATGTGTATATTAAAATACAATCCAATTTGATCACTGTCATTACAGACTCCTCGTAAAATAATAAGAGTGATATTATCATATTTCAAGACATTTACCAGTTTGTGTCTGTCCATTGCCAGACAAAGACCCCTCTCAAAGTGCTCCGAAATGTTCGATTTGGGTTCAGCCACCACCCCCTCTTTAAATCATATTAGTATGTTGTCTCCGCTCGAACACTCGTTTGCCTTTGTTCCAAAGGCTGTCAGTTCCATTACATACTCGATTGATACATATTTATATGCAACACATAACAGTCTAGAATCTATCTATATGCCAACAGAATGGAATGAAAATGCAAGAAACGACTGCCATGAGTAGAAAATCAAAAACGTATGAACACCGACACAAAAGCTAAGTAGGTGTTATGAAATGAAAATTCGCCATTTCTTCACGTCTCTCTATGTTAGCGCGCGGAAAAGTCCACTCCACTTGACAGATGACCCGCGCGCGCTGCGGAAAAATACGCTTCAGTCTCGAGAGCCCTCGCTTAGAACGGCCGGCCACGGTTTTTAACGTAGCAATAACAGTTATTTTTATGATATTGTAATAGGATATACAGACTTCATGAAAATTGGTTTTCGGTAATTTATCTTGTATTTATATTCTTTTTTATCTTCTATGGAAAGTTTAGTAGAGCTATTGAATTCAGATTTTTCATCAGTTGTTCAATTGATGAGATCACATCACATCTATCTATCTATCACATCTTGAAATAAACCGTTTGTTGACAACAATACCACTAAGATGTGTGTAATATTTATCGCTTTTTTATATAAGTATAGAAAGAAGGCGGCAGACGAGCAGAGTTCAGCCGGTGTAAAGTGGATACCGTCGCACATGGACTTCTGCGATACATGCCAACATCAGTTCAGAATGAGAAACGATGGCATACTCTCGGATGCGCTGCTCATCTTTGCAGATTTAGGAATTAATTTGGTGAAAGGGTTAGACAAATTGGGAGGGACAGGATAAGATACTTATCAGTGTACTAAAATACGTTTAATGGATGGATAGAACCAATCGATCAATTACTATAGCTTGGTGATTTGGAGGTTTTGGAGTGAAAACTCCGAGAAGTGATACTCCGTGAGTCCGAACTATTTGCTTATTTCATTTTCCTCTCCTTGTCAATTGTGAAAATCTTTGTTAAGAAGCTCTACGTGTTTCTATGTACAAAAATTTAAATGTGACTTTAATCCTTCAAGAACAAAACTTACATTTATTGGATATCCTGAACAAATATTTTTACCCGGCATTATTAAATTTACAGTCTTAAGTACGAATAAGTTACTAAACACCTACTCATTTTATTGTAATCAGAACTAACAATACAAAATTAGTATAACTTATGGATTATCCTCAGTATTACCATGGTAAATTATAACTTGTATCTACTGTATTACCTGTATTGTATTGATTTTTATAGTCACTGTTATAGTTAACATAAATATAAACCTAAAACGGCAATGGACAGATAATATACTCCGAAAGACTGTAATGCGATGAAATAGACGAATCCCTAAATGGAGACTTATCAGCGGTTTGAGACGTCCTGTCGTCTGGTGGTTGCAGATCATTTGAAAAAGGTTGCAGCTGGATGAGAAGAGCGAACATTTCAAAGTGGTGGAATACGTGGTCGGATTACAGGGGGTCTACTGTAGTGTCTACAGGGGTTGATGGGAATATTATCATCACAGAGTATAAATGGAGTTTCTCGTTCTCCATGACTGCAGATAGATGTTATTGTTAGTTGTTACAGGCTGATAGCATACAATGGTATCTATTTAATAAAGAAGTCAAAGATGATAGACAACAAAGAGAACGTTGAGTGATACAGTAACGTTGTGTGTTGTAACATTTGTATGCACTGTATTGCACCATCTCTGACGGCATCGCGTGACTTTGTTGTATGCTGAACTTTCCTCTACACGGAATTTATTTCGTGAAAACTGATAACTTTTATTCTACGACTTTATTAGGTGCAGGTAATTATTAATTTAACTCTCTATATACTTGTCCTTTATTTGAACAGTTATGTTAAAAGAGCAAGCCAGGATGGCATTTTCATTGGCATATCAATACGACTTACCAGAGAAGATATTATCCCAATGTATGTTTTTTTTTTTATAGGAGAGACAATCAGGAAAACCCTGCATGGTCACCTGGTACCATCTGGTCTAGCTAGGCTAGTCTAGGTGGTACCAGGTAGTGCCGGACTCCTACCGGCTAAAAAACCTGATTGCCTCAACATCATGTATGTCTAAGTTCTTGTGGCCCTAGTGGCCTTTCAAGAGTTACCGGTCAGCCCAATGGTTAGTATTTTACAGAGATCATAATGAAACCGGTTACCAACGAGCAAAAACAGTTTAGCCAGTAAATAAGGCATTGACGTACGAATAAATAGGAAGATTTTGACCTATGAAATTCCGTATTGGAATCCTTTGACAAACGAGGCAGCAAAATGAATCGTGGCGAACTATAAATTCATAAAGTAAAAGTGCATTGAGGGCGGAATCCCCTTGTGTCTGTGTGCGGTCGAGTGGCAGCCACTCCGGTTGACTGATGACCCGTAGCCCGCCCGAGAAAATGCCCGGATTCTGTTGTGAAATAAAACATTAAGAACGTTATTAATTCGCCAACAAATCGCGTAGTTTCATAACTGAGTAGCGCGATCCGGAATTGTAAGTTTCGCTGCCGCTTCACTGATCGCGTTGTGTTTTTAATACATTTGTGTATTTAAGTAAAACAGTTTAAGTAAATGTATGTATCTTATTGTAAAAAATATATAGTTTCTGATAATTATGTATAAAATAAAATGTGAAAATCATTCGTAAAAACTGGAGATAAATAAAGATAACATTAAAGGAACAATGAGACAATGAGGGGCTTAATAATAATAAGTCTCGAGACCAACCTGAGGTGATTGGGCTTCCATGTGCCTGGATTTCAGCGAAGATACAGAAGACGGTGCTGCTCGATACCGTGCGTAGCGTTCGCCGGTTTCAGGCCTATCCCGTGTTTCTGGATAGAACAGTCAAATTATCACTTATTGTTCTCTTTACACTTTTCCCCAGTGAACAGTGTTGCCAGACATATAGCACGCTAAAGCCACACGTTCAAAAAGGCTGCGAACTTATCCGACTACCTAATATAATAGAAATAACTCCTGTTTCTCATACGAAAATCTTTAAAAGAAAGTATGAAAAATATTCGTAAAACTCGAGATAAACTAAAACGAATTGATAAACATAAGATTATAAGGATATAATAAAGGTATTATTAGTACATTATAAGGATATAATAAAGGTATTAGTATATTATAAGGATATAATAAAAGTATTAGCAGGGCCGTCTTTACCAGGGGGTGCAAGGGGTGCGGTGCACCCCGGGCGCTCACCTTTTAAAGGTAATGAAAAAATATAACGCTATAGTAAACAATTACACAATAGGATATTTGACTGTCATAGGATACACAATAGGATATTTGACTGTCATAGGATACACAATAGGATATTTGATTGTCATAGGATACACAATAGGATGTTTGACTGTCTTAGGATACACTCCCGCACCCCGGCGCAGAATAGACTTAAGACGGCCCTGAGTATTAGTATATTATAAGGATATAATAAAGGTATTATTAGTACATTATAAGGATATAATAAAGGTATTAGTATATTATAAGGAGATAATAAAGGTATTAGTATATTATAAGGATATAATAAAGGTATTATTAGTACATTATAAGGATATAATAAAGGTATTAGTATATTATAAGGAGATAATAAAGGTATTAGTATATTATAAGGAGATAATAATGGTATTAGTATATTATAAAGAGATAATAAAGGTATTAGTATATTATAAGGAGATAATAAAGATATTAGTATATTATAAGGATATAATAAAGGTATTATTAGTACATTATAAGGATATAATAAAGGTATTAGTATATTATAAAGAGATAATAAAGGTATTAGTATATTATAAGGAGATAATAAAGATATTAGTATATTATAAGGATATAATAAAGGTATTATTAGTACATTATAAGGATATAATAAAGGTATTAGTATATTATAAGGAGATAATAAAGGGATTAGTATAAATTACAGTTTTCTAACATAACAGATAATATTCTTTTCAGTTAACGAAAAAGTTTTTCTAAAAGTATGTATGTACCTTGTTTCCTAGTATTGTACATTATGACATAAATTACTTTGCATTCTGCTTGCAAATGTTGAGATCGTAAAGCCGTTGGCACTGTTTTTAATTACCATTACGTAGCCTGCTTTAAAGCGATATTGCGACAAGAACTCAGAGATTTAACAACACAAAACCGCGGATGTTGGTGTATATTTCACATGAGTAAGGCTTACCATCGAGCGCTGATGCGAATGTTGTGAGGACTTATTAAGAAGTTCTCATACATAGTCGGTAATCATTCTTGTCAACTCGCCTCGAAGACACGCGAGCTGTAATGTACGCGTTTCCGAAACGTCTTAAATATGACACGGTGTGTAGGGATTAAGGGTTTTCTTGTGCTGAACTTATACTAGGGTTTGCAAATGAAATTGGTCTAACATATGCCGTTCTGCAACTAGCCCCCATGTACAACTTTGACGGAGTAGTCGAGCCGCAACATGGTAATAATTTGATCAGGCGCCCTGCACGCGGAACTTTATGCCAATTGAAAAGTTCTACTGCACTGAAATATGTTGTAACAACGGCTTGAGCGACGGCTCGCTGCCTTTTTGGTTGGTTAATTGGAATTTTACTAATTTTTAATTGTTGTTTGCTTCTATCAATATATTCGTTAAGTAAATGTTTATAATTAATATATACCTAATTAATATAAACAGAATCCGTATTCGATGGACCCAGTGTTTAAAGGTTACCTTATACGGGAAACAAAGCATGCTGGTTTCTAAAACTCTATTGCCGTTCTGCGTACTGGCCACTTTTAAGGTGGTTGTGTACATTCAAAACATAAAAATGGACACGTACCTATATAAAAATAGAACTCAACTCACTCCAGGCCGGATGGGTTCCGTTGATTTTATTGTAGTGCTCACGTTATTCTGAATATTATCACATTTTTGGTCGATTATTCACATTTTTGGCAGCCGCGAGATAGTATGAGTATGTGCATGAGTGTGATAAATACGAAAGACTATATTATGTAGTGGAATACTATAATACGGTGGTGGAAAACTATATGTAACTGTAGAGTGACACACGGAGATGGAATGAATTACGAAAAATTCTTTCGGCCGCGTGGTCCGATCGGGTAGTTCGATCAATCGAACGACGCGGATTTCCGTATCGTTTTGGTGCGATATCCATAGTCGAACAATGAGGACTAGAATGTTTCAAGTGTGCGTGATTCTATTGATCGAACAACGTAAATTTCCGAATCCTTTTGGTGCGATTCCGTAGTCGGATCACGAGGAAAATGAACATATTCAATTCGCAAAAGATTTTTCATCATCAGTCAATAGCAAGATATAAAAAACAACAAAGGAAATATGAGTACGTTTCGCTATTCATAATACCATAGTTAAGATGATTAAAAATAACATTTTTATCAATCATATTGATAAAATTATATGGACTTTTAAATCCTTGTAGGTCGATCGAAACATGTTAACTTGAAAATTTTTAGTCCTCGTGGTTCGACTATGGAATCTCACCAAAAAGAATCAGAAGTCATCGTGGTTCGATCGGTCGTACTACAGGTACATAGAAATCCTCATCGTTTGATTGATCGAACTACGCGATCCGACCACGTGACCGGCAGGCGAAAATCAGATTGTAATGCAATTTTACATAGTTCACATGTAAATTGCATCACAATCTGTGTCACCATAAAAAAACTGTCATCAAATTTTTAACACACGCAAGCGTCTAATTTCAAACAATTACTTTGCGATGAAATTAAAATTCCTCTATTCTTGTATAGAAAACGAGATAAAACGGTCGCAATACCTTTAACATAACACACGTGTAAAGTGGATTCAAATGAAGCAGACGTGGCCTGCGGCTCGTCCCGACGCGGCCCGAGGCTTCACTCTACGCTACTCAGTATTGTTCTTGCAAAGTACTACTTGCACACCACTTTCCGGAACATACGTCTGTAGCTGCTGCCGTTTCTATGTCGAGTTCTTTTTACTTTACAAGAGTCTGTGACTTTATACATGAAAAAAGTCATCCATTCAATATAGCATAACACAGCGTTAATTGGTGAATAGGTGAAACCACGTGACTGACAGTGATGACATTACATTTTACTTAACTTGAACAAAGTATAGTGTTGTATTTCTATTGACTTCTCTCTTGGTACCTATCAAGAGATGGTAATTTATGGTCTAACTAGATGGACCATCTCCAGGCTATACCTTATCATCAGATTATATCTCTCCACTGCCTCTCTCATAGCTTTCTACCACATATGGTCTTCCTAGTCATAGGTCATAGTTACTAGGTCATATATATATCGTGTACTAGTTCGTATTTAAGGAGCCAAATTATCACGTCGTTTTTACAACCTATTCTCCCACTGTGCTGAGTGTTCTTTTAACCCTATGGCATACCGACGCGGATAGACAGATGTAAAAAACAAAAGATACACGAAATGTCGTTAAAAAAATCGTAAAAAATTATGTTAAATATCTTGTTTAGTATCTACCCTATTTTATTCATCTTTTATTTTTTATTTTTAAATAAATGTCAAGAAAAGCGTAAAATAGAGTTTGTCTTTCTCCTCCTTATTCATCGTACATCTACGTACATATAACTTATACAAGTGTAGACGAAGCATCGAATGGAGCACTCACACCAAGAACATTGAAAAAGACTTTCTTTTTTAAGACATCCTCTGGCTAGGTGAACTCACTCATAAAGAAAGTCACCGGCAGTGGTTAGATGAGCAGATCAGGAAATAATGTGTGGTGACAGATTTTCGGAGGCGAATGTCTAACAGCGGAAACACAGGCTGACTTACTAACCTATATAATATAACTATACCTATATAAGTAAACCTACTTATATAGGTATAGGTATATACACTCACAGATATAATGTTTTGATACTGTTACCGTTCTCAAGAGTTTTATCTTTATATTATAAGTTAACAAAGCAAGTTCTTAGCCCACGATTTAATTAACAAGAAGCACTCCGAAAAGATATAAGTTCCATTGCATCTTTGTCGTGGAAGTGCCGAGTTTAAAATGCCACGGTAGTTGTAAAGTTGCTACATTTTATTGTACACTTTAAAACAAAGTAGTAGTTCCTTTCGCACGTTGAGCTATTTAAAGTTTTGCAGCTTGTGATAAAATCTCACCTGGGTATGTTCTAAATGTATTGTGAAATAAAAAATATTTTATTTTACCTAAGAGAGGTGATTAGGTGACCAGGTGAGAACAGGAGTCTGTAAAGTCGCCAGCGCTGATGCGCTGGCGACTTTACATATATAATCCGGGGTACATGTAATGATATATATCATATATCATTACATATATAGACTTTACATCCGGGGGATATACTCCCGGTGTCAATGAGCGGCAGTGACCACTTACCATCGGGTGAACCGTTCACCCGGCTGCCATCTTTTCCATAATAATACTTGCTATTAAAAAGAGAGTAGTGCGTGGTGGCGGTCGACGAAGGAAGCCTGTATCCAACAGTGGAGAGACATAATTGATGCTACGACATTAAATTTTTCAAATCTCATTTTTTTTGTAGAACATAGGTGTTGTGTAGACAGAAACAGTTTGCTTAAATCCTCTATGTGTAGCCGTTAGGCATATAGATACCTATAAATGTTTTTACGCGAGTCCTAATTATTAGCCATAGTCGCCACAGTTCGTCTGCTATGACTATATAGCCATAACACAATAATTTAGAATCCTTGTTAGTGTCATGTAATATGAGCTATTCAAAGGCGCGTAAGCACGTTTCATGATTTTATATTAATTACATTATTATTGTCATTAATATTATCATAGTCATTGTCATTAATAGAAAATCATATAACGTGCGTATTTAATCATTAAGGATATCTAAGGTAGAAAACCTAAATATACATATAATTTGGAACTAACTGGCAATCCAAAGCAGATGAAGCGGGTAAGATAATATCTTATAGCATTTAATCTAGACAAATGCACAGATTAAATGTACTTTTGTACACTTACTGCTCTATTTCTTCTATATGAACAGATTATTTGCCCTAAATTTGACAAGACCCAAAATTCTATTTAGTATTTGAGAGGTATCCGGGGAATGCACTGCATAATAATACTATCGCGCTTCAGTTTACAGTGCTGCCATAGCATTCAAAGAAAATAGTAACGAAACTAAACGGTTTTTTTTGCAAAATTAATACTTATGTAAGCTCTTCCAATCAATACCTCGCTTGAATTATCTTATTAATAGTATTACCCGTATATTAAAGATCTACAGAAGTAACTATCATAAAAACAGGAATTTTTACCATAGCACGCGCAACACAAGCGGGAAAGAGTCACATATATCTGTGAAGTGACACACGTTTTTAACTGGTTGGGAAAGGCCCGGACTCTAGACACACGTGTGTATTAATTACGAACTGGCTTATGGTATTTAAATAGTCACTGTCTCGCATATTATGACAAATCATCAACACTCAAGTAACACATTTTTTTATCAAGTAACAAATTTGACATTGTGCGTTTGCATTTCTTTTGCGTATTCTTTAAATTTTAATATCGCATCCGTTTTTAATTCAAATAGACATATTGTTGAAATTGTTATGTTAGCATATCTTTGGACATATGCAAATAAATAATAATCACGAAAAAGGACAGAAGGTTACCGTACCCCGTCGTTACTGAAACGAACCTGCAATTTAAAATATTACTCTAAACATTGTTTAGTAAAGTTCGCGCGTCTCTAAGTGCACGCATCTCTTTGTAAATTGTGTGTAAATGTTGCTATGGTGCATTTCGTACACTTGCATAAAGATGAAATACCCTCTCTTCTATATTATTATGATGTTGTTGGAGGCAAAACTTGAGTTCTAAGTACAGCGAATTGCCTTAACTTTGCCGGGCGAACCCTTCCCTCGCAGGTTGTTGCCTAACAAGATTACTACTCGCTACTACTCCTGCTCCAACTGTTAACAGCTTTTAAATTCAAAGAAAGCACGGAATATTGTTTGAATTCGATACTTAACACGTATCTTTTACTTCAGTTTTAAAATGAATTTACTGTATCGTTTTTACCTATATCTCAAAATTTTTTGAACATATAATTTTATTTCTGTATTCTGTAACATAACTTCACCTGACGGCGCGGTCTAAATTATCAGACCGCGCCGTCAGGTCGTCAGGTGTGCCGTCAGGTCACAGGGCTTATTAAAGCCTTGTGGTTATGTGTAATATATATACATTATGGTTATGTACAGATCTTGTAAAATATCCAATGATTTTTTTACATTATAAATATAGGGAACTATTTTAGCAATCACTATGTGGTAACAGTTATGATGTATCTCATCAACTATGAATTTCAAATATAAAATGAAGAAAAGCGGTGACCCCCTAGGGGTATCTACCTATATCACATTCGTTTGATCGTGAGTTCAAATCCTCGCCCCGTACTCGGCGTTTCTACTTAAGCACGGATTTTTAAAAAATGTCACTAACTCGGCAGTGAGAGGAAACATCGTGAGGAAACGCGAATGCTCCAGAAATAAAAAAAAGGAGTATCCGCACTGGGCCTGCGTGGTGGATTATGGCCCTAAACCTCCTAGTGATATACTAGGGGAAGCCTATGTCCTGCAGTGCGACATTAAAGGCTGATACAAGTGCAAATGATTCTCGGAATACTTTCTTAATTGTATTCGCGTGGTCATAGTACAGTCAGTACATAAATTGCTAACTGGCGTTAATTTATATATCTTCGCCAACCATCATAATAGGTTCGACAAAGTTTACCTTCGATTTATCTAATCACAAACGACATCGAAGCCGCAATGTTGCCTCCAACAAAGGTACAACTAAACAAGTAGCTTCTCGGAGCTAATGATCAAAATTCTGATGAAGTAAGCGGGTACAGCTACACAGTATTAATTTGATCAGAGCGACGCCATCAAACTTCGCACTGAGTGCAAAGTAAGGTTAAGAATTAGTAACCAAACTAAGCGATAGTCATTGAAACAGTCACGTTCGTATTGTTGATATATTGTACACCAATAGAAATAGCACCTTCTTAGTCGCATTCTGCGCGATGTATGTATAACAACACACACATCTCTGACTACATACATTATGTATGGCAAGCTGATACAGAGACCGAGTCAAATATGGATGTATGTGTTGGATCTTTGATAAAAACTAAGCTAATGTTTTATTTCTGGCGCAAATAATAGAAATAAATTGCAGTGAGACAACACACAAATTACTGTTCTTTTCTCTTCTCTAATACTAGTGGTCACTATTAGCGAGTATCCGTTCACATAAATACATGAGATTAAAAAGATATCCACGGAACATTGACGAATAATTGAAGTAGTCACAGTTTTCAAAACGTTCGTCCACCAGTTGCAGTATAATTATTATTTGTGTAAATTCGAATTCACAGCTCTCCATAATTTGCATAAACTGTGTGAGTGATTCATTATCAGAAGTTCGTATTAACATTCTCTACTTCTCCTTGTCTATGTTGTGGTTCACAGCGAATGGAAACTTATGCGACAACTCGGTCAAACTGTTGATTTACCTCGCGGTACCAGCCCGTGGTGTTAACAAGCTGCTTTAATTTTAACTACGAGTTACTTATTACGAAAAACATTTGTAGAGTGGAAAATTGCTCCGCTTTTAAGACGTTTTGCAAGCAGTTTAAATGAGTAGTTGTCATTGGCTTATTGGAGCAGAATCGAAAAAGAAATAGCAATCTCTGACAATACCATATCGACCATTATCTCGTATCTCTCAACTGCCATAACTCTCCCAAGGACCGCCATCTCCCACCCACGGTATTCTGCTTTTCTCATCCAACGATTGCCGGCGACTTTTTCGTAGTCATAGTTCTACCTAGACGACGCCTGTCCCACCCTACGTATAAAAAATAATAGTAAAAAGACTTATATTTAAAAATAAACATGAATCATAGACCAAAATACGAAAATAACATTCCGGCGAAAAAATATTTTAAATTACAATTTTCCTATAATCACCACCCAAGCATACACTAAGCTCCCTGAAACATAGCAAATATTTTATTCACAGCAATCCAGTTTAATTCGCCGTGTACTGTGACCACGCTAGTAATACTGAAAATAACATGAGCGTATGAGAGAGTTTATTCATATTAAAATGTAAATTAGGCATAGTTTTATCTCAGAAAATATATTGGCCTTCTGCTTTACCTTCTTACAGTAATAAAATGTACAAGGATTAACGTAGGGCCTAATCAAACAGAGCCTAAGTAAATTTTATATCTACAGGGTATTTTGTTATTTCAGGACTTACGGCTCGCAAAATATATTAAAGGATTTCGGTGTTAAAGCATATATCGGCACGTAAAAACATTGAACGTGCAAATATAAAGTATATGTTATTAAAATTAAATAGTATTGCTATTACTACTGTTGAATCGGGTTTAAACGTGTATAATTAAAGGCTTTTATTTACCATTGTTTCTATTTGAAAATTCGGCACGAGTTACGTCGGCCGTGGTCACTAGTTGACTAAAAAGGCAGCTATTCCAGGAGGGCAGTTGCGAGCAGTATTATCCCAATGTAACTTATGCATACCTATGTATAATAGTGACTAGGTAAATTAAGAGATACTCTTAATTTACTAGATGACTAGGTAAAGAGAACTCTTTTGAGCTGTACCGTTTTTAAAACATAATTTATTTGAAATTCGAATTCACAAAAAAAATAAAAGGGTTGTATTCAGTCGTTATTGCATTTTGCGGGCTTTTATTTGCAACAATGGAATTCAAAAGAGAACATGTTCGTGCAATGATGTTATACGATTTTAAAGTTGATTTAAATAAAAGTGAGTGTAAAGATAAATTAGTATCAACTTTAGTATCGTCCCGTGCAATGATTTATAGATGGGTTTCTTAATTTAAACAAGGAAAATTTTCCTTGAAAGATGATGAGAGAAGTGGACGTCCTGCGACTTCTGTAACGAATGAAAACATATAGGCGGTAAAGAAAATGTTACACGAAGACCCAAAAACTACCTACAAACAGATAAAGAAGACTCTTAATATTTCATCGCTGATTATTCATGAAATTTTACACCAACGTCTTCAAGTCAAGAAGCTTTGTTCGCGCTGGATTCCTCATTCACTGAATGCTGAACAACATGCTCGTGTGACATGGTGTAGGGAAATTATTGTAAAATTCGAAAATGGAGAGGGACGGAATATATTTAATATTAGTACTGGAGATGAGAGTTGGATCTATCAGTATGACCCACTAACTAAGTGGCAATCAACGGTTTGGGTATTTCCAGACTAACGAGCCTCCCAGGAAGGCCAAACATGGACGCAGTATGGGCAAAAAAATGGTGGCAACATTCTTGTATGAGGGTAGCCATTTAGCGACAATTGCTTTAGACGCTCAAAAACTGTTAATACCCAATGGTACAGTGAAGTGTGTTTACCAACTGAATTCGTTGTGTTAAATCAATATGTCCTAAAACAGGTCTGAGACGGCTGTTCTTGCATCATGACAATGCATCATCTCACAAAGCAAAACTTGTGTTTGTGAAGTCACAAAGCAAAAGTTTTTATTGTGAAGTAGGTGGACGAGAAAGCGGTCCCACGTGATGATAAGTGTTGTCCATGGACACCTGCAACACCAGAGTGCGGGTGCGCCACGGACCTTGCAAAATCTTATTCCCGGTTTCTTGAAGAACCCCATATTGTAGCTTAATGAAAAGTGGTAGTTCATTCCACAGCCTACGGGTTCGCGGTACCTCCCCTCTCATAGAAGACTCATAGAGATAGAAGACGTAGCCGGTCGGTACAGTCGATCCGCGACAAATGAAGGTGTATTTTACACACTACTTTACACGTGAGATCCATATATAACCAGTATTAGAAAACTATATGTGAAAAATTTATAGATGAAGAAACCTGAAATAAAAAATCGTAATCGTATCAATTAATTACTGATCCTGAAACTATCCAAGTTGACTAATATATAAGCATAATGTCATTGATTATGTACAATATGTATTTCACCGTGTTTTAATTTATGAGTTTATGATTGATATTTAATTACTTTAATTATAATACGATTGTGAACATAAAATTCATTTTAGTTAAAGCTTAATTATGAGTTACATTCTACAGTAGCTAGGCAGTAATGTAGATAAAAATTGTGTACGTTCAACAAATATAACTTAATGAACGGTTTAAACATAAATATAACAGTTATTTTCTATTCATTTTTTTATGTGACATACAATTCAACGTAAAAATGCAAAAAATAACTACATATATATTTATTCCTCGCACACTAATTACAGAACAAGAATGAGTTTATATTAGTTTAATCCCTTATATCTTGTACTATGTTTATACAAAATTCTAAAGGTATGTCTAAAAACAAAAAAAATATAGATTTTTTATCAGAGACTGACTAACACTTATTTGTCGCTCACTCCTTCGCGCAGTATTATTAATTATCCGCATTTAAATCGCACTGCAATTGAACCGATTGCAGATGGTAATAGTAACGACATATACAGGGACTGTTCGCTTGTCAATTGGAATCAGCGTGGAACATGTGGAGAACACAATTTGCACGCGTCAAGGGACCGACCTCGGATTATAGAAGCAGGCGGATGTCCAGTTTTATGAGATAAGCGTTTAAACCCCTGTCCACTTTAATGCCATACAAATTGCCATGATAACAACTGCCCAACTGTCACATAGAACATCGTCCTTACAAAAAAAATCGAAAACAAAAATTGTTTCGGTACCCTTAGTGCCAGTCCAAATATCCTAACATGGATTGAATAATTCGAATAATACAAATACGTAGGTATATATCGCCCAACTTGTATCTTAGTTCTATCGCATTCTCACACCTAAAACGCGAGTCAATATATAGCAATATTTTCTGTCCAATGGTAATATGGTCAAATGTGAGCAGAGCATTCGCAGTCTGCCTACGCTTCCTGCCTAATTCATTGTAACAAGGATTGGCAAGTAATGTTAAGAACCAAACGCACTCAAGTAAAAAATTACTATATCCTATTAACACCTTCTTCCGTGAAAATTAAAACTTTGTTCTATAAGTTTGAAATTTCGTTACTTTTTTTTTTCACGAAAACCACTCATTCGCATCGCGAGGTACACTTACACTGATTTGTATAAATATATTTAGGTAGGTATTAAATAGTAGCGATTCGATTAGTAGCTGTTTATAAATAAATGGACTGTGCGGCGTTGCCGTTACGTATAGTATTGAATAGTAGAGTAGAAAAGTCAGAGACTATAAAATATCCTTTTTTTAAATATTAAGTTCAGAAAGAAGTCGTAAAACCAAATTGTTATTTTGATGATATTTCAGTATTACGAGTGTGCATTTATTTTTTATTTAAGTCTATATAACATTACTGATAACATTATAGGCAAGTAACGTACTGGGAGAAATGTCAAAATGTAGGTACATACCTATAATCATTTTGACATATCTTCCTTTATTCTCGGATCTGAGGGACGAACAGACGAATCACTGGTGTCATCAACACTTACGGACTTATTGAATGGGCCCTATCTCTGATTCGTGTTCATTCATTTCAAATTAACCATAATTTAATTATGTTTATATGGATGACTGACTAGCGGGCATTTTAATTTTTAATTATGCATTCACGCTGTTCAGATTTTTATTCGAATTAATAATCATTGGTCGATCTTTTAATAGTTTATTTGCAATAGTGCAAGGCTGCTTATTGATCTCAGATGACAATGAATAACTTATTAGTATTTTTAGAAAATAATTCCGTTGTTGTTAGCGGCATTACGTAGGATTACTGAATCACACTACAGAGCTATAATGATACCACTACAACATTAGGTGCTAGTTACGCAACGGAACTATTGTAGAATTAGCGAACGTGAAACAGAGATATGAAATTGTGGTGAATTCAAATACACAATTCCCGCAAATTAGGACGCTTGCTGATGGATATTGAAAGTGTCTATGAGTTGAATAATTACATGAGCTGGTCACCCCTCGTCCATTAGCGGCGGCAAGGAAATTTGTGGTCCCCACCAAATATCAGATTTCACGTTGATCTGCCTAACATTGATCAATTCTGAACGGAGACAATTGAATTACCATCGTCTGGTTTCTATACGATTTTTGTCATATTTCCGCACCGTTCCCCGGCTGGGTATGAGGGAGAAATTATAGGCAGAGATACGCTTAATTGGTTTGGTGTTGCGGTCGCGTGACATTTTCAGTGCATTGCCTTTGTCATCGGTTTAAAATTTCCTCGTTTTCGCGTTTTAAATAACGATGGTAAATAAAACCGCGATAGCCGTTACTGAATCTAGCGTTTTTTTATAGCTTGTGATTTATGCACAGTTGAAGCGGAGATAATATATCAATGTATTAACTAATCGAACGCAATACAAGTGATGTCTATAATATCAAAAACATAACCTAAATTACTTCAAAAACTAGCTACATCCTGTTCAAAAAATGAAATTTTGCATAAGGGAATATGAGACCCATAAGCTATTGAGTATTCACGTCCGTTACAACGCTCCCGCGGGAATCATTATAAAATCCACGAGAATGAAGTCTCAGCGACAGCTTGTATCATAATATATCAATTTAGCATTTTAAGGCTGCTATATAATATATTTAACTCTCTATCTATTTATATAAACAATTTACAAAACTATTATACAAAAGACGGATTTAATTCACTGCGAATCAACATTTAAGCCTTTTTACGTAAAGTAAATGTTTTATTCTAGCCGGCCCCTAGGCCTACAATAAAATTGTATAATAATATAATTACACAATATTTTTTTAATCGCGCTTTTCCCCCAAACCAGTTTCAATACAGTCCCTAAAAGATCAAAACCAATGCCAATCCGAAAAATAGTCTAGGGGGCCTCTGACATTCAGTAAATAGAAGAATATTCACACAACCATCGGGACTCCATAAATTTCATCTGGCAACAAAAGATTACAAGCCACAAAGTCACGTTGTTTTCACAATGAATATTAACACTGGAATAACGCCCGTCGCAATACTACCGCGGAAGATAAATTTATCCGCGTCTGGAAATGGTCCATTTTTCACGGCACCTAACGCTAGGTGTCACATGCTCGCTGCGAAGACGCCGTTACTTACGGACTACGTGAGAGGAATATAACACGTGTGCTGCTGAATTAGCTTCGTGCTATATAGCTGATAGCTATATTATTGTTTGCTGTTTTACTTTTGTTGGTATCAACGGGGAGTGTCGATGTGTTATTGAATAAGGGGCAATTTGTGACATCCTTTGAGAGAAGCGGCCTTATTGTTTGGTGGTTCTTGTTTACCGGATATTGAGAACTTAGTGACTTCTAAATAAAAAAAATTAAATGTACTGTCAGGGGACCCCAGTCAGGAACGAAGATCCTCTCGCATTTTTTTTTAAACTCCGAATGTAATTCGAAATAAAATCTGTATAGTTCATGTATTTTTTTTTATTTTGTATCATATTTTCAATGCAAATAATTTAAAATAAAAAGAATCAAATCAAAAATTTAGGTTATACAACCGGCTAGGCACTAGTCTGCACATCTGTTATTCTGCTTGTCTCCCTCTCGATACTCGCACGCACACACACACACAGAAACAGAAACGCGTATGGAGGAGGTAAAAATCTTACGTGACGTTACATTTTCTCTCGAATCACACCACCGCGTAAAGAAACTTCGTTCCAAAAATATCATTTTTTTCATTGATTTATGCTAAAAATATTAGAGCAGATAATAGAGCATTCCTCTATTTAAACATAGTCTCGCAACAACGAAATTTTAGGATAGAATATCTTAACCAATGTTAATCAGTCCATACCAAAAATAAGGTTACTTTGCTTTAGATAATGTCACATTATATTTATATAGTCAAAATATTGACGAGTCGCTTATCTTGGTGAAACCATATGATACGAATACAAAACTCACTATATATCTTCGTATGTCTTCCTAATAATAATAATAATAAAGAACTTATTTCAGGGATATGCCCATATATATAAAAAATACACACAACCAATGAAAAAATAGAAATAAAAACTACTAAAAAAGAAATTTATATAAAGAGACACTACACAACGGCACTGATATGTGGCCCTGTCCAGTGCCTTAGTATAGGGTAGTCCATCCTCTCCGCCAATGTCGCCAATGAATAATCTCTTCCTTTATATCCCTAAAAATAAACAAAAAGAATAACGAAAATAAATGAACACAAAAACAATCCATAATAATAAGAAATAAAAATAAATACTTGATAATGGATTTAGGTAACCGTGAATTACGTGATGTATTGAAAAAGATGAAAATTAGAGGATAGAGAAATAAGAACAACACCACAATTACATACAATACAGTTGAACATTAATATAGATACGGTAACTCCGACGAACCGTTCTAACATCTGCTGGTCATCGGCCTCCTCATGCTTATCTTGTGCATGAGGGATATACGAGTATGGCCTCTGACCAAGCGTTGGCGAGTCTGCTCTTTTAGATATTGTGTAGTTCCTTCAGGGTTTGTGATAGAGACTTTGTTGTCCTTTGGTCGCCTTTTACGATACCCACTAGAAAAAAATGACATACTGCTATTCTAAAGCCAGCCGGCTTTAGAATAGCAGTATGTCATTTTTTTCAGTATGTCAGTATGTCATTGTCAGCCGACACTACACGCCAATGATACATCTGAAATATACTATATGAATTTAGATTAGACATATTAGATTAGATTAATATATTGTGTGCCGCAACAACAAAACGAGGGTTGGCTCAGCAAACGCTGTGGATAATTCACTGCATCATAAAACAGTTTTACATTTTTTTTTTCAATAAATCAATATTTTAAGATATAGATAACATTTTAAAACTCTTAAATATGAAAGTTTGATAATCACATTTTCCGACAAATGAACAATAGGAGAACGGTCCAGTCAGGTTTTAAATAAATTGGTCCGAAAAATAATTTAGTTTATTTCAAAAAAAATCCGTAGACTGTGAATACATCGCCGACAGCACATAACGTTTTAAAATAAAACGAAATGACATGCGGCAGTAAAAGAGATTTATTTACTAAAGTGAACATTTTTGCGCAATTATTCGGAAATGTATACTCACCTAGAAAGCAAACGTTTGACAGTTACGTAGACTAATCCTAAAAATATATACAAGTCTCAGTCACACGAATTCATTTCATTACAAAACACAAAAAATCACACCAGGAAATCATAAAACATAAAGATACTAATGGATGTATCATATTTGAAATACCATACCGTACCATCATCCTGTATATCTCTCCATAGCTGGATACAGTCCTGTCCCTAGGCTTGCAATTATACACGATCTTCCGCTATTCTCTTCGTGCAACTACCAGTGAACTTCTTCAAATCATTAGTCCATCTAGAGGGAAAGCTGCGCTTCTTGGTTTGTGATCCCCATTCAAAGTCCTGCAAATATGACCTACCCATTGCCACTTCATCATGCTGAAACAACAAATACATTATTATCATTACAATGATTAATAATTGCATTGACTGAATTAAGTAATTTAGAATCATAGGCTAGCCCAAAGGTTGGCTAAGCATGTCCAAACTCCAATTGATGAAATGAATTATGTCGACTCCAAAATGTCTTTATTTTCGTAATTTTACAAGGCCATTGTTTTATCGTTATACAATTAAAAATAAATATTGTTCATAATACAAAATTTCAACATTTATATTAAATTAACCAGGTCCGCTTTAATGCCTAACTAAAACAAACAAAGTGAATAGCATTATGTCCTGCTTTTAGTATGTGTTATTACAGGCCCGCTGATCGCAAAGGAAAACAAAATGCTGGAGGATCGATGTAGTATCAGCTAAAATTGTGGTTTCAGGCATTGCATATCAAAATATGAGATAATAGGGCCGTCCCGCAACTGGGACACACATTATCATACATGCTAATGAATTTGAATTAAAATTTAGTAAAAATGTTACCAAACGTGGTCATCCAATATCAATACGCACCTCGCTTTCAGAACACTCCACTCAAAATTTGAAGAGGATTTGAAGAGAGAGGATTACAAAGTTCATGTCATCTTCCGTAGGAAGTAGTGGAAGAACCTTTTGTTTAATGTGAATTAATTTACGCATTTTGACTTCGTACAACGACTTGCTGTTCAAACTGCCAGCGATCCCACACTCCCGTGCTGCTAGAACCTCTCAGCACCCAGACGTATCGATCTACGTATTGTACCGTCTGAACTTACCTTTTGTCTAAATATTCTACTAAATACTCGTAGAACTGTTCGACATAAATCACACCTCGAAATTATTCAACTACACCTCCCAACACCAAAGTGTAATGGTCTACAAACCGTTTTATACTGCGTGCCCGCGGGCTATAATAGGTGTTTCCATTACGCTGTTTTTTAAGGAGTTTTTCTACAAGTAGCTACATGGAGTTTTTCAAGAAAACTATGAATTGTATTCTGCGAGATTGGTAACGCACCCGCGCGCGTCTTTCCTGCAATTGCAGATGTAAATGGAAAGTGGTCATGTGAGCCCCATAATTCTCTGCCTCCTTTCTTTTAAGAATATTAATTAAGTGCTGTTATATTATAACGCATAAAACAGAGTTTGCCTGATTGTTTGATGACTGTATGTAACGTTTGAGATTTTCGCGTTTCTCACACATATTTTTCTATTTAAATGGTCTTAAGACCCGTTTAAATAAATAAATATGTTCGCTGACTACTGGTGATCACGTGGTAACTACTGGTTTAGAATAGTTTTAGCAGCGGTGTACAGTTAAAATCACTGTCCTATTCCATAAGTTTGATTTATAATCTTATCAAAATTGATGCTTTTGTTTCAAAATGCCTAAGCTGATTTAATAGAGGAAGGTAACCCGAAATATTTGATATTTCTTCGGTACCGTTAGCTGATACTCGTAACCACTTGATCTTTGACAAACTAAAATGACGATAGTAAATAATATAGAAAATATGTCAATGTTGGCAACATGCACGCAACATGATGTTGCGTGAAATTCAGCTAAACTACAATAGAACGGAAGCTGTAACTTGCGTCTTTGCCTCATTTCGCGCTGATAAGAAACTTGACGTTTGGAAAGTCGCGGCGCGCCCGCATGTCATTTGTCAAGCCTGCGGCGTTGTCGCGGAGCCACAGTTATCTCTGCACTGTTACAATCACTATCACACAGTATGTAATCTTTATTTTCTATCTTTTTTAGTTATAATCATCATCCGTTCAAGGTATGTAGCGTAACAAGACGTTAATTGGTCAATCAAGAAACGCTCCCTCACATAATCGATTAATAACTGAAATTACATGACATCACTTTTTTCTTAACTTGAATAAAGTGTATTTGGATTGACCTACAGTCCCAACAAACATGTGTATCATGAAGTTAGTACGGTGTTTTAGTAGACGCTAACACGCACATTATAAAGACATGAAACTTTTGAGTCTTAACTGAGACATATTATTCTGAGTATCGCTAAGATTACTTACTTTATATTATATCTTTACTGCACAATACTTCGACGTCGATTCTAGTTATCGATTATGTATAAACTGTGCGTCATTTGTCTTCAGTACGAGAATCGTAAGGACGATACAGTGTAAGGAGATCCACGCGTTTCATACTTTTATGCTGCAATTCCGTAGGCTGTGGAACGAACTGCCTCAAGAGGTCTCTCCATTACGCCACAATTTTATAGTACAGGAGGCAGACGGGTAAGCAGTCCGTGTGATGGTAACTAGCTACCGCTGCCCGTGGGCACCTACAACACCACGGAGTAAGCAAGTGTACAGCCGACCTTGCACAAACCTATTCTCAGGTTTCTTGAGGAACCCCGAGTACTACTGACCTTATTTATACATAGCTTTTGTGTAAAAGAATTCTTCAGATTTTTAAACAATTCGCAATTTAGTACCAATTAAGTTGTATAACATCTTAAACGCCTTAATCACAATAAACCCCCGATGTCATGCCTGAGTTGGAAAGGAGATTTCGCTGTTTTCTAAGATCTAGAGCCCTATGAACTACGAACCCTATTCAACAACATCGTTGGCGTTGATTTTTTCTTTTTCTTTATCTTTTTTTAAATTCTTATACACTTTAAAACTGATCCGTGTTTCGAATTTAACTCGTCACCGTTAAATGTCGTGAATTTTTTTTCTGAAATATCTCCTTAAGAGCAGAAAATGTACAGCCATTTAATATAGAGTTATAGTTTCAAATTGTATTCTGGAAGTCTACTAAAATATTTCGCTGACTACATTATCGTAATATTTCTAAATTAAAACAAATCCTCACTTCTTCAGACTTAGCACCACCTACGTAAACTGCCTAACGAAGCAACTTACTTTGCCTACTAAAGACTAACATAAGTTCCACTTACACACCAATATTCTTTTAGCTTGTGTATTCATCATCACGAACGTGCTTCTCCAGCTGCGGCGAGCTGATAACGTAGTTGACACCTGCACGTCATTTGTCACGCCTCCGTTGTTCTTTCATAAGGCCATAACAATGTAAAAACAGGAGAGTATCTTTGTAGAGTAACAAATGAGCTTCACACATGTACACACATACAGAAGTATAACAATTCTAGAAAGGTTGGTGCAATCAGTGACATGTGCTTCATTTACTGCCGCCATGATAATTAATATCATAATTAATTTTAAAGTGTAAAATACTGTTTTTCATACATTTTAGACATAATAATAATAATAAAATCTTTATTTCACTTAAAATACCTAGTTGTTGTAGTAAACACATACAATGGCATAATTACTATTTTGTCAATTTTCAATGAATTAATAGTTGACCTCTGACCTTCAAACTAGGTATAAACCTGTATCAAGTATAGTATAAAACATAATACAAACTAGGTTATAAACATGTATATAGTATGGTATTTTGGTAACGTGTATTTTGGTAGGGGGAGAGTGCATGCCGCATTCCCACAGCCGCTGGGCGCACATTACATTACCCCTCTCTCACAGAAGACTACTTTGAAATGTACCGCATTTCCCACTTTATCGTATTTCCTCAATGTACGTATGGTTTCGGTAGTGAGTGAGATATGCCAGAGTCCATTCCCATCCCATCCTCTCCCTTCCCATTATCCCAATCCATTCCTTAATCTGGAAAGGTAGGCAGCGCATCCGGAGGCGTGCCAACGTTTGTCGTTCTAGACTGATGTTGGCATGTATCGCGGATATCTATGGACGACAGTACCCACTTACCATCAGGTGGACTGTATGCTCGTCTAAAAATGGTTTTACACATTATACAAACTAGCTATAAAAAGGGTTTAGATAACAGTTGTAGAGTTTTGATAGGGCTCACCCAATCCAACAACATATTATCAGCATATTGTCCGCATATTCTCAGCATCAATATGCTTCAGACTGCTATGCTATCAATATTCTGACAATTCAGCATGTTGTCCGCACATTGTCAGCATATTGTCAACATATAGTCAACATATTATCATTTTTAAAATTTTTTAAGAACTTTGAAACTGATTGGTGTTTTAGATTCAACTAGTCACCCTTAATCGAGATGTCGTGTTTCGTGAATTTCAGCCAATAACATCTTGCAGGGCGCAAGATTCCTCTTGCAATAACAAGGAAGTTTTGGGTCATAATCCTCCACACGAACCAGATGTTATCTTTCACCTTGACGGTGAAGAAATATAAGGCTATGAATAATTAAAGGCACGTGTAAGTTAGTGGCTCGACCTCATGTCCTCACGAATTTTAGTCGAGACATGGACTATCAACGCTCTCTATAAATCATATTTTTTATAAATGGTTCTTATCCCTCTAGTTACAGACGCAGATTCATCTATTCTTTCACTTTCACTTACAAATACAATATACATATACACACACATATACACATACATATACGTTAATTCGCTCACGCTAACGTGCTTGCAGCAGTACGAATGGCTTTAAATTGTTGTCTGTTTAAACTACCTAAGTGTAAATTTACTACTGCTCATAATTATACTGTGACGTCATTCAACTTGTTTGCCTTTGTCCCGTCTATACACTACCCCGTTTTCACGGTAAATTGGTTCCCGATTCCCCAAATTTAGGGGAGTTTTATGCAAAAGGTTTAAAGTGACGTGTATTTGAAATGCTTTCAGCTGCAAAAATCTTTTGAAAAAATCTTTTGAGATTAGATTCAAAAGATTTCTGCTTAGAAACAATATAAAAATAACATAATATAAGCAATTTTGTGAATATGGAACGCTGTAATATATATGTAAATTATTTTCATAATGTTAGTGTACTTTAAAAAACAAATTTATTTAGTGTATTTTAAATTCATAAGTACTTCTCATTAGGTACCGTGTTATTTACAGCGCGTGCTGCGTGCCCTCCCCGCCTGTCGCAGTCGGGTAAAAAGAATATAACCATTGTTTATTTTTAATTTTCAGTTACAATGTTACTTATGCTTTCCTAAAGAAATTACTACTGCGTTTTCTTCTTCGAAGGGCTTTATTATTATTATTATTTTCCTATATTATTATTTTTCGGCAAATAAGAAGGAATGTAGCAAGAGGTAGCAGACTTATCTGCCTTTGCAGCATTCTGCAACCTTAGAAACACAGGACCTGTTAAATTTCAATGTCCCACTACAGGATACACGCATCCGCTTGTAATCATAAGCCCATGCATGGAAATTAGTAGATATAATATCTAATACAGATTATTTTGTTTTTGTTTTTTAATTATTGGGTTCACGGGTTTTTGACAATGTTTTATTCAACCGCCGAGATAATGACAAGTAAAAAACTCGTACTTAAGTAAAAACTAAGTGCTAAAAGTCGGGGTATGAACTGAAACTCAACGCTCTTAATAGCTGTCTTAATTCCAATTATTGTTTTAATTCTAATTACCTATTTGTACTCTGTTTTTCTCTTTATGTTTGATTTACAATATAGTATATCTATCTACCTAAATGGAATTCAAAGAAATATATTAAATTATAAAGCACTTTATCGTTTTCAAGAGCATTAATTCGATAGGAACTCCATTTAAACGCAGCGATAACCCTACAGGATTGCTCTAACCCTGTTCGTGTTCTTGACGTCCCCCTCGTCAGTCGCGACGTATCCGGACGTATCCGGACGTCCCGCTGCCCGTGACGTCCGATATGTCATGCCCGTCTGAACTTTTTCATTGTGACTCAATTTGATTCGGAATCCCAGTAGATGCTCAATTGTTTTTCTAGTACAATACGCAACAACCACTTTATACTTTCTCTTGGCGTCAAGATTTAAAATTCGACTTTTATGGAGGTTTTAAAGAAATGTTTCTTTATTTTCTCTTTATTTCTCTAACCGTACAATGATGACCACACAACCTATAACGTCACACAACAACGAGGCAGGGCACAGGCCTCGTCCAGTAAATCACGGTGAGGTTTCGGGCCGTAATCCTCCACGCGGGCTCAGTGTGGATTGGCCAATTTTTTATTATATTTCCTCACGATGTTTTCTCTCACCGCCGAGCGAGTGACATTTTTTTTAAAAACAAAATTCATGTTCCTACTATCAGCCTATAAGGTCCCACCGCTGGGCACCGGCCTCCCCTAGTAAATCACTGGGGGTGCGGAAATACTTAAGTAGAAACTCAGTAGTATGGACCGAGGATTTGAACTCACGATTTATGTGTAGGTGACGAGCCGTTCTTTATTTCTATTTTTTATTAATTAATTATTGCACCATGTACAGAGTTCCAAATTACAAAACAAACTTCTAACGATACAAGACTTTTGACGGGAACTCGAGAAGTAAAGTTGAGTTTTTGTTTGGTTACTATAAAAATTATGTAATGTGCATTTTCTAACCTTTTTTTCTAACCTTCCAACCGTCTGGTCAATTTACGCAGTTAGTGACAATAGCGTTAAATCTGCAAATTTTACAATTTAATTCCTGTAGTAATCAACAATCCACTGTTTCCCTTCAATATTTAGTTCATATGTTGTTGTACTATCGCCTTCTTGCAATTGGAAGGCATTAAGCCAAGTTTGCGCTACACATATTCTCAAACTTCGTGAGCCTGTTCTAAACTAGGCTATTGGCAGTGCATTCTATCCTGCCGTCATTATAAAGGAACGCCTAGAAAGTTCTTTAATGAGATGAATAATTAAACAGGCTGATACGTAGAGCGAATTCATTTGCAGCACCTGAACCACGATATAGGAACTCGTATACTCCGTCAGCATATAAACTACGAGACTATTTATACATACTCGTATATGACGTTATCTGAGCAAAGGAACTTTATATTTATTGATTTTATTTAACATTTTATTCAAAAGTTTTCAATAAATTAGGGTTCTTTCGGCACAATAACAGGTAAATAAATTAATATCCGTGTCTAGTTCTTGTTACATGTCTAATTTGTAATATTATGTTTAATACGATGATGGTATCAACGACGATCTTTGTTTGTAAAGGTTTATTATATTATAATACTGTACTTACATATATTAATGAATAAGACTGGAATTATTTACATCAAATCAATTAAAATCCGTTTATTTGTGAATGAATTGAGGCGTACAAATTCTGCCGTGAGGTGTACAAATATGTCACATAATAATTATTATGTCACAAAGTTTGAATACAAACTTACACATATTACACATATTATATTATATATATCACACCAAAATAATGGACAGTTGCGGATTCATCACTTGCCTAGATTTCAAACTAAAAACAAAATCAAAAACTGTCTATCAAACAATGATTATAATGACACCGAACCGTTACTTATACCAATGGGCTGAATTATGCTTAATAACATATACTTAACATTTTTAACATCTGTAACTCTTATTCACACACACATCTATACATCAACTCACACTCAATTACTTACACTATTGACTCTATGCAATTTTTTTCTAAAACCGGATATCTAAAACTACACTCCCACACACCCACATTCAGACATGCATAAAACACACACAACGTACATATTATACACAATAATTACCACCTGATTGAACTGTTTTCGTATGTGAACTGTTTTCGTAAACAGCTGTAACTTAGCACTAAGAACAGATCTAAGGGAAGGAGCTGACAGCTGTAAAACAGATTATTCTAGTACATATGTCAGCACACATTGTCCTTTTGTATACCTATTTGTAAATTTGTAGTTTTGTAAACTACATTATAAGTGACATATAGAAAATATGTAAATGTCTTAAATAAATAAGTAAAATAAATAAGTAAAGTAAAATAAATAGAATGTTGTGAGTTTGTGTGTATGTGGAGGGTAATCTTCGGAACCACTGCACCTATTTCAAAAATTCTTTCACTATTTGAAAGGTACATTATTCCAGATGGACATAGGCTATATATTATGTGCAAAAAAATTGCCGGGCATACAACGCATGCCGGGCACAGCTGGTAATAAATAAATTAATATAATAATATAGCTTATCTACCAAATTAATACATTATAAAGTCAAATATATATTTACATGAATTAGGTATAAGTCAATCTCTTTATAATACAATATAATTCAACTTGTCAATTCAAACTACATAATACATCTCAAATTACAAAATTATATTTTACTATTCAGTGCTGTATAAAAAGACAATAATTATAACTATTTACATTTAATTAGAATCTAAATTGCCTTTTAGATAATCTTTTATTGAATAATATGTTTCGTCAGATAATAATTTCTTTAATTTACCTACTTTTAAACATGGTTATGTTGTTGGAGATTGGTGTTAATAACATATTCTTAAATGGGTCACTCTTAAAATAATCTGTAAATATATTTGGATTGCTTATAATAAACACTGCAATTTCCAAAATGTACAGTGGGGGAAGGGTGAGACCTTTTAATTTTTCATCGCTCGCAGACATTTCTTTTGGGCCTTGACCACTAATTAAATAGAAATAATTGAATGCGCTACAGATAAATACTGAATGGACAGAAAATCGTCGGCAGCAAATTTAAAAGTGGGTTAGGTGATAATAATAGAGATATAGGACTCCGTCGACTTGGTGGATGACATCCCTAGTAATTTTTAAAGTTGTTTATTTCAGTTACTCAAAAATATGTTGTTTTGTTGATCGTCGTTTGCCGCTCATTTAGTATTTTTGCTGCTTTTTAAATATTAAACAATACAAACCTTATTTAAACACTCGTTAAATACTGCTCTGTGCTTAATTATGTGTAAATTCATAGAAATTTTCGCTATATTCAATTTAACTCGACGTTTGAACTTAATTAATATGCAGCATACTTTATTATGAAATTGCTTGAGTCCAGATTTTATTATTAATTTCGCATAATTCATTATTTTATATTCAATCTTCAAATAATTTATTCACGTATTTGCTGTTTTATTAGTATCGTGTATATCTGGCTAAACTCAAAATTATTAATAACTCATGTAATGTACAAATAAAGTTTTTATGAAGTATGTAATTACTTATTGTTCGTGCTAATAACATTGGTGCTTTTAAGTTGTAGGGTAGTGTCATATTTTATTACCCACATTTTATATAATCACTTCTACCGCTTCGTTTTATATCGCTGCATTATGCATACCCGCGAGTCTAGCGATCGACGCCTCCCGTCGCCAGTGGTCCATTACTAAGCTCAACTTTTGATGGTCTCCTTGGACTCTGGTATTAGCGCACGTTCTGCTTTTCCATAGCGCGAGTGTATCTGCTTTAAGCTACATTATAGCTTAATATCGAAAACGCTTAAACCAAGTGGAAAATCAAGAAGAAGCCGAGAAGAAGCGCTACCAGGCTGGGAAGAACACTAGGCGTAAGCTGTGTCAAAGTATAGCTACTCTCGGGATATAAGGTGAGGCTTTCTATTTGGATATCTTTATTAGTATTAAACCTGTGGATCCGCTCGTGGATTAGCGTACGGCTATATTGCTTAGCTGTAGCGTTCACACTTATTGTTACTGATAAGTTATCAATACCTAAAATAAAATTATACGCCGTCTCCATAGCGTTTATGGGAAAAACATAAAATTGTACACCGTCTCCATAGCGTTTATGGGAAAAACATAAAATTATACACCGTCTCCATAGCGTTTATTGGAAAAAAATAAATTTATACACCGTCTCCATAGCAATGATAAAAAAAAAATTATGTTACAAAGGATACAGAAGAAACATTGAATTAGATTGTATGCAAAAATAAAATCTATAAAATTTATAATTTAAAAAAGTGACTAAACTCGTACATACCACTTTGGTTGTGTAGATGGCCGTAATAATACACTAAATTTTTACGGAAACGTCATGAACACCGTCTGTAAGGTAAAGAAAATTATTTATTATTATTATATATTGTACAATGTTATAAATAACAGTTATTTTTGGGTAATTGATGCAAATATTTAACATAAAACTGTGTTCCGTGTGTATAAAAATTTGCCTCCAATAACTTTTATCGGGACGTATAAATAATGTCAACACGACCGTCATATTTTGCGTTCGGTCGCTCGTAAAGAGTTATGTTTGGCTGGAATTACTTTAGTTTCACTTCTTTATAGAAATGTCGTTTATGTAGACCTAAAAGATTTTATTACTCAATAAGCCTTTCTTACGAAAAGAGTTCTCGGAAAATATCCTTTCCATATTTACAGTAAAGTATTACTTTATTAACTTTAGTATTAGGTATTTCATATTATGTATAGTATAGAGCACATTTGTTATAAGTATATATCGTAGTAATTTTTAATTTTAAGCACAGTTTAAAAAAAATGTCTTCTATTTCCGTCTTACAGTAAGTTTATATTTGTGATCCGGTTATCTTATGAAGAGCGCTGACAGTTCTGTACTTAATTAATTTTATGGAAATTCCTTTTCTTTGTTAAGTCATCATAACATAACACAATAAAACAGAAGAATAATATTCTTAAAGGACTATCGAGTTGTAAAGTGATTTTTACTACATGTTGAAGATTTATGTTAAGATTTATGTCAGCTGTCGGAGCTCTTCCTAAAATAACCGGACCATAGGTATTACATAAGTTTCAGAGGGAAAGAGAGAACACATTTTTTAGTAGACAAAGTTAAGATTTCTGAATGATGTAAGCTTTAAAACAATTAGTGCGCTCCATGGTATTGATATTATGGATTATGTTTATATTATGCTATATTTATAAGTATGCGTATATTTATCGTTTAGGCGGAGTGCGCCGGATTCGTAGAATGTTAGTTTCTAATACTGCATTCCTAAATTACCAGTAACATTTTTGACTAAAGCATAAGTAATATTATATTAAAAATAAAGGTTATTCCTTTTGTTTTATCCGTCAATCCAAGTTTCTAACTTGATTGTAAATTAATGTAAACTTTAACAAATTTTCTTGAATATCAATATAATACACTTTTGCTTTTTTCTAGGACAGAATAAAAGTCAGATTCGTATTGGGTCACATTCTGAGGTACGTCAGACTGACGTTATCTGAGCAAAGATATTGTTGGTTCGAACTTATTGACTGATTATGATTTTTTAAATTAAAAGTTTGTTGTTAGCTCTGCTTGTCTATTCATATGAGATGCACGTCACTGTACATGTTAAAACATTTCTTCACAATTAACAAATGCAAAACTAAAACGTCATAATAACTAACTTACCTCATTGAAATAATAACAGGTGCACCTGTCTTCTTAACTTATACAGAATATGAAACGAAGGTAATAAGGATATGCGAGTCTATTTCGAAGCATCACACTCAACTGTGTGAAGTTTGCGATATCTTGAGAGCGCATATTCACCACTTTCCGTATCGTAAGAACGTCACTCAAATATTCATGAGTAGTGCAAGCGAGGGGCTAAGGATACCTTCGTCTCATATACAATACACGAAGCAAAGAGTACTTCATCTTTGAAAGTACTCTTTGCCTAACAGATGTGTTACTAAACTCGTAGATAATAAAAAAAATATTCGTAGTTATTTCGTATGCCAAATTACTTCGAGATTTAATTATTTGCGAAACTAACTGTCCGTAAATATGCCTTTGACCTGTTTAAAAACACTCTTTCATAAAGGTTAATATCGGTTTAAAATAAAGGCTACTGTTTGATTTATTACGTGTGTATCATACGAGGAACACCCTATGAGGGGACACCTAATGCATCTTTTCTTTTTTCTATTCCCACAAACAAACATCACAGAGGTCTAACTTTGAATAGTAATTGAATTTTGCTTTTCATCTCTTTTTTCCATCTCTTGTTCGGAATAAAAACTTTACAAACATCAGGCGTGTAAACCTCGCTAACGAATTTCTTTAATGCAGATTTGTTTTTCTCTTATTTTTATATCTAATATTTGAAATTTATTTTAATTGTTCTGTCTAGAATTTTTATTTGTGTAATAATAATAAGATATGAAATACTTTTACTTTAATATTTGAAAAATCTCTGAAAAGCAATCCTAGTAATAAAAGAATTTCTTTATCACTACAGCACTACATTTTAAAATATATTTTTTACATAGTCTAGTTTTGAATTCATATTTTTTTATAGAATGAAGGTGGCAGACGGACAGACAGTCTAAGTGGTAGTGATTAAATACTTGTTGTCCTTGGATTTTTGCAATACATAGTATGCTAATTTATTCAGTAAAGAATGACATACATTGGCACTCCCTCGGATGCGTCGTCTACCTACCTTAAATGTTGTATGTATTGAAACTTATTGTATGAGATGTATTGAAAATGCAATATTATTATTATTATTAATATTATTATTAAGTGTTGGTTTTGAATAGAAACCTTATTTCTAGTTGTACATAAGTGTTTAAAAGATGAAAATAAAGTAAGTAAACGTGAATAAAGTAAGTTTATCTCGAAGTAAACAAGTACCAATAAATATTATTTTTTTCTTTTTCAGACAATTCATGTGGTTGAAACTTTCTCATTTTTGTATAAAGACCAATGAAACGTTATCTCCGCAAATCTGCCGTGTGCAGCAGGCCTAGAATTTTATTGTACTCTTTCTCATCCAGTATAAAAGGGAAGTGCGACGACAGTGTCATGCGCTTTAATGCAACACAAGCGGTAACCGTATACTGGAATTTGCGGTAAGGGGGTTTATGCCTTCTCTTATGATTAAACCAAACGCCAGTTACCCAGGTGTTAGTTTACATTGTAGCAACTGCCCCTACGGAATACACTGAGATATTTCGGTATCTAGAATGCCTGCTACATACGCCTGCGGTATGTACGAGTAGCAGGCGAAATACGAATGTACGAATGCTTTTTACCTATATTTGATATTATAGAGTATGTACAGTGTTTTAAATAACTACCACAAGCGAAAGTACTGGGCCATGACAAACAGTTTTATGGCATTAAGAAATTATCTTAATGTACACTTTATTTTTAAATGTTAATTAAGATAAATGAATAAATGAAATAATTATCCAATAATACTAAGCGTCACTCGAAATTATAATAAAATCTTTACCAATGTTGATCCTTTCTGTCACTCCAGACATATATTACCTCCATTATCCGTGATTCTGTGATTGTTGATAAATAATATAGGGACCAATCCACTGAAACATTATTCTTACACTCTGTCAGATATACATACTCGAACATACTTCTGTCTCAACACACATTCCGTTCTGTTGATGATTGTACCTTTTACTTGACAATCAACCATCTGGTATCTACCCCAATTCAGATTTCTTCTTCTTCAAATTCTTTGGACACATCCTATATGCCCTTGATTTATTTTTTCATTCCAACCATTGTTATAAATTCACTCTAATTGTTTAGGTCAGGAAATCTTTTATTACTTTTGATCTTTTAGACTTTTGATTCTATAAATAAAATGAATAAATAAATCATAAAATGAATGAAGGAATGAATACTAAGTACATACTTTTCCAATTAAAACATATCAAGCAAACGTGTTTATCAAATGATAAACACCAAATGATAACTAAATCGTTATGATCCTGTATTAAACTATATGTAGTTTTAACAACACCAAAAGTAAGCACGTGCGATTTAGAAAAAGGTGAGCGTTATGCCCATACTATTAAATTTATCTCTGTCCAGTATCAGTAACTACATGGGGTATAAGGTAAATCTGTTTGTGTAACAGATGCACAACATTGCTTAGGAGCTTCGGAGTATAAACTCTGTCTGCAATGAGGGGAGGATTGATTTATTTTACGATCGATTGAGTAAGACGATCGAGTAAAGACTCGTCTGTAGTGCGATTTCGGACTAAAGATATTTCCTGTGCAGCATTTAGAATATTCGAACAACTATTAACATGGACGCGTATAATAAAAGTATTTGTTTACCTTTTATTTCTACTCGACTTTAACCCGTAACGAATTGACACAGGTCAAATCGTGAACACGGCTGGTGTGATACGTGCGCCCGCGCCGAAACGTCGAGTGGGAATAAAAGGTAAACAAATACCTTTATTATAAGCGTTCAGACCTTTATTATATGCGTTAAAAAGTTAAACTTATAACATGTTGCAAATTTGCAAATTTGTTTCTATAGAGTCGTGTTTTGAAATAAATATCATTTTTGGAATTTATTATTATTCCTCGAACTAAATCACTCCCAAAATATTTCCTAAAATGTTTCTTAATGTGAGGGAAGATATCTTGAATAAATATTTGTTTTTATGGAAAGAAGCTGACAAGAGTCAGAAAGTCCACCTAGTGGGAAGAGGATACTGTCGCCTTGCGACATCCGCGGTACTTACATGCCAACATTAGTGCGGAATGACCAACGCTGGTACGTCCCTGAATTAGCGACCTTATCTTACATACTTACTCGTAGTTACAATAGTCACTGATTGTTATTATTATTTTACATGTATTATCGTATTATTATACGAGGAAAAAGAAAAGGAAAAAAGAGAAACCAAAAAATAATTTGCTTCTAAAGCTGTACCTGTATTTTGTCGAATCGAATATAATATTATAATAAACAGAGCAATGTCTGTATATTAAATATTAAAACAAAATTCGTTGCAGAGCTATGAATGATACAGAGCCCAAAGCAACATATTTTTGAATTTTTGTCTGTCTGTTCAGACGCATCACGCAAAAACTATTAGACGTATTTTAATGAAACTTCCTGTAGGTGTAGGTGTAGTGCTTATATGCCGAGTTACTTTTCATTTAGGTTACGAGAAGTATGAGGTACATTATAGAGTTCCTACGGAAATCACTCTAAATTTCACGCGAACGAAGTCGCGGACACGTGATCTTTATAAATGTGCTAATTGCACCATTGCGCTATATGAAGAAAAAAAGATACTTTGCATGTATTTTAACAGAAGTAGTTATTTTACGAAGTCGACCCTCTATGGCATCTAGATAAATTTATTTTTCAGCTTTTTTAACGTCACTTTTTAAATCAGCTTTTAAAAAAATTAAATTTAAATTTTTAAATTTAACGTCTCGGCCCATAATCCACTATACGGGTCCAGCGCGGATCGGTGGATACTTATGATTCAGATTTGTTGACAATATGTAAGCTGGACATTCTGCGTCAGTCCTTATCTCCTTATAATTATATCTCAGTAACTTTTTCGCATATCTTTCACTATAACCATATCTTTTATATCTTTACTACAGCAACCAGCAACAATCCTATATACATCTATCTGACTAATTGTATTCAGCCCTTTTATCTTCCGCTGAAGGACCTAGGTCTCCTTATACACATTATCTTGGCCAGTCTTTTAGAGGTAGGTTAGTTCCTCGGGTTTGTGGCAGCGGCTTTGAGGTAGGTGATCCTTTAGTCACGTTTTACTACACCCACAGGAATAAATGGGGTGGTACTGAAAACAAATATAATCACAAAACAGTATTCAAAACAAGCGATAATTCAAGCGTAAACCGTTGTAATTACAGCGTTTACAGCACGATTCGAACAACACAAACTAAGTCCGGGTTTACGCGGATTTGGTCGCACATCTGTGTCACACGGCGCAGCGAAAATACGAGTCATTTATTAACGTAGAGAATCAACACAAACAAAAAAACGCTTGTGGTATGCGCTTGTCAGATACATACATAGTTAAGTCATATAGTTACTATGTAGGTAATTTTTAGTCCAATTTAAAGTTAGTAAGTGCTGTATTTTTTAGTTTAATCAGAAAGTACCTTTTTGGTTTAAGCTAAAGTTAAGTACCTACCTAAATTTAAATAATAAACTAAATCAGCCATTCAACTGATTTTCAAATGGACAGGTAAGTATACCTTCTTGCAGAAAACCTAATTTCACCTACTACACATATTGGGTTTTATTATTCGATTACCTAGTATTCGAGTATTCATTTAGAAAATGGAGAATACTAATACTTGAAAACTGGCGAGTATTCGCCAAACGAATATGAATATTCGAAACATAAATGAAACCCTGAAACGAAACGAAATAAGTATATTATGTCGTTGTATAGGGCTCCGAAAGGACGACTATTTTTGTCTCTTAACCGATTTTTTCTAAAACGTACGAAAAATAGCGAGATCTCCCTACCGACTGGCGCTGTCATACATTTTAATTAATGTAAAACTGTAGCGTAAAACAAATTTTTGTCATTTTTCACACGTTAATGTGTTTAGTATTCATACTGTTGTTATTGAGAAAAGCCAATGTTAAAAGTGTCTGTGGCGCATGTCTAATACTTTTATTCAATCAATCATAAAACTTTTCAATTTATTATTATTAAACATTAAACAAAATTCAGTAAAAGTTTGATCACATTTACAAGATCTGTTTGAAAAATAATACAATAGATAAAATTTAATAAAAATACCGATGGTAGCGTAAATAATAAGTTGGCAGCAAATGGTTATCAGCTGACAATGTTCTTAGAATTTTACTATTTTAGGCAGCCACCAATTCCGTATGTCAGCTGAAAGATTAAATCATTTAGAAATTTACAATGTGCCATCAAATTGAGAGGATCAATTTTACTAATAATAGGCATCTATGATGTAAATGTTTAGATCCTTATTTTTTAATTTGTCCAGCAAATAATGTGAATTAGTAAATGCAAATTGTGACTAAATGTGAAATGATTTCAAAAAATACTAAATGAGCACCAAATTATAATCAACAATACAACCTATTTTTAAATAACTGAAATAAATTACTCTATTCTACTCTACTGAACTCTACTGGACTCTACCTGACTCTACCCGACTCGACTCTACCCTCTTCTACTCTCCTCTACTCTACTCTACTCGACTCTACTCTATTCGATTTGACTCTACTCTACTCTACTCGACTCTACTCTACTCTACTCGACTCTACTCGACTCTACTCGACTCTACTCGACTCTACTCGACTCTACTCTAAGAATGATATCACAAAGTCAACGGTGTCCCACTTCGAGGGACTCCTATTTCTGCATTATCACAAAAAAATTAAACCTAACCCACCTTTTCTGCAATTATAGATTTGCTGCCTCCTTTCACTATTTTCTATTGCTTATTTAATTATTTCTTATCGGTGACATTATCCGCCGTCCTACCATATTACTTTTTTTCACGAAATCCCAGAGATAAAATTTTTATAATTCAGAATATAATAATATTATTTCAGAATCCTAAGAAAATTTTCGTTAAATGTTGTCAGAAATATTATACTTTTGTGCTGAACTCTAATTGAAGGCAGGAATAGAAATAATGCAGCTAAGTATATGATGTTTGTTGCCAAATATTGGCTTTTGCTGACACGTCACATTTTTGAAAACCTATATATAAATTATGGTGATACGTATATGAAATTTGGGATACATTTTTGCATTTATTTTCAGATTATTCTGTAGCTAACCCGATGCATACCGGATAAATTATTTGCTGATATTAAATTTTCTTGCTGACTAGTCATTTTAATTGAGTACAGTATTTTGTTGATCGATCATTAATCTGCTGCTCATTAAGCTTAAAAATTATATCCCATAAAAAATACTTTTTAATTGTATAGCAAGCTGGAAGTAAGAAGTTTTACTCAATTGTAGACTGCCATACCATTTTCTATTCCATCGGCGGGAACAAATATTTGCTTTGGAAAAATGAGTATTTGTCGTGGTCATTGTGTGGTGTTCAAACAAATATGACCATTGTTCTCCACCACTAGTTTCAAGCTACAGGGCAACAACAACACTTCGTTTCAATGTATCGTATTTGCCTACTACGCTTTTTACGGAATAAGACCATGTTACCGCTCTACCAAAACAATTCTGCTAGAAATGTGAATATTTCCTTGAGTTAATTCTATATCAGCCTATAACGTCCCACTGCAGTTCCAAGCCTCTTCTAATAAATCAGTAAGAGGTTGCGGGTCATAAATACATATGTGCACTTCCAGCACATTCCATTCGGTGTCGTCTAGTAGTACTTCCAGCGTCCAGCCGACGTGATAGCTGCTCTCGCGACCAAGGTTATATGTTTTTTAATTTTTACTATTTATTCAAAGTAGACATATGACAAATCAGTACGGCTGCCTCTATACTGATCTTAGCGATGTGACTGTGTTTTGCGACCAGTCTCATCGCCGATTGCCGCTATCAGACGACATAGTGTGCTCGACGTCCAAATTCGGTATCGAATGTGACAGCCCATCATAGCCTTGTGGTATCTATTTAGTCACGACTTACATTCGTAACGCAGATAGAATACATAACGTAACGTATTACGTAAATAGAAGGTACCAGACGATCTGAGACTTCACCTGGTAGTGAGAGAATACTATAGGAATGTCGAACGTTAGCATGGATTCAGATGCGCTATCTGCGTCTATTTATGCCATTTTCAAGTATAATTAAGTAAGAATTATTCAAGTGAATATCCGAAAACTCAAATTTTAAAAAAGGTCTGGAGGAAGTGCAATAACTACCAATGCACAATGGACCCGTGTTTAATGGAATGAAATCCAGTCGTAATTGAAAGAGTCTTTGCCTTGTAATAGAACTTTATGGATTGATAGGTTTTTATAGGCTGATATCGTTGGCATCTACTAAACTCCAACGAGAATTGTAACTCCAACTCCTTGTCATTGTGTGCATTTCGCTTAAAATATACATCTCCTTCATCAGTATCTTTATCCGGGTTTACACTATCCCACGGTATCGTAAATTCGTGCACGTTCATTTTGGAATGGTTGCAAATAAATTCGGGCTTACTGCGGCTTTAGCAGCGCCATCTGGCTACCGGTGTCCATGTAAAGTGATCCGGACGTAGCAACCCTGACATTGCGCGAAAATTATTGCGTTCATTCATTTGCCGATCGTAAAACACGTTTTAATTAAGGTTTCTATATCGATTACACCTAACACGAGAATACATTTCATTAAGCATAACTCGATCCAGGAAAATAAATTCCAATTTAAAAGACTAAAAATACATTATAATCGTCAAGATCTAATAGGCCCGTTTTGACACCTGTCATTATGACGTAATTAAGGATACGAACTAAAGAAATCGGTACCCTGAGTATCTGTTCACTTTCGCCAGAACAAGAGCCAAAATTGTCAGTTGAGCTATCGTCGCCTGTATAAATAATTATTATTTCATTTTCAATTAAATTATCAATATTGACGTCTCTGTCTAAATCTTTCTTTATTATTTTTCTTGTTTTTTGGACTACTTTTGCCCAGTCTTCCTTTGTGCTGTTTTCACAAGCTTCCTTCAATAACGTCATCATTTTTTTAATAGAGAACGGTGGCTGAATATTTTTGCGTGCTGCGTAGCCTGTAAAAATTGTTTTGGTGATGTAATGTTCCTTCACTCATATTAATAAAAAAAATGTAGATACATCTCCTATATGTACATCTCTTCACAAAGTTATACTAATAAGACCAGTGGGTATAAAATAATTATACACTCACAGGAATAAACAATTAACATAATAGTATTACTGGAATACTAATTGTATTGACGATGATACGGCGGTGTTCTTATAATTTTGTGTCCGTGCTCAAGTGCCATTTCATCAATTTCATATCTAAGTTCTACAGGTTTATTTTCTTTTACCAATTTCAATTACTCCGCTTGCAATAACTTTATGTCGGCTTCAATACCATTTCTTTACAACCATGCCACCAAATTAGCCTTTTTATTTGCCTGAGTAGGCACTTTATCAATTTGCACTGAATGATAAGATGCATTGTCCATAATGATTGTACATTGTTCGGGAAGGTTCGGAAGTAAACATTTTGTAAACCATTCTTTAAATTTATCAGCGTCCATTTCTTCGTGGTATTCCTTCGTACTCTTCGATTCGAATGCAAGTAAAGCATTGTTCACCAAACCTCCCCCGGCTGATCCAGCATGGCAAATTATTAGGCGTCCACCTTTCCTTATTGGCACTTTAGAGCAGGATGCTTTCATATCGTCTGTCCAGGACTGCGGCACTGTATGATTGGAGTTCAACCATGTCTCATTGATAAATATGACGTTATCCCAATCAGTAATATTATTCATTTCTCTCAAAAATGAAACTCTTTGCAATATTAAATAATATCTTTCCATCATAATCTTTCTTTTGTTGGTCTTCTTGTATGTGAAACCAATTTGTTTCATAATTGTGATTAGCGACCAAGAACTGCCAATAAACAAGCCAGTTGCTTGAAGCGATATTAACAGTTTACTCACAGTATGGTATTCGTTTCTTGTATAATAAGCATAAATCTGCGTCGAATGTGTCCATAACTGTTGCTTTTCTTCCTCTTTTTAGGCGTACGTAATACGTTTTCTTCACTACCGGAAGGCCCACACTTTTCCATCATACTGGTCTGTAATTAAGTCATTCACGTTCGAAACGTTCATACGACACCACAAAAAACTACGTAATTAAGTCCAAATCACTATGCTCAATCAAAGTCCAAATCACTATGCTCAATCAAAGTCCAAATCACTATGCTCAATCAAAGTCCAGAAAATAATAGCCAAGGTCAACGTAATAGCAAATAGAAACAGTCCAAAAACAATGCCAAGTCATAAGAAAAATACACCGAATACAAAGAAGCGCACAGTCACCTTCCAAGATGGCGACAGACTGCACGGATCCCGACGCCAGGTACCGTTAGGTCGAAATAGTGTTGCCAATTTTTTTTTTCTTTACGGCTTTGAGTGCTAAGCTCACTTAAAGGCTTAATAAAACATTAAAATTATTTCATTATATTATTTATGTTAATATTTTTATATGGAATCGAATATAGCCGGTGAAAATCGGTGATCAAATTAGTTACAGCACTATTGTTTAAAAAGAAAAGGACTGAGAACGTAACTGTTTTTGAGACGTTTCGTAGCAATTCAAAATTATTGAATATTGAAGTTCGAAATTACGTGAAAAAAAAACACTTGCAATATGTTCTCACATATTATTTAACGCGCAAAAAAAAATGTTTTTTGAACTCAAAAAGTTAATAATATTTTTTTTATTATTTTGTTGATTTCATCCTAAGTTACATTCTATTGTCATAACTAGCTGTCAAAACGAGCCTTTTAGATCTCGATAGGTATAAGTCCTTTTAACATTTATTCACGTTCGAAGCTCTATGAAGAAACGTGGACAAACATATTTTTTGATCATTATTCCTCCATGCAAAGAAATATATTTTCTTTGCATGAAATTTAGTAAACTAATATAAATTAGATACCTTAACAGCACAGCCTAGTTGAATTTCACAAGGAATCCCATAGGCCTCTGCGTCAGTTCCATAAAAGTCCCTTTGTAATCTAAGTGGGACGTTAAAAATGCCTGATGCTTTAAGTCTGTATGCCTTGTTAACAATTGTCTGTATCCGATGCGGTCTAAGCATGGTGGCATGGTAAGCAGACTTGATACTTTATGCAATGAGATGCATCTCCCACACACAAAGGTAAAAATTTAAATGAGGATCGGGTAACCAGATAGTATACTCGCAAGTGTTACATCGCAACAAAAGTATAAGATGAAGAGGGAGTTAAATCCAATCCCACATCTTAAAAGGTAGTCAGCGAATAACGTTTGTCACTCTGGACTGATGCTTTCATGAATCGTGAATGTCCACGGGCGACAGTATCCACTTACCACCAGGTCCGCTCGTCTATCACCTTCTTTATATGTAAACAAAATGAGTAGAAGTATATTATTTACATTGTATTACAAAAGTGTATTTTTTACAGAATTGCATTTATATTTTGTACATTGTATTACAGAACCATTGTTCTGCGGTGGGATTCATACTCCGCGTTGTGCTTTCAATCGCTTTTCCAAAAGGCCAGTGGTGCAAGGACCAGTTGAAAACTTGGATTTGGAGGTTTTCGAAATCGTCGAAATTTTCGACTTTTAGAGAAATAAATGTGTAAACAAAAGTTGTAGAACTCCAACAACATTTTATTTGTATATGATCATACTCGTATATGTATAGAATGATTTGTATATTACCCCTTTTTCACAGAAAACTACCTTGAAATGTACTGCATTTCCTATTTTATCGCGTTTCTCTTATGTACATACGTGTTTCGGTAGTGAGTGAGTTAGATATTCTACAGCTATAAGTGATTTTTAGATTCAAATTATTTTTGTGATCAATTTAATTTTACTCGGTTCGGATATTTGCTTCCTAGTTTATTTATAAATTTCGTTATATCCAATATTTTTCCAAAATTAGAAAGTTGTGATCTCTGCCATTAATAGATTTCCTTAAAATCTCGGTTATAGATTCCTTCGATGTCTCACTAAGAAATATAGATTACAGAACAAATATTTTATTAAGAATACGAATGTTGTCAATGATATTTTTTCATGTAGCACCTGTTTTACTCGACCGTATATTATCTATATTGTGACTCAGTTTGGATGGAAATAGGCTATCGAGCGAGATGCATTTGCCGCATACTCGAGGTGCATTATGTGTGAGAGCTATGCCCGGAACTTTATGACTTTCTTTGTTCGGAGTTCTGAAGAACTAAATTACATTTTAATCTTTTATATTTAACCTAGATTCGTGTACAAACTAATAGGTTTTCTTAAATACTGAGACCATGTTGTTATGAAACTTGTCAGGAAAAAATATATTGGTTTTATAGCTGCAGCTAATCTAACATGCTTTAGGTAATAATTTCAATACTCAAGAGCTGTAGAAGTTTTTTTGACCATAGATCTAGGTTTTTTTTTTGCTAACCACATAAATCACTAAAGTGTGCGAGGTAGAGTTCACAGCAAAGCGGAGTCGCCCTATGCCAGAGACAACTAGAACAAACTGTCAATTTGCACATGCTTTCACTGGACAGAGTATATTAAATGATTTTTTGGTCATTGCGAAATTTCATCAATTTCATCTATTAGTCATCTATGTTTTACCTAAAGATTACCTGTTTTCGTGATCAGCAATTATTAGTATTCATCATTCAATAAGTTTTAAGTGCAAAGTCATAATATATTACAAAAATATTGTATGCAAAGTTAATTATTAGAGAAATATATAATTACATTAATCATCGAATGTCACTTTTTGATTTTAAACATAATCAAAGATTTGTTTTCTTCATAAATGGCAATGGTGCAATTAGCACATTCTGGCAATGTCAAGTCTAAAGGTAGCGGTTATCGTCGCGACAGAGACAGGAGACCGAGACCGTTACTTGACTTATGATTACGTGTATAGTTCAGTTTGTGGGCGAGACAGAGACGGGAGACCGCGACGCGAGACTGAAGACAGTGAGACGGTCTCTGTCCGAGATCAGTGGTGCGCTGTCGCGCGTCTCACTCGAACAACACATGTGAAATTTTGTAAAAAATGACTTCGTTTTATGAAAAAATAAATTGAAAAATTTATTGAAATAATCAGACAACATTCTCCGCTGTTTAATTCTCAGCTTGACTCATACAGAGATGAAACACATACACAAAACGCCTAATACACATTTTTTACAATAATCAAACAACGACTTAACTTCACTTCTCCAGTACCTGAATACCTTCGCACCTACAAAGTATTTCATTATGACGTGTCACCCCACTGTCATGACTCGTCCACTGACGCAAACATCAAATAATGTTGTTTTACTTACTTATCTCAATGTGTGGGGGGGTCTAGCCGAGGGTGCATTAATGATCTGGGTTCTTCTTACCTACTGTAAACACTTGCAGATGTTTTCTTTTCTTCTTTGCGGGCCTCTAACAAGTTTTGTTCGTAATGTGTTTGTTATGAAAACTCACTTTACTAAGTCACTTTGTTAAGTCGGAAAATTGTTTGTTAAAAGTGATAAAAATAACATTATATCCATAAAAGCCTCAAAAAACTCACAAGACTATGCTATACGACACGTACATATATTGTCCTATATGGGTAAGAGCTGGAATAGACGAAGTAAGTAAGAGCCTTGAACTTGGGAAGCGTGTAGTTGTAGAATACGAGTACAACAATAGGAAATATCAACAATAGCCAATCGTAAAATTGATTCCATCTACAAAGAACCAATAAGTTTTGAGAATCAAAGTGTTTTGTCGTGCCTTTTAATTTATAAAGCTAAAATTATAGATACATGTAATAGATAATAATTTAAATAAAAAAATATGATTAAATTTAAATCTTTAAATATGTAAAAAATCCCATTTATAAAGGTAAAGCAGCCAATAAAGTATAAAATAGTAAAAAATAAATAACATACAATAGAAACTATTTTCTCAGATATGTATATATGCGAATAATATTATCTACTTCTGCCCACTTCATCATCTTTTCTCTGGAAATTTTCTGCATTTAGTTGAGCTCAGTCGCCATTGTGCGTGCCCAATCTTTCCAGTATGGATGTCCGGTGATTTCCGCTACGTTATCCACACCAGTTCCATTCAGAAATGTAGAAGCTTGACTTCCCGAAAGAATAAGACAGTGTCTGTAGAGTGCTGGTGATTTTTGCCCGATGTGTCGCCACACCCTCACAAGTCAGCGGTATAAGGGCTGGTGTCTCATCAGTCTCCACACAGGCTTTACATAGACGACTGTCGGCTGTTCCTATAATATAAAGATGTTTAATGGATATTGTCCGGTAAGTGTCTCTATTAATATTTAAATGTACATCTTTTAACATACAAATTAACTAAAAGTTCTTTGATCATCATATTATAAATAAATTATTTCTCAAAAGATTAAATACTTAAATCACTTATCGTGAAACAGCTATAGTTATAAATCTAACAAAATACAGTAATTTGTTCGCCCAAGTAGTACATATAAACAGACTTTATTCACAAACATTATTAATTTAATTTAATGACACTGCAGTGCTTATAAATAAGCAGTGCTAACAAAATTAAAGATTTTTTTTTTGCGTGTGAAATTCTTAACCAATTTAAGAAATTTGTACCGAAAATAAAGTCCTTTTGCTGAGTCAACGTCAAATTTGTTGACATAATATAATCTAGTACATACTTTATAAAGGTAGGTACATAACATTATTATCCACGTAGATGTATCGTTATAATCTAGCATTCTGAGGATAGCGTGGCGACGAGCACTTGTAAAATGGTTGCGGGTTCTGAGCGACCGCAGGCCGACCTGTGCCAACATGAGCTATGCGGATGCCATGATTCACAGCACAGCTATACTAATGTATACTGCAGCTTGATATTATGATACTGTAGAGCAGAAATACTCAAACTCTATCGGCAAACTACAGCAGAAAAATTGGGCGACATGCAATCGACTACGTTATTAGCAGGAAAAAAGACAACTATTATTAAAGCACATTAACATTAAAATTGAGATAAGTAATTTCAAAATCGCATGTCCGGTGAAATAAAAATATGAGTTAAGGTAAAATTATAATAGATAGGTAAATTATATCGGTGGCATTTGCGGTACCTTGCAGGACGGAGATGGAGGGCGGTAAATTTATTTATTTTTAGTGAACGTAGTCTAAATGGTAATTAATGTAGAAATATTTCTGCGATTGACCGTTACAGCTCACGACCGTTTGAGCACCCCTGCTATATTGTACCATATAAAATGTACTGCATTTCCGTACGTTTCGGTAGTGAGTGAGATATGCCAGAGCCCATTTCCATCCCATCATAACCCTCCCCATTTTCCCAACCCTTTCTCCCAATCCATTCCTTAATCTGCAAATGTGGGCAGCGCATACGGGGGCGTGCCAACGTTTGTCATTCTGGACTGATGTTGGCATGTATCGCGGATGTCAATGGACGACAGTATCAGGTGGACTGTATGCTCGTCTGCCGTCTTACCTATTCTATAAACAATATGAAAATAAAGGTGTGATTTCTCATTTTTCGAAACATTTTTACATATCCTACCTATTGTGAAAACTCTACTCTACAACTTTACAAATTTTGTCTAAATATTTTTTATTTTCTAAACCGAATGGAAAATAGTGAAATCTTTATTTCCCACTTTTTAGTTTTCTCTTCACAAGTTTTTCATGAAACGCATGAAAGGAGTATTTTATTTTCTTTAGAGAAAATCAAGCTGAGTTTCAACGCAGAGAATTTCATACTGTTTTCAACCCTTTATCATTTGTAATGTTGTTATACGGAGAATTGAGCCAAAATGAATGGCATTGAGAATAGCGAATTGCACTTCAGCAATCCGCAATTGTACTGTAATAATATTATAATATATATTTTGAAAGTCTATAAAACTTCAAGAAACATGATTTGATAAAACTTTTCTATGTAAAATAAACATCTCGCATATGAGTCTCGTACAACACATCTAATACAACGTACATCTTATGTCTTCAGTAATGCGGGCAATTTCTCGCAAACAAATTACTGGACGAAAAATGTTTTGCTCAAATCTCACGTTCTAAATGGAAATCACCCTTTTAAATACTATTGAAAGTGAACTACCGTTTCAAAGGTAAGCCGGCATTACGATACAGACACACCAGTGCGGCATTTTCGTACAATCGCTTGAATTATGCTTAAAGTCTCCGTCTGTGTGACCGTGCTGTGACCGTAAAGTCACAGAACAATACAAAGGAAGCCATTTATCATGTAACAAAAACTACACAACATACTAAGGAACATGTTGATTTATTTATTCTTTATTGCACAAAGTGTCAAAAGTCGGACTTGATGCTTAGAAGCATTATCTCCTAGTCAACGTTTGGGCTATGCAGAAATGACGCGAAACACTCTGAAGATAGGAGTGAGAGTAGTAGAAGTACTTAGGAATACTAGCAGTATCTTTTTTATTTATTACCTAAGTTATTATATATTTGAATCTAGTACAATAAAATCAGCTTATGATATAGTTATTAAAAACTAAAGTATTAAAGACTAACCTTAAATATAAAATATCTATAATTGTAATAATAGATCTGACCAAATAATAATTGTCCTATTCGGGGTCCTCTTACAATTTTCATACTTATTTATGCTGACGCAAACCCAATAACGATAAAGGTGCTCTACTTAGTGCAATAGTAATCATTACTGGTTATATAGTTCGTTATTTACCATTATGGGTAACTAACTGTGGTTTAATGAATGCCAACTCTTATTTTCTTTTACTAAAACTCCATACCGTTTCATCCACCACTGTGTCGTCACCCTGTTTACCCCCGGCTCGTACAAGGCCATTAGGTGATGGTGGTGTTGGAGCACATTTATAATGCAAATACGATTATACGCCCTTGAGAGCTAATGCACTCGACGGGCCACACAAAACTACAGACTTCTATTCAATTGATAAGCAATGAGTTTCTTTGTAAAAGTAACTGCGTTTACTGCGAATTTTTTTATAGAAATAGGTAGAATTACATTTCGATGGTTGAAATCTCATTGAAAAATAATAATTTATTAGAGTACTAACGGTACCAGCGACTTCGATCGCGTGAACCTTAGAATGATTCCCGTGGGAATTTAATCACGGATCGGTATTAAATGTATCCTAAATGTTAACCCAAGTCATAAGCTATATTTATGCCAAGTTTCGTTAAATTCTATGCAGTGGTTTTTGCGTGATGCACGATTAGACAGACACACAAAAAATTCAAAAAAATATGTTTTGTTTTTTATATAATTCGTACTTTGTATTGCAATTACTTTTTTTAAAAATATTTCATGTACAGATACGACTCTATTACAATTGCGATTTTATTATATGTACATATTTGATAAGGGTTCTTTAACGAAATATGTAGGTGCCAGGAAGGCAGGCAGGCATACTTAATAAAAATAGAAGTATACAAACTTTCCAAATAGGCCTTTCCAAAAGTTTGCCCAGGGTGACTTTATCGTCATTTATTTATTTACTCTTTTTGTAAATTATTACAACAGGGGGGGCGGGACTTAAAGTGTTACAACATTATCTCCCAGTCAAACTTTGGGCTATGCAGGACATGAAGTGGTAGGGGAGCAAATAAATGTAATAAATATAGAAAATTGAAAAAAGAACTAATGCAAGTAATTACTAAAATACAAAGATAGTAGTATAATATCTATAAAATACATATCCACGATAGGTCAAACTAAAATTTCTTAGAATTGGCTGCTGTACAATACGATAGAAAAAAAAAAACAAATTCGAATTTTGAAAATGAAACTCTTTGCTTGTCAAACGCCATTAAATTTTCAAAGCTGTCATTAGTTGTTTATTTCTGGCGGCAATATGAAAATTAAGTTTTTACGGAAAAAATTAATTTAACAAGGGAACATTTTCGTTCAATGATTTTTTATGACTTTCGTTGCGGTCTAAACCAGAAACAAAGTAATGAAAGATTTAAGTTAGCATTTAGTGATGAAGTTACTTAAGACTTAATCCAATGCCACTGTTATAACTGGTTCAGTGAATTTAAACCTGGTCATACACCCACCTCAGTGACGATGTTAGAGAAGGGCGTCCTGCAACGGCGGGGACGGAGGAAAACATCTAAACTGTGCCGCTCGTGAAGCAGACAAACGAACGACATATCAGCAAATACGGGCATCATTAGGTATTGATATGGGTCAAGTTCAAATCATTTTACACGATTACCTACGGGTACAGAAACTTTGTGCTAGATGTATTCCTCACAATTTGAGCGAAGCTAAAAAACACTGCCGGATCTAATGCTGTCTCCAAATGCTTTAAAAAATCGATAATGGTCAATCACATGCTGTTTTTGATATAGTAACAGGTGACGAAAGCTGGATCTACTGCTATGAACCTGAAACTAAGAGGCAATCTGCGGAATGGGTGTTTCCTTTCGAAGAGTTGCCGAAGAAAGTGAAGAAAGGACAGAGTGCTGAAAAGAAAATGATTGCCTCCTCGTTTGGCATCTGGCCACTTTGCTACTAAATATAACTTTCGAAAATAAAAAACAGTAACTGCGGACTGGTATGTGAATAGCTGCTTGCCTTCTGTTTTGGAAAAAGTCAACGAACGACAGCCATGAAGCAGAATGATCCTCCATCACGACAATGCCCCAGCACCCTCCTTGAGACAACAAACCAATTTTTGAGTACTATAAATGTAGAGTTAATGGGTCATCCGCCATACAGTCCCGACCTTACACCCTGTGATTTTATAACTCAGTTAATTATATTTTAAACTCAGAGAAATAAGTTTTATGAATGCAGAAGAGGCAGTAACGGCCTTCCAAACGGCTGTTGAAGAGGTGCCTACAGAAGGGTGGGCTGCATGCTTCACACAATGGTTTCATCGCATGAAAGAGTGTATCGATTGTCGCGGTATAAACAACTTCCATCTTTATATCTGATTTCATTTATGAGATTCTAAAAACTTTCAGTGTCACCCACGTACATACTAATATTATCTTTTATCTCTTAATTCATGATATTCATTAAATTCCTTTGATACATTAAGGCTTTACAGCGTGGCTTAGTACGAGTGTAAGCCTGACTTAATTAAACAGAGGTAACGTCTAAAGTTTCAACTCTAGGTTAGCTGTTGCATTTCTAATTAATGTCTAGGTCGGATCCTACACAGCATCCAAACGATAAGAATTGTATTTTTAAATAAATATGTCTAATAAAAAATATATTTTTTATAATATCGCATCCTCAGTACAATAAAGACATAACCCGAAAATGATAACTTTTCAGTAACTACCTACAGCAAAAACTATAAAACGTTGTAACGAGTTGTAGTTGTAAAGTTGTAAGTGGTATAAAATGTTTCTTTTTTTTGTAGAACTGTAAACTAAACAATTTTATTATTTTTCTTACTAGTTTTTATATTTATATCATTAAAATAATAAAATCCCAACCATTATTAAAGTTTCTGTAAGGTGATATTTATATGCTTAGGTATTATTTTTCACAGAGTTCTTAAAAAAATACAATACACTTAATCGAATATTTGGACATAATTTTCTCAAATTTTACATTCAAATTATATTAAATTGAGTATGTGTAGTTTAGTGTTTTTTTCTTCAATAATAGTAAAATTTAAATTTCGACATAATACTGCTGACGGCTTTGTTAATAAACGGAGGATTCGATATAGAGATAAAAATACATTAAGTAACAATGTAAAGATAACAGCAATATCTACAAACAGTAGAAATATAAAAGGTTTTCCTGACATTGACCTCGCTAGATATTTATTATTCAAAGGTGGTAAGAAAAATACGTCACAATGGACTAATTTGAATGTTTTTCATACCGCCCGTTACCACGGGCATGAATGGGAGCCTCGATCGTGGCAACAATGGGCTACCCCGACCGAATGTGCAAAAAAAGGGGTAACACACTTTTTCATTTTTTGCGTCAAACATAAACAGAAATGTTCACGGATTTCGCTCTGCAATTGTTTTTGTTAACGTGTGTAAAAATATTTTATTGTGTTTCTGTGGTTTGTGTTGAAATTAAATATCCACGGTTGCTAAAATTTACTATTTAATACAGGTTTGTCTGTTACAGACAATGTAGTGTATTATGTTGGTGAGAGGCACCTCCGTGTAAGCATATACGCCAGTTACCTACACGGTAACTTGAGATAGAACGCAAGCTGAAGAATATTAAGAGAAGCTATAACCAATTAGTCTAAATTGATCCGTGATTTTTTTACAGTATAGATGGCAGACGAGCGGGCGGGCTACATAAACATCAGGTAAGTGGTAACCGCCGCCCATGGACACCTGCAACAGCAGGGCGCTTGCGGGTGCGCTGCCGACCTTGCAGAATCCTGTTCACAACTCTCTTGAAGAGCTCCATATCGTAGATTAGAAGTTATTGCGATTTTACTGACCAATTTTTATAATTTAAGTTTTTAAATGTCAAAAGTACGAAGTAATTAATTACTTACTTAATTAAAAGTAATACTTCAATAAATTATTAAGATTTTAAAGTTCATTGAGTGACACTGCAGTGACAATATATTCGCAATGGGTATAAATTTAGCTACAATAATTAACGGCTTTTAGAACTACCTACGTTTTCCAAGGAAACAGCCAATTTTAAGATGCGAGAATATACGAGATCCTCTCTTTTACACTTAATTGATACACCCACTTAGCTTCTTCAGGGGAAGTAAATAACTTTCATTACGCTCGCGCTAAAAGGCACCGATATTTTTTCTTGAAGGTGTTCTCATCCTTTGCACAATTACGCGGCGATCATTAAAGGGTAATTCCTTTTTACGTTTGCGAACGTTTATACGGACTTGTAATTATTCTGCGGAACGAGGATCGTAAATAAACCGGGATGAGCGTGGCTTCTATAAATCATTCGACGGGGATCCAGCTTAATTCGCGGATAGAAGAACAAAGCCCACAGAAATAAATATACACGGCGCCTACAACACTGGAAAATTAGAAGCTTCCGCGCCGAAACAGTTATTTTCCATTTGCGGCTATAAATTATTGAATTCTTGGTTAGGTGTTTTATCGCGGTCGGGTCACGGGTTAAAATGAAATTGATTCATTTTTAACGTATTTGGAACGGGATATGTAAAATTATCTGCAGCGGACGATACGTGAAAATTATCTACTTGTGTTTAATGCGAAATTTATGTACATTTGTTGGGGCACATCAAACTACAGCATTTGCATACAAGCTGATAATACTGTGACATTAAGCTGCCATCTGACGTGTACGTAGTGTATTTACTCATATAAATAATTCATGATAAGATTGTAATATGCATTTAAAACCAAAAGTCAATAGTTTACCCAAAGATCAATTAAATCATGCGAGATCATTCAATGCTATATACTCTTTCGCCTTTAATGTTAGTTCTGACGTTCGTCACTACATATCATAGTTTCAAATAAAATAGCAAGGTTTTAGAGTTATAAAGAAGGTACAAAACTCTCAATTAGTATTGACATTAATCAACTTTTGATTGATTAATTTCGATGTGTTTCTATAACGTTCCACTGCAGGGCACACGCCTCCTCTTGTAAATCATTACGGGCTTTTGGATCATAATCCACCACGTGGGTCTAATGCCAATTGGACACATACCCTTCTGATTTCGTTTAAATTCTTAAGAATTCCGGTTTCCTCACGATGTTTTCCCTCACCGTCGAGCTGATGATAATTTTAAAAATTCGTACTTAATTAGCTTGAAACTTAGTGGGTACAGGCCGAGGATTTGAATTCACAACCTCACGAATGGGAATCTAGAATGGATAAACCTAGGCTATAGCTGCTCTAATTGTTTATCATAGTTGTATTAGTCAATTAAAATTTTAAATTTGGAAAAGGATTTAACAATTAAATCATTTAGATTGAAAAGAATAGACCTAATTTCGATTTGCTTCAGGGAATCTTTATTCGTTAAACATTGTTCAATGATCGATTAACACTGTTCTCCTTTGTATTAATGGACATATTAGGGTAAGCCGTGCTTGACTGGTCAACGCAATCGAATTGACAATTAGTAATTCATTTAATATTTAATCGATAAACGAGAAAATGAATACATAGACTAATTTCCAATGTTTAACGATTACTTTTTAACTTACAACCATTTTTTTTTAATTTTATTGAAATAGTCTACTAACTATTCATTATTCTAACGATTAACGTACGTTGTGAGTACGTTGTTTTAAGTTTTTATATCCTATTTAGACAAATACATTATTTTCGTCAATACGATCGATTAAGTATTTCGTTTAATTTTTCCTACTTAATTTTTAGTTAGCTAATTGACCGATTAAGAATTTAATCGATAAATATCAACACTGCTGTCATCACAACAACTACATATGTTCCGTATTTATTATAGACATAGGCTTGATGTCACGTTCGGCGGTCGGAACAAAAAAGCTTTTAAGCTTACTCAACGTTCAATATGACGCAATCACTGCTTATTCAAATTCCGTTACGAAAACACATTTTCCTTTCATTTTCTAAGTGAAAAATAAGTGAAAGGAAACGGTGTTCAGTGAACTACTTAAAATCACTTTTGTGCAAAAAGTGGCCCAATCAGCACTGCCTGAGGATGCCGTTTGATATTCGCCAATCGTAGGACTTCACACAAAAGAAAATTGGTCAAGCGTTAGATGTCCACTAGGCTGAACCGTCCTATTGTTCAATTGAAGGGGCTTCTACTCAACGATATGTACAGTTGGCTACATTCGGAGATTTCTTAGGACGCACCCTTTAGCCACACAAAAGTTTGAATCGGCCGCGGTGATTGAATTATTCCTTTCTTATCCTCGACTCGACAATGCTGGAAATTCGGAATGGTCGTCGATATTCTCTACAGCGGTTTGCTTGATTTTATTTTCATAATAAATTGGATTATTTTCCTGTCTAATTGTAGTTATCGTATACTAACAAGTGGAGACAAATAAAGAAGTTATAATTCCCAGAATACCCACTTCCAAGTTAATGCCGATGTCAGGTTTGTTTATATATTTACTTTAATTTTGTATAAATAGTTTATATTTCATTGCGAATATTCAGTGTCAGGACAAAAACCCTATCGGTTTTTTGTAGCACCAAGATAATATGTATAATAAAAATGTCTTCCCTGAATACTGTATAAACAATCAAATAAATAAAACCGAACTCGTGTCCTCCTTTAAACCATGGTTTATATTATATATTCTAATTTTATACCCTCAAAAGAATTGTGATTAATTATTTTTAAGGATAAGTAGAATATTTTATATCCGACGATTTTTCAAAACTGTACTATTTTAATTAGTCACCCTGAAACTTTAATAAAACCGTTCTGTTTCAGTTAAATGAAACCAAATCAATGAAATACCTCAACATTTAGCTTTAAATCTAAGACAAGCTGGATGAACCAAATTATGGATTATGAATTAACAATTATCACCTCACTATTTAGTTTAAGGATGTGTCTGTGTGGTACTAACTTTTGGTAGTCAGGTAACTTTTAAAAAGTCAGGTAAAAGTCAAGGTACTTTTGGTACCTTTTGTCCTCATGTCTGTTCACCTTTTGGCCAAATTAAATTGAAATGGGATTTAGAAAATCTAAACTTGTAAGCATAACGGATTGTTGTACTCTGTGAGTCATTTACGTATCCCATATACTTTACGAATAAGTCTTTATCGTGGACAGCTGCTGATATATTTTGCTAGGTTGGTAGTGCCTCTGTCTGTTGTGCAAAAGGTTTCGGGTTCGAATCCCGGTCAGATGCACCTTTATTTAAAGACAAATGTTTGTGCGAGTTTGGGTGATCTGTAGCCGTCTATGTTTGTGTCTCTGGACCCACGGAATCCTGGTGTGGACATTGGCTACTGGGTTATTTACCTATATTAAAAAAATATACCTATTTCTATTTATTTCTAAGCATGCCTTACAATGGGGATTTATTTACAGAAGTTTCTGTATAAATTTGTATGGCTTTAGACTAAACTATTACTTCAAATTATTGAAATGAACTTAGTAATAATCGTGAGAATATTATTAATAGATCTATAAACCAGATTAGTCGTTCGTGATCGGAATACAAGCCCGAAATGCCATAGACGCGATGAATACAACACTATACGACACAGCTTACAGCCAATACACATAATGTAATCTTGACACTTGAAAATTATATAAATACATAATATTATTTATTTGTAATTATAAATTATTATCATTTTTTAACAAAAGACACAATATATTTATTTATAATTAATTTTATAATATTTGTTGGCGATAGGCAGGCCTTGGAATATATGAATATAATATGAGGGCCACGAATTATACGAATAAGGTAAACTCTACATCCTATCGAGTATTGTAGATCCACCTCTTTGGGGACACCTATCTCGAGCAGTGTAGAGACACTAGTTGGAGATATTAATAGATAAAATAATATCGATTTAGAGGCATGATGCAATCAGCCACTGCGATTGCGAGAAATGACCTCCCTCGTGCACATTGTCTTGTGCATAAGGGAGGGTATGGCCTTAAAACGCCACGCTGGCCAAATGGGTGGCGAGTCCACTGTTTCAAAGGTGGTGTAGTTCCTCAACGCTTGTGGTAGCAGCTTATTATCCCTTAATTGCCTATTATAAGACCCACGGGAAGAGATGGGCTGGTGTTATTCTGAATTATTAATGACACCACACATTAATGATAAATTTGACATTACAGATATTAATGATAAATTAACGGAGATTTTAATTAATAAGAATAATTTTATGATTGTGTAGTATAATAGTAAATTTATATAATTACATTTTAATGACTTTTATTGATATAAAACTACTTTTATTCACTAATACTTTTATTGACTTTTATTTATAGTATAGCTTTGATTAACAAAGCTATACATTTGTCTGTATTCTTACAAACATTCTTTTTCTGGTCAAAGAAATTGTATTTACAAGAACAAACAAATTATCAAATGTATAGCCTATGTTACGTTAGCATATGTTAGTATCTGCTATTTCTTTGGAGATAAAAACAGTTTTTATTGGCTGTAAATTAAAGATTTGAAAATATCGAATGTAGTGTGTCGCAGTATAATTTTGTGGAAGGATATCCTGACGGGGGATTTCATTAGATGCAGCTTAACGAGCAAAAGTAAACATCGGGGACGGAATCTCTAATATTTCTCTTAGTAACAGATTTTTTACAGGTTGTGTGATGAATTTTATCACGTGCCTTCAGTATATGTATAACTTTATCGACACAGTGTAAAGGGAAAGTAGTTGCGTATCTTCGAAAAATATATAAAATTTATTGCAATTATCCTGACATTGCAGACGTATGGTATTTATTATGAATTTACTTGCCTTGAGTCTTTCCTTGCATCTCATGAGAACATATTTGAAATTATCTGAGCAAAGGGCATTGTCGGATGGACTATTTGATGTTAGTTAAGAATTTATAACATAAAATTTCGTTATTTTAAGTTAGACATGAAATTTTATTTCGTAATTTTGTTTGATTGTGCTATATAAACATTTTCTGACAATTGTTTTTTTTTAAGATAAACCATTTTTTTTACATTTCATTACAGTCCTAATACATGGGAAATTCGAACCTATATATTATGTATTTCTCTCGACTATAAGGTATATATTTGAAATTGCATTTTTATTATTACATTACACTATTATTTCATTATTATTATTTTGTATTACTTTATTGCATAGCATACCTCTTCCTCGAAGTCATTTCACTGCCCCTTGGTTATTTGGCAAAGATGACTTATCTATAAAGCCGTCTATTACTTCTGTATATGTTATGTTTAATGTAATTGAATAGTTAGAACAAGAGTTTTCGTTTATTCATTAATATTCTGAGATATTTTCCCATATTAATATGTATTTCATAAATCGTATCTTCACGTCCGTAATTTTAAATAATACATATACAAAGTTTACTGTCCGCCCCAAGGCTATGAGTATAACGGCATCTGTGTATCTGTGTCACCTTTTAGTATTGTCATAAAGTTATTGCACCAAGTCCTTAATATACTATGAAGTACTGTTAAAAGCATGTGTACAAACAGATGTTCAAAGACCAAAGGATCCATTTCATTAATTCTAAAATAATGAATGCACTTCAAATAGGCTAGTGAGTATGCGTAATGAAACGTCAACGTATCTTTATGATCTTGAAACGAGATGGGTAATGGAAAACACTTACGTCCACCCCCGTTCTCCAGTAACAGCTCGCATTTCTAAAAGATATATGACATTGAGAAATGACGTGTAGCCCTAGAACAATAACTTTAGCGAGTGAAAGAGTAAAACCAATCTAGCGAAGCTAGGGGAACCCAACAATGGGGATTTGGTATGTGCAAATAAAGAGATGCCACAAAATATTACGATTTGCCTTTTGCTTGACTGGGCTTAACTTTGAATGTGTTTTTTTGTATATTTCTAGTATTTATACGGATAGCAATGTCAACTTCACAACATGAAATCCGGATGCACCTGAGGCGTCTTATTTGACAGAAAAATACATAGGCATAATTTTGAACTGTAGTTTTGAATTTAATCTGTTGATAAAACTCTTCAAAATATGAAATGACTTTATTTATTTATAACTTTTTTATGTTTTTAAATGAAAATTAAAATACCTATGAAGTTCATAATTAATCACAGAGGAATTTTAAATGTTATGCATGTAAGTGATTCGGTTTATAATTCGGTATATTACAAATAATAATATTACTTACCAGTTTCTTTAAAAAAATACCAAATGTGGTATTTTGGAAATATGGTGAAATATGGTATAGTATTATAAATTAATAGATACTAAAACTGATATTCGTAAGTATCGTAACCAGATCTTTTATCGTCCACTGATATGGACATGGCCTCCTCGTGCAGAATGCATTGTGCAAAAACAATGGCCTTGAAATGCTACGTTGGCCAAACGGAATGCCAAGTATCTACGTTATTTCTTAATTCCTCAGTGTTTGTGGTAGCAGCCCTTAATCGCCTTTTGCGACACCCTCGGGATGAGATGGGGCAGGGCTATTTTAAAGTTGACGACACCACACGGTCAACTATAAAGTATAAGAGATAAATAAACATTTATATTTGTACTTAAAATAGTTAATAGATAGATAAGTTTTCAAATAGTTCCATCCTTGTTCGCATTCATCGATATGAAAATAGACCGGATGACACATCATACGTTCTTTTCAAAGAAATCTGGTTGACTTCTGGGAGGGGCGGGGGGGAGGCGAAACAGGTGAGGGGGGATTCATAAAAAAGTCTAATTTCATACTCAAGTACTTCGCAATAAGAATGTAACTATTAGACTCTAACATGTCTGCCCAAGAGAGCTTGTGTAACATAGTATATATTCTCAAATCGATGTTCCAAGTAGGGACAATAAAAGACGAATGTGCTCGTTGAGTCATTTACCATATTATCGGACTGAATGCAGCTTAATAACATCGCAATTCTGGATCGCGTCTACATTATTTAATTCTAAATGAATCAACATATTATGTTGAAAGGGAAAGAATGTTTATGATTTTTACTTATCTTATTGGTTACTTCAACTTAAATTCATTTATTTTGCAAGCATTATAAACATTCCCCATTATGTTCTGCGTCGAGCCACGCGAAAACGTGACATCTACCAAATGTATGTATGTATTGAATAAAATATCTTGATAATAACGTTTATTACGATTTGATTGGGCTTACAATAATAAAGCTCTTTAAAAATTATGGCGGGACAATTTGTCCCGTCGGTGGTACTGGGAGGGGTGGCAAATTACGGCGGTTCTAGTAGAAACGCTAGAAAATCTAGAAAAAGCACAAACATAACTTAATTAGTATTGAAAATTTGATGTCATCATACAATTATAAGATTTTGAGAATTATAAATGTTAATAAAATCAATGAACTAAGCCCGAGTTGTCCAAAAAATAATTAGAATAACAATACAATTGAATGTCGTTTACAAACATATATTTGTAAAATATATGTCTTGCTAGTTTTATCGAATGTCATTTATTCGAGTTTTGGGATTACTAATGTCAACCTATATATATATATATATATATATATATATATATATATATATATATATATATATATATATATATATATATATATAAAACAAAGTCTGGTTAGTTACACCATTTATAACTCAAGAACGGCTGGACCGATTTTAGTGATCTCTGATTTGTTGGATTCGTCTCCGCCCCGAATAACAGAATAACTATTAAAATATCTGAAAAAAAATAGAAAAAAAAAAGAAAACTAATATAGAAATATATTGAAATAAATAGAAAATACTCGAATCGAAATTTAAACAAAAATGCTTTTGACCCAAAAACAGGTAAAAACTGGGTAAGCGCCATCTGTTGGGCAGCCACAGCAACGCGTGACCGGGCATAGTTAGTTTAAAATAAATCTGAAAGTCAAGCTAATGTTACTAATATAAATTAATCTAAATGTATGGCTATATAATATTAGTCCTGATAAATAAGAATTAATAAATTAAGACTTGTATACAATTTAGCTTGACGTCTATTACACAGATATCAATCACAGCTTTCAACTTTCAGAGGGTAGAGAAATATATATTCCCCCTAATTATTCGGAAATATTGCCTATATATATAAAGGGTTTTATAAAGGATTGTGGAGTGAAACAAACTTATTTGATGTTGCTTTGATATTCAAAGAAACGACATATAATGTTTAATCTTCAATCCTTTTTTAAAATCTATTATCTTATGTCTACCTACAACTTTACAATTTTGTCTACCTACAGAACAATTCTCTTCACCTGACGCCCACACTGTTTTACCGACACCATAATACGAATAGTTTTACCGACAGCGCGGAGCGCCTCAAAACTCAGATGAAAGAAATATATTTTCTTTACATCTCCCCCCCTAGGAAAGAAAACTTTCGCCATATTCACCCATCTTCTTCTGTTTCTTTTGTTTCTCTATCTTCATATAATTTTATAGGGACTGGAATAAGTTTTGTAATATGAAAAAGATTTGATTCCGTTTTTTTGTGTCCAGTATCTATCCTATATATTGTGTTAGATATTTTTTCAATAATCTCATATGGTCCAATTCTCAGTTCATCTAATTTCCTCCTGTTTAACTTGTTTCCATTTTCCACGTACACCATGTCTCCTACATTAAATTCCCAATATTTTAGTTTTTTGTCGTATAGTGTTTTGTTGTAATTGTGTGATTTTCTTGTATTCTCAAGTGCTGTTCTTCTGTCTCTGATCCAGTCACTACGTGATTTTTCTTGTTTTAATTCTTTCGGTAAAATCGTAACATCCGTACCATATAAAAGATAACTTGGTGAAAAGCCAGTAACTGTGTGGTTAATTTCATTGTATTTATTTACGCATTCTTGAGCTATTGTTGTCCAAGCTTTCTTTTTCACTCTTTCATTTATTTTGCATCTTATTTTGTTTACTAGTGTTTGATTTAGTCTTTCATTTAGGCCATTCGAGAGTGATGCATTTACTGCTGTAAATACAATTGGTATCTGCTTGTCATTTAAGAATTATTTGAACTCTTTAGAATTAATTCCCGGGTATTGGTCTGTTAGAAGCATACCAATATCCTCCGATTCTGTTATATTCTTGACTAGTTTTTCAAAATCATTTGCACTCTGAGTTTTTGATGTTAGAATAAATGCGTATCTAGTAAAATGATCTACCAACAGATGTAGATATTTTTTTGTTGATCTTGTACCTCCAAAACCTCCAATTGTGTCAATTGAAATTATTTCGAAAGGCTTTGTGGCCGGGCTTAGATGAGACATAAACCCATATTTGTCGTGTCCTCTTGTTTTATTTTTTATACAAATTTCACAGCTTCTACAAACTTTTTTAATATTTTTTGTCAAATTTTTGGCTGTGTAGAGCGGACTAATCGTTTTCTGCATTTGTCCAATTCCAATATGGCACAGGTTTTCATGTATTTTTCTTAAAAGCTTGATGCTAAATTCTTCTGTTAGTATTATTTTTTCTTTTTTTCTGACCTTTTTTAAGTATAATTTGTTTTTTTCAATTAATTTGCTTTTTTTATTTTGTATTTCTTTATTCTTATCCTGATCTGTTAGAATATCTTCCAGTTTTACAAAGTTCACAACTTTTAATTGTTCATCCTTATTTTCATCCGATTCCAATACTGGATTCCTGCTCAGGCAGTCTGCTTCCAGATTTTGTTTTCCTGGAGCATATTTTATTTTAAATTCATATTGCGATAAATAATATGTCAGATCACCCAGTTCTTCATCAGTTCTAGATTTCAAATTCATGTTTTCTAGTGGTTTGTGGTCTGAATAAACTGTAAATGGTTTACCTATCAACCAGTATTGCCAGTATCTCACCGCTTCTTTGATAGCTAAACATTCTAAATATATTGCTTTTTTTTCTTTTGGGCTAAATTTAGTTTTTTTGAAAAGTAAGCCACTGGTTTTTCTTTTCCATCAGGCTGTGTCTGTTTCAAAATGGCTCCAACGCCTTCTAAAGAAGCATCTGTGTAAATATTAATTGGTAAATCTTGATCAAAAATTTCCAGTATTGGTTGAGAGCATAGGAGGCTTTTTATTGTCTCAAATGCTTTTTGGCATTCATCTGACCAAACCATTTTTTGATTTTTCCTGAGTAAATTATGCAATGGATCCAGTATTATTGCACTCTTTGGTATGTACTCATGGTAAAAATTAATTTTCCCTAGAAATTGTCTTACATTCTTCTGCGTTTTTGGAGCAGGAAAATTCCTTATTGAAATCAGGTTATCTTTCACTGGTTTAATAGAATTATTTTGTATTATATGACCCAGGTATTTTACTGAGTCTGATGCAAATGTACACTTTGTAAATTTTAATCTGAAACCTTCTGTTGTGATTGCTTCCAGCAATAATGCCAGATGTTTTATGTGTTCAGCAAAAGTTTTAGAAAATATTAAAATATCGTCTATATAATTAACGGCAAAGTGGGTAAGTTTATATTTTCTCAAAATATTACTTAATATCCTCTGGAAAATTGCCGGTGAGGTCTTTAGTCCAAATGGTAGGCAGGTCCATTGAAAATGTCCTTCCTGTGTTACAAATCCCGTCTTTTTCCTATCTTCAATTCGTAATGGAATAGACCAAAAAGCAGAGTTTATGTCCAGAGTTGTAAAAAAATTGCAATTCCTGGTCTTTATCATCAGGTCTTCAGTTAACGGAAATGGTTGGGCTTGAGGTACTACAATTTTATTCAAGTCCCTGAAGTCTATACATAATCTTGATTTTTTATTTTCTTCTTTTTTAAATGCTAAAGTAACAGGTGCACCAAATGGACTGTAGGATTCTTCTATCAGTTTATTATCTAGTAATTTTGCTATTTGTTCCTCTATTTCTTTTTTATCTTCTACAGTACATTTGTAAGGCCTTTTGCTGCAATATTTGTCTATTAATAAATCGATTCTTGCTTCATATCCATTAACAGTTCCGACATCGTATTTATTTTTTGCAAAAACTGATCTGTATTTGTTAATCAGTTTATTTATTTCTGATTTTTCATACTCATTTAAATGATTTATTTTTATTTCAAAATCTTCTTCTTTCACATGTTCATTAAAATTTATTTCATATTCTTTTGTAGTGTTATTTTTTTTCTCTTTACTTTTTAATTCCGTATTTGTTTTGTTATTTGTAGAAATTTCTTCCACCTTTTTTGTATTTTCAATATTCTGAGACTGTTTCTGAGTTATTTTCAAGTCTTCATTTTGGATTAGTTTGAATGTTTTTATCAAATCTAATCCTATCAAAAAATCATATTTGAAATTTTGTTCATTAATAATGTACACATCAACACTTTTTTCAATTTCAAATATTTTTACTTTTAAATTAGTCAAACCACTTGTTTTTTTAACACCATTAATCGTTACTAAATCTGTTTCATTCAAATTGTTTCCTTCTCCTTTTAGTTTTAATAATTTAGAATTTATCAGAGAAACGTTTGAACCTGAATCATAAATTCCATTTACTTCTACTGTATCATTTAATAGTAGCTTGACATTTATTAATGGTGTCACTATTCGTTTTTTTGATTAGTTTCATTTAACTCAGCTTCTATCACGGTGTTATTTACATGTTTAATGATATTTTTCTTTTCCTTATCATTCTCTCTTGTTCTAAACCAGCATGTAGCTTCCGAGTGATAACGAGTTCCTTTATTTAACTTTCACATATTTTACATGGGGTTTGTTTTTCATTTTTACTATAATTTTTTGAATTTCCATATATTCTCGTAGGTAAAAAACTTTTTCTATTTACCATGTGTTCATATTTGCTCACCTCATTAAACAAATCCACTGTGTCTGTTAATGCTTCTCTATTAATCTTATTGAGTATGTATTCTGGTAACCCAACTGCAATAAGATCCACCAAAGTACCTGTATCAATCGATTTTCTCATTTCCAGTATAAGTTTTTCTTTCTTTATAGCGTAATTCAACAATGAACCTTCTCCATATTTAAATAATAGAGCATAAGTGACTGGGTTCCATCCCTTGTTTGTAAATGATTCACAGAATTTGGTTTTCCACATTGACCACTCTGAGTTCATTGTCAATTTTATAATCATGGAACTGTACCAATCTGCGCAACTTTTATCCATAAACAATCTGAGTATTTCAATTTTATTTTCATCCTTCGTTACATTAAAGCGTATGCATTCTTTTTCAAAAATATCAATCCACTGGTTTGCATTCGTATTCTTGGTTGTAAATTTCTCAAGCACAAACCTCTCTGCGATGTATTTTAAATTCTGTGGTCTATTTTCCTGTATATTTTCCATGAATTTCTCAAAAAGTTTTCCCAATGTACCTGTTTCTTGTTGTTGTGCTGCAGCAACTTGTTCTGGATTCAATTCTTCTAGAAATTGACCCCCAAACTGTAAATTACCATCCTCATCTATGTAAGTTTTTTTTAGTTCATCTGTTATTGTTATCCATACCTTTCTTTTCTGGTATCTTTTCACTATACTGTTTTTTACTTTGCTGTAAGCATTTGTTTTTATTATTTCTTTATGAAGACTCACTGATTGTAGGGCTTCTGGTATTGCATACACTTTATTATCACTTGTGGTTATTGAGGTTATACTATAAATGTTTGTTTTTGGATCACTTGCAGGCAATAATGCAAATTCGAAACGAAGTTTCTCCATTTTCAATTGACTTTTGTAACCAAATATGTCGTTTTATAAAGGGTTTTATAAAGGATTGTGGAGTGAAACAAACTTATTTGATGTTGCTTTGATATTCAAAGAAACGACATATAATGTTTAATCTTCAATCCTTTTTTAAAATCTATTATCTTATGTCTACCTACAACTTTACAATTTTGTCTACCTACAGAACAATTCTCTTCACCTGACGCCCACACTGTTTTACCGACACCATAATACGAATAGTTTTACCGACAGCGCGGAGCGCCTCAAAACTCAGATGAAAGAAATATATTTTCTTTACATATATAAAAAGAAATGCTATATGCTTTGGAAGGAGTATTTTGATGAAAAATCCCGAGAAAAGGGCATATGGTATAAAACCATTCAGTGTGAGCCTGCTCATACACCTTGGTTTGCTGAAAGTTTGAAGAGACGTCATCAAATTTCATTATCCTTTAACCGATACGACCCAATCCAATTAGCAATACATTTACGCTACAAGCAGCGCCAAAGCTTAACAAAAACAAGGGAATATTATTCCTATAACTCGCACAGTTAATTCAGACAGTCCTCTGATATTGTTATAAGCTTTATTGATGGCAAAATACAGGTCATAATGCTTTGTATTCAGTGTCTGCGTTAAGAGTTTGGTCTATAGGAGTATTTGCCAAAAGCGACGAGTCGGCGCCCCGCTTCTTAGTCGAAACAATGATTGCGAGGGGAGAATAAAATGAGGAAACGGATGCATACCGCCTTATTGTCTTAGCGAATTTGCTGATGTCATTTATTAGCTAGTACAATAAAACATTTTTATGGGAAGTGATATGAGGACGCCTCGAATAGTTGCCGCAGGCTGCAATAAGAACTGTCGATTCATTGTTGCAGCGACTGTATTGTGAGTCATTCTTCTTTGTCGTGTTGTTCTGTTCATAATGTTTCATACTTAAAGTAGTCTAGTAAATTCACGAGTATTACATATTAAATTATATTATATTAAATTCCTAATTATATGAAGGGAAGTTTTTAGAATTAATTGATTACCTATATTTTTTTCATATTTGTCATTCAATTAAAATACTGCTGAAAATTAACGTGAGTAGATACTTATTTAAATGTATTCGCTTTATAGCTATTTTAGTAATACCAATAAATAACCCACATCTGTTTTCGACATAGAAACCGTCAACAAATCCCTTTTTCTTATTTTGGATAATTGAAAAAATACTTCTCATTCCCCTTTTAGTAGCTATTTCTTTTTTCTATTTTATTGGGAATATGCTCGGAAATAGGGGAGGATGCTTTGAATAAAGGACATCCAAAAACTATAAGGTTTCTGAAACGCAATACCGGGGAGACGATGTCGTGTGCGACAAGTGACAAGATGCGCGACGTGTAAGGATAAGCAACTGCGCGAGACCACTAAATACAGGGATTGAAAGGATTTGGTCGTAGCTACATTGGGTAATGTGAATAAAACAAAAGCAACTGCTACTTGCATTAGCAATAAGCATTAGAAATGCTATATTGTAAGAGGTTTTACTCTCAGCAAATACTATTTTTTAAGTGAATAATCTTTTACTGGTTAGCCAATGCTAAAGAAACAGTTAGTTGCAGGTCCCCACCTGCAACTAACTGTTTCTTGCAGTTAGTTAGTTAGTTAGTTGCAGGTGGGGAAGAGTGAAGTGGGCGGGTGGTAAATCTTCGCAGATCCGTGTACCTAGCCATTTGTTTTGCATTTCATTTCTTTCTTTTTTAATTATATTTATAGAAATGAGTAACAGATTCTAATATACAATTTTCTTCCAAGTATGTTTAATCACATTTTTTTTTACAAGTATAGTCCAATAAATTACTGTCTACATTAGACTGTGTACATTTGTCTACATTAGATTCACTGAAACGATACAATTATTTAAATCGATTTTAATCACATCTTCTACTTTCACGGTAACGTGAAACGGCACGTTTTCTTTCAAGAACACGTATGTAGACTGCCATTTCGTTTTCTTATGATCTTCGTTCGTTGTATTATAATCATTAACATACAAGTACTCGAAGGGGCATGCTAGACTTTGAGAAAGCATTTGCTAAGAATATCTAGTATCAATTTTTATTCACACAATACTCAGGATTCCCTAGGCATGAATAGCATGTGCTTAGGTCAAAAACATCACATGCTATAATATTTACAAAAAAAAAATACAGATTTTACTTAGAAAAATGCTAGTAAAAGGTTGTGTTTTATTTTATTCACATTACCCGTTTTCTTTCAAAATATACCTACATTTTTCTTTACATATTTTGATTAATAAAATGGAGTAACATAATCAATCATCTAGAAAGTCTAAAGTTTAATTTTATAATACTTTAAACGCATGTTCTTCGTTCAAATTTTAGCTTGAAAAATATATAAGTTACTCTAGAGTCTAGACTATATGATAAATGTGATCTACTGGCAGAAACACGATTGTTAACATTTTTTAAATTGCACATATTTCAAAAATAAAAATTATTATCACACATTTTCGATATTATGAAGCCATTTTTTCACCTGTATTCATCAAATTTATATGAAATAAAATGTTTAACAGTGGTGTACTATTGAAATTTTCTAAAATATATATTAAATTATTAAATATATAAATTATTGATACGAATATACTTTAGCATATAAACACGTCACTATTTTTGAAAAGTAATTTTTACATTTTTCGGTACAAGGTCATATGGTCATGAAATGATGAATTGGAGGGGAAGATTGCACGTCAAACCAACGGCCGCTGTGCGTACTCGACTGCCCAAGTTACCCCTCACTCACAGAAGACTACCTTGAAATGTACTGCATTCCTCACTTTATCTTCTTCCCAATTCGGTTTCGGTTTCGGTAATGAGTGAGACATATCTCACATACCAGCATCTAGAGCCCATTCCCATTCCATCCTATCCTATCCCACCCCATTCTTCTAACCCTTTCCCCAAATCCATTCTCACGTCTCCAAAGGTAGGCAGGTAAGTAAGGGGCGTGCCAATGTTTGTCATTCTGGACTGAAGTTGGCTTGTACCATGGATGTGTATGGGTGACAGTATCGACTTACCACCAGGTGGACTGTATGCTCGACTGGCACCTTTTTCCTATATAAAATGGTTATTGTAACAGAAACAACATTATTTCTAAAGATTAAAGTATAATAGTTTTATCATTTAATCCATCATTCATCAACATACTTTCAACTCAGTATTTTTTTAAATAGCCTGTTCCACTTATAATATGTTCCACTGCCGAGCCAAGGCCTCCCCCATTCTCTTCTTTCTCCTCCAAGTCAGATCATTTTTTCTTCTTCTTCTCTTTTGGTACCATCTCCTAACGGAGGTTGGCGATAACCATGGCTACTCTCACGCGAGAGACTGCTGCTTGTAACAAAGACCCGGTGCTCAACCCGAACCATTCTCTAAGATTTCTGAGCCAAGAAGTCCGTCTTCTGCCAGGTTTACGACAACCGTGTATTACTACTAATTGCAAAACTAAAATTTCAAATATTTTAAATCGTATTTGTTCAAGTATCAACACTGTTTGTCAACTGTAGCTAGGTATTTTTACTTATGCCGTCGTCGTTTGACGCCCCGACAGTGCGTTTTCATTATATGCAGCTTAGTGGCGCAGAGTAAATAAACCAACCCATATTGCCGACTCGGTTCTTTCTCACGAATTCTATCCGCCACGCGAGCTCACTGAACATAATCCGCTTTTTACGATTCTAGTCGTCTACAGAGAATTTGAAATGAGAGAAATAACCTAAAATTCTTTGTGAGTTGTGGTAGATTTCGCGTTATGAATGAATGAATTCATACTCTGCTGAGAATAATACACGTTTGAATTGCACTTCCAGGTTAAGACGACTTCCAGGTTTGAATTAAAATAAATATTGCCCGGAAATAGTTGTTTATTATGTATTCCATTGTTGGATTCAGGTCTTTGTTAAGGCCGCCGATGCTATAAGTATAGAGGGTGCGTATGGCCTTTCATTCGGCATCTACCGACGAATTTCTTCAGGTTGTCAGTCCACGTTGTTCGTTTAATACAAATTCTATGAAATTATTCATTAGGAAATGACTCTATAAACAGGGTTCTACAACGTTCAAAGCAAAGTCCCCTGATGTTGCAGGTGTCCATGGGCAACGGTGACCACTTGCCATCATGTGGCCCGCCCGCTAGTTTGCCACCTATGCTATAAACACAAATGATATAGAGCCTAAAACAATATTTTTTTTATTTTTGTATGTATGTATTTACATTCACGCTTCATGCGTGAATGTAATATACACTTGACTGATTTTGATAAAACGTAGTATAATTTAATAGATCTTATAAATTACTAACAGTTTATTTAGATTCGTTATAAAGTCCCCGCAGAATCATTTTAAAATCTATGCAAACGAATTTATGGGCACAGTTACAAAACATTTGTTGCATGCACAAAATCCCCTTATAAAGTGTACCTACATTTGAACTATACCTACCTAATAAACCAGTTAAATAATCCTTCTTTTAATCATGAATAAAACGGACCAATTACATTAAAACAAACATTAAAATATAAGAGAAAATATACTGAACTTAGCTTTTTCGCATAATAACGTAAAATTATTATCACTAGGATATGAAACACATGTGGCTAAAACACGTAGTATTATTTAGAAAACACGTAGAAAACGTATTATGAAAATAATAAACGTTGTAAAGTGACATTGTGTTTAGTCCTAACCCACCCGAGCTGGCAACACGTTGCCTCCAACTTATTTCCTGAGGGACCCCGCTTTATAGCACTGGGAACGCACTTATCAGAAACCTGAACTTTAATAAAGATTTCAACTACCTATAACCACAAACAGGATTCCATTCCATCCCCTTCGACGACACCTATAAAATACATTTTGTAGCTGACAAAGTTTCGAAAATATTACTATAGTGACGAAGAAATATCTTGTGGTGGGTTATTTTTATTTAGTGAATATAAATATTTGTAGAATGTTCAAATCCTCGTTCCGACTTGTACAACTTATGTAGGATTTTTTTTTAGAAAATGTCACTCGCTCCAATGGGAAAGAAAACGTTGTGAGGAAAGTCGCATGTACAAGATTTAAAAAAAAACTGGATACACATGTATCAACGAATCTGCACGGGGCCCGCGCGGTGAATTTTGTCCCCTAGTTACTAAGGGAGGCCTGTACTGATAAGGGACTAAGGGAGGCCTGGTTAAAAAACCTGACATCATTAACATCAAAAATATGTAATGGAAACATATTGTAATTTGTGTTTCAACATACCAGTTCTAGGAATCATAAATGTAATTTGAAAAGGTAAAAATCTACAATAAAATAAACATTTTTTCTGTTACAGATACGCGTACTTTAATCCATTTGCACGGATCAACATCGAATCAAAGTTCAGAAATCAACCACAAGAGTCTAGTAACTATGTATACTGGTATCTACCATATCATGTCTCTCAGCTTATGTCACTCGTCTGCTGGATATGATTATGTAGGCTTCTGCCAGAGCTCGACACTACGATAATAAGGTCCCTTTTCTTATATAATATCACATATTTAATAAAAATCTGTGCAATACTTTGTTGAGTACGATCATCTAGTGAGTTATAAAGTTACAAAAGAGCACATTTGTTACAAGCGGAGTTGTTCGAAACCAAATCAAAGTTTTATCCGTACAATAATGGGACGGATATCGAGATATCCTGATAGTCTAGGGGGCAATCATCGGAGCAATGCGAGGAATTTACACAAACCGTATATGTTAGCAGAATTTTGTATGTGAATTATTCGATTGAATAGTTTAGAAAATTGACATGCTTTTAAAATACCAGTATGATTCACTCCATACAATCCACCTGGCGGAAGGTGGAAACTGTCACCAATGGACATCGTAGTTAACTTTGGTGGTTATAAAAAGACTTAACACAGCAGTCAGGTTTCAAAATATTTAATTAAGCGGTTAAAGAAACAATAATAATATGATCGTTTTTTTCGTAATGGCTAAATTCTTGTGGTCCTAATTAGTGTTGGCTGAGCGCCGGTGTGTGTTGACGGTGTAACGAGGGGGACGTCCTCGTCTCCGCCGGCGGGGACGGTGTACATTTGTACTGTGTGAGTGTAGTGTAAGACTCGCATAGGCGCCAGAAGCGTCTAGGACGTGCCGAGGACGACGATGACGACAGTAACTGGGAGGAGCATGTCGGATGATCGTGTATTAGAATAGCCAGGCCTTAGAAATAGTGTTGTAAAATAAAAATAACGCTGAGCGCTTGAGGCTCGAGCGTTAAATGCTCATGAGCATTAAATCGGAACATTGTTTAACGGTGCAGGTCTTACAAATAGTTATGTACAATAAAGATGAACACTGAGCGCTCGATGGCCGAGCGCTAACTGAGTGCATATGAACGTTTACGACTCGAGAGTTATACCCGTCGATTTGACAATACGCACCAGATATGTTATACAAGCACTCTGGGACAGCACGTTATCTAATAGTGTTCTATGTTCAGTAGCTCTCAAATTCTTTAATTCATATGCTTTTATAAAAAGGAACATTCTTAGTACGTAGCACATAAGTTTCAAATTTGACTTTTTAATGAACCCCTCCTCATCTGCTTCGAGCCAAAGAAGTTGCCAACAAGGTTTTCTTGATAATAACGAATGATGTGTGATCTAGTCTATTACCATATCGATGATTATACCCCAAGTTTTTACCGTTTGATGGTCTTAAAACCTTGAGGTTAAAAGCTCGAGTCTAAAGCGATTTTAGGTTAATATTCTTAAGGTTCCTTAGTGCTAATTCGAATGCTAAGGTCGAATGCTAAATCCAAAAATTTAAAGACACAGGTCGTATATTTATGGTTTATACGTATAGACCATACTATTGACTAGACCATTCATATTCATACTAGTATTGTCTAGACCATACTTTAGCATATAAAGCGAGAATATATGAAACGAGTATATACCTACTCGTAGTACGGTCATAGCTTAAATTGATATCATAATTATTATCACATTTAACATTCGTCTGAGCTACTTTGACGGCACTTCGTGTAGATATCTCATGTTATATTGGCCAAACATTAAATTGCTGTTTCTGACGTTTGCAAGATATGCAACAAATGAGCTATGTAAGCTACATCAAAAATATTTAATTCCTGAATCTCCTATTTTCATACTAAAATGTTGCTATCTCTACGCGATTACTGCCCTCCCAACATATGATAGCTAGATATCATCATCATTTGATTGCACTAAATGTATACGTTCCCTTAGTGGCAACATGTATCGCCTCGTGGCTAGTGAGCCGTGAAGCGAGACGTTTTGTATGGGGGCTTTCATTTTCCGCGGCAACTGTAACAAATGATCGGAGAGGGTGACTCCGGCTGGTTTGTACAGTCCACCCATCAAGTGTTTTAATGCAGCCTGTATAAACGGCGAAATATATAAGTTTGCATGCAATAAACTTTGTTTCCAGACTAGACCAATTAACTACCAACTAAGTTATGAGAGCTGTCAGAATTTTTTTGTTACACATTCAATGAATCAGTTAACATATACAAGGTATATATCTATATACAAGTACGTAAATATATGCGTGTGTTGTTGTACGTAGTGAGCAAGACCATTTGCCAGAAAACTTATCTATTTTGCAGTCTGTACGTCTCAATAATTGGTTACAGTCCCCCTCTAACCTTGATAAATCCTAGTAGTGTAACTTCTTTAAAGAGATGTCGAAATAATCTAAGAAATTACGATATAAGAATTTCAAAAATAATTCGTTACATCTCGCTGTCGTGTGAAGCGCTGAAGGGCGACAGCTGAATCCAATACATCAATCAGTATTTCAGTTTATTTAGTACTAGCGATCCGCCCTCGCCTCGCTTCGGTTTATAAGTTGTTTATTTCAAATTTTCAAATTACAATATAGCCTATATTATACACGGATAATGTAGCTCCCTATTTGTGAAAGAATTTTTGAAATCGGTTCAGTAGTTACAGAGGTTACCCCAACATACCCACAAACAAACACACAATTTTACCTCTTTATTATATTAATATAGATTTATTTATTATTTGATTATTTATTTTAGGTAAACCAGTTACTGACTAATGACCACAAAAAGCTTATAATAATAATTATAATAATATAATATATAGATATATATAATAATATTATAAATGCGAAAAGGTAACTCTGTCTGTTACCTTTTCACGGCTAAACCACTGAACCGATTTTGATGAAATTTGGTACGAAGATAGATCGAAACCCGGGGACGGACATAGGGTATTTATCGCGATAACTGAATTCCACGCGAGCGAAGCCGCCGACACAGCTAGTATATAATAATTACACAATCACTTATTTTAATCATCGTTCTTACGTACATTCTCCATCTTATTATTTTAATTCATGCACTACTTTCATATTAAAATACATGCAACATACAAACGTCACATTCAACCAATCATAACACTCATCTCGATTTCGTACTTCACTATCCTTCTAACCAATCACACGTCATTAATTCAGTATTGCCAACATAATTAATTAATTTAAATTTCGCGCTGTAGACCTCTCCTACTCATATTCCAAATGCATAACTCTACACGTGAGCACCTGTGATATATTTCTTATTAATTAATAATCACACTAATACAAATGGCTCTTAATGGGCAACATCTTATTAAGTTTTAGGCAATATTTTAAGTTTTCCTATATATTTAACACATATATCTCATATTTATAGCTTCTTTTCCTTAACATCCTAATCTCGCAAGATCTTTTGGCAAATATATCGGATCGCATAGTGCGTTACTGGTTTAGAGAATTTTATGGAGTATACTCCCCATGCTGAATTGAATTTAGATCACAAATAAGATAAGTACTACGTCAGAGGGGGGTTGACTTAAAGATTGATTTAATGGGGTAACCAAAACACTGATAAAACAAAAAAAAATTGTTTCTCATAAAAAGTCCTAGAATAACTAATTAACTAAAATAGCTAGTCAACTAATTTAAAATATATAAAACCGTTTCAAGTGAAAAATAAAATTATTTTAAGAAATAAATAAAAAAGTTACAACATGTAAAGTTTTATTGTTCTATCTAAAACATTCGTAGCGCTCTTACTCGGTACAGTGAAATCGATGAGACACGAGCTTTGCATTTGTGAGTGACTTTGAATGGGTGTCGAATTGTCCCATTCGATTGTCGAAACGGTTCGCACTGTACACTATATCGGTGTATACTCACACACACGCAAAGTTTACGTCTCGTTGATTTCACTGTAGAGCGTAATGACCGGGTGCATTTGCGCGTCCAATATACTAGAAATAAACAATAAGTTACAAAAAAAACCTATTCTAAAAACTGGTCTAAATTCTAAACCTATTCAAGGTCGGCGGCGCGCCTGCATACCCTCTGGTGTTGCAGGTGTCCATGGGCGGCGGTAACACTTACCATCACGTGGGACCGCTTGCTCGTCCGCCCTCTTCTCTATAAAAAAAAAACATTTTTAAATGTTGAGTTAGTTCATTTAGAGTTATTAAGAAAAAAATAATTCAGAAATGTAGTAACTGATGATTTTCAAACTAAACATAAACCTGTGTTTTAATAGTGAACTGCCAATTAATAGTCATTTAGTCATTAATAAGATTTAGGCACACTTTTTTTATAGTAAGAAGGCGGCAGACTAGCATGTATTCCAGGTAAGTGGACACTGCCGTCCTTGGACGTCCGCGGCACATACCAACATCAGTCCAGAATAACAAATGCTGGCACGCCTCCAAATGCGCTGCCTACCTTTCGAGATGTAGGAATTGATTTGGAGAAAGGGTTAGAAAAATGGGGAGAGCTAGGATGGGATGGGAATAAGCTCTGGCATAGTTCACTCACTACCGATACACGTACGTATATTGGGGAATAGGATATAGTGGGAAATGCAGTACATTTCATAGTAGTCTACCTAACAGTTCCTAACAAGGAGTAAAATGGGTCACTTTTAAAGAACACAAATGATTCGCTGCTGAATCAAGCTCACATGTTAATTGACTAAATGTATTGATAACAAATTAAATTTTATATCCTCCCTTTCGCACCCACTGCTGGACATGGGCCTCCTCTTGTACATAATCTTGTGCATGAGAAATGTATGGCCTTAAAACGCCACTCTCGCCAAACGGGTTGTCCATTCTTTTAGAGGAACTGTAGGTAGTTCCTCAATGCTTGTGGTAGCAGTTTTGTTATTTACCACGCCCACGGGAAGAGATGGGATGGTACTATGCTAAAACCGGCCACACGGCCTCGAAATAATGTATGAACAAATTTTGAATTTAGTATGTATATTATAGTACTGTAACTTCATTCAAGAATCGAAATGCAAGCAATAACTGAAGTCGGTTAACTGACACGATGACCTGATTGGCTGACACAAACAGAAGACAAAACACATCAAACATATGTCGCGAACAGCTAAAGCAAATCTAGATAACGACTATACATATAGAATATATTAATCGTCACCCGTCTCCATCTGTGTCTTCATCTTCTCTAGTATCCGCCCACTTTTTCTCAGGCTTCCTTTTCGAGGTCATCTTTAATCATTCCGAATATGAAGGCAAAATTTTGATTAAGTGGTTTGTAGTTCTCGTTATGAATTACCTACCCTTCAGTCAAGGAGAAACGAAAACCCGATCTATAATCGTATGGACGGACACAGTGTCGATACAGTACAGGCACGGTGGTTTACATTGTCAGAAATTTGTGGTGGAGCGTCCTGGACGGCACTACCCGCCAGTTGTATCCGCGGGTTCAAGTGAATTGTATGCTTTTAAGTAAAATCATGTGTTCAACCAGCTTATTAGTAGGTATGTTTATTAGTAGGTAATCTTCTTTCCCAGGCAAATTGACTACGCCTAAATCAGTACCTCCAAATTAATATAAAATGTGACCTTTTTTCACTCATATTTCTTTTCTAGTGTATATCATCGCAGTCTAATACAGTCCGGATTACTTTTCTGTCTCTACTAGGGACGTTTTGAATAGCAAAAAATCACTCTTCGCGAATATACATACGTATAATTTGCCCCATTTTATACAAGTACGATTACGAACACTTCGCGCGCACCTGTAAAATTAGTAAGTAGGTAATTTGTTGTTCAATTTAAAGATAGTGCTATATTTTTTTTTTAATTCAATCAGTAAGTACCTTTTTAATTTAATCTAGTGTCTACCTAACTTTAAATTAAACTAAAAAACACTTATTAATTAAACTAAAAAATCAGATTTTCAAATGAACGTTTGTTCTTAAAATATGTTCGTTTTGTAGAAAGCCTCTTTTACCTACTATTCATATTGGGCTTTACTATTCGATTAGTATTCGAGTATTCGTTAAGAAAATGGCAAATATGAGTACGAATACTTGAAAATTGGCGAGTATTCACCAAAACGATTTCCGTTACTCTACGATATGGGGTTCTTCAATAGAGCTGTGAACAGGATTCTGTAAGGTCGGCAGCACACCCGCAAGTCCCCTGGTGTTGCAGGTGTCCATGGGCGGCGGTGTTCACTTACCATCATGTGGCCCGCCCGCTCGTTTGTCATCTATATTATATAAAAGAAAAACAAATACGAATATTCGGAACGTCCCTAAGTCTCTTCACATCAGCCGTGTTTGCTTCACTTACAAGGTCTACATCAAAAGTTAGCCCAAATAGCGGCGTGGAGCATCATGGACCGTTCTATTACCCTAACGACACAATATTACGTTTACCCAAAAATCTTTATGGAGAACACGGCCATTCCGCGCCCGAGCTAATCAAGCGACGCTCCCGGGCCCACATCGCCTATACCCACCCACTTATAAGGGATATTGTGTTTGTGTTGCAGAGATAACGCTCCGCAAATGAGAATGTGTTTGTTTCTTTTGTAGAATATCTTTTGTAGTGTTATTTTTGTTATTAACTATGAAAATATGAAAATGCTTTCTGTAAAAATGTTTACATCCTTTTGCATGTTTGAATAACACGCATTCTCATTAAGACATTCTCATGGAAGGATGTATGACACAATATTTAATTCCATATTATCAGTATTGTGTTGACATTGTGAAATGGTACGATAATATATCAATGTTATGCAATGTCAAGCAATGTTGTATAACTTTAAGTGTTGTAGGAGTTATTAGGTATTGTCCCCTAGTAATAGCCCTACCTACCATAAATCTTAATTTACATAAGACTACCCTTCTGTCACTTCATATTGCGCGTATTCATTAACGAGTTGGCAAGGATTATGGATACTCACTGAGACTGTATAGATAGGAGATATTTAAATTGTCGTTATCTGAAAGATTCGCATTCTTCTCTAAAACATCCATACGATTTGACGATAAAATCAGCAAATTTTCCTAGTAACCAGCGCGACAGTCGCATGCAATATGGAGCCCTTACAACATACAGTGCGAGATTGATGTGTGAAGAAAGCACACGAAATTGGTAAAATGGGTAGGCTAAGTGTTGGGGGTGAAAGTGTGATCGAGAAACGACGGCAATGGCGTTTCCTACCCGCAATTTCGTCACGCATTTTACCGAACAAATGTTCCCTTAAGATTCGACTTAACTTATGCGGCACACGTTTTATTGAAGGTTAAATTCGTTCCCCGCGCTCTTATATTGACTTTTATACGCGTCCTACAGGTGTAAGTCGTTAATGGCGTGTGTGAATTGTCAACAAAGTCGTTTTTAATGTTTATATTTATGGTATAAATGTAGATTGTGTAGGTACTTTATAGTCTCTCAGTAAGTACCTACAAATCATCCATTCGTTTTAATAGCGTAGATGCAGATTGTATATTTTATAAAATCTATTAAGATTTCATAAAGCATATAACTATTTAGATTTTATTTTATATTTTTTTCTATCTATAGTATTGAGTACAAATACCTATTCGTTATATTTAATAAATATAAAACTTTTTCTTAACCTGGAATTATTTGCCCCTTGTTAGGCAAAGGAGGATACAATTCCATCCTCCTTGTTGTATGCCAGATCGTCCTGTAAGTGCTGTGTTTCACCATTTTTTTATTTGCTTCTAAGTCGTCTTGCCATCTCGGTCTGCCATTTGGCGTCAATTTAAAGTAAAAAAAAAAAATGTTGACTACATAACTAACATTAGATTAAATTCAAAACATTCAGCCATTTTGACGAAAATAAATTTCAATTAATAGTAATAATGTTTCAGAGTATCTGAGACCTCATTTTAGATAGTATGTATTATTTATCCTACTTTCTTAACATACCATTTATGAGTATTCACTCAAGATAATATATTAAAATAACCAATTAATGTTAAAAAAAATACTGTTTTATATCAATCCCAAGGTCTTCGTCCGGAAAATGAAACTTCCACAGCCATTCACATTAATAGTGAGGAGCAGCTAGCCATCATCAGCGGAGAGGAACAGCTGGCCACCACGACCAGTGATGCAGAGTGACTAGGAAGCATGTCACCGGAATAACACGTACCTTCTATTAAGTTACTATCGAAGTAACTGCATTTATTTTAATATATTTGTATTAATTCTCCTCTCTTGCTATTCCTTTTGTTTCTAACATTTAATACATTTAATAACACTCACGCACACCCTCTTACATCCTCACACAAAAATAATATGTGGAAATATAATCTATTCGATACTAATATATCGCAATTATCTCATGCGTCTACACTTACAACAGCCGTAGTTACATATTTACCCAATACTTATACAACCAGTACAAGTATTTATAATACTTGTAGTTCCATGTCACAACATTCACCGTCATTTTCTCATATAATCAGTAATAATCATAACATCATATCATAACATGACACAAACATCTTCCACAGAAACAACAGTTACATTAGCAACAGTTAGAACATTAACTCAATCTAAAGATCACATCCAAAGATCCTTAAACACACTTTCTGTAACACACCTTGCCAAAATGATGATGACCTCCATGCTGAAATTGATTTATTGCATAGAGCCATTCCTCTCAAATGTACCCCAGAAGACTACCTTCAACGTATCCATCATAACGGTCTTATAAAAGCTGACAAAACCTTAAATATAATATCCCTAAATATGCTCACTGCCTGTGATAGCGGCTTGGTCTTTTACGGTACCCACGGGAAGAAATGGGGTGGTGTTAATCTCAATCCGGCCGAAATTATACCGCCATGTATAACAATACAAGGATGTCGGGAAGTAATTGATTCAGTGTTTCTAGATTTAAGAAAGCTATTATACATCAGCTACATAATCTTCTGTCGTGAGGGTTTCCAACTATCGACTCCCTTCACCGCTGAAATATTGATAATTGAGAAATCATATTCAAAAGGTATTATTAAAGTTATTTCTGATGACACTAATAAACTTATAAATAATACGTCTTTCTGTAATGCAACAAAATAATACATCAACATACCATAAACATTATTGGGCGGTGTGTCCAACGTCCAAAAGAAGACGGATAATGTGCTAACTTCCAAAGACTTCAATAAGTGACAATTACTTCTATTGACGCCTTCAAAAGGGACATCAAGCGAATAGCTGTAGTTGCACTACCATTATTCTCTCCCTCGGACCATTGGGCTTATTGAATCGGACGATAAGGTGCCTCAGTAATTTCCCGCCATTTGCGATCATTACTCTTCCCCGTGATCACCTAATGCTGTGGTTAGGGCACGCGTGATAACAAAAAATGTGCAAAAAGTAAAGGCCGGAACTATTTCCGGAGCGCTGCCGATTTACGGACGTGAGAATTCGTGTGGACGTTGAAAGGTTTTTATTTGTTAGTCTTATCCAAACTTGTGACTGCCAGGTTAGAACACCATTTTGACCAGGGAAAAGTTGATTAGGTACCCGTTTATCTGCCTGTATTTTCAATAAATAAAAAATTTGCAAAATAAATCCAATAATTGTAAAAATACAGACATTTTTTCACAAAAAAATAGACATATATTATTATTATATTTATTTACTAGCTGTGTCCGCTGTGACTTCATACGCGTGGAATTTAGTTTTTAAACTCTAAATTAGGATATCTTTTCTTGCCGTCAGCTGATTTCACTGAAACAAATCCAATTCGAAGCGTCAAGCTAAGCTTAATTAACCTATGGAAACCCCATGAAAATTCGTTCCGTAGTATTGGAGATTAGCGTGTTCGAACAGACAAACAGACAGACACAAACAAAAATTTTCACAATCGTCTCTTTGTACTCCAATACTCTTTCTTCATCGCCCCCAATCAGTTTTTGGTAAATATATTTTTTATATTTTTTAGTTCTACAGTTTTACTATATGTATAGATTTATTTTTCATTCATTGTAGCTGAGCTTTAAATAAAAAAGAAATAAATATAATCAAGTGTGTATTCTACACTTTATATCAACGTGTATTTTAATAATAAGTGTAAGAGTAAATAAAAACTGATGTAGACTTAATGTAGAAGCCTTTTTAGAGAGAAGCCCTTTCTCAGAATATTTTTTGTATTCTAAGGCAAAATAATAATTTCATTTCGATGAAGAAAATGTTTTATGCTACATGGTTGATGTGGGCGTAGGTAGGCTTTCCTTGTCAGGTAATAAATAGGTAATCATTAATTAAAGAGCAAAAGTTACTACCACAACTCTACGCCTACGTCAAGCATTTCACCGTATTAAGTTTCGAGTAAAGGCTGGTGTACACTTGCTTTTTTTATAGAAAAAGGGCGGCAGACGAGCATACAATCCATCTGATGGTAAGTGGATACCGTCGTCTATAGACATCCGCGATACATGCCAACATCAGTCCAGATTGACAAACGTTGCCACGCCCCCGAATGCGCTGCCGACCTTTTGCAGATTAAGGAATAGATTGTGAGAAAGGGTTCGGTAAATGTGGAGGAATAGGATGGAATGGGAATGGGCTCTGGCATATCTGACTCACTACCGAAACACGTACTTATATTGGTGAAATAAGTAGCAAATGCAGTACATTTCAAGGTAGTCTTCTGTGAGAGAGGGGTGCCGTGGCCAGTCGAGAGTGCACAGCGGCTGTGGGAATGCAGTGTGCACTCTCCCTCTACAAGCTACTCATATCGGCTGGAGCCATTTGACTATCCAATCGTCCAAATTTACGATGATCTACTCTCAGAAGCAGCTTAGTATCACTCAATTTTCAAAGAAGGTGGCAGACAGTCCACCCGGTGGAAGTTAGGAAGGTTAGTTAGTGGAAGTTAGTTAGGTGGAAGGTGACAGATGCCAACATCCGCGCCACCGGATACTCTGTCTTAGAAGATTCCGGAATATATTTGGAGAAAGGATTTGGCAAATTGGAAGTACAACGGGACAAGGAATTTTCCTCGTCCCATTACACCTCCCAACCCTCCTAGGGAAGATAGGTTAAAATGGGTATATTGGATAAGAAAGTGTGGAAAATTGTCTTCTAGGTCTTCTGCCGTCTGTATTTTGGGGTATGTTATGAAGAGCTGTTCAATCTGATGCCAATTTTGGGTATCTGCTATAGCATTTGTCGTCGCTGTTCGCATCTCGTTGACAAGGAGCCGCTACGTAGGAACAGTTCGGTCTTCAAGACAAATTGTATAGCGAACTCTAAAGAATGTAATTTACAAGAATATTGTTTCCCAAACCAAAGAACAACAATTAACCACTTTACCATTTGTCTTGAATTAACAACTCCCCATGCACACTACCATATCATTATCTAACGTTATGTCGGACTTAACCCAAATGCAAAAAGAGGGTCGTAGAATGCATCGATTAATGTCCTCTAATTACGCAATTTCTGGCGATCTCTAATTTTGGACCGGGATAGTATATTCTGCGTGACAGTACGTTATTTCCCCGGGGGGCGGTAAAGATAGCGCTGTTCGTAGTGACATAGAAACTGGAACGGTCTGGAAACGGTGTTTGAAGGTGAAGAAATTGTTGCGTGGTACACACTGAACGGTGTATAGCTGTGCCTATATTTATTTAGGCAATGCCATCCAACTCTGTAAATATTGTAACCGCGTGATAAGCGGTTAGATATTTCAACTTGCTGGATTAATTTCAGTGTTATGTTAGACGAAATTCAGTATCACAGTATCATTCAATATCAGTATCAGTATCATTCAGTATGTGAAAAATCTCTTAGATACTCAGTAGAATACTCAAAAACTTGTTCAACTATCTTATCATTCGTAAAAATTTAACGCTTTCGTGCTTCAACACTTTGGTATGTCGTTTCACATTCCCAAATCAGATGCACTGTGTTTAATTGAGATCAGAACAAAATCTTGCTACATTAGCGTAGATAAGAGTACCTAATGGTTGCCCTGTTTATCTGCTTATATAGATATACTTATATAATGACATTGATTACTTATTATTAGGTATACATTTTCAGCTAATCGAAAGTAATATAGATCGATAGATAAACCACTTGCACAACAAAACAAAACAAGACAGTAACAGACATTGTAACACATAAAATGGACACAAGGCGGTCTTCGCTAACAGCAATCTCTGCCAGACAACCTTTATATAATAATAAGTGAAATATAATAGGTTATATAATGATTACCTCTTCTAAATCAACTTTATATCCTTGTGAATGTACTGACGCGTCGCGCGGAGAGCGTCGAGCTAAAATTATTCACTGACTCCTCGCGCATTGTTCTCTCATACTTTATATGTCTCGACAATTCCGCAATCGATATGCCCTTTTTGCTTCGATGCGTGTCGCTGGTAATCCCTCTGTCTTTATGGACGTAATTTGTGATTTCAAATAAAACACGCTCTTCAAAGGGAAACTGAAGACCACCGAAGATAAAGGGCATATGAGAATAGATCTTGGAACGCGTTCCTTGTTATTATTGTGCCAGCCCGTCACAGCGTTGCCACCAATCGAATTTATTGCTCAGCTCTAAAATGTCATATTGTCATCCGTGCAGACCGTTTTTATTGTCATAAAAATGTTTCTTTTTAAATCTAGCAGCAGTATAGCTTGATTTCCCTGGGAACTCTATTATTGATCTGGATAAAAATTACCCCAAATGTTAACCCGGCACATAAGCTATAACAATACCAAGTTTCATTAAATTCTGTTCAGTGGTGTTTGCGCGATGCGCGTTCAGACAGGCAGACAAACAGATAAAAATTCCAAAAACTTGTTTTGGGCTCTGTCTATATCATTCGTACATATTGCAATCACTTTAAAAAAAAAATATTTCATATATAGGCTTTATCATATATCATATCATATATAGGCATTTATCGTATTACAATGCTCTGTAACGATTTTATTATAATAATATTTAAGTATAGATATGTTCTTGTACTCATCTTGAAAAATATCGGTTTGCACTTTAAGCAAATTAAAATTTCTACGATCCATATAGGTGTGTCAAAACGCGAAAATCTTAAAAATAAATAAGAGTTATAAAATAATAAAAAGAAGTTATAAAACAAAAGTTTCCTCCTCCTAATGGGTAATACACAGTATGCAAAAAAACGTCATGCTTGATAGAAAATGGTTTTTGCAAGTCCACACTGATATATTTATGTTTAAACAAGTCATTAGGTAGGTAGATAAAGTCTTTGTTATACACCAATACATGTTGCAAAATGATAACTTATGTAAGAAGTACATGGTAAGATTAAAATAGATTTAAAAATAAAGGTTAAGAGTACGTCCGTTTAGTTTACTTTTTGATTCAAACACACGGCATTCTCTGAGAACATTCGTGGTTTTGCATTCTCTATAGCTCTCTGTACATTCTCTGAGAGTACACAAAGATACTTTGTATAAAACTCAACCCACGGTTTGTACTCTCTTGTATCGCAATGCGGGTAGTGAAACTTACACCAAATTTCCAACACTATGGAGACTGTTCGAAAGCTGGGAATTCTCAAATTTCACTTAGCATTTTATAGAGTCGTCTACAAATATACTCATAAATAATAAAGGGAGAAAGATTTCTTTATTTACCGTATTCAGAAAAAAATATTTAGATAGCAGTTGCAGAGCTTCATCAGCCCTATCCAATAACCATATTGTTTATATACATTTTAGTCGATTTTTTTTGGGATTTTGAGGAATTTTACACCGTCACCGTTTTGTAAGTACTGAAATGATTTTAGCTCATCTTTGTACTTAACCAATCCATTTCTGTGTGCAATTTTATTACAATCGGTTGGAAACAGGAAATTATGAAATTTCGTTATAAATCTCCATAAAAGTACAACACAGATTTTAAGCAATGCTTTTGGTCTATCAGTTTTTGGGCTCAACTTATTGTTAGCGCATATACACAAATATTGCACTAAAAATTTTGAATAAATTATTCAAATTCCAACCAGATTTATTCAATCATAAATATTATTAGCACTGTTTTTGAGTTAGAATAAGGGAGAGGCAGTTTATATAAAACGGTGAGTATTCCATCACCAACTATAAAGTAAATGTTGGTTCTTGGAAGTGATCTCCACTTTGGTTCAGTTGATTCAGTAGATTAAAAGTATTTATCGGTATTTCATTAAAATTGGTTCTTTATTTCATTAAAATTTGAAATATAACTGAACTCTCATCTACTATGGCTCTCATATAAAGTAGGGATCAAATAGAATGGAAGTTCATATTAAATTACTCTACGCGGCCGAAGCCGACGGCAAAAGGCTCATACAGTATGCTCGTGAATTCTGTTATGATACTTCATCCAAGGGTCAACACTGCGCTTCCCGGTACATGGCCTCCATTCGAGGAATCGTCCACCCCAACAGTTATCGATCCTGCGGCAAATATGACCTGCCTACTGCCACGTCAACATCCCTAATCTACGAGCTATGTCGGTGACTTTGGTTCTTTGGCAAATGTCTTCGTCTCGGATCTTAACCCGCAAAAAAACTCTGAGTACAGCCCTCGCCATAGCTCGCTGGGTGACCTTGAACTTATTGATCAGGCCTGCGGTTAGAGGCCACGTTTCGGCACCATACGTCATAGCCGGCAGGACGCAGATTCCGGTTAGATAGAATAAATATAAAATTGACACATAACATGATCAACGAAACATAAAGTACAAAATGACACATATTCCTTCCATAAATGTTTCAATGGTAGAAAGAGTGAACTCAAAGGCGATTATATAGTTAAAATTTGTAGTGATTTCAATGAGCACATATTATTAATAATGTGAAGTGCGTCGTATACGTAGTGTAATAATATAAGTATTACAGCAATGCTTCCATTATCATTGCAAAAATGTCACTCCGTAGTAATATTAATGGAAATACATTACCGGGCGATATACTCGTATATGGCGATATACAGTTAAGTAATGACATTTAGATAGTAATTGCGTTAGTTCACATTCGAAAATTAATTTGTCTGGATTACCTACAGTAAATTAACACATCACGATTACTGCGAAGCACCTACATGTTCCCCACTGTTTCATGTTAATTAATGCGATAATAGTCTGTCTTTAACTATTAACTGAATATAAAGCACATAATTTATTAAATGTTCGATCTACAAGTACAATAAATAACACAAATAGTTTAATGCTTGAATTTGAGCACACAGTGTGTAATTAAAACAAATGAAAAACACATTTGTAAATACGTTCTCTCTAGATCTCTATACCATTAAATATAGAGGATGTCTGTCTGCGTGTTTTTCAGTCTGTATTAAAGCTAATTTCTGGTTCTATTAGACCGAATTTATTGTGGTTTTCACTGTTGTTTTGTTTACTCGGGAAGCTTATTTTTTTTTTATACTTTTTATCGAAATCCATCCAGTGGTTTAAAAAACAAAGGGCAGGAATCGTCACGTTTTGATACCTGTAAGATACAGTAAAAATACAGGTAAAGTTCAAGGCAATTACTAGTATTATGGGAGGAGGAGGATGCACACTGCAACATCACATTCGTCGGCCACACTCAACTAGCTAAGTTACCCCAAACTCACAGAAGACTTCCGTAAAATGTATACAGAATGTACAGAATGGGAAATGTACTGCATTTTCCCACTTCCCTAATATAGGCACGTGTTTCGGTAGTGAAGTGAGATATGTCAGAACTCTCAAGCCATCCAATGCTAACTATAAGAAACAACATTTGCCTATGTATTTTTAAGAACAACGTAGTCTCCACTTAATAGTGGAGATTACGTTTACTACATTTGTAAAATATTTATTCCTGAAAGTTATAAGATTTACATAAAATAATTGTGAAAATACTACAGACTACGTAAGTCGGTTTTAAGTGGATAAAACCATATCTAGTCCAATCTGCAACGTTGAAAATCTAAATTAAGATTACATAGAAGCTTAAATTTATATGTAAACGCAATTACTTTGCCAAATCAAAGTAAAATCATCGTAAAATAATTTTGCAAAGCATTGTGCGCTGTGCCTATAGCTTAGTTTGTTTGCTTTATTATGTTATTTCATTGTTTGTACGAAGTTCAATTACCTTTGAAAGCAGTATCGATGATGCTGTTAAAATTACTTTATTCTAACCACAATCTGGATAAAGAACAGTATGAAATCCTTATAAAAACTTAAAAATCTGCTTTACTCACACATGTTTACTGAGTGGTAACGAACACATCTAAGATATTGATTCGTGGAGGATCCATTGATTGCCGTCGCTTGTTGAGAACCAGCTTCGTTGATTTGTTACCTATCTTACGACACAGTGTGATGGATTCTCAGATTGTGCTTATGAAGTGTTTCCGAGCCACACTGACAGATGGCGCTGTGATCGGCAAGATAAGTTACGATAGCTAAAATTCTTAACCGCCATTCCACAATATACGCTAATAAACTTCCCACCGATAAGGTCTTAATTAATCTCCACGCCCGAAATTTAATATTTCTTTTTTTAATTTTCTGTTTCTTTTTTTAATTTTAATTTGAACGTGTTGTGTTACTGTCTGTGTATGTGCCCATCGCATGGGAGACAAGAGCCGGCGCCCATTTTGTCACATTTAAAATATGTAATGATAAGCACTGTAACTATGACATTGCCCTCCATGGAAGAAGCTCTCCTGATGGTGGGCAGACTTCGACGGCTTAAAAGTTTATAGTAGCTGAATGAAAAGAGAGCAGACCGTATGTGGCAGCGAGCTTCTGAAGCTTTAGAAGAAACCTTTAATACTACGAGTATGACACGAAAGTTATTTTATTATCTTTTTGTCTCTACAATAAGCAAATATTAAAGATTATGGGAATTATTCTTATTTTTTATTCACCGATTAGTTAGGATACATGAATATTTTTAAGTGTATAAGAAAATCAACAACTGGTCTTCTACTGGTCAGTAAAGAAAATGTACGATATTCTCTAATATAAAGTGCGTGAGCACAGCACCAATGTATTATTATTGTATGTGACCTTACTTTCGGTTTTAGTTTCATAGACTCTAGTGAAATCCATTAAAAATAACATAATAATTGAATTTAAAAGTTAACATATTAGACCATGTTTCTATTATAATTAGACAGAATATTAAAACAACGAAATTTTAAATTAGAAAATTTTATTTTGCTCATAAATTCATATCGATAAAGTCCCATATTTATATCGATAGTCGGTAAGTCAAGTGCGATTTTGTTATGCCTCACGCTAGTTTATTACTACATTTACTGTTTCGCTGTTCGACTACTGCTGTTTCGACCACTGTTGCGGCCGGCGCGTTGCGATTAGACGCGTGCGTGGCGTGAGGCACGATTTATTGCCGCAACTGTTTGCTCTATCGTTTATTCGTCGCAGTGCAAACAATGAGGTTTTGATTTAATTATACTTTAGCCCGATACTGATACTAATATTAGTATAATGGTTTAAATGCATTGTGCTGGCAACTATTGTGAGGGTATTCGTTTGATAGAATCGCATGAGCGCAATATTGAATACAATGCAAGCAGTCAATGCAATATTTGAAAGTGCCGCGAATGTTAATCCTATATATTCAAAAGTCATAGGTCACATCTAAGTCGAATAAGTAATCTGGAAACTTGTACTAGAATGCAACCAAAAACAGGATGATATGAATCTTGATCAAATCCTGAAATGAAAAAGTCATTATAATCATGTAATGTAATCATGTATTGTAATCATGTAATGCAATCATGTAATGTAATCATGTAATTTAATCATGTAATGTAATCATGTCATTATTCGTAACATATGAAATTGTGGGAAAATAATTTAGAATAAATAAAAAGTTTAGATTTGCGTCACTAATTATTTCAAGGATAAATTCAAGGATATATTTCTATCAATCAATTTATTAATTTTCAAACTATTACTTCATGTATTCACATTTCAAAAAGTTTTACAGCTATACAATAAATAGTACACTTACCTTCGTCGTAATTTAACTACACTACGCCGCTCAAAAATATCTTCTTAAGCAAAAAATAGAAAAACAAAGGAAAAGTGGGAGGAAAGTAACAAGAGAAAGCCGCGCCTGAGTCCTATCTAGCCTGTCTGCCTCAGTGGCCGAAGTTCAGGATTTCTGCTATTTATTGCAATCCCGCAGGATCCCGGGAATTTACGCGAGAACGATAAAAGTGGGAACCACAGATTTAGGGATACGCGGTTCGGACTATCATCTGTTTAATGGCAATTACTACCTACTAAAAACTTTCTATTTCTAGGCGCCTCTTTTTGACTTTGAATATTGTTGAAAGAACATTCAAGAAATATTTCTCAAATTTTTTTCTTAAAAAAATTATAATTTGATCTAAAAACAATCATTTTCTTTATGAGCATAACTAAGAAATCATCAAGAACGAAATTACATTTAATTAATAATTTCTTCGCGTGGAAGATCATCGTGAACTTCATAAAAATCTTTCATTAATACAAATTTTTCCTTACGTAATTAATTGCTTTAGTTATGAATTAAGATTATTAACTTTTAAAAATACTTATAACTTTTAACTTAGGGAAGGGTTACGTAATCTTTTAAAGTTATGAACAGTCTGCTCTGTTCGACCCTTGTCAGACCTTTGTTGATAACTGAACTCTGAAATTTTCACTTCCTTAAGTTGTTTTAATTCGCTGCTGTCTAAATTCATTCATTAGATAACTTATGGTGGCTTTTATTGAACCATAACCGAGTTGAGTCAAAATTAGGAACAAAAAGTAAATATTCTATACCCGAATGTCAAGATATAGCAAGATTATATCTTTATATCAACCTGTAATAATTATAGTGGAGTGTAGGCTTTCTCGGCCGGTGTCCATATTAATTGAATCTTCCGGGCTACTTGGCCGAGATCTTCTGGAATCTCTTCTCTTTCTTCCAAACGTTGTGACGAAACGTTTGGAAGAAAGAGAAGAGATTCCTGTAATAATTAATTATCTGATTTTTCATTCCACCACTGTTTTTTTAACAAAAGAAGGCGACAGACGAGCATACATTCCACCTAGTGGTAAGTGGATAATGCTATGCTATGGATAAGCCCGTTAACGTTTGCGATACATGCCAACATCAGTTCAGAATGACAAAAGTATTTTGGAATGGATTTAAAGAAAGGGTTGTGAAAATAAGGAGGGATAGGATGGGATGAGTATGGGTTCTGTCATATCTCACACAATAGCAGAACGTAAGATAAATTGGCTACCTCCTTTACGTCATCTGTACGAGTACATCTAACGAACCAATGTATCACGCTTACAATCTGTGATTGGACTTTTTGGTGGGAACTCGAGAAGTGGAGTTTTTGTCTGATTCCTATAAAAATTGTGTATTGTGCATTTTGTGATTTAATAGTGATAGTTTAATAAACTTCAAAATGATTTTTGCATAATGTTTGCGATACTCAAATAGAAGCATACGACTGCGTTTTTCGTGTGCTTCCAAGGGGTCCTCTTCTGCTCTCAGTAAACCTATTATCGCTATGCTGAGCGACTTCTGACTTACTACGACGGAACTGGACATTGACAAAATACGTTTAAGACTTTAAAATTGTTTATTGCGAAGAAAACTTGACACTGGCAGAATGTGCTAATTTAACCATTGCCATATATAAAAAGAAAATAAAACAAGACGACAACGCCATAGCTACGTTACAATACGCCACACCTATTTCTTATTGGTGTACACTAGCATATTAACATATCTAATGGACCTAGCAGTTGGATACATACTCGTAGGTACACGACGTAGGGTTCCTTAACGGCGACTGGAATTCAGCATTCCTCCCCCTTCAATTTACAGTACCCTATTGAACACGATACATACAATTTATATCTTCATGAGATGCACTAGTACACGATATAGGAAACAAGAAATCACTAAGTGAACGAAATTATTTTTTTATTCATTTAATGTTTTTATTTAACGTTTGAAATGTACAAAAGACTATCTTGAAATGTACTGCATTTCCCATTTCATCCTATTCCCCAGTGTACGTACGTGTTTGGATAGTGACTGAAATATGCTAGAGCCCATTCCCATCCTATCCTTCTCCATTTTCCCTACCCTTTCTCCAAATCCATTCCTACATCTCCAAAAATAGGCAGCGCGTCAGACGCATTCAGTGGCATGCCAACGTTTGTCATTCTGAACTGAAGTTGGTATGTACAGTGCAAGTCTATGAGGGACAGTGTCCATTTAACACCAGGTGGACTGTAAGCTCCTCTGCCGCTTTCTTCCTATAAAGAGAAACAAAGTGCAAAGGCGGACTTAATGTCTTAGTGTATTGTCAACTAGTGAACCACTAGGTCGTAAAGAAAATGGAATACGGCTGCAGCTTTAGTTCAAATGTACATATGTAGACATATTGTCGGTGGAACTTAAAGATTCTAAAGCGCCATATTACTTACTTTACAGAAACGAAGGATAACGTTTGTTTTTTGAGAAATGAAATTATTTTTTAATAAGAAGGAATTCAATGAATAATAAATAATACTAAATGTACAGCAAATCAATGGTAGCAAAAAGGCGGTTTAGGTTTAAATTCTCTGGTGAAAATAAAGACAAAGCAGTCGTCTTGATGTTGATATTTTTACTAAATAAAAAATATTTACTTCAGTTATTTAAAAAAGTGGGCTGTTTTGTTGAACAAGATTTACTTGACATTTAGTATTTTGTGCTACTTCTTTGCTGAAACTAATTAATTTGGAAACATCCCTCGTGTTTCAAATATTAAGTAATACGAGTATTTTTTAACAACCTTAAAAGCAACATAACGAGTAAAAATCACGATGCACTCGATATGACGACGTAACAGCTATTACCTGACAGAGTTTGCGGAAAATCGTTATTGCTCACAGTATTCGGGTATGCAATGGTGACGAAGTGAGCGATTCTCTTTTAATCTCGCATACTGTGTTAACGAATCAACTATTATATTATTTTCTTCTTTCATGTGAAAATTAGCTGAAGTTTGTAAGTAAATTACCAACAAATTTGTTTGAAAATTTACTTACAAACTTCTGTTGTAATAAAGTAAATTAATCTTCAAATAGATAAACCCTGTCAAACCTAATATTCTCTATAATTTTAAAGGTTCCTTTTTAATTTCTTATAATGTCTTTTCGGATTATTCTAGTTAGAGAATATTAAAATAAAATCTTGTTCTAGAACACAAGCAACTTTTACACATTTTCTTGACTCATGCGTGTTTTTACTAGATACCAAAAAAAAAAATAGTAGTTCGCAAAATTGAACAACACAAAAAAAAAAAAAAAACAATTACAAGTAATCTCGTATATTACAATTACAAGTAATAATAGCACAAAAACTAATAATAATAGTCATACTAGTAGACATAATAGAGTAGTAATAGTACGTTACTAGTAATAGACTAGTAAATAATAATAGTAGACAAGACGAACAATATCAAATTTGAGTTTGACTTAACAGGAAATATCTGGATTGCGCAAGGTTTTTGATTGTTTAAGGAGTGTACTGAAACTTGATTGAGTGCAAGGCACGATTCGATAATATTGTGCAATGGTATTTTTGTACAATTTTATTGTAGGTCTAGGACCACTTTAAACGCACTAAACTAAACTAAACTAAACTATTGACTAAACGCAATTTAGATACGTAACGTGCGAGATAGCCTAAAACACCACAAAGCGCTTCATAATACACATGTTTATCGGTATTTCCGGCATCTCCGATTAGTGGGCGTGTACTATTTAACAGTTCGCTCATGGTAAATGTGACTCTGGCACGTCGTTTTAATATTTTCAGTTAACGAAAACTCCTACATCTATGACAGAAACAAGTCGTTGCCCTATCTGCTCCTCCATCCGCCATACCTTAGTTAATGTGGTGTAACTCTGACCATTCCAAGTGCGCAACTGCTGAGCATGCAACATAATACTTTCCATTGAAGGTGGAAGTGGTCAGTTCAACACAACTTGACTTCTAAAAACAAAATCTTCCCGTAGAATACCGGCACAATAAAACCGTTTGAAACTGAAGATGAACGAGGATTGGAAATATATATGAAAAGTTTTTTCTTGACTTTCTTACTGTATCTGGAAATACAAGCACTTGTGGAAAATATTGCTGACTATAGTTTCTGACTGTAGTTGCTGACTATGTAGTACTTGTTAAAGTTAACATATCTAACTACAATAATAAAATATTTGCATCGTCAAAAGCGATTAATCTCTTATTATGACTGAAGGTTATATTGTAAAAAAAAAGTTATCTGGTCGCACTGGGAGCTAACTCATAATTTGATTCTAGATTGGTTAGAGCTTGCACACACGAATACGAACCCTCACACACACACAACTCATATATTTTTGCAATTGACGTTGCTGAAGATAAAACTTTGTTTAATATAAACATATATAATGTAAATCTGCAAAGCCTTATGTTTGACATAATCAAAAACTATTCATATGTTTTGTAAAGTAAAATCTGTAGATTTTGTTAAATAAATATATAAATAATTATAAGTGCGATTAATAGATCGATCGATATCAGCGTATAATGTCCCATTGCGGGGGGCAGACCTCCCCTAGTAAACTTAGATACAATTAGACATCCAATTTTGTTATCCCTAATACAACGCGAGTTTGTCTCTCGTGTTTTATCAGTTCTCTCTGTCCGTACGTCCGTGACACGTCACTGGTGGCCCTGGCAAAATATCAGCGTTGCGGTCGCAACAATATGTTGAGCTAGGTGTCCATTTTGTTGTTGCGACACACATAACCTCAAACTTTTGTCACATTTTTACTCATTGTAAGCGTATGAAAATTTTAGCACATTAATTTATTTTTGTTACTTCATATACCAAATGTTTAAAAGTTGTGTGTGTTGTTTTATAACAAATAAACGATTCGTTTATTCATTCTTAAACACTAGACTTCCGGACATAATCCACCACACGGGATCAGTGCGGCTCGGGGGATACACATGCGCCCGACTTTTTTATTTCACGGGCATGCTGGTTTCTTCACAATGCTGTCTTTCAACATAAGATTTTAAGACAACTTAAGTAACTAAGTATTTACTTAAGATAACTTAAGTAGAAATTCTGTGGTATGGACCGGGGTTCAAACTTACAAATGAGAGCCGACAATAGAATATAACCCTGGAAAATTGTCGTGTAAGAAAACCGAACCAATTAATTAATATCTTCATAACAGTACTGAAATAAATCTTCCAAAATAATTATGTCTTGTCACACCTAACATATTTTTATCATTAGACAGTGACAGAAAATCGAGACTGCGCCCACGCAAAATATAGAGCATGGAAATTAGGAAAGAAACCACGCGAGTCAGAAGCGTATAAAGATATGCGTATAAGACGGTGATTTATTTTTGGTGTCTTCCTTGATGATTTCCGGCTCTGCAATGCGAATTTATCAAAATGTTTCCTACGTTCAGATCCCTTGAAGGTTCCTGTTTCTTTCTAACCAAATAATCACCCTTTGTTTATGTATGTGGCTTGTTTCGTCTCCCGTCGAATCGATTCCATTATGTATTCTTCCCGCGGGCGGCTGCGAGCGCAACAACGATTTAACGAACCCTGTAAAGTAATCGTGTTACTACTAGTTACCTCATCGATGTTACTGCGGGTAGTGCAGCGAAATATGAGCTCTGCTGTATTTATGTTAACATAATAAAGGTCTCACAGCGGGCTACCTTGAAATGTACTGCATTTCCTACTTTATCGTATTTCTCCAATGTGCGTACGTGTTTCGGTAGTGAGTGAAATATGTCAGTGCCCATTCCCACCCTATCTTATCCCTCCCCATTTTCCCAACCCTTTCTCCCAATCCGTTCCTTAATCTGCAAAGGTAGGTAGCACATCCGGGGACGTGCCAACGTTTGTCATTTTGGCATGTATCGCGGATGTCTATGGACGATTGTATCCACCTACTATCAGGTGGACTGTATGCTCGTCTACCGCCTTTTTTCCATAAAAAAAAGATCTACAATCATGCTCTTCTAGTTAGTCTCATCGAACAGCACTGCCGGTAAATATGCTCGATATTCCATACACACGTTGATTGTTTGAACATACATGCTTATAAATTATTATTAATAATAGTAATAATAAATACTCTTCATTGCATACAAATAATTATTACATGTGCACAAATAATAAATGACACAATATAATAGGTGACCTTATCGCTGAGGCGATCTCTTCCAAGCAACATTGGGATGGAGAAAAATAAAGGAAAAATAAGAATGAATCATGTTCAATACCGACTACCATATATCGATAAAAAATATAGGTAATATAATAAATACTTATAATAATAAATAACCTAATAATATATAAATACATGTTCTACATATGCACTGCACTTCACCCAATATTAATTCGTAAATAAGAGAGAATTAAAGCCTCTAAGGGACGACATAGAACAGATTAGAAACATAATGGTAGCGAGAAGAAATTATTTGTTACAGGGAGAAAATAGAAAACCAAATAAACTTACTGATAGACTAATGATATCTAACTTGCCTTTTAAAATTAGACAGCGACTGAGCACGTACTGAGACCATTATTATTATGAATTGGTTAATGAAATCACGGGGATAGAACGAAAATGGACCATTTTGTGTTCTTGATCATGCATATCCTTCCTTTACCACTCAATATGTCCCACTGACTGATATACTGCGCGGGGTGTCACATGCAGAAATATGCTCGTTTCGAACATCGAGCAGAAATTAAACTTTGAATCTTGTTGGCATCGAACTTATTGTTCGATATCGAGAAAACTTCAGTGGTCTACACGATCGATCTTACTCCAATGAACCAAAAAAAAGTGGACACTTGTTGTGGACATCAAAAAAGTTGTGGACGCACGTGGAGACTTACCATAATAGTAATCGAACAGAATAACATTGGGTCAAATAAACTTTCGAATTATAAATAACCTTCTTGTGGTTCCACACCTTGTCTCAACTCCTTCAACCTACGCCTCTTCACTACCGCTACCACTCACTACTCTCCGATACCTCTCTAAGGCTCATCACGACACACTATATTCCTTTCATATTCATCAACTACCACGAAATTTTTCAATTGTTAGACCTATCACTTTTACCTTAAATTGTTTTCCTTTGTATTAGTGGCTCCATTGGGAAAAGTAGCGCTTGATAAGCCAAATAAATAACTTTAAAAGATAATAATAATATGCAATTGGTCAATTATATCATTAATTTGACTCATAGAACACCTAATCAATACATATAATAAAATAGCTTATGCGCCAGGTTTACATTTAGGGTAACCTCTTGTCCAGATTTGTTATAGGGTCTCCACGGGAAACACTCTGAAGTTCTCGCGATACTAGTCCTCAATAATAATCTAACTACCTAAAATGGTGTAGATGGCATACAATTAGTTATATGTAGAGAATATTACAAGACAAAACCAAACAACGTTTTAATGAACATTCTGAGTGAAAGTCACAAGTTGTGTTACTTTAAAATAACATGTTTATTATCACGAAATACAAACAAGCGGAAGTCATTTTCAATTGGAAATTTATTGTAATTTTTTAAAAGGACATTAAAGTCCGAGTCTGAGTGGAGAACAGTCCTAAAGACGTTGGAATTCTCATTGGCTTCTAAGAAAATATGTAATCTTCACTTTGAGACAGCTGCCTCGACTATTTGGATATCCGACGAACGTGGCCACTTCCACCGACACTTTCAGAATAACATATCGTTTTAAATACCGACTGACAGATGACACATTTCGACATTCTTCAACTTGTCTTTTCTGAAATACGCGCGCTCGCTGTTCCCTTTTATTTATTTTCGCTCGTTTAAATGCTGCTTGAATCATCCTCGTTATGCGTCCCACTTTGCACCTTATTAACTTAATATTACGAGTTAATTCGGAGCTTCATTTTATTGTCACAATGGTTATTTTCTTTAGAATGCGGTACAATTTAATGAGAACAGACAAAAAGTCAATGTTGAGTCGTCTAATCTATTACAGACTAATGCGGCCGCTATGGGTTAACCAAACAATTAGTGCGACATAACTTTCAAATTACGATTACAAAATTCTCCTTCATTTTGAAAATGTTTATTTGAACTGAAGTTTGAAATATTTATATATTTCTATAAAAATAAGACGTAGACGCATCTGTCAATTGAAAAAAATAAAATAATACTGGGGTCGTGATTGTACAAATATATATTTAATCACGTAAAATTTATTATCATCGTTATTTCTGACACACTGGGATCGTAAATATTTTGTCAGTATATTAATATCTCTGCTACAGTAGTCACTAAAGACGTACATAATAATAATAGTATGTTAAATGACTGTCGCAATCTGTTTTTAATGTGCTATTATTGTCCTTACATGTGTAATAAATTAAAAAGGAGACCAAATTGAAAAGAAAAGAATGAAAGAGATAAAACAAGACTACAAAATTGTTTAATAAGGAAGTAGGCGGACGAGCAAGCGGGCCCACGTGATAGTAAGTGTTACCGCCGCCCATGGACACCTGCAACATCAGGGGGTATGCGGGTGCGCCGCCGACCTTGCAAAATCCTATTCACAGCTTTCTTGAAGAACATAATGGAATGGTATCGTAACGTGATGGAAAGACCTCTTAAGATAATGATGAGTTTGATAATGCAATGTAAATCAGTCACGCTTAGCGGGTTACGGCTGGAATTCTCTAGATGAATTTGAACAGAATCTGCAAAATAATTGAGCCATTCATAAAGCTTGTGATAGCAGGAGCCCCATCCCCGCACAATGACTAATAAGAAGTTAATCCGCAAATAAAAGTGGAATTGAAACAGAAGTGGAACGCCTTTGCGCCGTGTGGGTAGGCTAATGTCGATTTGTCTTTGTCGGCGTCACTGAACTCGTCAGAAATAGATTAAGCGCTCTCACTCCATCTAATGGCGCCTCATTTGTTTGGCTTTAAGAGAAAAATTGCTCTTAAACTCTGCAAGATAGAATCTTGTCGATGAGTTTCGTTTGTTTGACTCAATTTGGAGAATAAACGCCCGCCTCGTGATGCGACCCGCTGCCTCACATTTTCAAATTCACTTAACACTTTCGAGTGGCGCCTCAGCAAATTGTTTTAAGTTGTTGTTCTCCTATTTGCTGCTCACCTGAAAAAACTTAATTTGTGTTTTAGCCAGGGAGTTGTTGAACGCTTGTTTTTGCTTCGTTTACCTTCGTAAGGTTCTTGTTTCAGTGAAATTTGATTATATTGCACATCAATGAAATTGTTTGTTCTTGTCTAGGTCTCGAAATAAAAATTAATTTGCTAATTTTCAGAGTATAGGTACACTATGTACTCGTATAGATATACCAACTCTTCTATCGTCCAATGCTAAAAAATGGGCCTTTTCGTGCACATTGAATCGGGCACGAGGAATGTACCTATGAGTATATGTATATCTATTTAAACGGGTCTTCACGCGAATGTTTGTTTACCTTATTTATTTCACTCGACATTTCGGTAGGGTTTCTTTTTTTTATGGACGAAGACGGCGGACGAGCATATAGTCCAATGATAAGTGGATACTGTCGCCCATAGACATCCGCGATACATGCCAACATTAGTCCAGAATTAATACCTTTGGAGATATAGGAATGGATTTGGGGACAAGGTTGGGAAAATTGGGAGGGATAGGATGGCTCTGGCACATCTCACTCACTACCGAAACACGTACGTACATTAGGGAAATAAGATAAAGCTGGAAATGCAGTATATTTCAAGGTAGTCTTCTGTGAGAGAGGAGTAACGTGGCCAGTCGAGCGAGCCCAGCGCCTGTTGGATTGCAGCGTGCACTCTCCCCCTCAATGGTTGCACCTGGGGATGCACTCTAGGTTGCACCAACCATGGTCACGAGCTGACTGACTGGTTGGTGCAACCCAATCGAAACATCGAGTAAAATAAATAAGGTAAACATTCACGTTTAAATAGTTAAATATGTGTGAAAAACGCGTATATGGTAATAGATATATGGTCCTAAAACGCCACACTGGCCAAGTATTTTGGCGAGTCCACTGTTTAGAGATGATGTAGTTTCTCAGGGCTTATGATTGCCACTTTGTTGTCCATTAGTCTTTTACGACACTCGCGAGGAGAGATGGGGTGGGGTGGTGCTATTCTAAAACCAGCCGACATCACGGCCAAGGTACCTAGGTACTCGTTAATAAATAATTGAAACCAACTATAGCTAAGCTGAATTTATTTCCATAGGAGTAGATACATATATGCCGCCGCAAGCAAGTTTCATCTAAAGACAAAGTCCCATTCAAGTTTAATATCAAAAAGTTGATAAAAAATTCATAAAATCACGCTTCAAGTGTTTCGTTACGAATTCCCAAGCGGCGAGTTTAAATTCTAAAAAGAGACTTTAAATTCAAAGAAGAGAAAGAAATTAAAAATCTGCAGGGGAATGAACTACTGTGAATCTCGGTTGCTGTGGATGCGCTTAACCAGATGGAAAAAAGAAATTAATTTTTAGTCATGGAATTTTGCTTCAAAATCTGCTTGCTCCTTTGTCTCTATTTCTCTCATTGTTCGAATAAGATCTTTGGAACTTTAAATTATTGTGGCACGGACGATGCATTATAGTAGTATAAGGAGATCTTAGAAATATGTTTCTTTGTTTATATTTTTATATTGTTCGAACAAGACGTGGGTTTTTATAGAATAAGTAGTAGAGAGGTACCTATTGATAAATTGCTTACTATCGACTATGCTGCTTATAGTCCTTAGCAAACTACACAATACGAAATAGTATTTAATGTACAGCGGGACAAAAGATTTACTAAAAAGATAATGTCCAATTTAGAGACAATCGAGACAATTTAGAAAATTTAGATAACAATCGACAGGAAAATAAAAAAAATCAATGCGACATTTCAAATATGAAGTGATTAAACGTGAAATTTCACTTCTGTGCTGATTCCTTGCGTCTAGTTTTTGAGTACCTAAAATCATTTGAAATTCAACCCTCAAACACGGTACTCAAAAAACACTAATATAAAATTTAAGGTGTTTTAGCACACTCTGTAACGTACAAAGGTGAAAAGTAAAAACTACAAATACCTCCTAAACTATGTTTACCAAAACATGTCACCGTTACGCTCAACCTAACTTGAACAAATCTTATTTTAGCGGTAAGCGATCGGCTGCGCTTGCGTCACTTCGGCTTACAACATTGGTAATATAGCATCTTACGATTTCAATAAAAAGATGCCACTTCGAATGGAATAAATTCTGTTCGCATACAGTCAATCCTTAGCGACTGCAACCAGCCGACCAATAGCTCAAAAGGAGTTGTATAGACTCCCTTGAAAGTGTCTAGCAAAGTCTATCATAAAGTCTAGCAAATTAAAATAAAAAAATTGGTTATCTTATCAATTATCAACTTATTACGAAATAGGTTATAATTCGAAAAATAATTTCGATACTTAAATCTATACATAATAATATAATAAAATCGTAACAAAGCCGTGTCTGTACATGAAACATTTTTTGAAAAAGTGATTACAATATAAAATACAAATGATATAGAATCCAAAACAATAATTGTTGGAATTTTTGTCTGTCAGTCTGTCTGTCTGAATGCAGATCACGCAAAAATCACTAGACAGAATTAGATGAAACTAGACACAGTCATACCGACTTGGGTTAAAATCAGGGGTATATTTTATCCCAATCCGATACAAAGGTATCACTATAAAGGTCACACTAAGTCGCTGGCACCGCTAGTTCAATAATAAAATTTGTCTATCACTGAATTCAAGTAGTGTACCTAATTACTTTTCCGACTATTTTGATAACCTAATCATTTTCTTTCGTTTGCCGTTCTTTTACAGTCGCATCGTTCATTTGCCAGATTCTAGTGTCGCGCAATCGAGTTGACGTGATAGTCGCGTCGCACAAAGTCGCGCGCCCCGGCGAGATCATGGCCACCACACCTAAATTCTGAATATACCAAGACTACAAACTTTTTATGAACCTTTGGTTCCAATATTTGATATAATAAAATAGTAAATATTTTTATAGTTTATATTAAATTTTAATGTTTAGTATACGTTTATTCTCAATTACAATGGGTTAAAGTTGGCAAATCCCACAAATTATGACGACACGGTTAATGTATTTTGATCGTATTTAAGACACGTGGCCGGTAAAATCTAAAATCGATTTGTCTGATGTCTCGCGGTAGTCGGATTTGGAATCAAAGCACTTGCATTATGATCCTGTTGGAGCTATAGTTTCTGGAAGTGTCAAAGTTATTCACATATGCATTAAATTAAATAAAGTGTGAATAGCAATTAATATTAATTTTAATAACACATAAAGCAGTGCGAACCTAAGGATATCTAATCTTGATTCACGTGTGTAACTAACTTCGTGAGTTCGACTCTCGATTTGTACCAATGAATTACTACTTAACTACGGATATTTCTGTTTAAGGAGTATAAAACCACCTCATGTCCGTGGCTGTAGTAAAAGGCAACTAAGAAATGATAACACCTTTACCACAATCGCTGAGGAACCACAAATACAGTGGACCCGCCAGTGGTGTTTTAAAGCCACATATCCCAAACCTATGCACAAGGCAATGTGCATGAGGCGGCTCATTTCCAGCAGTGGATGATAAAAGAGCTGGTGACTCTGGCGGTAGAGATTTTTCAATTATCACTAGCTCGGCGGTGAAGGAAAACACCGCGAGGAAACCCATGTGTCCTGAGAATTAAATAAAATCTGAGGCATGAGTAATATCCACCAATCCACCATCCACTGGGCTCGTTGTGGATTATCACCCAAGCCTATGCCCTGCCAATATCATTCCGATATCAGCCAATAATTAGGACAATATTGACTGATATCGGAATAATCAACCAGCTACACGAGGTCAAAACTAGGTCGAAAGTAAACCAGTTTTAATGAAACATGAATGAAAGAATTCCTTTTTGACTTTTATTTATACAATCACTAGTCAAAAATTATTATAATTTAAAATAGTACCCAACTGAATTAAAAAGGTCGATTGCAAATTTATAGCGTTTTACCATTATTAGATATTATTAGTTATTGTTTTTGTTAATTGTTGATAACTAGACAGTACAATTTGATAATTTGATTATTGTGTTGATTATGAAATAAACGGTTACTTGCTTTTTATTATTATTGGATAATTCAAAATAGCCCGAACAAAATAATGTGAGACCGATAATCTTCCGAAGGACATTCTACGAATGGGACTTTCTGCAAATGCACTATCTAAGAACAAGGGCATTTTGCGTATACGTGACTTTTTGTGAATGGGATCTTCTGAGCAGATATCGAAAGGAACCGAACCGATTAGGAAACCAAAAGAGGGTACGTCTTTCGGTTTCAATTGACACTAGCTAGTTGCGCTCTAGTATCGGGTTTCTTTGTTCCTCTTTCCTGTTACTTCCTTTTTATAACTTTCCATCCCAACTTTATCTCCGCGTAATCATTCTGGTTTTATTTGTAGTACATAGCGATGTGAAATAAGCGTGAAGGCGTCTGATGGCCACCCAGCGAGACGCTGACTGCTTAACGCGCTCGGCGTCATTTCTCCTGATTTATTGAAAAGAGCCGACGGCGTGTCCCACAGAGATACATGCGAGTAGAGTTGCTTAGCTATGCAGAGATATACAAAATAAATATTCATTCGTTCAGGAGTGAATGAAATATTAGTCATTAACCCCCGCACAAGAACTTGTACTAGATACTTTGAAATATTCAAGGTTAAAATGTAGTTGCTTCAGTAATCCACGATGCAAGTCTCTGAATCCATTCTTATTTATCGCTTATGGCTTCACCTGTCAAGCTAAGTCTTTGGACCCTTGATTATTTTTTTTTCCACCGTTCCGGTTGCCCTGATAGGTCAAGCTGTGCCTGTCTGATTAATGTTATAATGAGAGATTGTAATTTTACTTGTTTAAATACCTACAGGTAAGAGTTAAACTCCAAAATTATTGGACCGATTTTAAAAATCCTTTTACTTTTATGAAGCTAAATGCAGACGGACATAGGTTATGCTTGAGTTGCCGCGGCAGGACGCTATTTTAAATAAGTTAATTTCGATACAATTATAGTATAGTTATATGTAATTATAAATAGATCCACTTTATGATATTTTACGTCACATTTCATAATTATAAAATATACAATAAGTATTTATTATTAGATTCATTCAATCATACAACAATAATAATGAACGTAATAGTAAAAAAAATCATAAATAATCCTAATAACAGAAACTTCGTGCCACTCATAACAGTTTGTCTCTATGGCAAGCTCGACCGTACAGTGAGAGCCAAGAAAAAGTATACCAACAAACTCAGAAATAAACTTTTCCATTACCAAGACACGGAATCTTAAACACAAAGTTGTTTCAATCACAAGTTACGCTGCGTAAGCATGAAATTTTACACACAAAAAATATAAATAAATGTTATACCATTTATTTGGCCTCATTTGTAAGTGATATTAACACCAGTGTAAATTAATTTCGAGTTTGTGCTCCGAACTATGTTTTCTCACGCGACTGGGATAGATCACTGCTATTCGTGGCGCGATGGCGGGCCGTTTCTGTTTGATTAAACCAACATTAGAGAAAGCGATTTTTAAATATCCATCAATAACAAATAATGTGTATTAGTTACTTATGATTTTCTATTTATGAAAAGTAAGTCAATACATTGAGTTGAGTTGACGGGGACCCCTCAATACGTTGAGGGGGAGAGTGCACGCTGCAATCCAACAGCCGTTGGGCGCGCTCGACTGGCCACGTTAACTCTCTCTCTCACAGAACATTGAAATGTACTGCATTTCCCACTTTATCTTATTTCCCTAATGTACCTACGTGTTTCGGTAGTGAGTGAGATGTGCCAGAGCCCATTTCCATCCTATCCCTCCCCATTTTCCCAACCCTTTCTCCAAATACATTCCTATATGTCCAAAGGTAGGCAGCGCATCCGGAGGCGTGCTAATGTTTGTCATTTTGGACTAATGTTGGCATGTATCGCGGATGTCTATGGATGACAGTATCCACTTACCATCAGGTATGCCCGTCTGCCGCCTTAGTCCATAAAAAAATAAAAATATAAATGAAAAAAACATTGACATTGAACCATACACAAACTTTCATGTTTATACAAATTTAATAGAAAGGTTTCAGATAGATTGAATGGGTTTATATAAAGTAAGTGCTTTAATTAAGTAGTTTGAGGTCTAGTAAAGATTCGATTTGTTACTTAACAATTATCACTAATCGACAGTTAAGACTGTCGAGTATTTCTGATCGATTTCACCAAGAGTAATGGTCTATTTATTTATTATATGAGGCTTATGTACTAAACACAATCAAAATATTGACTTACTATATTACAAAACAAAATCTTTTTTTTATATGTACTTAAATTATACATAGATCAACGTTCAGAAAAAAATAGTATACACTAATGAGAACGAATACACACAAAAGAAACAAAATTTGCCTGATTTTACAACACAAGGGAAGAAAAGATTAACTAAACATAAAAGCAGTACCTAAAATTAAAAGAAACTGTGAATATATATAAGATAATGCTTATACAAGAAGCTGGCAAAGTTGCTTAGGTTGCTCAGAGTTCTATCATTAAATTCGTCAATGTGGATCTATCCATATTAATATAATAAAGAGGTAAAATTGTGTGTTTGTAGGTATGTTGGGGGTAATCTCTGGAACTAAAGAATCGATTTCAAAAATTCTGTCACAAATAAGAAGTGACATTATCCGTGTCTAATATAGGCTATATTTTATTTTGAAATTTTGAAAAAAAAAATTGAAAAAAAAACTATTTTAAACCGAAGCTAAGCGAGGGCGGGTCGCTAGTTTTTAATGAAGCCGTGTTGGTGCTCCGTTACTAATTGTTTAATATGCCAATTAAGAAAAGGGCAGACTAGGCGATTCAAATACTTTGACTGCAACTGGTAAAATACAAATGGGTCCATAACTCTTTATATCTAATTTGTTACTCGATTTGGGTATAGGAATAATTAAGGCCTCTTTCCAATAACTGGGAAATATTCCCACTGTAAATGCCCAGTTAAATATGATAGACAAAGGCGTGCATAATAGGGACGCGCGTTCTTTGAGGGATATGCGATTAATTCCATCTGCACCTGTGCTTTTCGTTATGTCAGGATTTTTAAGCATGTTTTCGACATTTTTAGCGACATTTTAGTACGTGGGAAAGACGATCTACATTGTATGGTGTAAGAACGTCGAATTTTGAGTAGTTGTTGCTCTTTAATGTCTGTTTATATATATTGCAACTTTTTTTTAGCAAAAAAATTAACGATAGCATCTCCATCATTAGCAATTTCATTAACTGGTTTCCAGGCCCAGCGGGTTGGCGAGTTTTTTTCTTCTTCATATAATATATATATTCATATAATAAATACACTGGCAGAATGTGCAATTAGCACATTATGCCAGTGTCAATTTTTCTTCGTAATAAACAATTTCAAAGTCTAAAACGTATCCTGTCACTGTCCTGTCCCGTCGAAGTAAGTCAGTAATCGCTCAGGGGTTGACGAGTTATCAATTAATTTTTGTACGGCGGCCATCTTAAAATTTTATATTTAGATTCATTTCGCACTCTCGTCAGATTGCTGGAGGTTTCTATATCATTTTTTCGAGGCAACCCAGCTAAGTAAAACCGTAGAAGGCGATCTTTTGAAATTTTGTGCACGGTCTGATTATCTTCGAAACGCCGGATTTTTATAGTATTCATCAGAAGTCTCTCTAGATCTTATATATAAATTTATACTGAATCAAGTAGTCTTTTTCGAGTGCAAGTTTTATGGCAATCGACGTATACATCGTTTCACGTAAAAAGAGTGCTAACGGTGAACCTGCGCAGTATGCGATTTATCGATCTACATATTTTGTGGTACGAGGTGAGACGTGACGGTGGATTACGCGTCATATGTCAGTGCCGTCGCGCTATTGGTTTATCAGTCGACCTTTGCTTCCCGCGAACTCGACGTTTAGTTCGCTCCCAAAGTATAGTCGCGCACAAAAGTTTGTATTAATTTCGAATATTGCAAGATGGTTTTGCATAGAAAAGAAATAAAAAAAGTTTACAACGTATAATGTTTTATGAAAAGAGAGCCCGATAATGGCGAGGTAATTAATTTATAACAATGTATGAAACAGACCACAGTTTTTCCAGCTCTTGGTAAAAAGAAAAATTATTAATCATATTGAAAATTATATAACTAAACTTATTTATTAGTTTAAATTAAACCTTTCCTCTAAAGTATTGAAATATAATATATAAAACAATAAGTAATTTCGTGCGCAACTGTACCGATGTGCGGACTCATCCCTTCCACAGACGTCCAGCGCTCTTTTTACGTGACGATATCTATAGCTACTACAATGATATAAATAATTATAATCAATTTCACGAGAGAAGTCGATCTAAATACTAGTATTATATATTTTCGAAATCACCTTTTCAAGACTTTTAATTTTGTACCTCATTCAATGAGTTTCATAAACATTAATTTTTTGAAACAAACAAATCCCCCATTCTGAATTTTCAAGAAATCAGATAGGTATCAACTTTTAACATCAAGATGGATCTAACGACACCTTGTTCATTAAAATCGGTCACTCGGTTTGAGCTCTACGAAGGAATAAAGAAACGGACATACCTACATACATACGGTGAAAGACTTTGTCCCTCCTTGCGTTCCGTAGTCGAGTAAAAAGTTGTTTCGCTGCCCGGCTTTTCATTTTTATATCGTACTAAGCTTACGCCTGTAAGCCCGTTACAGGACGCTATAAACTAGCTGTAATTTCGTCTGGAATGTTCTGGAGTGTTGCACATGCCGTGTGGGTTCCTGTTGCTGCAACACTAGTGTTCTCTTTATAGCAACTGAAGTAACTAAGTCGATAGAAAAAAACTAGTAATTTAATCTAGTTATCACACGAATAAACATCTTGTATTGAATGGGTATCTGATGGTAAGTAAACATAGTGGTGACTGTCATCATTTATTTCAGATTTTGAGGCAGTGATAGCCAGGGTTCGTGAGGGTGTGAGTTTAAATTTCGGGCCATATATTGTGGGCTGGATAAACAGACGTTCCTTGAACCTGGGTTAAGACTGGGTTAATTTTAAAACCGAAAACCTTATTTATCTGCCCTTCTCAGTTTCTACTTTGTATACGGATTTTTAAAATATAGGTAAATACTTACTACAAATGTCTTCATAGAATAATGATGATCAATTGGTAGTACAGTTATTTTAAAAAATGGTAATTTGACGCATATTGAGAGCTCTGTTAAACTAGCCTACAATGACTACGTCGTTTGTTTCTTTTTCAAACCTATACCTACTAATTGCAAAATTTGTCCTTCGAGAGACATTGCTCTCAAGTAAATTAAAGGCGTGAGCGAGCCTCTGAGAGTACAATGCACGACTTACACTTTAATAGATATGTGGATAAGTGCATTCTTACAATATGATTTAACATTAAAATGTAATTTTGTCGAAATCCCATGTTTTGATAAACGTGTCATCAAGTCAATATCCTCACTGCAATTCGCTATGAGAGTCAAATAGATGGGTGATGAGTTCATTATTACAAAGTGGTCTATAAATATTAGTTATTTTACCTTTATCTTTACAGTTTATCAATTACTATTATTAAATGCTACCCATCAGAAGGCTGTTTAATAAAATAATTTTAGTATAAAAAAGGTACCTAAAAATCCATTTTAGTAAGTACGTGTTAGAATTCCATAACTGGTAAAATTATGACTTCAAATATAAGTTCTGCCTCTACCTCGGTTTAGTACTAGTCCATTTTAAAGGTAAAGTAAATCGTATAAAGTCTGTTTTAAGGTATAAAGCGCCTAGATGCAATGTGAAGCAAACAGTAACAGCTGCGAACAATATGTTGTGAGCTATTAAACCAGACGCTCCGTACTCACGCTTGAGACTCGTAACAACTTGAATTTCAGATATAATTTTGTACTTTACTGCTAATAAGGCGTAGTAATCCTAATGTGGAGTATTATGCTGGTAAATTAAAAACTGTTCTATTCAGCAGAGCAGTACAATTGTAATTATATACCTATCTTCATAAATCCCTTTGCACGTAATTGAAAGTATATATCCCTTTCATATATACTTTTAATTACGCACGAACTTGCATTGGTCACATTTCGTAGTGAAATATGACCACCTATTACCATTTCAGCTTATTGATTGTTTCTTTGAATTGTGTTAGTGTATTGATTGTGTTAAATAGGTACAAACTACCTAACAAACTAATAAATTTAATATAATTTAAATAAATATCGTTCACAAACGTTGCTACAACTTATCTTCGTCAACTTCTGATGTCGTGACCTACATTAGTTAGTTACGGTACTACCTAACTAATGACTAACCTAATAACTAATATCGGTACGTTTCACGAAGTGTTGCTGGAGTGAGTTCGTTTTACTAGATAGTGTTACTTTAAAGGTTACATAAATATAATTTTAAAGTCAGTTACAATAATAAAAATTGTAGATATTGTGCAGTTGCTATTAGCGCCTGAAGCTAAAACTCTGCAAGAAATCGCTAACAATATAAAGTCCAGTGCATCGTCGGCACTTTCCGCAGAGGCGAGCCGGTGTCGTGCGTTGTTACGTGGGATTCTAGCGTTTATACTGTAACAGAATCATAAATTGCTGTGAAGTACCTACAACTAGGTGACAGTGTCGCCAACGATGCAAGTGCAGCCGGCTCTCTGCGCCGCCGCGTGTAGCTAGACAATGGATGGGTAGACATTGGTTCGTACAGGCGCTCCGGGCGACAATGTGCGAGATTAGTTGCTTGTCTCCACTACATACAGTTTTCTTTATTTCCCCACAGTCGTTTGTCATTTCTTACCCCGCCCTCTCATATAAACACAAACAGCCGAGGCGGAAACTGTGAAATTTAGAAATTCCTTTGTGTCGGCGCGTCGGCGCCACTTCGCCTTTATGCCCTTAGATCTACAAATTTTCAGATTTATTCTTTGAATAAATTTTGTGGTAGACGCTTGTCAGCTTTGAAATTCAATTGGCTCGGGGTCGAGACATCGCTGACGAGTTCGTTTCCCTCTTTTATTTAGGATTTTGGGGTTTATGTTCACTAAAGGCAACAAGCCTTTGAATAACTCAAACTTTTTATTCACAACAGGAAACGCTGTCTAAATCCGGGAATTTCAATTTTTCAAATATTTGCCGTGGATACAAACCGAAGCTTGGTTAAAAACTATGACCAGTTTTATAAAACTCAATATGGATTTAAAATCTCTTGATGTCTTTCTTTATTAATATTTTGTTATTGCTGCTCATAGTAACATTTACATTTTTTCCTTTAACACAGATCGTAAGAAAAACATTAAATAGAGACTAGCTTTACATAAATATCTCACAAAAGCCATGACCCATTGATGGCGGAAAAGGAGGGACATAATTCAATCAGAGCAGCCAATTCGGTCTTTTGTAGGTAAAGACCGCATCCGGATGGAGGGTTCGTTTGAACCACAACTCTTTAGATTACTGCCAACTCTTTATTGGAACACTATATTTATTAGGGAATTATCAATTAAAGCGATATTTATTATGTTGCTATAGCTCAAAGTCATTTTATCTAATTATAATCGTTGATAATAACATTTGTTGATAACAGGCACCCATGTTTGTTTCTCACATGTACATTCATGTAAGAGATGGTTTACGAACAAGCAAACAATAACTCTTCAACTTACATCAAAAGAACAGTAAAAAGCAACTACAGTAAAAAGTAACAGCACTTAAAACAAACTTCAAGCTGAATTTTGCAAAGAGTTCTCCTTCGAAGCGTTCTAATACCCAGTTAGTTAACTACCTAAGTGATGCATTACGGCCCCAAATGACTCTCACCCATTAAACTACGAAATTAGCCGGAAAACAAACGTCGACAACTCGAAAATTCATCCGAGGGACGTCATCTTGTTAAAGTCGCTGTAATTCTTAAGGTCCTTCGTTTTCTTTTTTAATTAATTTTGACAAATTACCCTACCTTCTCAGTTTCTCCTTTTAATTAAATACTGAAGTGACACTCGAACGGCAAGTCCGATAGAAGTGGCCTTAGGCTCCCTGCATAAGAGTCTGTTACGCCGGTTAAGCCGGACGAAAAAGTGACGGATAGACGACGACAGACTTAAGTTGCTGAAAAAACAATATTGATTAGTTTAGGGACACAGGCAGACTCTTTAAATACTCTATATACTCTTTAAAGCGTTTTGACCCTTTAAACCGAACTGCAGTACGACGTCGTCGCGCAAAAAATGTGCCAAAACACAATATAATTGTTGTTTTTCACCATTTAGTATCTACTTTATAGAAAAATGAATAAAATTACTGAATAAAAATTTCCCTGTGTATAGTCGGCCAATTGCAACGTTGAATACTTCAAAGTTGAGTTTCAATTTGACTTCAACGATATTCGCTCGCACATTTAAATCATCAATTTATATTTGGAATTTTATCACTGTCTTTTCAAATTTTTCATAAGCCCTACGTAACATAAGAGAAAGTATATTTTTTAATTTTCGCTTTTTATAGACATATCGGCTCTACAATCGCGATCTATAATTAAATCGGATCTCAAATGCGGGTAGTTAATAAAACTACTCGCAGCTACTATAGTGGATTATGCGCCTCTTCAGTCAACTCGTGATCACGACTCACGGGTTACGGAACTTATACCGAAACGTCATGTATAAATAAATGTAAAGACAGGCTTTTACAATTATACTCGTATAAGCATTTAATTAAACGCGTTTAAGACCCTAATCACAATATAATGGAATTATACTTATATGGAATATAATTATGGAATATTACTTTCATTGGGTTTACAACCAATAAACCAACATAATTTCATAATTACTTTAAAGAAATTATGTTATTTCAAATTTGACATTTATTGGTAATTAAATATGGTAATAAAACATTATATTGAATATTTTGTCACTAATTTAATTAAAAAATAATTAACCAAGAATTTAGTAAAGTAACCCAACTCCATTCAATCCGCTGTCTTTATCCGGTTAGGCCGGAGTGCCCGGCGTATTGGATGTATGTAAAGGAGCTTTTATATGCTGTGCTTTGTTAATTACAATTCTTTGCGTTTACAATGCAAACAGTTTTAGTTTGTACGTGATCCTTTCTAAATTGTAACGTTGAACCGGCTTTAATCATTTACACTTTTTTATCTTAACACTTTACATGATACGAGCATTACTAGTGTTGCAGTAGCACATATAATTAATCATCATCTGCTCTTACAATAAAGATTATGCTTCACTATTCTAATGGAAAATCTTTCAGCTTGTTTCATTTGATTTGAAGTTATATTTCAAATCTTTCATTTGAAATATAACTTTTTCTTCCATATATTTGATTCCTTACAATCCATAAAGCTAGTGTTAAAAATTAATTTAGAATATAAAAAAATGTTAATAAATAATATTAATAAATAAGTCGTGTAATATTAGTAATATTCTAGTCGTGTACTAAATGGTCAATATACCTATGTCTCAAGCATGTCGTAGAAAATTGGCGCGATGACAATTACCTACCCAAAATAGCGAGGCTGATGTGTTGTTATTGACCAGGTGTTTTGAAATGTCCTTAAACAGTCCGTTGTTTTGTAGCCACCGGTAAAAAATTCAACAAAAGAAAACAATAAAAGGTAAATTGAGTATGAGTGGTTACAAAATAAATGCGTACTAGAACGGGACCGAGGGTTTTCTTAATTTCTCCAGTCGACCCATCACCTTCTCGTCTTTTTTGACAGACGATTTACCAAAATTATCTAAATGACGTTTGCTTACAAATAGGAATAAGGACTTACTGAAGAATAAGAATAAAGAGCAGACCAATAAAATGGGGAAGGGCGAATAGTGACACGTAGACTAGTTTTATCTTCATTTGTATCAAGAGATATTACCAACAATAGTCTATAACGGTATTAAAATTCACCCCTCACTATAAGATTTACGATATTGCAGCTAAGTAACATGCAGGAAAATTTACCTTATTGGACTTATGGCGTTCTTATCTCATTGTACATGCGTCCTTACCATCTTCACCCCAATGTAAACAAAGTGAAAGGCAATTTTGGTGTTCAAGTCAATAGCTTAGAATAATAAGTGATTGTAAGTAATATGAGAGAAATATGACTTGTGAAGTCCCTTTTTTTCGATGTTACCAGGGTAACTCGGATAAATTTCGTAACTCTACGGATTTTAACATAAATGTTTTAATATTTTAAGCTAAAGCTTAAAGCTTGTTGAAGATATTCGTAATATGTATTTGCTTATTTTGACTGATAAATGTTAATTTTATATTTAATTGTATCAGTAGTAGATGCCTACTATGTTCAAAAAAGTTTATTTTATTTTCCTAGCCTATATGATCTCTGAAGTTTAATGGTTTTTATTGTATTAGTGGCCCTGATGGGTCAACTTGATCTGCCAAGTTGCGAGTTGTGTTAAACTTTCTACTCAAATAACTTTCTGCATAAGTAAGTTAATGCAATTGTCTCTGTTGACATGCCGTGGTAAAGTTCGGCATGCAACAGGTCTCCAAAATGCAGTCTACACTTTATGCTGGGACGGCTGCTTCTTGTACCGCATTCAAGGCTAGTGACCGCGTTTCACCCACGTTTTGCATACATAGTGTAGAATGAGGATCCTTAATGAAAATTAGATTCAGAAGAGTCTAATCTAATTTATTTATTTAGAATTTATTAGTAAAGGTTTTGTCAAAATCAGGTCTAAATTACCCCGAAAAACAACAAACGCTTTTGTCTTTAGTGAAACCGAGAGATTCGCCAAAGAAGTAGCGTGAAGTGGCAATGGACAGGTCATATTTGCTGCAGGACCTACAACCGATGGAGTAGAGATGACAAATATCCGCGACACATGCCAATATCAGTCGAGTATAACAAACGTTGGCACTCCCAGGAGTTGTGAGACGGCAGCATACACCCTCGAATTCTGAAAAGCAAAATCACGGACAAAAGCTGTTATTATTGTCTGTTTTGATAGTGCAGACCTTACAATATTCATATCACTTTGTGAGATGAAACTTCCTCATCTCATTTACTTGTATTCCTTCGACACATATTCGTGGAGTCAACAGTAGCACTCCAGAACACATCCCCGGCATCTCTAGTTTAGTTCACGTACCATTAAATTTTCCTGTTTGTATTTTTTAGCATACGTTACTCTCAAGACGAGTGCTTGGATGTTTTACGATTGTAGTTTTAGGGGAACAGTCTCTTTTGTTGATTCATATAGTTATTAATAAATGCAATGAAACGTTTGAATCCATTGCTGTATTTAAACTAGAAACTTTTCTTTAATTTTTTTTCACAGTGATAGAGAAATTTCATACGTAAAGATCTACGTATTGAAAGAAATTGAAACCTAATAAATATAGGAGATACCATTATCGAGTCTTGTAGATAGATTTTTGTTTTATATACCAAATGAACTATTTATCTTTATATTTCATGATATAACACAACTCCTATTAATTAATTAGTTCGTTTCATTTGATATGTTTTATTTTCGAAGGAGAACGTTTATTTTTCCTTAAAAAAATCAATAAGATAAAAGCTAATGAACAAATTTATTGTTTTGCTCACATAATTTTAAACTGTTAAATGGTAGAACATTTATTTTTATTTATTTATTTATACTGCATTGCACAATATCATACAAATGGTGAGTTTAATACCTTAAGGCATTGGGTTCTACCGGGCATCTACTAGCGACACTTTGGGTTAATCAGAGAAGTTCAATTAGGAGGTGCATGAAAGACACAATTTAAATGGTGTGGTGAAATAAATATAATACATTATTATATATACGTACATATAAACTTACACCACATACATAAGAATAAATATAATACATACAAGGTATACATAATCATTGAATACATTATACAATTCAATATATAGGGCCATAAGTTATATTGAGAGAAACAAAAAAAAACATGTTGCTGACAAAAGTAAAATAAAAATGTAAGAAAAGATAAAGCAAAAGGATCTGGCTGTATTTATAAAGCAGTTCATAATTATGTGCCCAAATAAAACAATTTATTTAATCTTGATACCATACCCTCTGCCACTTGTACCTCTTAAGGCTAGTCACCGATCTCCCCATTTTTTAATTCACCTTCTACCAGTAACTTTCGTCGGTTCACCTGGCCGAAAAGCGTCCCTGCCACACTGTTTCTCGATACGAAGTTTCCATTCACCTTCTGTTCCACCTTCTGTCGGATTTTGGAATTGCGAGCAAATAATAGACTTGAACAATATTCAAAATGGATTCAAAAGAGAACATGCATAAAATATCTAACCCAGTCCATACACTGGCCTGAAATAAAATCAAAAAGAGAGACCGACACAGCGCTAATGGCTTTTAAATAGAGTTTCCTATTTGATGAAAGCCTGTTTTATTCAAATATTTTAATGGTCGATTTTTAACCTCGCTTCAGGTCGGACCACTCGGATGTATTAATTGAAATTTAAAAGGGAGTGGACAAATGAAAAACTTTGCGTTGAAATTCCGTTGTGTCTACATAACGTAAAGAACAGTCACCTTTTTCATAATTCAAAATGAACACAAGACTCTATTCTGGAACCGCCGATAGGACATACGTAATGAAGACTTCAATAAGTATTGGCCAATTGAGCATCGCAACCAGCCCTTTTAGTATCCACTGTTGGACATGGGCTTCCTCGTGCACAGCGTCTTGTGTATGAGGGATGTATAGCCTTAAAACGCAACGCGATATATATGTTTGTGATTTTATACGCATTATTATTTTTTATAAAATATACATTTTTACGCACTATAAATTTAGCATTATACATTTTTATGAATTATACATTTTTACGTACTATAAATTGAGCATTATACATTTTTACGCATTATAAATTGATCATTCTACATTTCTTTGAATTATACATACATTTTTACGCGCTATAAATTGAGCAGTATACATTTTTAATGGGCAATGGCCATTATACATTTCTAAAATTTAATTTAAATTTTACAAATATTCTGAACATTGTTGTTAGATTGTATAGACACATTGTTGTAACATTGTTTAAAACATTATTGCTAACATTAATAACAATAACAATTATGCCCAATATCTACCGGTTTGTCTGCTTATAGGATTTTTCTGCTTATAAAATATAAATTGAATAGAATGAATTGCTTATAAAATTTTCGTCGTTGTAGGAGCTGAAGTCATTTGTGTACTTATTTCAAACTACCGGTGCCAGTGATTTCGTTCGCATGAACTGTAGAGTGGGTCCCGTGGGAACTCTATAATGGATCGAGATAAAATGTACTTTAAATGTTTAACCCAAGACATAAGGAATAACTATGCCGAGTTAAATTAAATTCTTTTCCCTGATTTTTGAGTAATGCGCGTTCGACAGATGGACCGTACAGGCAGACAGACTTCCAAAAGTTGTTGTTTTGGTCCCTATATCATTCATACTTACTATTGCAATAACTTTTTCCAAAAAACGTTTCATGTACAGACACGGCTCTGTTACGATTTTATTAATAAATATACGTATAGATTATGTTTGTTATTATTATAAATATAACAAAATTCAGTAGATTAAGATAATTTTAAAAAAATAGTGCATAAAGTTAACTATATTCTTTCAGGAAACAGCATATCAACAATAAAAAAATCTATAAGTTTGTAATAATAATTATAAATATACTCGCATGACACTATCTGCGACCATATTTTGTCGGTTTATAGTTTCCAAGATATTGAAACATTAATGGAATCTTTTATCATTTTCAATTTCATTCTATTTTTTGTCATATATTATTTATATTTTTTTATTATCATCTATAAAATTCAGATGTTAGAACGTGTTTGTATCTAAATATAATCTTAAAACAAGGGAGTTTTAAGTTAGAAATTCTTAACCAAAATCAATAAATCTATACCTACAATAAAACGTAACCTAACAAATGTAAAATGACGACGTAACAATTTTAGAACTTATTACGTAATTATTAAGAATTATCAGATGTCATTATTATCTGTTCGGAATCCAATCAATTAATTAAAGTAATCAAATAAGCATGTAGTTAACTTGAGTGTAAACGATACAATATTGAAACATTGCTCGTAATAGGCCACGAATTCAATTCACCCACCATAAAACTCCCAGTGGCTACCGACTCAGGAAACGAGCAGTTGGAGGCAAACCAACATAACAATGTACTCGAAACAATGCAATTTCACCTGTATGTCTAAGTGTGTTAAGATTGGAGTAGAAAGTAAAGGATTTTGTAGTAAAACAATGTTGCCTCCAGGCGGATGTCACCGACAGTTACCTTATTTGGAACCGGTCCAGGTTCAACCGGCAAACTTTTATGTTATTTCAATGTGGTTAAACTGAAAGAATCACTTTCCAAACCAGTAAAACATTGTAACTGGAGAGAGGTCATGATAAAATAGAAAAAAAAACACTTGAAACGACGAAACTTTTATAATATTACACTCATATTGTTACAATGATTTCAGATAACATCGTTATTAAAACGTACTTCCTTGTTTAGTTTAAAACAAAAGGGTACATACTTCCAATGATAGAAGTTTACCAGTACCTATAGTTAAAAATATATTCGTTAACGAATAATAATTTAGTACCTAATTTAATCTCGTATAATAAAAGTTGATAGCTTTAATTATAAAGCCACCCTTACTTATCATACTTTCGTATTATTCACTGTAACTTTTGGTATACAATACTTACATACTTAAAGGTACAATCTGAAATTAAACGGGTACTCCGCAGTTAAAACTATATAGATGTAATAAAAACTAGAATTCACTATTACCATTCATTATTTCTATCAAAGCTTTATTTCCAAGAGTTTCTATGTTTTGTTTATTACCTAATTTATTCAATTCGTTCAATTCTTATTCAACTCTTTATTAATCGTTCTACCCTAGAATGCATTTATCAATATCAAAGGAAAATATCGTCCAAAGTTCCCCCACCGCACGTTAAGGCAACGCGAAAAAATAGTCCGAAAAGTATGTAGTTTCTCTCTCTATCCTTTCCCGTTTAACCGCATCACGTTCCCGGGAAAGGTTTTTTTGGAAAAGTTGGTCCGGCTCCAATTAAGCCAGCAGGCGTCGACGTCCGGCCTTCTTCCCGGCTACAAATACAATATTTATTGGAACTTACAGTATAAGTATAATAGTCAGTTATTTACTATTATCATTATCGCGTATAATATTTCTCTTCTTTATTGTTATGGTAGTAGTATCATAAATTCTTTGGTCTGTTAGCGCCCCACTGCTAGTTCGTGTTAATCTCGAGAGGATCTAAAAACGTCATTACTCAGAATTTTTTTAAAAGGAAGTTAGCAGGTATCTTTAAATACAAGAGATTTTTTAAGGAATTTATGATGCAAAACTAAACTACTACTGGTCACTTCCTAAAAGTAGATATTATAAGAAATGATAACTAAGATTATTTACAATAATCGCTTTTTCTTTATTTAGGTAGGTATGTACACTACGAATGCTTGAAATTTTTACCTGCCGTTTCTCTTAAAAGTCAAAAAAACATCAAAAATATTTGTCCCAGCATGTCGCCTCTGAATTCGTCGTTATCTGCCTAATTAAACGGCCATTAAGTTTAATTCAGATATATACGTTTTATTTATTTATTTTTTTATCCCGAAAGGAATATTTCAAGTCTGCGTAACGAAGTAGCCATAAAACTCTTGCTACAGACGATACGCTAATCGAACTTCGCTCATTTGCATTTAGATATCACTTCATGTCTTATATTGGGCATAAAAATTAAAGAACGCATTAAGACTTTCTGGGTCCGTCCTTGAAAGAAAGAAACGTTGGGGTCATTGTACAGTTTCCAGATCAAAACATTACGAGTTTATTCGCTTGTTTTTGGAAGTTTCTTATGTAAATATGTCACTGCGGAAAGAAAACTGCGGGCGGGACCTATTTGGCAATGGCATGTATCGTTATGGTCATAAGTTACTTTGCTGTAGAAGGAAGCAGGCGGGAGATAAGGCGTGCGCAGTGCAGAAGCGGCGCCGGATCGCACTGCGTCGGGCAGAGCGGCGCCGGCCACTTGGCAGAGCTCTCGGTCAACGTCCCCTGCCTCCATAAAAGCCTCCACAAGCCTGAGCCAAAACGATTTCGCCAAATTTCTTGCCAGTGCCCTAACACGCATGAGTTTACGATCCTTCCGCTCCTCTCTCCTCGCGATTGGACTCGTTTATTTTTGGCGACGCGCTCTCGAGATATTTTTATTGAAATTCGAGGCGCCTCGGTATTTATTTATCGCGTTATCAGATCAAATATTGCTCTCGCGCCCTGGAGATTATTGCGAGAGGTGCCGGTCAGGATCCTTAAGTTATGCGCCCAATTTAAATACTCGTACAAACTAAGGCAACCGTGTCCGATGCCAGCCTATTAATTATGTGCCCCCATATATCTTGCGCCTTCTTAATACTCGACGATTGGTTGGAAAGGGCTATAAAGCGATTCAAGCTGCGATATTCTAAGTGCATTATTCATTATTTTCAGCATAAAATACAATTACAAAGGCTTCTTTTATTGCATGTTTAAATTAGTTTGTTAAAGTAACATTGCAATTAAAGTAACCTTAAATCGCAGTGTCCTACTCCATTTTTACTCGAAATCATTTATGGTACAGACTAAAAGTAGGGAATATTTGGCTTCTTTTGTTCAAAACAAGTCCAAAAAATTCATTATTATTGCTTTAATTTGTTATGTAAAAAACGAATAACTCCAGGTAGGTACACGGAAATGTCTCGATTTTGTATGACTAACTCCACGGAGCCGGCCGTGTTGTTTGGCCGTTTGTTTGGGATCACAGACGCGTGGCCATTCGATCTTGAATCTAACCACCAATTACCATAGAAATTGTTGCCTGTAATGAAAACACTTACATAACAGACACTATTTTAATCAGAAAAATCAATTCTTAAATACTATTTGAATTTACTGATAATAAAGGGTATAGAAAATTCTCATCTAATAGTTCTTCTCGGTTATATGATATAACTCTATTTTATTTAATGATCAAGAAAGGCTGATTAGAATTAAAACAAACATACAAAAGCCCACTACTTTGTGCCAACAAAATAGATCGAAATTAGTTGATTATAGTGATTATGACCCCAAATCAAAAGAAAAAAATGTCGTCAGGTAAAAATGGTGTAATATAAAAATTAACACTTTTAACATAGTTAAAAGAAAATAGATAGTAGGTAAGAGGAAAAACTAATTGAAAAGACGTAGTTTAAGCTACACACTACCGTTCATAACGGATATAATGTATTTAAGTCTGGTCGTACCCAGCTAAATGTTCATTTGCGTGAAGGATGTCCTTCCAGGACTGAAACAGAAGATAACAAATGCTGTGCAACTAATGATTGAAGAAGTTAAACAAACGATCTAACACCAAATATCGGCTACATCAGACATTGGAATTAATCGAGTTGATCCTACATTAACGATTTAGCCTATGTGCCAAATGGATGCCCCACAGTGAAAAATGCCGTCGCGTGGAATGGTGTCCCCAAATTATTCAGAAATTCAGTGGAGGAGACAAAAACTGGATTTACTGTTACGAGCCAGAAACGAAGAGGCAGTCTGCCCAAAGGTTGTTCTCTTGTGAAAAAGTTTCGAACAAAAGTGATAAAAGAACCAAGTTCCAGAAAAAAGATGATAGCATCTGTTTTATTGGTACAACTATTGTTCTGGATGATAAAAGAACTGTAACTGCCGACTGGTTGTTTAATTACTCCTTTGGAGAATAATCGTGAATAATTGCCAAGAAGCAGAAGCATCCCTCATCACGACAACGGTCCAACCCACACCGCCAGACAAACAAGTGAGTTTTTGAACACTGTAAATGTGGAATTATTGATTCACCCGTAATACAGCCATGATTTCCATTAATTCCCAAGAATCAAAGAAAATGTTCGAGGTGTGCGTTTTGTGGATGCTGATGATGCGGTGACTGGTTATAAACGACCTTTTGCAACGGTCCCCCCAAGCAATAGTGGTTTGAAAGTTTTGTCAGTGGTTTGTTCGTGTGCAAAAATGTACAAGGAACACAAAGGATCACAAAGGAAACTATTTTGAAAAACACATTATAATAGATTTCATTTTCGAGAATATACATATTTACAGTGAGACTATTACTACTTTACAGTTACTTGAATATTCTATCAATAAAGCTGTCTACCTCTTGCACTGCTTACGCTTCCAGGAAAACAGAACCGTCTAACTCCAAAAATATTACCATATTTATAGGAAGTCGTTTAAGAGTGTTTTATACATAAAAACAAAAGTTATGTCCATTTGAACAGACAGAATTTTATTCAATTTTACTTTATTTGTTTAAAAAAACATCATTTTTTTAGTCTCCTGTAAAATTTGTCTTCATGGAGTCAGACGTTTTGCGAATTAAGGTATTGATTGATTATTTTTACTTGTTCGTAAAAAGATTTTTGTCATCGGGTGCCATAACTCTATATTATTAAGTAGTGTAAAAAATAAGTCTATACCATAGATGAAACTCATAAATCAAGCAATGTGATATTAATGCTCGCACCGAAGCAAATATTATAGGTTATGATCTAATCTGTTAAGTTCGACCTGTTCTAAATAGTCAAGGCTGATGTGATTGATCATTATGATAGCTCTGATGTTTAGACTACTTTTAGGAACTTTAGAGCCTTGTAACTATTTAGCTAAACCTTAGAAAAAAAAAGAGATACAAACATATCATACGCAGGATTACATAATCGGCTATCGGCTTCATGAACCACGCCAGAAAAACTTGGTCTATTGTAACAATACACTGTTGTATTCTAACAGCAATAGCTATTGTAAAAAGACAATTCTGATGAGTTGTTAAGTGAGCTTGTAGCCAGCTTGTTGCCACTTTCTTACTTTGAATAAAGCCATTGGACAAGCGAAAATGTTAACATTTTATTACATATATAACAGTACAGAAAATCATTTCAAAACTATTAAAACCTTAACGATTTGAATTAAAGGCAAATTAAATTAAACATTTTTTTTAGAAATTTCAGAAATTGCCTTATCCGGGTACAAACAAAAGCAACAAAATGGCATACGCTAAATGACATATCAATGTTGTGACTTCACATTTCTACAATAGTTTTCATAAAAATATTCAGACACGAATAAATGTTTCTCGCAATAATTTTTATTAGCTATCAATAGACACATGCCATTTGTATTTTTCGAGATAATCTCCTTAATGAATAGGTGTTACTGAACTGAAGGACATAAATAAAAGGTATTTTTTTAGCAATATAAATTTATTATCACAATTTCATAAATAAGTATCTAAACTAAAAAGATCTCTAAGCACTTAAATCTAAAATATAAATTAAAATATAACTAGGCAGCCTAGTTTCCGTACGAATGTCCAACTTTAAAATTCACACATTTTTTTTGTTTTTACTACAAACTGAATATAAACATAAACCAGTTTGAACTTAAAAAAATCATAGAGCTTTTCGGTTCAAAAATTATGAATATTCGTATATTAAAAAAGTCGGGCAAAACCAAATTTGAAATGTCATAATCGTGATCAATATTGTGTTCGTGACTTATATGTGGAGGAATGTCGTCAAATAAATCTTCTATATAGAACTTGTTTGGAGAAATAATATCGCCCACTTCATTCGGAAATACTGATTCACACAAAGGTAATGGTGGTTGTTTTTGGCGTTGTTTTCTTGATCTAGTTGACCTTTTCTAACACCCATTTGCCAGAGTATGGGGTCTCGAGCCGTTTCACTTTGGGACGGAAACCGTTCTCATCAGCTGTGTAATCTACCCTGTACATGAAGCCATCGGGACCGATGTACTCGTAGAAACCGGCTGAGGCGATGCCCTCGTCGATCGTATTCGGGTTTTTCAGCACTGCTTTTTCTTCAGCGCGGATTTTGTTTTCAGTCTCGAAACTGTGGATAGAAAAAATTATTACTTCCTTTGTTGTGGTTTCATTACGACTATCCGAAACCTATGTGTACAATACAAGTGAATCCTACATTTTGATGCGTGCTTACGCCTACCGTTTATACACATCAGAACATTCATTTTTTCTACAAACTTATTTCTAATACTCTGAATATTACTGAAGTTCAACGCCCAGTGGATACAAATACACTCTTATTTGAAGACCTCTTGTAATTCATTTATCATCTTTCTTATATGTTATCTACTATATAATATTCTCCAAATAAATAATTTACAAGATTACATTAGGATCTTAACATTCGTATGTATGTAATTTTTTTGAGTCTGTATTAATTAGAAAGATTAATGTCATATTAATAATTTCCTAACATTCGAATGAAAAGGATTATGTTACTCAATCAACGTGTACTTAGTTATAGGCATTAAAATTTGAATATCAATCGGCCACACGTCAAGTCTATGATATCAATGTAATAAGCAATGTATAATGTCAAATTTGCTGTCGTAAATGATTATAAATAGATTTGAACTCTGGCCCGCGTGTTCCAAGTGCCGATTTGAGTCGGTCAAGGTCACCTATGTTTTTGTGCTTTGAATGATCCCTTTAATGCTCTTATGCAATCAAGGACTAGGCGTAGTGTCGGGGCACGCTATGCATCCGTGAGTGCTAAATTTACTAAAATCATATACGTGTTTAGGAATACATTGATACTGATCATTAAGATTCGGAAAAACTCACATTATTTTACAAACACATTCTGCTTTATTAAGTTTTTACGTTTATTGTCACACTAAAGGAGGAAATAACCTTATTATTTATTGGAGAGTCAAGATTTCTCATAACCCGTGCATAAACGAGAGAGTAAAGGTATGTACTCGTATATACACTGACGGTTAGGCATTAACACTTATGGAATCATTCCATGTACGTCCACACAAATGTATAGTAACTAAACCACTTAACTCAGGAGTCGTTTGGCATAATTATTTAATTTTGATAATAAACAACCTGCCAATAAATCTTCCTGAATACTTCTACATGCAAATCAATATGATAAGCTTGACATTGATAGAAAGGACAAACTCTGTATAGGTGTCAAGAAATCAATAAATTTTACAGATTACATACCATCTATGTTAATTATGCTTAACTTGACGTTTTATAACGCTATTCATCAATTTTTGAATGCGCTTTGACTATAGGCAGCTGAAATTAATGGATAATTAATTTTATTTATTTTTAATTATTTTTTTATAACGTTTTCGCAAACTTATAAAGGATGTTTTTGTTAACAGTACCTTGTAAGTAAACATTGATGTTCAATTAATGTATGCATTAAGAAGGTTTGTACAACTCTTAGGCATTTAATTAATCTAGGTAATTAAACAGGTATTAATAAACACACAAGCGCATATTAGAACGTCTTATGGATAGTTAAATAAATCAAAGTTAAATAAAATAAATCTACGAGTATAAAAAACTTTTGTCTTTTTGAGTATATTGTGTTGTTTGTTTAGTATCAAAAATAGAACTTTAGTATCTAATTTTAGTACCCCAGGGCTTTTTGTGACTTATAAGTTTTTCATTATCTTTACTTTAATATAATCATCTGTGATTGTGTTCCTCACAGACATGCGATAGTCTTTATTATATGACGTAAAACCATCAAAGTACCGTCTGCTTCACTTTTTCATAAAAATACTTACTCAAAATCGTATTTGTCCTCATCATAGTTGTGCTTCTGTCTGATGATCTTGATGCCGTTGTTCTTGTAGTAACCATCTTTGTAGAAAGGAATGTCCTTAGGCGGTGTCAGCACTAGCCTGTACTGGTCTACCGTCGCTGCTTCGCCTACATAGGGTTCATAGTCATGTGTGTAAGGCCCATAGCCGCCGTCGTAAGGGTTGTCGATGTGGATGTAAGGGTTTGGAACATGAACATATTTGCCCTCGTCTGATGGGATGTATCTGTAAAAAATAGAGTAAAGTTAATTAAATTAGTTTAATTAGTTAAAGTTAAATTAGTTTTTTTTTTGATAGCGCGCAGACTATATAACACATAGCCTGCATTTGTTTAACCGGTACGTACACTCGTCAACATTCTGAATTGTTTAATTTCGTACATTCTGTAATGAATTGTCTGCGAAAATTTATTTTACTTAAGCAGACTTCTTTAAAGTCGACTATAGAATAAGATCTAAAATAAAATTTACTTGTAAGTTCAGATATTATTGTCAATGGAAAATATGTATATTCGTAACACAATTTGTATGATTTTTATGATTTGCAGGAAGAATTTCGGTTTACTAGACCCCTCATAGGTTCAATAATATGAGGGATCTAGTAAAGTGGTCGGTGATCCATGACTTCATACAAATCTCTTTACCGACCAGTCATGGCTGACATCATGTCAATGACCGAAATTATTCTTGATCGTGGTTCGCACTTTAGTAAAAATGAGAGCTGAACGCTCTAGCGCGAAGTCAGTACTAATGCACCGTAAGAACCTTAACTGTTTCAAACTTGACTTTTAACTCTGAAGGTTTAAGACTATCAAACGTTAAAAACTTGTACTATAACATTCACAAGCATTTAATGCTCGATTCTTAAAGACTCATTAGCTTTCACTCAGAGCTCAAGTGTCGAGCGCTCATCGCTCATTTTTACAAGACTACCATCAACGTACAGGGGGAATAGAGGCTGAGTTAAATATTAACATTAATTAAGAAAATCTTTACTTCTAATTTTAATTAGTATAATTAATAAAGACTGACTATAAAATCTTTAAGGTCGACAATAATATGCAATGTCAGGTAAAAGATGTCGTCATTTCATAGGCGACCGTTTCCACTTAGATTCTAGAACTTTTATGCCAGTTATTCTGAGGTGAGGAAAATAAGAAAAACTTAAGAAAAGTTCAACCTAGACTAACCCCCGTGGCAATTATATAAAAGTTTCTGAAAGACCTTAAAGAGCGCGATTGTGCAATTTTATTTGTTAACCAAGTAACTAGGTAATTGAATTTTGACTAATAATAATAACTAACTAATTAACTTTTAATAATGACTAAATTAAATATAAATTAATTTTATTATTGGTTTCTATTTACATTCTTTTTTACATGTCTTTATATACTTACATACAATACATACAATTATTAAGTAGTAAACAAGTACTTACTTGCCAGATGAGCCGAAATTTTCCGGATACCATTTGCCATCATCAATGGCCGGCGCTCCAGCCACTGCCACTGCGCAGATCGCAATCACGTACTATAACAATAACATTTTATTGAGTGAAAAATTGCGTAATAAAAAAAAATAAACAAAATATTTGCTTTGAATTTTGAAACTTTTTTAAAGTACTGTTATTTTAACATGAGATATATTTAAAAATGTATTCCGTATATTTAATTTATATTTAATTGGAATGACTTAATGGAATAAAGAATTAAAAAAATGCATTACCCCCAAAGAAAGCATCCTCGACACAATGTATGAAATTTTTCTTAAAAAGGTCACCTCCAAACGTTACAGTTCTACAAAGATCACTGATTCACTGCAACCGTACGCGATTACTATGCGGAAATATTTTCACGGCCGACCTCTTGTCCGTGTGTACACTCCTTAGAGAATTTCAAATCGTTGTGTTGATTTCGAAATCAGCGCTTCGCTTTTATATATTTGCAACATCAACTCATCTCTTCTGCAGGAGGACAACACATACGAGCGACGTGTGTGCGTCACACGTCCATGCACTGACGCACACATGCGCTCACTATATTTTTTGCATACCATTGTTGGTCCGAGTTACTTTATTGGGGTATTCGTGTCATACAGAAATTAACTTCCGAAACGGCACCTCTAAAAGCATTTTCTAATCGCGGCTATACGCGAATCACTTGACAAAGTGTTTTGGTAAGGTGGAATTATAACGATAACTGAGCAAAGGGATGATATTGTCGATTGTATCTTTAGTAAGATTTTCTAAATTATTTTTTATTTTTTCTAAGATTCCGTTGAAAAACCTAGACTTAGTTTCTCTTTAAATAGAAATATACTCTAATATAGGACTTTTAAAATAAAGCACATAAAAATAAGTTAATTCTTTAAAAAAATCACTAACTTCTCAATATATGGGAAAAACAACCTTATTTTCAGAATTGAGAATTTTGAGAATACTTCAGTTGTTGTATTTTCAGAATATCTCAAAATAACCTGTGCGATAATCTAAAATAGGGATCTTTTCTAAGATAATCCCTTTTTGATGCTTAATGTGCTGAGTATACTAAGATCGCGATATACGTATTTGTCCATATGTCATTTCCGTTTCAGATAATTATTTTTGATGACCACCGATGTGATGGCTGCTATTTTTATGAAACCAAATGGCAGAAAAAGGGCATCAATTTTGAGATTCATTAGAACGGATTTTGTTCGGTATCATATGACGCTTTTATCTGGTAGTTACAACCATAAAAATATCTTTTTTTTTACACGTAAACTGACATTCGGTATCGGGAATACTGCGGCAGGAAATTTATTGTTAAACGTTATGCAAGCTTTGGATAACGCTTCTCATATATTATGTTCTATTTTTTTTTTTTTATTTTAAGCACAACAAAAATAATTATACAATATATCACATAGTAATATCTGCCAAACTGCAGAACAGTTTGCAGAACTACTCTCTACTTAAACTAACTGCAGTACTGCAGTCTTGTACAATTATATGTATTTATATATATCACGACAAATGCTGTATTATTATGTTACAAACGATGTTAATACTTTTGTTTAGGTATTAATTTTATATAAACTTTGATTTATTTTTTAATTGTATTTCAAATAGTTCTAATCAATGTTTTTCTAATTTGTTCTTAAAGACAGCTTTTGACATACTTCTTATTCTTAAATCTAAAGGTAAATTATTTTCTAATTTAGGTACCAACTAAATATTTTCGTGTTGTTTTACTATAATAATTGTAAACTGTGGGCACATCCAATTCTTGTTTCGCCATTGCTCTGGTGCTATGAGGATGATTGACAATGTTTTTAAACTTATTAGAGCCAAATTGGTCCAATGAAATTAACATGTATATGAAATAACATTGTACCTATTGGGATTATTTTACACTCAAATAATAATGTGTCATAGTCGGACTTTCATCGTTTTTTCGTCTAGGTGTCTATGTGAGTCTGAAATGATAAGTCCGTATTAATCTCTACTGCGCTGACTGTCCGTTGTGGCGCAATAATCAAGCTGAAAAAAAATAGCCGTATATTGTCAACTGGCTATAGAAATCCTTCTCTTTCAGTGGGTATCATTAACGGCGACTAAGGGATAACGAAGCGGCTACCACAACAAGCCCTGCAACTGCAGGAACTACAGCACCTCTAAAAGAGTGGACTCGCCAACCCATTTGGGCAGGTAAGTTTGAAAAAAAGAAAAAAATCGAAAAAAGAAAAAAGTAAGAAAAAAAAAAAAAAAACATTTGGGCAGCGTGATGTTTTAAGGCCATACATAGGGATGTAATTATTGAATACATATTAGGGAATACATATTGCCTTGTACGTTAGGGAATGTACAAGGCAATATGCATGATAGGCCCATGTCCATAGGCTGGTCACGATGTACTCTTCGTTATAATGTATGTCCTTGTAGGACAAATTGGTTTTTGAAGAAACATGTACCGGCAGATTTTTGTATATCACATTTTCTCAGCACTTTTTCTTTCATGGTCTGTTTAATAATGCATAAAACAACCTGCATCCCCTCGTACGGAAATAAGGTTGGCAGCCATTGTTTTCTTTTAATTTAAAACGTGTACTCTTTTCTTTGGTTTATGCATAAATAATTGTGTTTAACATAAATATTGAATATTTTTAGGGTAAAAGTAAATGTTGTTCTCACATTCCTAAGCTTGTATGTTACATTTGATTAATTATTGCTTAGCATAAACAAGGACATGTGATCATAATGTTCTAATCCTTAACGGTCAAGTCATTTCGAGTTGCCCGAATAAAATATTTATTAGTGAGAGTTCATTTCCAACCGAATATTGGATGTAATAAATTAGGCAACATTCTTTAAGCTAGGAATTCGATCATATTAATTAGCTAGTTATGTTAATAAGATCTCAACAGATTGTTAACACATATTTCATTATGCCCATGACTTCGCGGCTTCTGTGCTGCAATATTAAATCAGTTGGAAAGTAAACAGATTATTTTTAAAAATGACTAAACGTAGAAATGACAGCCTAGAGGTAGGCATTTCGCATTCATAACGTTGCAAGATTGAGCTCCTGATTACTGACTCGTTGGTGGACGAAAACCTCACGAGGAAACTCTCTACCATAAAATTAAAAAGATTTGGGACATATTATATCATTTTATAATATCCATCGATCCGTACATACTAGGTAAAGGTAAAGGTAAAATCGATATCGATTAACCAAATTATCGTTGTCACAACTGCGCATAAAGTCAAAAATTATACCATACCTATTTGGCTTCAAAATTCCATTACGACACCTCACAACGGCTTTATTATTCTGAACTAAACCATTAATACTAATGTGCCTATTTGTGTATCCGGCTTAATAAGAATAACATGATCAAACGTATTTTTTCTATAGAAGTCATTTTCTCTTGTTTATTTGTCACCAAATAATTCCAACATTCCTAAGGAATTTTCATAGAATAGTGACGCAGTCCGCTCCGCCTTGGCGCCGATGTCTGCCGCCATGTAATAAACATAATACGTTACTATTTTATGAAATACAGGTGAAGGCGTTATGTTAATGTGATTACTAAGCGTGTCGTAGAAACGTACACGTGGACGTCAGCGTATATTCTCGTCATCAAAGGGGAATACTACAAAACCAGCCGTGAAAATACATGGAAATGTTCCGGAATATATAGCTCCGGCTTCGGTATACTAGCGATGCAATGCACTGCAACCGGCCCTTTCAATGTCCACTACTGACCATGGGCCCCCTCATGCACATTGTCGTATGCATCACGGATGTAGTGGTGTAATTCCTCAGGATCTGTGACAACCGCTTTATACCTTAGTCGCCTCTTACCACACCCACGGGAAGAGATAGAGTGCTGCTATGCTATAGCCTATAGCTATAGCTTTGATATTTCTTCAAGAATTTTATATTCTGAAAATAAAATTGCAGAACACAAGTCAACGGCATAAAGCGAATGACAGTGTCAAAAAGTGATGTTAACATTCCGATTTGAAATGTGTTATTTTTCAAACTACCATTCTTTGAATTGTCCGGGGAGATATTCGAATTAGTTACCAGTGTCTTTACTGGAGTATTACTGGAGTGGTAGAGCGGTGAGAGCCTAGGCCTGTCTATACTCCTTTCGTCCCGTACCACTGAGTTTCTACTTAAGTACGGATTTTTTAAAATTATCACTATCTCGGCGGTGAGGGAACACATCGCGAGGAAACCCGCTTGCTCCAGAAATAAAAAAAATCTGTGATCCACCAATCGGCACTGGGCCCGCATGGTGGATTACGGCCCGAAAACTCGTAGTGATTTACTAGGGGAGGCCTGTGCCCCGCACTGGGACGTTATAGGGTGATGCAATAGCTGCTCTGAAGTGGTATCGACCCTGATGTCAGCTAGGCTCCGTGCTATCTACCCAACTGTATTCTTTCCGCATATCAACGACCTATTTTAAATTAGTAACATCCCGTTATAATGGTCTTATGGTCCCCATATATGGTCTTTCATTTGCATATGTGCAAATGAAAGACCTATCACTTATGTGCAATGTATTTGGCCTATTCCATCTATCTATTCCATGGTACATTTTACAATTCTTAAATAAATAAATAAACAAATGTGATTTATTTATTTGTTTTATTGTGTATAGAACCATCTTATTACGTAATATTTTTAATTAAATGTAAATATGGCCTTAATAAATAATACAAATAGTATACTATTAATAATTTAAATTAAATTAATAATTAAATAATACTTATTATTTTTTTATTAATGACAAAATAATAACATCATTCTGAATGAACATTAAAATATTTATTTTCATATTTTTGTTTCCTTGGGTGTAACTAAGTAACATTGAAGCCATTAAACCAATTAAATTACTTTAATTCTGTGAATATTTATAATCGACTGTCTCTTCGTCATATTGTTGTTACTCATAATGGCTATGTGTGGTGTTATTTCTTCAAAATATACCAATATTTAATAAATGGATTAGACGAATTTGTAAAAATATTGTTCAGGACTGCGGTTGTGATTCACATAATAATTACTTATTCCGGGAATATATACGTGTTTTAATTAAATAATTTCATCGAAAATCGTAATCATATCAATATCCGGCCATTTTTTCCTTGATTTTAAATGCATTGGAGGAATCGTCAAACGATTCAGGCATACTTTTCCGCCGGTAAAGTCCCATTCGGAATTATTTGGTAGAAATATTTTTATGCGTTCCGTTATGCAAAAGCAGAGAAATATTTTATACGATTTTAATACAAGCAAAGTCTAGACAATAATAACATTTCCGCCTTCGGTGATACGAAACAAATTTCAAGCCGCGCCCCGCCGAGCTTTTCACAGTGCACAAAATTATTATCTTTATTCACCCCGCACTAGGGACGATAAAATATTAAGCCCAGTGTTTTAGTGACAAAAAGGGCGAGGTCGCAATGAATAAACAGTTTTTGAACAAAAGAATGTCGTGCGATAGCGGAAACCTTTTTAAGGACCACCACTTACTGATACACTTCAATTTAGGTGCCTTTAGGCTGCAGTCAAAATATTAATGCTGATCTTTACATAACATAAATAATAAGATGACCGCCTACATTCTACAATAAAAACATGCCAAAACTCTTTACAGTGAACACCTAAATACTTATACGGACGATGCGTCGTAAAGTCCTCGACCCGGGTCGACTCGACGATTGTATAATGACAAAATATCGGTACAAAGCAATAAAAGTCCAGAATAATCTCATTGAAATCCTTCATAAATGCATTTAGCGTGAATATATTTAAATGAGAAGTCCTTAAATCGTCCGATGAATAAATAAATGTCTTAATGTCTTCAAATTCGGCTAAATATACGACGTAGTCCGTGGTGTTCTCTTAAAGAATTACATAATTTAAAGAATCCGTCGCACGCGATGCAGGTTTAAGACTTCGCTTGTTATCTTCTCGATCACAATCAACCGATAAACTGCATTCACAAGGAGACACTATCAGCCTTTTTAAAATCACACTGCAATGCACAGGCCTCCCCTAATGGATTACTAGGAGCTTTCAGACCTTAATCCACAACGCGGAGATCCAGTACCGTTGAGTTTTTTTTTTAATTCTACAACATGTGAATTTTCGAACGATGTTTTCCTTCATTGTCGAGTTTACGACAAAAAAATTCAATTCAATTGAAACTCAGTGGCACGGGCTGAGGATTTAAACTTACGATCTCACGAATGACAATTGAAATTAGATAGGTTTCCCTAGATAGGTTCGATACCTAGGGAGGTATCGAGTCATAAGCTAACACACGAACCGAATACAGATTGGTGGATACTGGATATTACGCGTTGGATTTTTACCCGACTTCGGCAAAGCCGAAGGAGGGTTATGATTTTACCACTATATTTTAGTATGTAACTCCTAAACCACTCCTCTCATTTTGACAAATGAGGTGTAGGTAGATTCGTCTTGATGTTTCACGCAACATAGGCTATATAACGTCACATCCAATACGGTGGATATCAAACATGAAACAAGATTTTGAACGGTAGAGTGCACGGTGCAATCCAACAGCCGCTGGGTGCGCTCGACTGGCCACGTTATCCCTCTCTCACAGAAGACCACCTTGAAAAGTACTGCATTTCCCACATTTATCTTATTTTCCTAATATACGTACGTGTTTCGGTAGTGAGTGAGATGTGCGAGAGCCCATTCCCATCCTATCCCTCGCCATTTTCCCAGCCCTTTCTCCAAATCCATTCCTATATCTCCAAAGGTAGACAACGCATCCGGGGGCGTGCCAACGTTTATCATTTTGGACTAAAGTTGCCATGTATCGCGGATGTCAATGGGCGACAGTATCCACTTACCATAAGGTGGACTGTATGCTCGTTTGCCGCCTTCGTCCATAAAAAAATTATAATACGCTAGCAAAAAAAGGAAAAACAGACGTATTATTTAGTATCAATTGAAAGGTTTTAATGAGCACATTCCAAAAATATATATTAAAACATTAAACATTCGAGCGAAATGTGAATTTAAATTAATAATAAAAAAATTAAATTAACTTAAATAATAATAATTAATTTAAATTAAATGATAAATACGGATAAATTTTAAAACCAGATCAAATATCAAGTGATCCAAATTGAACGGTATTACAAACAGCATTAAAATAAATGTATGATCTCGTGAGACAAGAATGTTAATCGGAGGATTACATAATGGCAGTCTCCAAAATGGTTAAAGAAAAAAATTTAAAAACTAAAACCCGACTACACAAAAGTTTCAAATAAGTTTTAAATTCTTTAGAAGACCTTTTACATAATATGGCGTAGTCGCACGTCAGTTATAAATACTGTTAAGTTTGTAAACATGCGACTACCCCATACGTTCCTTCCTTCTAAAGAACCCTAAAACTTATGTGAAACTTGTGCATAGTCGGATTTTAGTTTTCAAGCTTTTTTTTTTTAATTCTCAAACACAGGATTTTTTTAAAGATGTCTTCCTTCTGTGCCGAGCTAGTGAGAATTGAGGAATTTTAGAATATACCATTTTTTTATAGAAAGAAGGTGGCAAACAGTCCAACCCGTAGACACCCGCTGTAAAAGCCAACATTAGTACATGAATTTCCGTACATGACAGGAAATCTTCTAACACGTTATTTTTCTTAGTTATTTTAACATGTTATATAGATGCTTTTGCCCATTGTGATTCCATACAAAATTTGACACCCTGTATTTTAATATTTTCGAAACAAAATCTTGGAGACGGTAATGCACGTGTTTAATTATCTGATCTGTAGAATATTAATACCAAGTTTCGAGTAAATAGGACCATCAAACTTTTTTTTTCCATACACATTTTTACACCCCATTTCATCCCTTCAATTTCGAGAAATTATTTTTTAGGAATTTTTTATGATCATAAAAGTGTAGTATTAGTGTAGTAGTGTAGTGTACCTAGTGTCGGTTTTAAGTTTACTAACATAGTCTGTAGTCTATAAGTCTATACTAACAATTATAGATCTTGTTTATCTGAGAATAAAACTGTTATAATGATTATAAAAGGAAGCAACTCTCCAAATATCATGTTCCCAGCTTTAGCGATTTCATCTCAGCGTTGATGAATCTGTCTGTCAGTCGGGACATTTCTCTTTATATATGTATAGATAATTAAATTAATTAATATCTATAATTATTCAATGAATTTCAGTGTAAACTAACAAATGTATGCCCCCAGGTGTCAAATATAGAGACAGCAATAAAATTGCTAAAAATATGCAACTACCGCCTGTATTCCATGTTTCCATACAAGCCGTGAAACCTGATAGTTTAGCAACCGTTACTTTTATTTTTACCCGGCCCCCGTAAACGTCAGCAGATGGTCACAAAATTTGCTATAAATGGAACAGGATCAGGTAATCAAACGTAATATTAATTTTAATTACTGCTTATAAAATTGCCATGAATTTTTAGTAGTCATAAAATGTTAGTAGCTGCTTGTTACTAAGCAAAGGTAACATATCTGAGAAAATAAACCTTGTTGTCAGTTCTAATCTTTGAATTTTTTTTATAATAATGTCAATGCAATTAAATCTACACGAATGACGCCGCGGGCAACAGCTAGTATAACTTATTTTTATTACCTTATCTTAAAAATAAGAAGCTAGAGTGGTTCTATATAAACAGAATCTTGAAATTAGTTAAAGAATCTTAACCAAAGTCAAAAAAAAGTCCATATCGACAATAAAGTCCCTTTGTTCAGAAATATTTTATTTCATTTTGATTACGAAATATTATTATGTTAGTGTTATGTAATACCTTTCCTTTTGTTTGTGACAATCTTTATTTCACTGTGTGAGAGAGTTGTTAAATTGAAGTTCACCCTTTTAACCTTCAGAAAATTCTTATACATAGATTGTGTTAGATTGTCTTTTAAGTAATTGACAAAAAAACTGGCCACCTTTTTGGGGTGTTAACCCCAAAAAAAAACTTATGTTTTTAAAATGATCTTTATTTTTTTATCAAAATTAATTAAATCATCACTTCACCTGACCCTTCTACATATTTCTTCTACTCGCCTAGCCTCAACGATTTTCATTGATAACATAGTCCGCCCTGCACCATACAATGAGTGATCACTGTCAATTAAGACCGGTAATCTTTTACATCGTGTGGTATTTTTTGGCCGTGTAATGTAGGCCGCTTTTAGAATAGCACCACCCTATCTCTTCCTATCTGTCTCTATCCCCATCTTGGGTGTCTTAAAAGGCTACTAAGGGATAAAAAAGCGGCTACTACAAACCCGATGGATTTACACCACCTCAAAAAGAGTGGACTCGCCAACCAATTTGGCTAGCGTGACGTTTTAGGGTTATCGCTCACAAGATCACAAGACAATGTGCATGAAGAGCCCCAGCAGTGAAGGGGTGGTCGTGACGGTGACAGTGAATGTTTTAAACTATATCGATAGCTTTAATTTTTTATCGAATTTCTTCTCAGCTCTAAAATTTGGCAACGGCAACTAACAACCAATATACGTATAAATCAATGTTAAATAGAAATTCTCTGATTTTTTTATTATTATTAAGGAAAAAACACGATTAGAAAAGTACCATAAAAAAGAAATGTGGGACACAATAAAGCTGTAAATACAGCCTCATATCCTTTAGCGCCCAAATAAAATGCTAAGTGCTTTTTTCTGTATAAGAAAGTAGCGAATAACATATCGGCACATATCAATAGTCCGGCAGCCAAAAGCAAGTTTATTTGCAAAAAGAAAACGACGTTTTCGTTCCTGTCTATTAATTTATAATGTCAATAAACCGCGTGATGACTTGATGACCATATAAATCAATTCGAGATCACTGAGCGTGTGATTTCTTTGACCCATTTTGTTTCCAAAAAATAACGAATTGTATTGTAGGATTTTTTGACACGATCTTGCAATAACGCATGAAAAATTATGACTTTGTATATGTCAATAGGGACCTATATGTCCGATGCAAAAAGCTAAGACCTTAGAAAAACTAATTGGGTTTTTCTAAGACAAAGTTAAATAAAAAAGATATTGTCTGTCCGTTATGGAAACTAGTGACTGTTTACAGGATTAGGCATACTGCTAAATTGCTGATGTCTATAGTTTTAGGTCAGATCGATTGAATGGTCGATCGCAAGAGCTATTGGTCGATCGAGGTAATAGTACTACATTACCTACAATACAGACTACATTCAATTAAATTTACCGACCTCCATCTCGTCGGACACGGCACCCCGAACGCTACCGATAATTTACCTACCTACTCGTATTACTATTTCACTGGACATGCGATTTTGAACCTACTACTTTTTTTTTTTCGGAATGTCTAAATTCTTGTGGCCCTAATGGCCTTTCAAGAGTCACCGGTCGTGTTTGATTTAGGGCGAGCGCAGAAGGCGCTCAGCCAGGAACAAAATGTGTGTTGCAACGAGCCTAAGGGCTCCCCCGCCGGTAAACCGGCGGAACGAGACCTACTACTACTTATCATGTAGGGACAGTTTATAGAAAACAGTAAAAGGGTCGAGACTGTACATGGACTTCATAAAAAAAATGGGGGTATCTTTAGAAGCCACAGAAGCCTAAAAATTTTTTTTTTAATTTTTTAAACATTTTTAAAAAATAATTATTATTTTAAAAAATAATAAGCCACATTTTTTAAAAATTGTGAGCGCATGTTTGTTTGCATGTTTGTTGTGTTTATTTGTTTGAGCATCACGTAAAAAACCACTGAACGGATTTTGTTCAGGTTTTCACTGTTGTATAGCTAAGTATCCAGAAGGAAAACCGGTATATGTGCCATCTTCATTTGACACAAGGAAGTTGAGTTATAGAACAAAATAAAAAAATATTTAGAAGTAAAATTACTCATAAGTACTGATTGGATTTTCATGCGTGAAATCTATCATGTCGGTGCTTTTACAGCTGTTAAAAATATTTTACAGCTGCGTAGTCCACGTGAGCGAAGCCGCAGTCAGAAGCTAGTATACAATAAATTAGTTGTTCTTCTTGCCCAGCCTAGTCAATCGTTTGCCGCCCAATTTTTTTGCAATATATTGCGCATACTATAAGTTTGAGCATCCGTGCTTTAGAATATTAAAGGGGCCCAGTGTGGATTAATGGATTTACATGCTCCATTTTTTTTTAATTCTGACACATTTTGACTGGTTTCCTCAATATGTTTTCCTTCACCGTCGAACTAGCGATAATTTTTAAAAAACTCTACTTATGTTGAAACTCATGTTACTTAAGTTTGAACTTAAATTGTACGGGCAGAGGATTTGAATTCACTACCTCATGTATGAGTAAGTAGAAAATATAAAAGCTCTCATTTCTCTGTCGGTGATGATGGAACTATCGCCGATTAATTAACGTCGCTATACTGAAGATATTGCATTATTGTGATAAGCCCGCCTATTGTTTTCTGTTGGTTTGTAGCTACTCGTATGTGTAAAAATTTCTTGTATAAACATTAAAGATAATTATTATTATTAAAGTGGAAACAGCATTTGAAACGGGCCACCCAAAATATTATTTATTTTATATTACCTATTTCTCCGGTTTTATTCAGCACATTCTGAAATCCAGCATTCAATACAAAATATATCCTTTTTAAAAAGCTATCTGCAGCGTTAGAGTGGTTTCGTTTTATCAGTCATACAAAATGGATTCAAAATCCTTAAAGCCTAAATCAAACTGAAATGACATATCTGAAAGTGCTCTCATATCTACTTTTGTTACCTAAACATTGTCCGTTAAAATCACTTTATTTACTTTATTGAAGGGTTTTCCAAAACCCTTGAAAGCTAAGTTTGCAAATGTTTATTGAGTCTTTGAATTTGATTAAGAGCTTACAAAATTTAGATCTCTTTTTAATTTATACAAATATTTTCACAGTTAATGTTGTGAAGCCCCATGTTCATTATTGGGGAAAATCTCCAGTGACATAATGGGTACTTCACTGGGTCGATAACACAGAAACTGTGTGCGAGAAGAAAAAGCCCAAGATGTTCTCTTCTCTGAAACTAGAGTTCGTTTTAAGGATTGCTATTAAGCAGTTACCTAGTCAATTTCTTATACTAGTGATTAAATGGCCACCCTAATAATCAACTAACCTTCGCGTGGGATTCGTAAAATGCGACTAAGGGATAACAAAGCCCTAGCTAGCACAAGCGCCGAGGAACTACACCAACCCTGTAAATTAAAAAAGGGCTCGTTTCGGTTACGATATTGAATTTATTTGGCTTCATACAATTATCCTAAATCATAATAAATATCCTATTGCCAATTAGCTAGTAAAAACCTAACATTAGCACTACTGTTTGATTCTCTGATGAAGGCGATGTAATAGGATTACTGAATAAACTGTACGAGGATTACAGAAAGAATAATTTATTATAATTATATTTGACTGTGAAACATGTTATTGAACAGGCGTCTTGAGGAATGAATCACGAAAACATAAAAGAGATTTGTAATAATGTCATCGACACCCTTGACCCTTTGTGAGTACATTTTACACGTCGTCAACATTATTCTCTTACCTTTTAGAAAAAATGTACCAATATAAGTGTCGTATTCGATTACGTTACATATACATACACTCGTGTGTATATTTCGAATACATATGTTTTATTACATACATAGATAGACAACGTAAGCTCGTGAAATTGAATTTAAACAAAGTGTGTCACTTAAGGGACACGCTTGGTTTCTATACATACAACATCTCCCTTGACTCGGTTTACTATTTTTGACGAGTTTTTAGAATTAATTATAGCGCAATTAGGCATTTTTGTGTTTTATAACAACGAATTTAATTTGATCAGCGAAGAATTTGCTAAAAATATCAATATTAACAGAGTGACACAGGTCTGCTACGAGTATTAGGTAATGGGGATTTCGGGTAATAATTCAAGTTTTTTATTATTCTCGGGCATCCGGATTTTCCTAAGATGTTTTCGATTATCGACTGGTTAAGGATACTAGACAAATTCGTACTTGTGCAGACATTCAGTGTATTAATGTATCAAACTATATGACCTTTGATCTTCAATTATTCTCTTTTGTATTCTGGGTACTCTATTCACATTAAGTACAAAATGACGTCATCCGTCCAGTATAGCACAGCACAGCGTTAATTGGTTAATCAAGGAACGCTCCCTTTCGTAATTGGCCAATAGGTGAAATCACGTGACTGATAGTGATTACATCACTTTTTTAACTTGAATCAAGTATAGTGTCCCTATTGGGCCAAGATGCACTTGATTGGTTAATACTATTGCTGAATCACTAATCTAGCATACTGAGTATGCCACCCGCTTGGTAGTGTTTCAAGTCATCCCTCAAGCTAAGAAATTTTTTTTTTATGGACGGAGGCGGCAGACGAGCATACAGTCCACCTGATGATAAGTGGATACTGTCGCCCATAGAAGATACATGCCGACATTAGAAGTTATATATACACATTATTATATACACATAATGAAGCCCGTGGCAGAATATCAGCGCTGTGGTTGCAAATTCTGCTCCGCAGCATGATGCTGAACCAGTTAACCTTATTGTCGCCGTGACACACAGTCAAGGGTTGACAAGGTAAGGTGTTATATCATTTATGAACGAATTCTTTTATTTTGTTGACTTTATGTCTGTGTGTTGTGTTGCGTCAAATAAAACATTTTCTTTCTTTCATTCTTCTCCTTTCATGTCCAGTAGTGTACAAAAAAGGTCTACGAATCAACACAGATGTGCGATTTGCTATCATATCTTCCGTGATTATCACTATTAATGTACCTATAACTTAATAGACGGCTGCTACATAACTTGTATTATACATTTTGAAATGTCACACAGTTTATAATATATTAGTTGAGCATTGATGATTTCCTCATAAACTTCTAATTTGATTATTTGTTTGTTTGTTGCGAAAATGTGTGGATGTCGGTTGATTTCCATTATTATTCAAAATATTATTGATAACGAAACAAACAATCATAGAGGTCACGGCAATATAAATTTTATATGTCAAAAACTAGGCTAATTTGTTTCAAATTTGCAAGTCTTATGTTGCGTAGCGCCATTAATTAATATGGGAATTGTATTAGTAGCGGTTGCTGTTAAATTAATTATTTTCATAAAATAATTAATTTCATAAATTAATTTATTTTTATAATTTAATTAATTTTATAAATTAATCAAATTTATAAATTAATTTATTTTATAAATTAATTTATTTTTATAATTTAATTAATTTTATAAATTAATCAAATTTATAAATTAATTTATTTTATAATATAATTATTTTCATAATATTTGATTGAATTCAGTTTTATCCAGTTTCAATAAATACTTAATTTTACTTATTTCCACTTTCCACGGCTTTCAAAATGTATTTAAGGCCTATGCCTTAAATACGTTTTGAAAATTTTCATTAGTTGTTGTTGCTACTCTACGAGTATGTATTTCTACAATATTTATGGTAGATATTAATGTTGTTTAACTCTCTTTTTTGTTTGTTTGTTTATTTTGTTTGTTTACTTACTCTAAATATCATTGTCAATCCACAAAAAATCTAAGGGACTTATAAACCTGATTTAAACTTTCAAACGTAAGTTATATTTACGAAATATTAAGTAAAATACATTTATTCATTTAATTAGTAGATATACAAAGAAAATTCATTGTATCAAATGGAATTTGCGCCCAAAAACCGGTAGGTTTGTTTTGTAGGCTCAGATTCAAGATTCAGTCCACACAATTCTATTGTTTAAATATTTAAAAACATTGTAGTATAAATAATAACTGGATGTAAATCTCTCCGTGACGATACATTCGTTATTGGTCATCTGATGCTCCAAATTTTACGGATGTTATATATATATATATATATATATATATATATACATATAGAACAGATGGCACAGGTACTTTGTTTTGTTTGTACTGTATGTGTATATACTTCCTCAATAAAGCTATATTAAACATTGTTCATTTTAACTTAATTTTGTTAAGTTCTAAAATATAGATTTGCTCATTTGCACTCATTAGGCGCGACAGTTTAACGATTAGCATATTTTATGTTTTAGTGTCGACTGTTATTTGGATTATTTACAAGTGGAAAAATTGTTAAGGCCCATCCCCTTAAGTTAAGAAGTATCGTTAAGGCCTATTTATATGTTTTTCTAAAGAGCCCTCTTGTGTTGGAGACTTAAAATGGTCGTAGATGACAAAGAATACGTTTTATTCTGTCTGTCTCACCAAGTCGTTCCCACTGAATTTATTAGTGGGTACAGTTTTCTTGTACAGTACTGAATCTACAAATCAATCAGTGTACGTATTTCATTGTTCCATAATTAGGATAGGAAAGATTTTCGCGTTCTTTAAAAATAATAACCTCAGTCCCCCCCCCTATAATAATCCCGCCGCTGGGGCATGGTCCCTACTGGTGGGATAGACCTGGTGGGACAGCCAAAAATAAACCTCTACGACCGACAGAGAAATAAAGAAATTAATTTTTTAATATTTACTGCCACGTACGTACTTTAATAAATATATTTTTACATGTTTTCTTTTTGTTTCATTTTTATTTATTTAATGTTATGTGCGTATAATAAATTATTAATTAAATAAATAAAAAAAATAAAGAGAAAAAAAGAAACAATTAAATTAATGACACTAGGAACGTTTCAGTTGGTGTTGCCGGTATTTGCTCTAAATCCGTGAAACTATTGAAAAACTGAGGAATACCGGAATCCAGTAAGCGACCCCTTAACTATATCAGGGTGCATCGTCTGAAGTAAAAAACAAGCGTTACGGCTGCGCAATGGAATGCGACCTTCGCGCCGTCCTTACTCGAGATTTTGGCACCGCGTGTTGCATCCACCAACCATGACATTTATTACGTCTCGTTTTGTTTGCACGCTCAACACGAACCCTGAAAGGATTCCTCTTCCCTATATAGAAATGTGTTGTGGGAAGTAGCGATAATGTCAAATTTGTACATTTAAAAAAATCTGCTTTGTTTTCACTATTGGATTTAGACCTCTTTAAGGCTCTTTATCAGACATGATCTTCCGCGTTCACCAGAACTGTTCTCCGAGCTACTCTTATTTGACATAAAAAGAAGCTTTGGAAATTTAAAAACAGTAAAATAAAAAAAATGGATCGGAATATAAGTGCATGTTAATGTCATTAGGACTTTACAGAACATTAAACTTTAAATTTTGAACTTTTGAACTTTAAATTTAATAATTCGTAGATATTATTGTAATTATTCGTAGATCTCTACAAAACATTAGCATGGATTTATTATAAATTTGGAAATATTATATTTGGGAATGTCATGAAAGAAAGAACTAAATAAAATCTTTATTGGTAACAGATTTTTGTTATTGACAATAGGGTTTAAGTATTGCCAAAGCTGGAAATTGTTAGTATCATCCGCTCATAACTCATAACTTATGTAATTATGTTTATTTAAGTAAAAAGAAATATAAAGACACATATTAATTATACTCGTATGCTTTGATTTTGGTATGGTGAGGAAATTTCAATTACATTACATACGAGTACATATACAATACATAAAAAATAAAGATTGAAGTCACGGGCATTACTGTTTTTTTTTTCAGTGAATGGTTTATTTTAAACACATGAATACCTATTCGTATATAAGTTAAAAAATGATAATCAAATTGCCGAACTCCCATTGAATGGTAATAGTGTATGAGTCGTGCATACTTGTACCTCCAAGCATGCGGGTTTAGACATATGATTCCTATCAGAATATAGACGTAATTGGTTCTTTAAAACTGACATATATTTATTACGTTTGGAAGTACATCGATCGAGGTCAAAATCTTTTCATATAACTTTGCTTACGAATAAACCTTCCTGTAGATTTGATAACTTTAAATGTTAGCTAAGCGATTTCAAATAGCTATCAATGTGCGACCTTACGAAGGAATCCATTTGTTAAACTAATTGATTTATTAAAGGATTGTTAGTTCTTTATAATCGTGTATGTTCACGAATTATTAAACTGTGTTGGATTTAAAATTTACAAAGAAAACTGTAAAATGATTAATTATTTTCATTTATCTTTGGTTTTGAAAAATCATCTGTTATAATATTCGAGTTACTGAATAGAAAATAAGGTTTCGTTTATATTATTAAAATGATACTATTCGCATGGTATCATTTTTATTTTCGTAAACAGTATTATTAGATAGGCACATACTTATATATTCGTAAACAAAATTATTGGGTTCATACTTATTTTAAGTAACTTTTCTTGTTTAAAAATTGCCAGTATCAATTAGTGTCTTCAAATATTATAAATTGTCCATATTTTACGTATATGTATCCGGCAAAACACTGAACGTCAATATATGTAGGAGTAACCTTTGCAAAGCTACCAAAATAGTGACATCTCAGATGCCCTTTAACCGACCGTTTTCCAACTCATGACTCCGCAGCACAAATACAACGAAAGATATGCACGTAGCACATGTGGAAGGAATTGCGTCAAAATAACATTTCTACATGCAACAACAAATACGTCGGACTAAACCAAATATCATATTATTTGATCGAAAATTAATTCAATGAATTCCTTTTTCGTGGAATTTAGGTTTGGTAATCGCGAAGAATAACAAAACACGCATGCGGTCTGTTATTGACAAATAGTTTTATTGTGCTCCGATATAGACTAGTTTCAAACTATTTGGAATATTTTACCGTGCCAGAAAATTAGCTCATCTACATACATTTAATGTTGTTTTTATTCTTTGTGGTGTAAATAAGGCTGTGATATTTATGCGAGTGCGGCGCACCGGCGCCTGCGCGTGACGCCAGCCCGCGGACGCTTCCATATCCGTCCGCGAAGAATTAATAGCTGGTATAATTCGACAAATTTAACCGTGCATGCGACAAAATTTGAAACCAACCGACATTAAGTGATAAGAAACCCATTTTACATGCATGTTTTCAGACATGCTTGCACGCAGTAAATCACGCCCACGTCTGAATACAAAAACATTTTATAAACAAGTTAATAGGCAAATATTTTTCTTTGTGATTTCTGTTTTGCGCGAAAGAAGAGGGTTCTTGGCTTTCCTATTTAATAGAATTGGTGGTAGTTCAATGCTTCGTTATTTGTATAACTTGGGAATCGATAGTAGCGTCTTCGTTACCCGCACATATAAGTTTGTGGGGCTGTACATTCCGAACGTTCTTACAGATTCCAGTTTTCGGTAATGAGCCGCGACCGTTTATCGAGAACGGCACCAGACACGCACTAAACAGGGGCTTCGACGGTCACTGGCGCCTGCATCTCTCCAAGTGTCACGGGGAAAATTTGAGAGGAATATGAATATAATTGTATATAATAAAAGAGGAATATATAATAAAAATGACGACGGAATTTTCGAACATTCTATTCCTGAGAACCAGTTACTCCGGTGCACACCAAATTTATTACTCTTTTAACTGACACGATTTTAAGAAACAATTTGACAAACTCAAAAATGTTGACTGTATCGAATGTTAAATGAGCTTTTAGTATCGCCATAAAAGTCAAAATCGTTTTATCATAAACAATATTTTGAATGGTTTTTCCAAAAAATATGAGTCAGATTTTGATGTCTGTCAAACATTTTAGTAATACCATATATAGACCATCCAGTTGAAATATGTTTATGTTTTATACTCGATGCATTTCGTATTTACCTTTGTTCCATATAAAAATTAAAGCTAGTGTCAGGTCTGAATATATTTGTATATAACTCACAAACTTGAAATCAGATTTTTCGTCCACTGCTGGACCATGGGCCTACTCATGCACATTGTCGTGTGCATGAGGGATGTATGGCCGTAAAACGTCACGCTGGCCAAGCGGTTTGGCGAGTCCACTCTTTAGAGGTAGATCCGTCGGGCTTCTGGTAGCGGCTCTGTTATCCCTTAGTCGGTTGTACGACACCCGCGGGCAGACAGTCATTCTACAACCGGCCTACACCAGAAGGCCATGACGTTATTTTACGTGAATCTGAAATAACTAAATTAAACAATTTTCCAAATTCTCCATAGTTTACTAAAATATATAAGAAAAACTGCATCACTTTCTACGAGAATGCTATTTCAACCACTTTTACTCTATTTCGATTTCATTTTATTAATTTGAAACACAAAAGGTATACACAAGAAGTACATTTCAAAGGTATATGGTGTTAATTTTTTTATACTTTATAACGGAAACTTCTTGGTAGGTGGGCTTGCCGCGTGGATCCTCATATTGACATCAATAACAGTGTGAAGTGACTGTAATCGCAACAAGCAATACCATTTCTCCCTAACCGCTATTATTAATTCATTCACTTTATCAAACATTGTTTCCTAAATTCTGATAAATCGATACAACCCATTGTTAGAAAACCTACATTTTTTAATCTATCCATTGTCAGGTCAAGAGTGGATACAACAGTTATACGGCCGAAATTTGTTCCAATCATGCGGCTCGGTAACATTGAATACACAATAATTATGAGGCATTGATTATTTAACTTTAACCGTTGATTGTAATCATTTAGTTAGTTCAACCTACAAAATACAATCCCCAAGTATCCAATATGAATATATTAATCACAGTATCTATGTCAGAAATAAAAAAAATCAATTTGCTCAAGTAAAAGGAAGCGAATAGTTCAAAAGAGCACTCTCATACATGTCTGACATTAATTCACATGCACATAAGAGTTGTGCCGTTAGAAAAGTCAACGTACGAATTATATAGCAATAATAAACAAGATCTGGCGGATCAATAAACATGGAGCTTATACATTTTAGACCTCTACAATTATGTGGGTGTTACCAATGTCTTCATCCACAAGTAACAAAAATACCTACAGGTCAATCTTGGCTATGCCAATATTGGAAACTAGTATCTTTATTGCATTTTTCAAATACAATCGCTCTAACATTTCTTAAATGTTTTCGTGTTTTGTATCAAAACAATGATGACATTGATCTAATTTGTATGGAAATTAGTGCTTAAACAAATACCACCAGCATTTTTGTATCATAAACATAACAAATATAACAAACAAACATAACAAACAAAGCGGGAGAAGCTAAACAGTACCTTATTATTTCGAGATAAAAACCATATTGGAAAATTATGAATCATATTATGTTTGGCGAGACACGGCATCCGAAATGTAGCAGGTCGTAGTGTCATCTTTGGTCGGCGACCGCGCAAGGCCGCACGAATGCGATGACCTCAGATTACCATGGATCCACGAATATATATCAGCACTAAAAATTATCTCATCCATCATTTTCATAATTTGAAGATATAAAACATTTAAAAAATATATTGTAACATGACATTGCATTGTAAATTAATTACTCTGCATAGTATTATTATTTAATAAAACTTGACTCATAGTAGGAGCTATTTATTGAAAAATAGTAATATTGGAGAATATTCCTCAATGATTTTGTTTATTGGCTCAATGTAAAGAAGCTCAGATCTCCAAAAGATAGGATTGGACACGTGTGGCCGGAATTTATGGCCATTTTTCACACTAGCTACCGCATTTTTATTTATAACTTTTTCGATTGCACCTTAATCTCCTTGTTAAAAGGATTTCAGTGAAGTGTTAATTTATTATAAAGTGTTTCTTTTTATTATTTAAAACTGCTACTTAATTTCGAGACAAATTGGCAATAACCGATGCGTATAAATTTTAGGATAAGCCAATAAATTCAAGGTTTCAATTTATACTACTAGGAATTTGCAAGGACTAAGTTTTGTAAGACATAAATTTTAAATCTCTATCCGACCCCGATGTCACTTAATGACATCTAAATGTCTCTGATCATTACTTAATATCATTGTGTGATAAAAAAGGAATAAAGATAGGAGAATAACAGAAGTACACTATGCAAAACATGTGTAGGCGTATTTTGATGACATAGATGACATTCCAACTCAATTTGGATCGATAATAATAAATTTTTGTTTACATTTTTTTAACTTGCAAAACTTGATCTATTAAATAAAAGAATGCTGAATATGGGAAATATGTGTTTACCCGGACTTCGGTCTTTCCTATTGCAAATTCTAGGCTGACATCAATATTATTTTGCTCATTATACTTAATTAATTAGGAAATATTATTTATGGTAAATTAATGAGATTTGATGTTGAAACATTAATTAGGATGCAAACAATAAAAGAACAGTTCTCTTTATAACAATTTAACTCATTCCTATCACCAGTTAATATATTTTCTATTTTATTAACACATGTCAATAATGTGCTGTTAATTAGAAATAAAAACTGTAATAAAAACTGCAATAAAAATCGTGCATTCTACTCAAGTATTTGAATTTATAATCGTGAGTAAACAGAAACCGCAGGCTTTGTTTACATTAAGAATAAAAGTTTCCTATTTTCGATGTAAATCTATTAGTGATTCATAACATTATATCAAATTCCTCATGCCGACGCTGTCGGTCCTTTTAATGTGTTAAGACTTAAAACCCGTTGTCCATTCGTCAGTTTGTCAAGGAAATAGTAACCTTACACTTGACAAGTATATCGGTAACATATTTCATTCAAGATGTTGTCAAACTTATGGTTTTCTTAATGGAATATACGTGTTTTGTATTCAAATAGTTGTAATTAGTTGTTAATGTGGTGTTAATATGTTGTACAAGGACTGACAAGTCTCTAATAGCTACCTCTACTATCTACTAAAACTAATAATTACGTGTCCTAAGAAGATGATTGAAAATTGTAAACAAAGACTTTAAAATTAATTATAAATATCCGCCATTACAAATTCGTCACATAAAAGTTCTAAATTCCTCAGAACATGTCATAGAAAAACAACATTCTGAACTTGATAGTCATAACTAAAATTATTATCAAAATTGACTAAAGTCACTGGACGATCCGGCCGGATTATTTAAATCAAATGATATTGTTTTTAATTTTATGTTAATAAACTGAGTTTGTTGAAGCTTTCCAGGAAAATTTTCACGTCAACACTTATTTCAACTCGTGATTGTATATTTCTAAGTTTTTCTTCTTCTTGTGGTACCTCTCCAACTAGTGGAGGGTGACGATCAGCTCCGAATATTCTGCTGTGTGTTTGGCAGTTTGGCGGTACTCGCGATGCCACTAAACTGTTTCGTAGATTTCTACGTTAATTGTTATACAATTTCTTTTCTCTATTTGTTTGTGTCTATTCTCTGTAACAATAGTGGGTGGGTTATAAATAAAGTAATAAAACAGGTTATAAAAAAGTACGAGGTTAAAATATTATAAATAACGTGGATATTCTTTCAAGTGGCATAGAATCGATTATTAAATTTTATTTCCTATGTATGTTCATTCCTTTTAGTCCTTTTTTACTTACTTATTAAGGTATTAAAACTGTAAACAATTTTGTTCACAATGTTAACAGTAAAATATCAGACTCGTATATCAAACTGGATAGTAATTATAAACATAATGTATGCCTAATCTATGATTACATACAAATATAAGACTGTCTAATACTACATAGGGCTTCAAGTTACTAATTGATTTGGATAAACCATTAAGCCGCGTTGATGGATGCGCTATCCCTGTTTACTGAACTATCTTGGGTTTGTAGTATAATAATTATTATAACTATGCGAACACTACTAACGAAAGATACACATATAATAGTAAACAAGATTCTAAGGACTACTACCATTAATTTTTGCACATTTATGCATATTATAAACTGGTATTTATTCTTGGTATTCTACTATAATTGCAAATTATAGTAGTTTTTTTTTATAGACAAGAGGTCGGACGCGCAAGCGGTCCCACGTGATGGTAAGTGTTACCGCCGCCCATGACACCCGCAACACCAGGAGATATGCAGGTGCGCCGCCGACCTTACAAAATCCTATTCACAGCTTTCTTGAAGAACCCTATATCGTAGGTTAATGGAAAGACCTCTTGAGGCAGTTCGTTCCACAGCCTACGGGTTCGCGGTATAAAATATTTTTTGGACCGAACAGTACGCGACATCTCCGTATCGAGGAAATGCGGATGGACCGCAATTCTGTGAAGGGAGGTGCGATGAACTCCTTACACAGATAACGAATAGAATTCCCAGAATTTCTTGATACAGAATTCCAAATTTAAAGCAAAAACACACGGACCTAAAAATACCAGTTTGAAAGAGATAAAAATAGAAAATGTTTTAACTTGTTTTAAAAAAGAGGTTCATAAAAACGTAATAAAAAATCCATGAGATTATTACAGATCAAATTAATTTCGAAAAATGCAAACGCCTTGTAAGGGGAATCGTTATTTCATAAACACAGTAAAAGGATAGATAAGGAAGCTGGTATCTGCCAAATATAAGAACTGAGTACTCGATATGAAAACAACAAAAACGTAATAGTAATAATAAATCTTTTGAAAGAACTGATCTAGTTCTTATAAATGTCAATGTCAATATCAAAAGCAAAATAAAACCAGAAACGTAACAAACTTGATACTAAAATGTTGCAGTTTAAATGACAGCTGAACTATTATTATAAATGTTAAAGAATGCATAAAAATACAATCAATAAATCCAGACTATAAAGTCAATAAAGAATGCTGTCTTAAACGTTGAGTCACATTTGTTGATGACAACGAACGATGAAACTGATGTAAATATTTAGAGATCAAGGCTGCTGCTGCACACGACAATTACTTGCATTTCGAAAAGGCCAGCGTTACTTTTTATATAGAAAAAAAGGTGGCAGACAAGCAGTCTACATGGAGGTAAACGCATCCAGATAATGTGCCTACCTTTGTACACTTGGGAGTGAATTAAAAAATAATTGAAGAAGATGGGACATAGGAAGAGAAGTTCATTATATTCTCATTTCATTATATTTCCCACTTTAATCTATTCCCCTAATATACATACGTGTTTCGGTAGTGAGTGAGATATAGCCTATTTCCATGCCCTCTTATTCAATTCCACCTATATTTCCTAACTTTTTCTCCAAACCAATTCCTAAATCTTCAAAGGTTGGCAGCTCATTCGGGGGCATACTGAAGTTGGCATGTACCCTGGATGTCCATGGACGACAGTATCAGGTGGACTGTATGCTCGTCTGCCGCCTTCTTTCTATAAAAGAAGTTTTCATGCTTCCTCGGAAGAAAGAATAGGTTGATATAGAGAATTTAATAGGTGACATGCAATTGAAATGGAACTTTCGTTAAACAAGGTAAAAACAAATAAATATAATTTCAGCTTCGATTATTAAGCCATAATTGCTATCGATAGCAATTAATTTCGAAAATGTTCTGATTCTACTGCTGTTATTAGACAAACCAGTTGTATTATTGGGACTCCCCTAATATTTATCAACATGTTACCGAAAACTGTTGGCGCAGCGTTGCTTTCCCTGCAAATAACAGATAAGCACGTAGTACCCCAGCGATCGCTGGCTCACGAAATAAATGCGTGATTTATGATTTTAGTGCATAAAGCCCACACGGCTGTTGTCTCGTGAATACTCTCAGGAATTCATATCCGGGTTGCTCGATTATGTTACATTCATAACAAAGGACAATAACTCTCCTTTTAAAAGAAACCCTGAAACGAACTTTTTGAATTAAGGCCTTCGCAGTCCATTACCACTTAAATACTCGTATAACTACTGCATTCAATTCGCAAATAAAATTTACTTTAATCGACAGATTTATTTCTGATTTTTAATGACTACTTTTAATAACGAGTCTGAATATTTTGATTGCGATTTTAAACTTCTGCACGTAATACGAAAATAAATGTATACCTATTGGTTTCTGGAAACATGACGTCATCTTAGGTTAGTTACCTTTCTAGAAACGTTGGTATTCATGTTGTTCGTTAATTAATAATTAATCGCAACAACAGATTTATGTAGAAAACAGCATATTTTAAAAAAAACATTATTATTTTAACGTTATTAATTTATAACATATAGAAAGGTGCTTTAAAATTTGACCCATTAATCAGACAAACGTTTATATTTTACTTGGTCTATCATAATTTAATTACAATTTACCCAGGTTTACTCTAATAAAATAAAGTTGAACTCCGTTTCTATCCGATAACGCTGAACAGAGTAAGGCAATTTTATAGCCCTTTAATCTTTAATTTTCTTTTTTATACTTACAGTATACTAAATACTGCACTGACAAAAACACTATAGGTTACTCTTGTATATGGGAAGTTCTACGCTTCACATTATGCATCGAGCGTCCTTACGTCCTTCGTGCATATGTATACTCGAATGCATATTAAAATACACTTCGGAACATTAAGCTCTCTGTGTTCATTTGGATAGATAGAAATTGAATATCTGTTTGGATTACTATTTGTATTTACAATTTCAAACTAGGCAAATGAATAATCATCATATCTCTTACTGAACCACTGAAACTACATTACGTGATTTATAAATTACTTTAATCATTTAGAGAAATCTAGACACAAAATTCTAAAGCTAAGTTTTTTTTTCATTTATAGTAAGAAGATGGCAGAGCAGCCAGTCCTGGTGGTAAGCGGATACCGTCGTCCATGGACATGGAATGTGTCAACATCAATGGAAAATGATGAATGAAGGTGACGTTGAGGGAATAGTCTGGAATGAGTTGTGATACAACTTTATTCCATTATACTTTTACTCAATGCGATGAGATGGAGATGAATGAGATGCGAAGTACAAAGTCTAAAGAGTAAAGCATAGGCCAACTGAGCAAAGAAGATTTGTTCGCACGATTACAATATTTTTTTTGTGTTCGTAAACGAGTTATCACTATGATTTTAAAGTCCAATTTCGTTGCTCTAATCGAAGAAATACGTTTGATTTCCAACGTTAAATTTGCGGTTGGCGCTATCTAACCATTTATTGAATAAGTCGATAATGGGCTGCAACGGAGTTTGATTGAAGTTTTCTCTCTTTCTTTTACATTTCCCACAGTACGGGGATTGGATGAAAGAAATATCTACAAATATTAATAAAGAAATATCAATCCAGTCTGTTTATAACTAGTGTGTAAACTAATGTAGACCTAATTTAAAGAAATATTTTAATATTCTACAACAGTATTCTACGGAACATAGAAGTTTTCCTCTGAACTGTTAAAACCATAACAGGCCTGAATTGGTTCAAAGATAAAGTTGAGACCTTATCTGTGAAAATGGACCTTATTGTCGACTCTAGTTTTCCAAATATTGAGATATTATATTGAATCAATAAAAAATATAATATTTTTAATAAAATAACATTCAAAAATATTTTTTTTTATTAAATAACATATAATAAAAAAAATCACATGTTAGGCATCGGGCATGTACCAATACCTGGTAAAAGTGTGTGAAAGGGTAAAAGGCCGGTATGTGTTCACGGTGCAGCCAGGCGCACACATGCAGTTTTTACAGAGCCCTCTTAAAATACTTATCACATACACTTAATTCTGGAAAAAAAATGTTGTCTTAAGAATTAAGGCAATTAAGGAGTCAGCCAAAATTAGTTTAATATAACCAAGGACTAAGGTATACATTTCTCTATTTAAACATAAACTTGAAACAAACAAATTTTAAATTTAACCATATTCTTAACCAAAGTCGTCCTTTGCTCAAATAACAACAAATATATTCTCTCTGTCTGTACCATTTTAAATATTGTCATTACATCTTCTAGAAGTGGAATGTAGAAATGTAAAACATTTTATATATAAACTAATGTATGCATAAGCGTGGTCATTAAGTCTTCGACAAGTAATCTTAGTGCCCAAGTAAGCAAGCAGGAAGGATTTCGTGTTACATTATAATGAACTAGTTGTTGCCGACGTTTTCGCTTGCATGGATTTAATGGTATCTATTAATTGTCGAATGGTATTTTGTACATGAAAATATCTGTTTATTTACATAACGATGAGGTGAAATGAATTTAAAAAATACATCACGCTGCACTACAATTCGTATTTTTACGAAATTCCAAATAAAATTGAACATTCTGTATTTTGCCCGTGTATTAAAATTGTGTTTATAGTTTTTAAAATTGTGTATACACAATTTTAAAAGCGGATAACACGTGTATAATTTTATTGTAAAAAATTGATACCAAGTTTCAAGCTAATAGGACCATCAAAACTTTTTTCATACATATTTTGACACCGCGCTTGGGTGTTGATTTTCCAGAACCAGGTTCTTCCAGGTGTTCGTCATGGAAGAAAGTTAAGTCTAAATTTCAGCAGCTTCGGCACGGCGTTGATGAATCAGTCAGTCACTCAGGCAGTTAGGACATTTTTATTTATATGTATAAGTAAATAAATGTCATCAGGAGCTTCTTGTGGTTGTATATTTTAATAAGATTAATAATGTCTTATTAAAAACCTGTCCTTTAAATATATATTATGTATAATTGACGACATTATTCACTGTTGTTATCCTTCCAAGTAAGTAATAATGCGTGAAGATTATTCTTTATTGTAATTACATGTAATTATGAATCCATCTCTGTCGAGTCTTGGATCTGTTTCTCATTTCATATTTATTAGCAGATATTCTTTCTCTAATAAAATTGTCGCAAGATCGTCATATAATGATGATTCACGTTACATAACTTTGCATATACAGAGTGTAACCATCCCAGAGCCTGATACCATGGATTCTGCACATTATTCTGTACCCATTGGCATATATATTTTTTACGAATTCTTTACGAATGGCCGTAACCGTCCACTGCAGGATACGGCCCACCCATGCACATTGTCTCGTGCATGAGGGATGTATGGCCTTAAAACGCCACGCTGGCCAAGCGGGTTGATGAATCCACTCTTTTAAAGATGGTGTGGTTCCTCAAAGCTTGTGGTAGCGGTTTTATTATCCCTTATTGGCCTTTTAAGACACCCACAGCCCACACGATGAGATGGGGTGGTGCTATCCTAAAGCCGGCCGACACACAGCCACAGTTCAATTATTTTATACAAATATCAATATATCGAACTTTGTATTTATTTAAGTGTGAAAAATTTAGTGAAAACTCAAAACAATAAATATTTTTTAAACTTTTATTTTTTGACTTAAAATAATGGATGGAGTCCATTGTTTTCAGACTTCGGGTACAGACTTTAGACTTTACAGCCTGTACTGTGTAGTACAGTGTATGTGTAATGTTGAAAGTTGGACGACTCAAGTAACTAAGTTATATTTCATTCATCTGCTGTAATAATTGTAAAACTAAAAAATAATCTCATGTAATATAGCCATTTGAATAGCTATCAGTAGTAATATAGTGTTAATAATATTTATGGCGCGTGACGATTTTGTGAAATTTGAAGTGATGTTCAAAATTTGATTCTGTATTTGATTGTCTTTTTTTATATTCTTTTTTATGGATATTTCATATGCCTGCCTATAGTAAATGTGGATAACGTTTTACATTTAGTACAATAATTGAGCTGTTTACTTACTTGTATCAGCATTTAACGTCCCATTACAGGGCACAGGCCTACCCTTGTAAATCATTGACGGGCTTCGGGCCATAATTAACCACGCGGGCCCAGCGCGGATTGGTGGATCACATGCTCCAGATTTTTTTTTATTTCTATAATATGTGGGTTACCTCGCGCCGAGCTAGTGACATTATTCTTAAAACCTATTAAATGATAATATATAATATACTACTGTTTGTTTTCCCAAATAAAATAAAAATAAAATAATCTCATATTGCTACGCCGTAATTTCTCATAATATATACATTCCACTTGTAGTCGCGATCAATATCTTTGATACATTACGATGTGGATCTGAATAAACGTCATTCGTATTCAATGTGATTCACTCTATCCGGGAAAGCCAAAGAACAAAAAATCACTTAGAACATAAAGATTTTATTCTAGGAAAAAAATAATCGATATTTTATGTTTCTCTCGGCTTGTATAATGGAATCAAAATTCCATGGGTTCTTTTCTAGTAACTATAAATTGTAAATTTTAGGTTCTTCCCAAATATAGGAAGAACCGAGAAAAATATAGTCCTCTGAGCGTGCCCAAATGGCCAATACATACCTACAGAATACTGCTATAAAATGTACTAACGTGATTCGATAGCGAGTAACATTTTAGGTCCGGATTCTTTATTGCATTCCAAATGCGTTTAAAACTTGGTGAACTTAAACTATGACAACATTGTGGAGTCTCTAGGGCACAGCAATTAAGAGAGCGAAGGACCTTAATTTAAAATTAATTAATTCCCGTTCAAATGCACCAATCAAACCAATTCAAATAAAAAAAAAAATTAGTCCATTTCAATTAAATAATAAAATTAATAAAAAAATAATCGAATTAATCAAAAATTAATCGCGAATAAATTAAATTAAATTAATCAAAAATTCAAAACGAATTAAATAAATAAAATAAGATTTCAACTTCAATTAACTAAATTAAAGTTAATTTAAATCCAGTGAAAACCTCGTTAAAATCCATCCAGTAGTTTTTGTCTATTAAAAGTACTTTCTCGTGTCATATGAAGATGACACATTTATCAGTTTTCCTTCTGGACAATTAGCTATACATCAGTGAAAACCCGATCAAAATCCGCTCAATAGTTTTTACGTGATACTCAAACAAACAGATAAACGGACATACAGACAAAAATTCTGAAAGCTTCTGTTTTAATTTCTGTAGCTTCTAAAAACCCTTTAACTCTATTTTTTTTTAAATCACCTCAACGTACAGACTGAACGCATTTACTATTTTATTATTTATTAAAGCGATGCACAAAATATCAATAAATTACAATTCAAAGCGTATTTTAAAAGCTATTACTTTTAAATAGCATTGATTTGTAACTGGGTATTACATTGTGTGGCAACTTTATCTTTTCCATCGCAATCTCCTGGACATGGAACTTCATTCAACACGGAAACTGACAACACACCCATAAAAAGGAAATCAACATCAAAAACTTCATTACTACAGCTATCGCTTTTGAGCAATAATAAAAACTTCACACTCTTAAAGGCACCTTTAGTCAGTACAAATTTTTCGAATATATAAATATTTGGTGATCCTATAAACTCGAAACCTGGTAAAATCATTTTATAATACAGAACACGTGTTGTACTGTTTTTAAAAATTGTGTCATAGGGCTATTATTACTTATACAGAATGTCAAACTTCTTTCATTTTAACTCAGTAAATATGCTGTTCTACATGATAAATAAACGCAATTTGCAGTAATTTCTTTAAGATTGTCTCAAGGCAATTAAAACGACGTGAGGGAAACCGCGATTAACAACTAATGTGCTTAACAGTTACTATACCAATGTGTGTGAGGATCGTGAATGAAAATGGTACAAATTATTGATAACATACTATCAGCCTGTTCCTCCATTGCTGGGAATACATATTTACGCTTCTTATCAGATTCACCACACAAACATATGTTCTTCTCGTTCTTTTCTCACAGCTACTACTGGTGGTTTCCATGGTTACATCTGCTACGTCCACTGGTGGCCACGTCTCATGTAACGCTTCCTGATACATGAATGTTCATCATCACATTATGTCGATTGTAAACAGTCATAAATGGGCCTTAGTCCATTGCCACAATTATTTAAGCAACTCATTCTGTTATAAGTACCTGTCAATTGTCTGAGGTCTGTTTATGGGCAATGACCCTATAGACAGTGTAATTTCATTTTAACTGTCAATATAACCGTACATTCCAATTCTAAAAACTCGCTTCGTCTAAACTCTCCATAAGCGAAGTAATATTTCAAAGCACATATCTTTTAAAAGATCTGCTGATATAAAAGTAATTCCGCCGCTTAAGAGTTGTGACTGGCGAGATTGATTGATGGAGGTGCCACCGACAAATTCACTCCGTCTTCAAATACGCAACTTAACGTTTAAGGGAGGAAAGGTTCGGGATTTGCTTTTACTGAACTGAGATATTATAAAGATAAGTATATTCATGTAAAGGTAATACTTTGGTTAAGGCACATATTGTTATGTTTATTGGGATTTAGAAGTGAGAAGAATTTACGAAATATAGGTATGTTTATTGCTATATCCGTCCCTATAACCAGCCCTTTTATTTTATCTAGTGCTGGGCATAGGCCTTCTCATGCACATTGTCTTGTGAATGAGGGATGTATGGCTTTAAAACGCCACGCTGGCGACCGCGTTGGCGAAGCCACTCTTTTAAACGTTCTTCCCTTTTTACATGTGGCCTTTATGGCGGTGATTGTGTGCTCGAATAAATTAATTCTAATTAATTATTTACCGAATCGTTTTATTGACGATAGACATTTACAAAAAAGGCGACTGACAAGCATATAGTCCACCTGATGGTAAGTGAATACTGTCGTCCATAGACATCCGCAATACATACCAACATCAGTCCAGAATGACAAACGTTGTCACGCCTCGGGATGCGCTGCAGATTAAGGAACGGATTGGGAAAAAGGATTGGGAAAATGGGGAGTGATAGGGTGGGATAATGGGAATGGGTTCTGGCATGTCTGATTCACTACCGAAACACGTACCACCTACATTAGGGAAATACCATAAAATAGGAAATGCAGTACATTTTAAGGTACTCTTCTGTGAGAGAGGGGGGTAACGTGGCCAGTCGAGTGCGCCCAGCGGTTGTGGGAATGCAGCATGCACTGTTCCCCTACAATGTCAGTGTCATAATAATAATCTCAGGGCTTGTGGTAGCGGTTATGTTTATCATCTAGTCGCCTTTTACCACATCGGCCTGAAGAGATAGGGTCGTGCTATTTTAAAACCGGCAGGCACCACAATAAATACTTGCTACTCGTATGTAGGTACTCGTACTAGCTAAATAATGTACTCGTATTATACACATGTGATTGTTTGTAAAGATGTTGTTGTTAGTATCTTCTAAATCTTTTGACAATGTTGACTATTGTAAGCAACATAGAAAAAGTAACCATTACCCCTATTTCCTTATTAAAATAGTCTACAAAATACTGCGTTTTTGTACAATTTCTATGTATAGAAACCTGTACCAAAATGTATTGACGATAGCTGAATTGAAGTATATATTTGTATGAAAAGGTTCGGCTTGTTGCATAATCCATTATCGTTGTCGTTATAGAGGTCTCTACCTCTACCTATGTAGAGATAGGATAGGTGTTATTAACAACATTAACATCTGTGGTATGAATAATGAGCTGATTCTGCTACTTTTTTACAAAAAATTACATAAAACCTTTGCGGTTTTGTGTGTAATTTAAATTATGTTATATTTAGTTATCGTTTTAAAACCAGTATCGTTTATATACAACATTAATTATTAAACTTGAGAACCTGTATAAAGTAAGAATCTGTTTAAATAAACATTGATGATAAAAGAGAAGTAATTTAAAATCAGATACATTGAGTCTAAGAGGAGACTGAAAGATTTATTGAGTAGTGTAAAGATTTATTGAGTGAAAGGAAATTTCGTAGTTTTGCTAGGAAAGTTTTATACTAATTAATTAGTATAAAACTGAATGAACTATCTCCGAGATGAGTGCCAATTACTTTTTTCTATATATCTACTTCAAAGTCAGAAAATGACAGATTAATACAAGAAAAAAAAGTATTAAAATATAATTTTAATACTAATCTAATTTTAAAAATAATTCATAAGGTCGTTCGATCATACGTGTCTAATAATAGGTACAGGAAAATATAAAATATACATTATATCGTTCTAAATTTAAAACAAAAATTGTTTTAGAGGAAATAAAATGAACAGTAATTTAAAATATAAGAGAACTGTATGTCAACCGCTAGTTTAGGTTAGTTGACTCAACCCCAGTCCATTATACGGATATCAACTTGAATAATGTCCAATGAATTTTTAACAGAGAAAAAAAGATGATTAACTTTTCAGTCCACTGACCTCTTTTCCTATAAACACAAATTCGCGAAACAGTAATCCTAACATGGAGATTTTTTTCACCTCCCTCCGACTATCCGGCGCTAAATAAATGTAAATCCAGTGGCTCATCAGCGGACGTTATCACGAGAAGGCCATCCATCAATCTGATAGAGGCTTATTCTGGAATCCGTGCGATAATGCACTATCACTAACATTAACTGTTCCGTTCTTGTTTGTACGATAAACTTATACATCGCTTTGCAGTTATGTTCACTTTATTTTTTAAATTACGTTTATTTCGAATGATTACTTTATTTATTTTAAGGGAGATTACAGACATGTTAAAAATAACATATCAGAGCTTTATAACGATAAAAAAGTGTCTCCTCTTTTTCTTCGTTATATTACTCTATATTGCTGTATTTGTTATTCGTTATATTGTTATGTCTATGCTATATTGCTAGACTGTGGAACGTTGTATTGGGAATGTATTGACTCCTGAGATATATACCTACTCATATATAGGTCTACCCTAGTTCAGGGGTTAAGGCTTTCTAAACATTAGTGTGTGATTTCTATCAATCAGTCAGTATGTACCTAATTATAGTACGTTGTTCTAGTACGTTTAAAAAATAGTCTACTTTTTATTGTTAATTTGAAATATGTAGCTGTTATTTCCTTGTTTTAAAAAGTAATTTGTATCAAATACAGTTATTAATTGCACTAGGAATTGCAACTATGTCAAACATATTCGTACATGACATGGAACCGAACTGTTTACATTTGATGTTAAACATGAATATTAAATCGCTGTGTAATTTATTAAATCTTCAAATGTAACGACCACACATGTTGTAACTGTACTCTTTGCGTTGAAATATTTACAAAAATAAAATATGTAATTTGAAAATAAAAAATCCAATGATAAAAGATTTCGACATACTTTATCAATGGAAGTTTTCATTGTGCTTCAACGTCGATGACTAGCAAATTCAACAGTGTCGATAACTTGATTTAGTTTGATATTATTTGGACATACGTCAGTACTCGATTGTGAGTATTGCTATAATGAGATTTAATACGGACCGAGAGTGAATCATGGCTTTCAAAAATGACAAAAGAAATGAAAGAAATATTAAAGTCATGCAAAAAGTCATGCAAATGATGAGAAATAGGTGAAGAAAAGAACTGTACAAATGGATGAAGATAGATATTGTGAGTTTAATATTATTTATAGATATAATGAAACAGTAAACGGGTTGATTGTATTCATTGAATTGATTTTAACAAAATAACGAAAGAATTTTAAACGAGTTTTCACTGATAGCCAATTATCCAGAAGGAGAACTGGTCATCTTCATATGACACAAGGAAGTTGAGTTATAGAGGAAAATTCACAAAAAATCTTTTTATAGATTTTCTCAAAAACTACTGATTGGATTTTAACGAGGTTTTCACTGTCGTGTAGTTCGATGCAGTCTCATAACAGTGCCAATATCTTATCCTTATATAAGTTATAGCGAGAGTGGATTGAAAAAAAATCATAAAAATATGTATGGTATATATTATACGTAATTAATTAGGATTTTCGCTAATGTATAGCTTACCAGAAGAAATCTGGAATCTGGAATAGCATCTCGCTGTGTCATTAGGAAAGTGAGTAGTGGATCAAAACAAATACAAAATCGTGAATAATATCAATGATAATAATAATTTCAATATTTTTTTTTTTGATAACGGAATGATGCCTTGGAAGCCACTGTACATACACCTATATTATTTGAAGTCAGTTTAGTATTTGACGATTAAAAAAAAATACTTTTACTTAAAACTATTGAATGACCACTATTCGCTAACAGATTGCTTTGCGTTTGCTGGGTGCAGTTTAGTAATAAGACACTAAAACAGTACATTATTGTATTTAATGGAATATGCAAAGAATGTTAGAAAGAGATCGAAAAGCCCAAAAATTTGAGTCTAACATTTTGTTACTCACCAAGGGGGGGAGAGTGCATAGGAGGGGGAGAGTGCACGCTGCAATCTAACAGTCTAACAGGCGCGCAAGATTGGCCACGTTACCCCTCTTTCACAGAAGACTACCTTGAAATGTACTGCATTTCCCACTTTATCTTATTTCCCTACGTACACGTACGTATTTCGGTAGTGAGTGAGATGTGCCAGAGCTCATCCCCATACTATCCCTCCCCATTTTGATAACCCTTTCTCCAAATCCATTCCTATATCTTCAAAGGTAGGCAGCGCATCCGGGGTAGTGCCAACGTTTGTCATTTTGGACTAATGTTGGCATGTGTCGCGAATATCTATGGACGACCGTATCCACTTACCATCAGGTGGACTGTATGCTCGTCGGCTGCCTTCGTCCATAAAAAATAAACAACATGACAACCAAACCAAAAAAAACAACGTATTACAGAGGTAAATACTAAGGAATCGACCAGTATCTGCATATAACTTAATATTATTTGACAAAGTTATTTATGCGTTCGTTTTCTTAGAATGTGTTTGAAACGGGGTGCGTTTTTGTTTATTTTTGTAGTCTCTCCCAATTAAACCTAGCACTGTGAAATTCTATGAGTTTATAATGTACATTGGATAAAAATTGAAAAATCGGTCAAATAGGACAATTCCTATTTGACCCAATGGGTAAGCAGCTATCCATAAACAAATCAATGATTTTGTCAACGGTCAATTAATGATTTTAAGGAACAAATTTCAATTCGAAGTGGCACAGTGCCTAACTAATTTCTCTAAAAATAAATTTGTAACCTGATCTTGCTATGGTCACAATATATGTATACATTAGTACTGATATTTTTGGCGACTCATTAAATTCTCTTAAAAAATCAGTGAGAAAGGTTTGTATTAATATGAAATAGTTTGCTTTACATTGAATCTGTAAATGTTATGTTAATTATTGCTATTTTCATCCTAACATGTTCCTGTATTTTTTTGTTGATTTTTTTGGATATATGATATTTTTTAGCTATATAGCTATATGTTGAAACATTGTTGGCTTATATGTTAAATTTTGTTTACTATTACTGTATACTTAAAGAAGCATACAGAAGTAAAAGAAGGTTGAGGTCACATTATCCGAAATTGTTTGAAATAAAATAAAATAAATTAATACTTATGAAGATATCGAATCTACACATAAGATAAAATCAAACAGTGATTTTTAGAATTTTTGTCTGTTTGTTCGTGCATCATGTAAAACCACTGCACGAATTTGATAAAAACTGCAGTATTTTAAGGGTTAACTAACGGATTTGCCGAACATCTGCAATAAAAATCATTACGTTATAGACATCATGTTACTTTTAAAATTTAATTTTCATTCTTCTGACACTAGTTTCGCCATCATTGTTCGAAGTTCGGCACAGTAAACATCTGCTGTTATTGCTTGACCAGACCTAAGAAAGCTATAGTGAATAACACCATGAATAGACCACCAAACAGTTACCATTACCTTTTTATTGGTAAGCTTTGCCTTAGGGCACTGTTGCGGCGTTTGACCTGGGATCAGCCATTGCATTTTTCGCTTTCGGTTATCGTAAAGAATCCACTTTTCGTCACATGTCACAATTCGATCCAATATTCCTTCATTTCTGTACCGATTCAACAAGGCAACGCAAGTTTCAACACGCGTTTCTTTCTGCAGATCAGTCAAATCATGAGGCACCCATTTTTCATATTCTTTTATCTTATTGATTTGACGCAAATGAGTCAATATTGTAGGTAAGGTAACGTTAAACCATGCCGCTAATTCCTGGGTAGTTTGACTCGGATCGGCTTCCACCATCTCCTTCAATTCAGCGTTATTCACCTGTGTGGGCGGTCTTCCACGTGGTTCGTTCTTCAAGTCGAAGTTTCCATTACGAAAGCGTTTAAACCAAAAACGCACGGTTCGTTCATTAGCAGTCTCCTCTCCAAACGCAGCATTGATATTGCGAGCCGTTTCTGCCGCGTTAGTTCCGCGTCGGAACTCGTATTCAAAGATTACTCGGATTTTCGAAGTATCCATCTTTCCCGTCTAAGCTGAATAAAAAAAACAATTGAAAGTCGGAAATCGAATGTTGCACATTTTTTAAAACAACAACCTCATAGGTATCATGTGAAAAAAGTTTCACTCGAAAATCTCACACCATGAAGGTTTTATGTCAATTCAAAGTATCCTATTACTATAAAACGGCAATTTCATATTTTAACCCCTATTACTTTTCACAAGGCGCACAACGGGTGAAGGGGTTCATCAAACGGCCAAGCGTGTTATAAATATGTTATAAGTCCATGTTCCGTTCAAGACGTGGTCCTTTGGATTGGTGGTAATCCACTGACTGACTACGAGTTGATGGCTCCTCAGCAGAATTCCGCTCAAATCCGCGTTAATCGAGACTTCTCACTAAATAACGCACCGAAACAAACCATTGTTTTTTTTTCGTTCCTTATCATAATGTCTTCTTCTCGATCTCTCTTATTACATCCGTTTCTAAAACATCATCTATCTGTTTACCGTGGGCCGCGGAGACGAAGTTGCGAGTAACAGCTAATAAATAATAAATAAATAATAAATATTAATAATAATTTATTTATTTAAGACATTTACATATTTTCCATACGGTAATTGTCACATATAATGTAGTTTACAAAAACATCAAATTTAAAAGTGATAAATGCGAACGTTGTCGCTACCAAATTAGGCATATTGTAGTTCATTGGACGGATTAATAGAATACGTGTAAGGATTACAGATTACAGAAAAGTTTTACTCCGGTTAATGTAAAAAAAAACACCGACAACAGCTGGTTAAATACTAAAACATCAAAAAAATGTACGTAACTTAACCTACTTACCTAAAAATATCAGTTTTTTCTAACATATAGATATCTATGTATTATATGTTTTTGTATTATTTCAAGCAACGTTATTATAATGAATAGCTTCTTTGTCCTCACCAAATAGTTTCTACGAATAATCTAAGACTAATCGCTTCAGGAAATCCACATACTAAAAGGAAATGCCAAAGGAGCTTGATCCGAGAGCCTCACAACCTCATAGTCTGCACGCAATACACACACGTTACCAGTGTGGGAAGTTAGAACAAACGTCCGAATTCCCATCTACAAAACACAAAGAAATGAATTGTAACAAACAAAACACAAAACAATAGTAACATAATATTTGTCATGTAGTACAGAAATCGGCTGTAAAAATTAATACCTAGAAATAATATATCAATTTATTACACAGAACGAATCGGTGGATTGCATTCTCTAAAATAATTATAACTCTTCCTGCTATTTTATATCAAAAATCGCAGATTGTCTGGCGCTATCAGAGATAAAATTTGTTGTTTGTGTATTTTATGTTTCTTTAAAGTTCTTTAATATCTTTGAATAAACAATATTTCATTCATTTATAATATTTACAGCCATCCGAATGTCATATATGTATATTGAGAGCGTGAATGCTCCCTTGTGCTGGTGTGCGTACGCTTCAATTCAGCGTAATCGTGAAGATTCCCTACTGATTTCTTTTACACCGTGATCTCTACGCCAGATACTCACCGGAACCGGATGCTGTGTTAATTGGATATGTCAGCCGCCACTGGCTTTCACGCCCCGAGATAGTTCCCGTTCTGCTTACAGGACATTAATTATTAGGAACGCATCTAGATGCTGTCACTAACTGTACTCATTTGAGGTGGAATTAAAATTGTATGAATATGTAGTCATTGAAAAATTATTTCGTGATGTGCGTTCAAACATACAGACATATAGACCGAGAAACAAACAGACGGACGGATAGACATAGAGACAGACAGATACATAAATAATCCAAAATATGTTGTTTTAGACTTTATAGGTATCATTTTATATATTAAATCGGGTGTGAACGCGTATAATAAAGGTATCTATTTACCTTTTATTCCTATTCGACGTTTCGGCTCGGGTTACACCAGCCGTCATCACGAGTTTACTGAAAAGGCGGTTAGTCCAGGATGGGACCTGCGAGCATTTTCATCAACTACCTACATTTGATCTTCACATTCTGTGGGTATCAATACTAGTGTGCACTGCAATGACTTTTTTTAAATCATTGCTTTGTTATGATTTTATTATAATATTGAATGTACCTATTACTCACAATGTGAGTAAAAATTAGTTTCCGTTACACTTCTTATTTTTTTATCTTTTTATCCCTTCCAATAATAAAGCAATCTATACATATAATAAAATCGTAATAGAGCCGTGTCTGTACATGAAATATTTTTGAAAAATAAAAAATCGTTGCACTGTAATTAATCAGCGAACGATAAAGAAACCCAAAACAGTCATTTTTAGAATTTTTGTCTGTCTGTTAGAACGCGCATCACGCAAAAGCGACTAAACATAATTTAATGAAACTTAGTATAACTATAGCCTATGACCTGGGTTAACATTTACACTACATTTTATCCCGATCTGTTATACAATTATTGAGAGAATTATCATTTAGTACCTACGCATGTATAATTTCAACCGTTACACAAATACCACGCAATAGATTTTATTGAAACTAACTACAATGATAGTCTATGTCCTTATTTAACTTATAGCATACGTTCTATCCAGATCTATTATAAGTTCTCTCGGGAATCATTGTCATGATGCGCGCCTGATAAAATTTAATAGCAATACAACAGGCGTCGTTGAAGTATTAATTTTTGATAATTAGAATTCAAATACAGTGGCGAGAGTGAGTTAAGCAACCACATGTACAGCATATTATAAAAATAAAGTAAAAATAAAATATAACAACACATACGTAGTGACAACAAAAAGCACAACTATTAATTATTATCCGCTGTACTGCGTGTGTCATCGCTGTTCTGTACTGTCAGTTTCCAATTAATCTTATTATTACATACCAAACTTTGGCTACCAGCTAATAGCTAAAAAAAATGGCCCTATGATGCCGCCGAACCAAAAGCCGCACTCATCAGGATTTTCCAAGCCCCAGATACGACAATTTTTCTTATTGACGTATACGTCAAGGTGGAAATGGGCCTCTTCACTAAAGATCATTTTTTCGTCAAAATGATGGTCCACTTCATACTACTCTAAAATTTATACTGCGTTTCTCTTTCGTGTAGCGTTCTATGTTGACTAATTGCAACTATCATATATGACATCTTTGTGACAGCAACCGAGTTGCCAAGCGCCAAACAAAAAAATGGCGCGAAATTTAAATCCGGCGCTCAATCTGGGACATACTATACTGATGAAACATAAAGAGCAATTAGTCGAGTGTCAGTTATCTGTTATCTTCTTATTAAATTTACCTATTTAAAAAACATACAGTGTCCAAAACAATATTTTCTGGAATTTTATCTCTCTGTTTGTTTGCGCTTTACCTACCTATAGGCCTTACGAAGGCGTTTAATTTTGGATCGAGTATAGTATAGTGAGTATTCGAGTATAGTGAGGGTACGCCCCAGGTGACATAAACTATGAAAAAGATAGCTACGGCCCAATGTAGCAGAATATAATCAAAAGTCAACGCGAACGAAGTCGCGGACACCGCTGGTGTTTGATATATATGATCTCGCAATAACAATAACAATAACTCATAACATAAAGTAGTAAACATAAGGTCTAAAGTTTGGAGTCGTTTTATGGAATAGCTGAAAACTGGTTGAATGAGTGGATAAACTCGGTTGGGCAGCGTTCGGGAAGCTACGCAGCGTCTTCTCGTCCAAAATACCTCAGTGCTTGAAGACGAAGGTCTTCGACCAGTGTGTGTTGCCAGTGATGACCTACGGCACCGAGACGTGGTCTCTGACTATGGGCCTCATAAATAAGCTCACTGTCGCACAGCGAGCTATGGAGAGGGCTATGCTCGGGGTTTCTCTACGTGATCGAATCAGGAATGAGGAGATCCGTAGACGAACTAAAGTCACCGACATAGCCTCTCGGGTTAGCAAGCTGAAGTGGCAGTGGGCAGGGCACATAGCTCGAAGAACCGATGGCCGATGGGGCAGACGGGTTCTCGAATGGAGACCACGTACCGGCGGACGAAGCCGAGGACGTCCATCTGCTAGATGGACAGACGACCTCATAAAGGTTGCCGGCACCCGCTGGATGCAGGTCGCTGCCGATAGGTCTAAATGGCGGACAATGGGGGAGGCCTATGTCCAGCAGTGGACGTCCAAGGACTGAGAAGAAGAGTGGATAAAACAAGTACCTTAGTGGTCTTGTTTTTGCAGTAATTTAGAAAAAAAATAGAATTTTTTTATTATAATTTCATTGAACCATTTTTTATTTCAAAAATTTACACTATGTAATATGTGCGTTTGAGTTACATAGTCAATATATTATTGCTTTATTATTATTATGCGTTGCTTTGCGTCCAAATGTAGTTATTTCTATTAATTCATTACAACCTAGAGTGTTGCACATAGTAGTTGTACCAGTGATTACAAGAAAATAAGTGCAAATGACACTTTTTCGAAAACTAAATAAGAACAAATTATTATATATGCCACTACTTTCCTTTTTACTCAAAATATAACTACATAAAATTTGAGACATGTCTTAAGTTACAAAAAAGTGACACGCCGTAGAACCTTCAAAAAGCTCTCCTGTGAAGTACGGATTTTGCACTTGTACTAGCATACGTAGAACCTGACGATATGGGGCATATTTATCGATAAAATTCAGTACACTACTTGCCCTTACGAATGACCATAAGCAAACACACTGTGCAATAGTTATGGGTTGAAGTTAGACCTCGTGAAGTTAGTGCATGTGAATCGACACCAACAAAGCCTAGTACCAGATTATCACACCCATTTAATTAACGGTTGATGAAGAGACCGTCTACAATGACTGAAACAAAATTACTAATTCAGGAAAAACAACCGCAGATAACATACTATATCTACTGACGTTTCTGAGCACTGCTTAAACTAGAGTTGGACATGTTAACTCATTACTGGCGTTATGGTGATGAATACATAAATTATTGATGGCGATGTCCAATGGTAGTGTGGTTGTTGCTTAGCTTACTACAGACTGCTAATACTAGCTCGAGACTGTTGTGCGAGACAGCTGTTTCAACCTTAATATTTCAATGCATTGTCATAGGAATAAACATGGGAATAATCACGTCGGAATAGAACGAAATATTTGCATACTTCTGTTTACATAAAAAAATCTACAATTTAAACCAATCTATTATTTATATATTAAAATTATATATAATAGTACTGTCTATATACAAGATTAATCTAAAGTTTACTGTTAAAAATATACGACATTTTCAATATATACCTAGGCCAATAATTCTTACATATTGATATACAAGGCCAACAATTCCTACATATTGAAAACGTACAAATTTCTAGTTGGCCGATTCGAAGAAGTTCGCTGGTGGTGTCTGGATCGGAAAAATTGAAGATCGTGTGTGGTGGCGAGCCTTAGAAGAAGGCTATATCCAGCAGTAAGGAGACATAGGCTGATGGTACTTGCTATTACGTTTTAAATACAAGTTCCACTATTACAGCTTTACTGTATTATAAAACTGTATTATGAAAGTTATAAAAAGAAAACAGTAACCATCGCATTTCGGTTTCCAATCGGAACGTTATTAAAGTTATACGGATTTCTATTAAATCTCCGAACAAGAAAAATCAATTCCCAGACGAATAGTAAACGTATTCCGCATTCTGGCGCCATATTTTCGTTCGGTGGCCCGAATCGCTACGCCGCCGTCAAGGGAGTGTTTGATTTGGCGCGATCGTATCGGCACGGCTTATCTTACGCCCGCACTGGGGCTGCAATGCACTTAGATGTAACTGGAAGTGTCATGAGAATATTCCCAAGTACGTGTGTACCTTGACAGAGCTTTATACCCAGCAGTGGAGAGATATAGGCTGATGGTATGGTAAGTATTATATTCGGTATTCAGTATGTATATTCAGTATGGTATGAGTTCTACTCTGTACCTTCATCCTGTACCATAATGCAGCATACACTGCCATAGACTTACCATACCATATCACCAAAAAGGTGTAAGGCAATAACCAATCTTAAAGAAGAACTACTATCCTCTTTAAAACTGGTTATTGCCGTTTATTAGACTTTATTTAATCCGCAAAGAAAATAAAGAAGCAGATATCGTTACGTCGTATTCAATTTTTTTGGATTAGCTTTACACTAAACAATAATCTCCGAGCATAGAAATATTTTGTCCCGGTTATCCTTCAGATTTTCTTTTTTTTCAATGTTAATTTTTGGCGAGAGAAATATTGTCAATTTTTTTTTTATAATAAGGTGAAAACTTGTAAATGATTCATATGTGTTGGCTCACGCTGATTTGGGCTTGCTGCTAATGTTTATAATCTATATAATTACTAGTATAATGAAATCATAACAGAACCATGTATCTACGTTAAATATTTTTTGAAAAAATCATTGCAAATTACACTATGAATGAGAGCACAAAATAATTTTTCTTTAGTATTTTTGTCCGGCCGTTTGTCTGTCTGTCTCTGTCTGAACGCGCATCAGGCAAAAACCACTAGACAGAATTTAATGAAACTTGGCACAGTTATGGCTTATGATTTGACTGAAGATTTAGGGTACATTTTATCGCGATCCCTTGAAGAGTCCCCACGGGAATTATTTTAAAGTTCACCACTAGTAGCCAATAATTATCCCCTAACAAATAAATACATCTATAATTTATAAGAAGGTACGAGTATAAACAACCCACATACAACCTGCCTCAAGATGTCTTCCCAATAAACTACGACATGGGGTTCTTCAAGAAAGCTGTGAATAGGATTTTGCAAGATCGGCGGCGCGCCCGCATACCCCCTGGTGTTGCAGGTGTCCATGGGCGGCGGTAACACTTACCATCACGTGAGACCGCTTGCTCGTCCGCCCTCTTATCTATAAAAAAAAAAAAAACATAAAATAGACATAAAATAAAGATTCTTAAGAGACAGTATACTAAGAGTATGAAGTATGCTTAATAGATTATACTTTAAACTTACATTATTTTGGCACTTCGGTGGAAGAACGACCAGGAAAATCGTCACTTTTAACAATAAATATCAGAGACACCTAATAAAAATACCTTTGCCTCGGAAGCAGTAGGCTCCACTTCCACAATTTATACATCTTTAACAAGAGCTCTTATCTGCACGGCCCTTGTAAAAATAAACCCCTTTACATTTATTACAACTTCTTATCCACCGCCTCGCTTTGTTCTTCCGCGATATTAATTTGGACTCAACTAAATTTCACTTAGTGGAAAAGTATTGTTAACCCTCGACACAAAAAGGAGAGGTGTTATTAAATTTGACAGGTATGTTTGTTTCTCTGTCCGTCGGTGTGTCTGTGGCTTAATGCGTTCTTAACGGAAGGCAGAACATTTATACAGTTTTTTATTGGAAATAATATGTAGTGAATGTGATATGTATTAATATCAAGGACGGTAGATGTACTCCATTAGTGTACATCTACCCTCAACGAGTAGTTTTTTCCGCACCTTCAGTCGCGAATAAAGCACGTGCAGGCAAGTTGCCTTTTCATTTGTGTTCCCGTATTTATCAGTGGCAACGAGGATTAAACGTATGTAGAATCTTTATCTTTTTGTTTAAAGAAGAAAATCCGTAAAAGTCGGAGAATATTTTTAACTGTAAATTACGTCATAAGTATAATAAATAATACAATTATTATTTACTATTCTTATGAGGAAGATTGCAACAAATGAGGTGTCTTCATTTCTAATTTCAAAATGGCAGATATCAAGGTCTTGTTGATTATTTACCATGAGAATTTGAAGTATTGTATAATAATAAATCATTTATTGCAGATTAAATATCAATAGTATAGTTAGTAAATAATAATAATAACAAGCTAATATTAGTAACATAATAGTAAAATAAATATAAACAGTATTTGATTCTCTCACTCTCAGATATCTGTACCTGTTTGTATTGGTACTTCTCGTATGCGTAATACTAACTAGCTTTTACATCCTCTGCTTGCATGATCATGACTTAATTGTATCTAGAACCTGACCTACAAATTCAGCGGCTCAATTCACGACTATTTTACCATTTCAATTACTGTTACGTAAATTAAAATTATAGTACGAGTATACTGCTGATTTTTATACTATTGTATGTCGCTACAATAATGTACGTACAATAATGTAATATGTACCAGTACTCGTATGTATAGGATTCAAATACACTGATTCTTTAGTAGACACATACCGGTGGATTTCCACAAAAGAGACAAAGTATTTTAATCAGTTTGCTGCGATAAGATTGTTGAAATTATAGGAGGAATTGTTGAATTATAGAACCCGAAAGCCGATAGAACTTCCAACTGGGAGTTCTCTGCTCTGCGGCTTTTCAAGAGAGCTGTGAAGATTCCATGTGCGACATTTCCATTACACGTCGCATGCCACGTGGTGTTGTAGATTTCCATGTGCGGCGGTGACCACTTACAATTACCCGCTCTTCTGCCGCCTCTTAAAAAATGTATGTATAACTTTATATACATGCTTTTAGTTTAGAAACGAAAAACCAATCTAACTAATTACCCAACGTTGATTAGTTGCGTATAAAAGGAATACAGAATGGTGTCGAGTTAAGAGAATTGTGGCTTTCTATGCATCGGGTTCTCAGTGTTCAACGAACTAATCAAGTGGTTCCCCCATGACACAGAACACAATAGGATTTTAGTTGAAAACTTTGTTAGCGGCAGGCCAAGATTGTAGATTTCCCAAAGGGCTTACGCCAGTTTCAACTTACTCGACTATATTGATAACTTCCACTGACATTTCGCTTAAATATTTATTATCGCCACCAACGATTTAGATTTCACTAATTTTAATTGACACATTAGAAGTTAGAATATTTGGATGAACAGTAAATGTCAAGGATTTCATTTATAAGATTTAACTACTTTATGTTAGAATATTTTATTAATGAAATACTTGAATATAGATAGGATTTGATTAGACTTTGATTAGATTTAGATATTTAATGTAATCCTATATCAATGTCTTAAATATTGATGGTGTACTTATTATGGATATCTGGTACATCAATAATTTAAATATTTGTTAAATAATCGTTTTATTATGTCTATTATGTTTCATATTATTCATATCTCGTTAATTAATGTCCAAAACCCCAACTAAAAGACATAATCTTCTTGAATATGGAATTTTAAATTGAACTTCACGAATCTTCGGAAGAAGTAAAAAATGCAATCAAATATAGCTTTCGTATCATCCTCCTCATATCTGTATTGGCTATTTCGTTATATTCAATCATGGTTCTGATAGTTCAGTTTAGTACACAAATGTTTCATAATTCGAAATTAGGTTGATTGTACAGAATTGATTCGACAAACATTTGGAGCCCCATTATTATTTCATACTAATAATAAGTTAATGATTGTTACTATATTTCTTATGGAGCTATCTGAAGTGTAAAGTTGTCAACCCATTGCCACGAAATTTAGGTCAGTTAAAGCAAATAATAATAGACGAAATCAATGTCATTCCTCGTGCGATGCTGCACCGAGTGGTTGAAAATTTTAGCTCCAGATTAAATGAGCGTGTAGAAGTGAACGGTGCTCATTTAAACGCGATTGTTTTTCATAAATGAAAATTTAATTATCGCCCTTTAAAATTATAATTAATATGTATTAATTATGCAAACATTTAGTTTTAATTTTTACAGTTCAAAAACGAAAATAAATCTGAGACGCCCTTTATAATAAGTTAATAATTATTACTATATTTAGTAGGTAATAATGAACAATTTTATTTATTTAGTTGGCAACATTAGGAGGGTTCCATCTGATATAAGAACAACAGGTGGCACGTTATCAGCGGTTACAGTTTCCCGGAGCCGCGAACATCGATTCATCATGCAGCTACTGCCCGCTCCAACTTCTAACTCGGATAATTTGTTACAGTTATTTCAACTAACTTTATTGTAAACACTGACAAACACTAGGGAAATTTAAATAAATCTAAATTTTCCACAATTCTGTTTGTTTAGATATTAATGACTTGCGGTAGTCACATTTCAACTGGTAAAATGTTTTGCAGGTATCCTAATGTCTTCTTCTAAGTGTTATGTAACTGTATTATTAAACGAACGAGTAATAATAAAAAAGTCTGTTCTTTTAAGGAAATATAATTGCATATTGAAATATTTTCGAACGTATTCAGACAAGACAAGCGTACAAGAAAAAAGAAAGCTGATACAAAATTAAAATAGAAGCAAGGAACAAATAGAAAATTGAATATTACAAGCGAAATCACGGAATTCACTTGAGTAATTTAAACAAAGCCGTGAATGCAGGGGCAGAGGACTTAATTTCGAGAAGAGACAGAGAAAAATGTTATGCAAATTTGTACAACGTAATTTTTCTTCCATTAACCTTCCGGCCGGGATTGTAGCCAGCTTTCCGCGGAAGGGACGGTGGGACAGAACAAAAACAGGCTTTTATTTTGCAAACTGTAATTAGGAAATTAACGACTTGGACTTAGAAAAAACAAATGGCTCTTCGGCCGTTCATGTAGGAGCTTGACTGCTTTTGTTGGAATATTAAAACGAGGCAACACAACACAACTTAAAATTATCCAATTAAAATTCGTATTACTTATATTTGGTATTGGTGAATCAATAACAAATCAGAGAAAGATAAAAATATTGTTCATGAAGACGTTTTATATTTCTATCAATACTGTTGCAATGGCTTCTTTTATTTTATATTTCACAACAATATTATTATTTACTTATTTTCACAATTTCACAGATGTAAAAATTGTATAATGTTTAAGAATTACTTAAGCGCCTGACGAATTTTTGAATCCATTTAACCACACATGAGATACATTGATACTTCTTAGCACGATAGGCACTTTAGCAAAACAAACTTAAAAAACTTGACTTGATAAGTAATGAAACTGAAAATTCAAAACAATTTTCAAGAAAACAATCTTGTGTACAGATAAAGATCTATGCTTGAACAAGATTTTTTCGTCTTATTGTTTTTAATAGGATTTTCTTTGTTTAAACATTTTTGGACATCGGGAGCATTCAAATAACTACATATAACCCAAAAAAATATTTATAGAAAGAAGGTCGCCGACAAGCATACAGTTCACCTGCTGGTAAATGGATGTTGCCGCTCATAGACATCCGCGATATATGTGCCAACGAAGTTACCATTCTTGACTGATGTTGACATATATTTTATTTATTTGTTTAAACTTCATTGCACAAGAGTTTGACATATACAAAAGGCGTACTTAATGCTTAAAGGCATTCTCTACCCGTCAACCACCAAATCAAACAGAAAACAGACCGCGGGTGCAGTTTCAGTTTAAATACATACATATACATACTACATACATAATAATCATGAATATGTACAAAATAATAATGTATCATGGATATTTAAGGCAAATGAAGATACAAGATATAGAATGTCAAAACATTTATCTCTTTCTTCTGCGTTATTAATTATTAATAACCCAAATTTTATTATTAACTTCAATAAAGTTATGACAAAAGATTTATCCATCCGAAGTTCACTTCCAATTTGTCTTCTTGTCGTTGATTTTGAGTAAACATTAAAGGATTCTGAAAATGATAAGGTATACAATAAGTTTTGCGGCCGTGTCACCCGCATTCCCCTTGGCCATCCATCAAGTCTCCTGTCACTCCATTGTAAACTTCCAGCTGATATTTAAAACTAGCTTATGTCTGCCGCCTCACCCTCGTAGATGAAGTCTCTATTCCGGTGACTTTTATGTAAAGATAAAAATGGCCTAGGTTTAAATTTACTCTTCCCAGCGCAAACCTTATTCTTCTAGTACTTATTGCGTCAAAACAAAGAAATGGTAAAGCAAACAAACATATTATATTGTATGTTTAACAACAATTAACAACATTGAGATTTTGCTAGAAACCTATAGAATTATTTGAATGAATTTCTTAATTTATATTTTAAAATTATTCAAGCTATGGGGGTTGTTATACATGTGACTTACTATGTGGATACTTTATGGTTTTTAAAAAGAAGATAATAAATTAGTTATTATCATTTACATGTCATGAAAAAATGTTCAAAAATGTTTTTTTTTAATAACCATCGATCAACCAAAATACATAGATGGATAATTCCTTGTGACAAAAGTGATTGACATGAGTGATACAAGTGAAATAAATACAATATTATTATTACCAAAAGCGAGTAATAAGGCTACATTTTAAAAGTCTTTGCTTTAAAACGTTATACCATGAGCTTTTCAATTTTCTATCGATTTCTTACACGTTTGTAGTACACAAGAAGGCATTTTTAGCTGTTCAATTGCAATAGAAAAAAATACCAAAATTGTACATCATCTTCAACGTCCAGCGACAGACTAAACTAAATAGAGGTCAATTTGACCGCCTTACATGCCATTTGAATGCCACCTTTTTAGGGTCGCAATGCTACCATCTCTGTATTTTGGTTGATCAATGTTAATAACATATAATTACTTCAAATCATCGATCCTGTATTATGATTGATCGAATGCTAAAATTTATGTTTATAAAATAAAATGAAAATAGAGAAAATTGTAAAGCCTACCTAAACATTCACATTCCTATTAAACATTCGTTTTTCAATAGTCTGGTGATAAAGCAAGGAAAATTAATACTGTACGAAGTGGAATAGTAGTCTGTAATAATTTGCAAAATATAAAATTTTACCTTATATAATAGAAATTCATAATATTGTGATTCTTTAATTAAAGTATGAACTTATTCAACCTCAAAAAGTAATGATATCACAAAATATAAAACCGAGATTTTTTTATCCCAATTAATTTTATCCCAATGACTGAACATTTCTTTCATGTATTTTTTTTCTTTTAAAGGTATAAATTGGAACATGACCTTGGTAACTACTAGAAACAAACTTATTTTAACAGAAGACTAACGAATGGGTTTATATATATATCATTTCAAGCTATTAAAAGAAAGAAAAAAACATTTATAGTTAAACGTTGATTAGAATACTATATATATCTTACCATACCATTAGCCTGTCTCTCTTCTGTTGAATAGAGGCCTCTCCCATGGCTCGCCAGCACACCCTCCCAGCCACTAATGATGAACTTCTTCAAGTCGTCGATTCACCTGACCAGAGTGATACAAATACTTGAATGGAGACGTGTAGTCTTGTCACGGTATTTTTTTTATAGAAAAAGGAAGCAGACGAGCGTACAATCCACCTGATGGTAAGTGGATACATCGTAAATCGAGTTGAAATCAAGAAACATCCAAATTTCAATAGAGAAGATGGTTGGCAAGTACCACCGGCTTGGGATCCAGCCATTAAATTAATTAAATCCCAAGGCCAACGCAATACTGCAAGACCTCTGGACACCGTGAGCGAATACTGCGTGCATAGGGAATGTTATGATTAAAAAAATTTCAGACGGTAGTTCAAATAATTTCTTAATAACTCAAGTGACAAATAAAATCAATTAGTCACCCCGTGACCACGTCCACTGCAAAGTGTTCGAAACGTCGGGATATAAATAATGTTAAATATACGCAATTTAAACCGTTCAAAGTTGTTTAATTGCTATGTATAGTAATCGCGAAAACCTAAGAAAATATTATGGATACTGTCGCCCATAGACATCCGCGATATATGCCAACATCATTACAGAATGACAAACGTTGGCACGCCTCCGGATGCGCTACGTACCTTTTCAGATTAAGGAATGGATTGGGAGAAGGTGTTGGGAAAATGGGGAGGAACAGGATAGGGTGGGAATGGGCTGTAGCATTTCTCACTCACTATCGAAATGGAAAGTAGGAAATTCGGTACATTTCAAGGTAGTCTTCTGTGAGAGAGGGGTAACGTGGCCAATGGAGTGCGACCAGCGGCTGTGGGAATGCATCGTAGAACGTCATCCGCCCAGAATGCTTAAATTTGATATTTTTTTAAAAATATACCAATTTATCATTTCATAAACTACGTCTATAAAAAGGTTAATATGTATGTCAACTAGAAAACTGGAATCATTCCAACAATTGATGTATCCATAAATAAAAAAAGTATAAAAGTATTAAATAGTGAAACATAACTTCAGTAGCAGCCCTCGTATTACAAGCTGAACGGACAATTTGACACTTTATAAATAGAATGAGCTGTAAATGGCATTGGACGTATCAAAAATAACATTACTGATACTTTCATAGAAAAGCTGGACAGTTAATTATATTCACAAAAATACATGCTAGAATTATTTATTAAACGTATTACTTAATTATTAACACATTTATAAGTAGTTATGGGTCAACTCAATTGTTCAAAATTGATTGAGTGAGATATGCCAGTGCCATTTCCATCACATTCTATCCTATCGCTCTCCATTTTTCCAACCCTTCCTCCGAATCTATTATTTTAAATCATCAAAAGTAGGCTGCTCATTCGGGGTTGTGTCAACGTTTATCATTCCAAAGGATGTACATTGTACATGGGTGACAGTACCCCTTACCACCAGGTGGAATGTCCGCTCGTCAGCTGCCTTCTTTCCTTAAAAAAAAACAATGCTTCGAATATTATTATTATTATTATAATTAACCTATCGACTTATATTTTGAATTAATTTAGCATATTACATAAATCTACTAGTAACTTAAAATCAACATTTTCATGTTACTATTAGATAGTAGTAACTTTATTAAAATGTCCTTTATCTTACAACTCAACATACAAGTATAAATGTTTATTAAAATGTCCTTTATCTTACAACTCAGCATACTAGTATAAATATATATAAACAAATGAAAATTATAATTCTCCATTTCTTCTATCTCGACAGATGGAACACGATCCTTGTTATCATAACGTATAGATTACACCCCATTATCAAACCGACCACTAATTAATCGCATGTCATTAACGTTGACTTCATTCTTTCCCGATTATCATTTGTTTCATCCGACCCTAGAAGGGCCGGAAAAATACATTACGAGAGGTTCCGCATTTGTCTTCGTCGCCTTCGGGTCCGACGTTAATTAATATGGAATACCCTTTGGGTTCCGCCTGTTTACCATTCTTTGATTTATGTCTTTATTCCTAATTTTATTTTCTTGCCTATGTTCGGCGTATCTTCGAATTCTGCTAGTTAATTTTCCTTTACTTTTCTGTTCCGGTGAAGGTAAGAAATAGTTATGAAGTAATTATAACTTTAGTATGTTAAAATCTAATGTAGGTTTTATAATCTGATCTATCACAAATTCCACTTTTTCTTTTTTTTTCTATTCTAGGGATAATAACATTGACTGGAAGAGATTCCTTCTAGCTATTTAGCTAGCTAGAGTAATATTATAATATCTTTTTATAACAATTAATTATAAGTACAATAAAGAGTTACAATAACAAAAAAAAACATCAATTATCGCATTTATAATATTAATTAAGATTTTGGTGCCACATGAAAGAAAAAAGTGTTGCATAATACAGAGCTACAAAAGAAAAGTTTATTGTTTTGATGTCAGGAATTCAGGATCGAGAGTCGATATTTTTTCAGAAAACACACAAAACGAAAAGTACAAACAATTCATTTTTGAAAAAAGTTATAATAAAGCTACGTCTACATCATAAACCATTTATGATTGTCCCCAATGCATTCTGATCACAAGTTAAGGTTTCATCATCATCATCATCTCAGCCTTTAGACGTCCACTGCTGGACATAGGCCTCCCCCATTGTCCGCCATTTAGACCTATCGGCAGCGACCTGCATCCAGCGGGTGCCCGCCACCTTTATGAGGTCGTCTGTCCATCTAGCAGATGGACGTCCTCGGCTTCGTCCGCCGGTACGTGGTCTCCATTCGAGAACCCTTCTGCCCCATCGGCCATCGGTTCTTCGAGCTATGTGCCCTGCCCACTGCCACTTCAGCTTGCTAACCCGAGAGGCTATGTCGGTGACTTTAGTTCGTCTACGGATCTCCTCATTCCTGATTCGATCACGTAGGGAAACCCCGAGCATAGCCCTCTCCATAGCTCGCTGTGCGACAGTGAGCTTATTTATGAGGCCCATAGTCAGAGACCACGTCTCGGTGCCGTAGGTCATCACTGGCAACACACACTGGTCGAAGACCTTCGTCTTCAAGCACTGAGGTATTTTGGACGAGAAGACGCTGCGTAGCTTCCCGAACGCTGCCCAGCCGAGTTGGATTCGTCGATTGACCTCTTTCTCGAAGTTGGACCTACCTAGTTGGACCGTTTGGCCTAGGTAGACGTACTCGTCAACAACTTCGAGAATCGAGCTCCCAACTGAAACTGGGGTGGGCACGACATGGACATTCGACATGATTTTCGTCTTGTCCATGTTCATTTTAAGGCCCACCTGTTGGGAAACTCGATTGAGGTCTCCGAGCATTGTGCTAAGATCCTCCAGCGATTCTGCCATGACCACGATATCGTCGGCAAATCGAAGGTGAGTGATGCATTCACCATCAACGTTGATGCCGAGTCCTTTCCATTCCAGGAGCTTGAAAGCGTCTTCCATCGCATTGGTGAAGAGCTTCGGAGAGATAACATCTCCTTGTCTCACACCCCTCTGCAATGGAATCGGCTCCGTGCTCCCTTCCTGTACTCGGACTGACATGGTGGCGTTGTTATACAAACACTTCAACACTTCGATATACCGATAGTCAATATGGCACCGCTGGAGGGACTGTAGCACTGCCCAAGTCTCGATCGAATCAAAGGCTTTCTCATAGTCCACAAACGCTAAGCATAATGGCAAGTTATACTCCTCGGTCTTCTGTATAACTTGCCGCAGCGTATGGATGTGGTCTATGGTACTATAGCCTTTTCGGAAACCGGCTTGTTCGGGAGGCTGGAAGTCATCAAACCTGCGCTCGAGACGATTCGTGATAACCCTCGAAAACAGCTTATAAACATGGCTCAGAAGCGAGATGGGCCTATAGTTCTTCAACAAGGTCTTGTCACCTTTCTTGAAGAAGAGCACCACCACGCTTCTGTTCCATGCCTCCGGCGTAATACCTTCGAGCAAGACGGAATTAAAGAGCTTCTGAAGGACTTTCAGTACCGGTGTTCCACCCGCTTTCAGAAGCTCTGAAGTGATTCCGTCCTCACCCGGCGCCTTGTTATTTCTAAGCTGTTTGAGGGCCATCCTAATCTCGTACAGGCTGATGTCCGGGATGTCTTCGGTATAGTGTCGGGTCAACTTGGCTCTTGGGTCTTTGGCCAAGTTGCCAACAGGTTTAGCGACCGAGGTATACAACTGTCCATAGAACTTCTCGATCTCCCTCAGTACCTCTTGTTTGTCGGAAGTGACACTGCCGTCCTCCCTCTTCAGCTTCGTCAACTGGCTCTGCCCAATAGATAAGTCTCTTGCGAACACTTTGGAGCCTTTATTCCGCTCTATCGTCTCCTTAATACGATTAGTATTAAAGAGACGGATGTCGTGTCGCAAGGACTGGTGAATCCGTCTATTGAGCTGCCGATATGCTTCCGCGTCATCAGGAGTCTGCAGTGTCATCGAACGTCGTTCCGCCAAGAGGTCGAGGGTGTGGTCGGTGAGCTTTTGGGGTCCATCTCTTCGACGATGTCTGAAGAATTTAGACCCCACCGTATGGACAGTTTCTACCAACCTGTTGTTGATATCGTCCACTGCAACGCAATCCTCTTGGCAATCGAAGCGATTTGACAGTTCAAGCTGAAAGCTTTCGGGATTCTGTATGTGGGCAGCAGTAGGTCGGAGCGTAGACTTCATCAGGCGGGACCTTTCTAACTTGACGTTTATATTCAATGTGCCTCTAACCATTCGGTGATCACTACCGGTTTTCACCCTGTGGATCACGGAGACATCATTGAATATTTGTCTCTTTGTGGCCATAATGAAGTCTATCTCATTTTTAACGGAACCGTCGGGGCTCATCCAGGTCCACTTCCTATGAGCCGGCTTCTTGAAGAAAGAGTTCATCATAAAGAGTCCCTCTTTCTCAAGAAAGTCGGCCAGCCTCTGGCCCCTCTGGTTCCGGTGCCCACATCCAAATTGCCCCACTCTCAACTCATCGTCGCCTCTTTTGCCCAGTTTCGCGTTGAAATCCCCCATAACAATATTGTAGTGTGTTTTCGAAGCATGTATGGCTCTACTAATGTCCTCATACATTGCTTCCACTTCGTTATTCGGGTGTGCCGAGGTCGGTGCGTAGACCTGTATGACCTTCAACGAATATCTCTTGGATATTCTGAGTATAAGGTACGCGACCCTGCTCGACACACTCGTGATGGCTACAACATTATTTACGAGGGACTTGTGGACGATAAACCCGACACCACCTTGGGACTGCTGGTCGCCCTCCCGGTAATAGAACAAGTTGCCGGATTTCAGGGTTATCGTGTCCTCCCCCTCTCTTCGGATTTCTGATAACCCCAATATATCCCAGTGCAACTTGCCTATCTCCTCTTCCAGCTCAGCGATCTTCTCGTCTGTCCTCAAAGTGCGCGTGTTGTAAGTCACCAGTGACAACCTACGTCGGTGATCCATGTCAAAAGCCCTGGTCGTTCGACGGTGGAATCCCGCCCGGAGATTCTTAGCACCCCTGGCTCCAGCGCTCGACCAGCGCCCGTCGTCCACGCCGGTGTTGCGACTGGAGCCGCCAGGAACTTGGGGCCGTTTTACTTTTTCTGCCATAGGGGGGGGGGGGGGGGGGGTGGACCGTAACCCGCCGCGCTGGTCCAGTGCGTGGTGGCGGGTCGCCAGAGCCTCGTTCGTTGGTCGGCAGGGTGCACCACGAGCCGGTGAGGTTGGCTTGGGTCCCAGAGATGTAGGTTGGGACCCCATACACCCCATACACCCATACATAGTTAAGGTTTAGTACTTACAATACATAAGCAGCTTTGGTTAGGTTGAGTGATCATTGAAACGGGCTGCGTTGTGGCAGACTTGTGCTGAGCAGTTGAACATATGCACAATATGGATTACAAACAGTATGGTAACAACACTAGCGTGACCTTCTCGCCCTCTCCTCACGGGGAGGAGGAGAGCGCGACTACACTAGGGCAAGCAAGAGCATAGGTACTGCTTACAGCGAGAGGATGTACCAGGATTGTATGCACTTACTGTAGGACATGAATAGGCCGCTGCAGTTGTCACTGAGACGTCGGGTACAGTTCAAATAAATAAATAAATGTTAATAAATAGATAAAAGCTGGTCACACAATTATGCAAGGTTCGGTGAACACTTTCAAACAACCTCATACATCGATCTGTGTCGTATAAGACGTCAACACATCGAGGAAGTTACAGCGAACAAATGATATCTAAAGTCGGTGGCACCACCTTAAAAATGTTCACAAGAATTCCACTGACTTGTGACTTGTGGCTCATTTATACAAGGAGAGTTTCTCGAATGCGAATTTCGGTCGAAAGCTAGAAAAACAACTGTTATTATCATGTGATCACTGTTAACCCTGTTATCATCGAGTATTGTATTGTAATTAGCGACAATTGTATGTAATTTGGTCGCATACGAGAATCGTATACAATATTCTCAACCGAACCCTTCGAAAAACTCTCGTTGTGTAAATTAGCCTTTTGGAGATTGAACACTGGTAACTCAATGATTGATCATTGAGTTACATCCAAACATATTTGACCACAGACAATATACAATATACATGTTTAAAGTTTTTAGCTACTATTTACGTTAACTGCAATGTCTTTTTACTTGCCTCTTAATCAATACGGCGACGGTAGGATTTATGCATCTCGTAAACAATAGACAAACAATTAAAGGGCAAAGGTCATTGCTTGATTGGTTACATAGACAGACTTATAGTTCAGTCAAATTATACCTATATCGCACCATGCAACAGATCTGGTACTTTTTTGTGTTGGTTGGGTATAACTTAATTAAAAATCAAGTATTCGACCTCGGCAGATAACCGCGAGCACTGCCACCTTGAAAAACCGCCAAATTTTCAACAATGTTTCTATTTTTGAGAAATATCTCTTAAACAGTGAGTTTGCTGAGAAAATCATACTTTTAAAAACTAAACTAAAGCAATTTTTTTATAAAAGAAGCATAGTGTGTTCTGTATCTGGTAGTAACTCCATATGGCATGAAAACGAAAAGCATCCAGATTATCTCCGGAGAAGAAAAGTTACGATTACTTTCAGCACATTTTGAAACAAACTCCGACATTTGAAAAGCCGTATCTCAGGAATTATATGACATAAAGAAACTTAATTGTAGTCACTTTGTAGAAAATTTACTCTAGTTTAATTTATGAATGTATAACGTTTTCTTAAGACTTTTTCTCTTAAACACACTGCTTGAGAGATATTTCGTAAAAATAAAAAAATCCACGAAATTTTCGACGATTTTCGGCGACGGCAGTCCGCCGAGGTTGAAAACTTGATCCAACCTTTTGCACGGAGTCTCCTTTTTTTCGTACTATTTGACTGAGCTATTCAGTTTCATGGGTTTTATATGGGTTGGTTCTAAACAACATCGCTTGTATACAGGTATGAAAATGTACGAGCAACTGATCGGTAGCGTGTTTATGTACGAGTTCCAGAAAATCAAATAAGCTCTAAAATTCTTAAGGCACATTTCAAGCATTCGTTTACTGGCACTATTTACATTGTGATAGTTAGGTTGCTGGATTCAATCGAAGCAACGTACACTATTATATCTGTGGAACGTACGTCTGTCCGCATAGGACCGTACAGATCCACTTAGCTTAGTTTAGCCAACAACTGTACATACATACGCAGTCCGTTTTCAGTTATGCAACTGAATGTGTTATATCAAATTTAACATACGATCTCCAATTTCATGCTACACTATTTTGTGAAATAGTTGTTTTTTTATTTACATTGTACGTATGAAAGTTTCAAACGGTTTTTTGTTATAAATGCTCTCGTAGTGACGTTTTCAGCAACTACGAAAAATTTAGAACAGTAGAAAAAATTTCGAAAAAAAAAAAGGGATATTGCTTTATAGTTAAATACCGTGTGGTATAAACCGACTTTAAAATAGCATCACCCATCCCTTCCCGTGGGGGTTGTATCAGACATAGGAAGGGATAACAAAACCGGACGCGGCGTTGTTATTCACAAGCGTTGAGTGAGATATGCCAGAGCCCATTCACATCCCATCCTATCCCATCCCATTTTCCCCAATTCTTTCTCCCAATCCATTCCTTAATCTGCAAAGGTAGGCAGTGCATCCGGGAGCGTACCAACGTTTGTCATTCTGGACTTCAGTCTTTGTCAGTCTGTATCGCGGATGTCCATGGGCTACAGTTTCCACTTACCATCAGGTGGATTGAATGCTTGACTACCACCATTTTTCTATTAAAAAATAAATAAAATAAACTACACCAGCTTCAAAAGAGTGGATTTGGCAACCCGCTTGGCCAGCGTGGCGTTTAAAGGAGATCCATCCCTCGTCCACGAGACAATATGAATGAGGATCCATCCACTGACAATCCATCAGTAGACGCAAAAAGAAGTCTGAGACTATTACAACATTTAGTAATATGAACTGAGCCCGAGTCGTGGACTAGCATAGAAAACGATCCACAGGGATAACATTATAGACTGATATCGATGGTTACGAGAACATAAATAATTATTTTAGATGTTAGAACCACACCCCGTAATATATCATTCGTAAAACTTTGTACGGAGCTCAAATGCCGGAGAGTATCAACCATGCATCTCATCTTAATATTATCGCAAGGCAACCAAGCACTTGATCATGTACAAGTTGCCCCAAGTATTTATATTAGTATCATAAATTTATAAGAAGTGAGAGAATTCCGGCACGCACAGCTAGCTCCCCTTGCAAAGGCATAATTAATGGGAGGAAATATTTGAATTAGAGTCAAAATATGTACTTACGCACTAGAAGCTAACAAACAACAAATAGATAACAAACAACTTAAATAAACTATTAGGATGATAAGAAGATCTTTTAATTATTCCCCAGCGGAAATCAAACCTAAGATTCTTTTCACAGTAAGCAGATTTACTACTAAGCTGAACGGATCCTCTTGATTTTATAAGAGAATCCTAATCAACCAAAAATTATAAATAATGGAGAAAAATCTGTCTCTCTTTTTTTCATTGTGAAGTCTGTGAAATTAAATATATTTTAGCGGGTTATTCCATCTATCTCTACCAGTAGGAATATACTATTTATTTAAACTTATTTCCAAAGACAAAATGTATTTACAATAGGCGAACTTAATGCCATATAGCATTACCTTGTAGCATACCTTTGGAGAGAGAATTAACGTACATTGCATTATTTCCACTTATCCCTACTATCTTGATAATAGTAGAAATATGTATGATCACGTTAAAAATGTTTATGAGTTGTTATGAGAATATAAAAAAAAATTATGAGAATGGAAGGGATCCATTTTCGGAAAGAGAATATAATAATTATAAGAATAATTCGAATACACATCGCGAATTATGCTTGGAATCTATGTTAAAAACAAATAAACGTGTATTAATTTGCATGTTTTCAAAAATTTGATTGAGGTGTTAAAAGAACGGGTGGAGGTTTTTACAATGTTGCTTGATTATTACCGATCATGTTGTTTATTATATAAATCCAAAGTACGATAATAGACATTAAGCTACGAAAACTGTTTGTTGTGAGCACTTTTATCAACTTCCCACATTTGTTCTTCACATTCGGACAGACATCTGGAGTAGAAATAGTGGAGTTCTTCACATGGAGTAGAAATATAAGCCTTAAATGTACGCGTTTAAACCCGATTTACAATATATTCAGAATGTGTTCAAAACGCGGAAGTATAAAAAGTTATAATACTTTAAACAGTTTTCGTAGCTTAATGTCTATTATCGTACTTTGGATGAATATGTTGAAAATATTGTTTCAGACTATTAAAATTTTGTACCTATTGACATATATTTTTCTTTTCACTAGTACATTTTTACAGTAGGAATAAGTGGAAGTACAATTTCCATTTATAATTGTATTATCTTTCTTTTTTCCCTACTGGCATTCTGGGATGAGGATGAACTATCGCCCATGGACACTCGGTACATGCCAGCATCAGTCCAGAGTGACAAACGTTGGCACGCCCACGAATGCGCCGCCTACATTTGTACTCATAGATGTAGGAATGAATTTGGTGAAAGGGTTGAGAAAATGGGAAGGGATAGGACAGGATGGGATGGGAATGTGCTCTGACATATCTCCATCACTACCGAAACACGTTCGTACATTGGGAAATAGTACATTTCAAGGTAGTCTTCTGTGAGAGACGGGGTAATGAGACCAGTCGAGTACACCAGCGCCTTATTAGCGAAATACTAATAAGGCCTCGAAATACTTATTAACGTAAATGTAGACAGAATAGCAGAAGTGACGTTAAGTGATGGACAACCTTAAATACCGTGCGAACAGTGACGTGAAATGAATTCCTTTTTACCTGATTGAAGTTTTCAATTACTCCGTCCTTTAGTAAACAAACACCTATTGCATTTAAACAGCAAATTGGCTTCGCGTCTGTCCGAGTTGCTGTGAACACTACACTGTTGTCTTGTCTCTGGTTACTTGTAATCTGTTTGTAATTTTGCCAAGAAACCAAGATGAATAAAAATGAAAATAAAATTCATTTAAATTGGTTGGGGCGCATTTGATATAGAAAACTCCACAGTATCCTTAAAAGTATTACGACGCTGAAGAAGTTTTCAAACTACTGATTCTTTTATTTAAATTTCCACTGCGGTTGTAACTTAATGAAAGGAAAACAAACGTAGACAGCATTCGGAACTTAGTGACGTTGCGAATGGCATAGAAAGCGGTATGCTACTTATCATTAGAGGACCCGATGTCCTACCCGGTATCTTGGTTAGGTACTCATAAATATCTATAGTTAAACGAGGTATGCCAAAATATAAAGAAAATACCAAAAACGGGTCGTAAGCCGTTATGATGAAAATATACAGGAAAAGTTTTCGACAGGACTACCAACTTTTGTTCGCAAGAAATAAAAAATAACACTAATTTTCCTCGCTCCTATACGTTTCGACCTTGAAAAGTTTGTAGGTAATTTGCTACACTAAAACGTGGGTAACGTCAGAGTTCTAAAAAAAACTAGTAGACACTAGTAGATTTGATAAGTTACGTCATAACAAGAGCAAAGTTAAGAAATGTGTCGTAAACAATACTCCGTAATTACGAACGTATTTTTAATATTTGTTTTTTTTATGGACGAAGGCGGCAGACAAGCATACAGTCCACCTGGTGGTACATAGATACTGTCGTCCATAGACATCTGCGAGACATGCCAACATCAGTCCAGAATGACAAACATTGACACGCCCCCGGATGCGCTGCCTACCTTTACAGATTACGGAATGGAGTGGGAAAATGGGGAGGGATAGGTTGGGATAGGAATGGGCTCTGGTATATCTCACTCACTACCGAAACACGTACGTACATTAGGCAAATAAGATAAAGTGGGAAATGCAGTACATTTCAAGGTAGTCTTCTGTGTGAGAGAGGTAATGTGACCAGTCGAGCGCACCCAGAGGATGTTGGATTGCAACGTGCACTCTCCCTCAGACTTGTATTTAAGACTTTTATTTAGACTAGCAGCAAAAAATACTAAATGAGCAGCAAAACAAACTATTTTTGAATAACTCAATATTTTTCTTATTCGGTCCGGTTTTTCCATTGTCACCAGAGAACATAAACCTTCAACACGCTGCCATTATTTACTGCCCATTCAAAACTGTCTGCTGCTAATTTCATTATTTCTCACAAAGACGGTATGTCAAGGATCTTTATTATGCTAACTATAATTTCGAATTACAAAGTCCTCATATTCGTTCAGTAAGTACGAGTACCTAGTTCAATTGAACAATATTTACTATTACTTAAAATAACAATATAAATCAGTAATTCGCGGTAATTACATTGTTTGACCCCATATTGAAATTTAAATATAAATGGGGGCGTGACGAGTTCTGAATCAAATCACAGTTTAGGATGGTTGCATACAACAGGAATTAATTTCGAAATTTGGCTTTTAAAAAACCTTTGGCCAACTATCATATCATTCCATACTATGAGCCTGTATCTTTCCATTCCTGGAGTAGGCCTCTCCTAAGGACCGCCACTATACACGGTCTTCTACTCTTCTCATCTAGTCATTACCAGCGACTTTATTCAAGAAGTCATTCCACCTGGCCGCAGCAGTTCCCACCCTACGTTTCCCGGTACACGTCCCAGAGGACTCGTCTCCCCCATCGGTTATCGGTCCTGCAGCATAAATGGCTTGCACACTGCCACTTCAGCTTACTGATTGGTGAACGTGTGTGAGCATTTTCGTGTTTCGGGACCGGAGCCTTGAATCTGTAGCGAACCTGCGAAGTTCACACACGGATGCCATAATCAGAGAAGCAGGTGGAAGTAGGGGCTGTTCAACACCGGCCTTTTTTTTTATAGATTAGTGGGCGGATGAGCAAGCGGTCCCACGTGATGGTAAGTGTTACCGCCGCCCATGGACACCTGCACCACCAAGGGGTATGCGGGCGCGCCGCCGACCTTGTAAAATCCTATTCACAGCTCTCTTGAAGAACCCCATACATTCATTGTGACGTCAAGCCCCATAAAGGGGAGAGTTAAAAAAATAAGTCGGACAAGTATTTGAACGGCGCGTTACTCGATTTAGTCCGAATAACAGCGAGGTTAGTACGACCATTGGTCAAGTATTCGTTAAAATATCATGTATTGGTCTTCAATGTACAGGCAAAAATCTAACGGAAATTGATAATGAAATATTTCATTGAGTTTACTTTAACATAAATACAAAATGCAGGTAGATATAAATACCCAACTGTACTGAATGATGTTTGCCTAAAAACTACAGAAAACTCGGACGGATTCGAAACAAGTTTTTTTCAGGAATCGTGATCAATTATAAAATCGGATTCGTCACCCTGACAAAATCAAATGGATTGTCTGCATTGAGTAATCATCAATGATATTTCGAGTTTTGGGGGATCTGATCAGGGGTACTGGTAGTGCAGCTCTTTATGTGTCCGAAGAAATACCTCCGATGTTTTGACACATTGATCAATTTTATTTTATAATCAACGTATTCAGGTAAAATCGATCTTCAACAAAAGAGAAAAATCAAGCATCAATTAACCACGAAATAGTTGTAATTTATTGTATTATTATAGTATGATAAAAACTTTATTGAGTCTACACTAAATAAAACAAAGTAAATGAAAAATGCACACACTATCATTCTGAATGACGTTAGTTTATAAGCTGAAGAAAAATCGTAAATTTGTGGCGTGTTCTAGTCATTGCACCCGTATGTAAAGAACGCCTCTAGGAATCCGGATCCTGATGCCTGAGGTGCAAACAGGATTGCAGGGACGAAATCGAAGCGTGCAACTACGTTGTTATTCGAGCTTCAGGCTAATTCGTGATGTACGAGTATGTAACCGGCCTTTTAAATATTCCCTCTGTGTAGGAAAACAAACGTATGATTTAACTGAATTTTGTTTCCGTTATCAGTAGCTAGGGGAGGTTGATTTACACGGCGCCTGATCGCGGGCGAACCCATCGGCTATCTCGAAGTGAAAACAACGAAAATAATCACGGTTATCTCTAAACGCATAAAAAGAAAACAAGCCCGCAGAGAAACGATTTCGATAAACAATCTTGCAGGCCTTGTACAATAGTGACTCGGCCGCGAGGTTTAGTAGCACTGAGTCGCGAATGTGTAGGCTCTAGAGATTCAACTACGTTATAAAAGCAAAGTTACATTTAATATTAACGTAATTCGCGCGGATTAAGCACCTACTAATATATCAGTAATAGTAGCGTAGCTCTTATAGCGTAGCGATAAGTTACTGATGCACGATATAAAAGCTCATTTACACCACGTGAATTTCGTAGGAAAGGTCTGTCAAAAACTAGTATAAACAACTGTTAATATCGTGTGATTGTTATAACTGTTATCATAGAGTTTTTATCACCATGTGAATAATAGTAAGCGAGAATCATATGAAGTTTGGTCGCATACGAGAATAGTATTCAATATTCTCGGCCGAATCGTTCGAGAAATTCTCCTTGTGTAAATGAGCCTTAACTCTCTAATTGAGGGGGAGAGTCACGCTGCAATCCAACAGCCGCTGTGAGCACTCGACTGCCCACGTTACCCCTCTCTCACAGAAAACTACCTTGAAATGTACTGCATTTCCCACTTTATCTTATTTCCCTAATGTGCGTACTCGTTTCGGTTCGGTAGTGAGTAAGATGTACCAGAGCCCATTCCCATCCTATCCCTCCCCATTTTCCCAACCCTTTCTCCAAATCCATTCCTATATCTCCAAAGGTAGGTAACGCATCCGGGGGCGTGCCAACATTTGTCCTTTTGGACTAATGTTGGCATGTATTGCGAATGTCTATGGGCGACAGTATCCACTTACCATCAGGTGGACTGTATGCTCGTCTGCCGCCTTCGTACAAAAAAAAAATATACTCGTTTACATACGCAGCTAAGCCACCAATGTGTAAAGGTCTTTAGAAATATACACCAAAAATAATGTATAGCATGACAATGCCAAATTTAACAGCTCTTACAAACAAAGAAAACGATTTATTTTACAAAAAAAATATGCTATACAAAATATCGTAGACGAGTAATTATAAATGAAGATAAAACTCGGTCGGACCTGTCTCTCCCCATTAATCTTTCGCTACAGAAATTGAAAATCAAGGATGGCAGGTTGGAAAAAAAGAACGAACGTTTTTCCAGGACGAATTAATTACGAAGACGGTGCGGGCCGACTGTACCAGTATATTCAATTTAGCCGCGGCCTCGATTCCTTTTAAAAAATACGGATGAAAATTTTGGTTAAAAAACTTTTTATGCGTGTGCCATACATAAGATAACCCTTCAGAGTCTTATGGAAGTATCAAAAGAGAATTGACGTTTCATGGTTCCTAGTAGAAAAAAAATAAAGAAGTCCATGTCCATCATGAAAAAACCGAATGTTGACAATTATCTAACAAATTTTAGTTCAAAGCATCCAGCATAACACACCCACGCGCGTAACGGTTCGCAACCCAAATGAAAGCAAGTAGGCAGTAGGTAGCTAGGGGCACGGTATATGCCAGGATTTAGGTGCCTATGTATCTAGATATTCGTTTAAAAATTACATTAATTTGTCAGTGCAAAACCAATAGAAGTATAGTATAGTTCAACTTAGTAAGTTTATATAAGTAGTCCTGAACTACATAAACAGAAGTGGGCGCGTTCAATTGTCAAAGAATTAAGCAAGCGAGTATGGATAGCTTTATGCACATACGAATAAATTAATCACCAATTTTGTATTTCAAAGTAATAAAATACATGTTTTTTTTAGTTAGATAATAGCTTTAGTGTACTGATTGACATATAAAAAGATTATGCAATGTTTTAGAACATTTATAGAGGGAGGGTAAAAATGCCTAGTTCATTACCGTCGAGACAAATAAAGAGTGGAAGATGTGTCTTTTCCTGCCCGGGGTAAAGTCGGCAGCACAATCGCAAAAGCACTGCATCAGGATATAACTTTTATCACCGCTTCTTACTTGGAGTAAAAGAATTCATAAGAGTGTTGTCAATTATGATATAGTTAATAGTTGAATTACATACCACCCGCAACGGACTTCATAAACCGCGAATGTCATAATGTAGTGCTACTATAACATTTTTTATAGAAAGGAAGTGGCATGTGGTCAGACTTGGTGATAAGTGGATACTGTCACACATGGACATCCGTGAATACATCCCAACATCGGGTTAGGTGGCAACTAGCACGATCAAAAACGGGTGAAAGGGCGAGTTTACCACATTTTGGAATTGCTGGTGGTCAACTGGCCCAGGAGCAATTCAAACAGCAGGCCAGTTTAATCTTACAAAACAGATAGGTGGATAAAATGAAATTTATCAATGACTATTTTTTACATTATGTAGTCTTGAAAAGGGACATATATAAATAACATAGTAATAACATATGTGTATGTATATGTGTATACATATCTATATATAATCTATCTATATAAATAAAAACGTAAACGTTCGTTTGTTCAAAATCTTAAATCTCCGAAAGTTCTTCACAGATTGCTTTGAAATTTTGACACAACGTTGCATTATAATACGCGCGTTTTTATATACCTATCACAAAGTAAAAACATGTTTTTTACTCAAAAAAAGTTTAAACGCCATCTATTGGGCAGCCACAGCAACGCGTGGCCGGGTACAGCTAGTGAGTAATAAAATCTTAATAATAAGTACTAACATAGTCTATAAGTTAAAATTGTTATTAAGACTAATGATGATGGAATGATATATGGATCTTGTGGTCTGAAATAAATGAATTATTATTATTATTATAGATATAAAATCCTGAAAAGTGGTTTGGGTTTAATTCGTCTCTATCTATTTTCATATTTATCTATACTGTATATATATTATCTATACTGGGTCACTGTTTGAATTCCTTCTGGGCCGTTGACCACCAGCAATTTGAAAAAGTGCTAAACTCGCCTGAGGGTAAATTTTTGAGCAGGCCATTTGCCACCTAAACCCCAACATCAAGCAAGAATAATAAACTGTGACACACACCAGTGGATTGGTGAAAAGGATTGGATACGATAGGGAATTGGAAATATAAAATAATAACCTCATCTAATTAGGAATATTACCCATACTTTTTTATCGGATATATTAAGGTAGTTCCCATTTGTTCTATAGAATTGTGACGTCTTAGAACTGTTAAGGTTTATGTCCCAATTGTTACATAATCCACGGTTACATCCACATAATGGTTACATACGTGGTGTCCCTAGTGAATTACTATTGGAGGCCTGTGCTATGTAGTGGGACATTGATATCAAAGTTACATGGTAGAAGAAATGAGTTAATTCTATCATATATGTGAATTTGTTATATCATGTAACAATTAGAACAATAAATCTTAACAGTCTTATGACGTAAAAGTTTTATAGAACAAATGGCAACCTCCCATACATATTACCATAGGATAAATCATCTGCCTTCTATTTCACAAAACAAAAAACATTTGAACATCGAATGTGAGTAAAATACGGTATTTTATTCTGTCAGATTGTCTAACGTAATATTAATGCGCGCCGTTATCAATACGTGTTGCGGCGTTGCCTCCGGCACATTCATCAATCAGGCAACCGCTGAACTCGTTACTGAGTTCCGAAACGGCAATGAGGCCCGTTCAATATGTTTGTAACAACTTTTTAGATCATTCACTTTCGCCTGAAAGGGGCCGGCTTCTGTACAAACTTGTTTTATTACTAGTTTTTATGAAAGTACTGCTGGAAAATTAATCAGATATGTTTTTTACTTTGTATTAATTTCTTAATTTTTATTGGAAACACATTTTCGGTGGTAAATCATACAAATAATTTATTGATCATCTTGATAAACTGTTCTTATGAACTACATTGCCATACCATACCGTGCCAGCAGCCTGTTTCTCCAGTGCTGGATAGGCATCTCCCAAGGACAGCCAACACACACGGTCTTCACACACGCCTGGATGAATCCAGCCACTACCATCGGCTTTCATCAAATCGGCAGTTTACCTGGCTGGAAGACGACCCACTCTACTTTACAATATTATAAACTTATTATTTGGTTTTGGTATGGATTTAGATTCGTAAATTCGCAAAAAGATTAATTTCTTCGCACAGAATAATTTAAGCAATGAAAGTCAATGTCAACGATTAACAACTACTATAACATTTGAAGAGCGGTAATAGCCAACAGTTATAATTCCCTGTTCTCTATTGATGACCAGAGAGTAGAGAGTTTCTACTTAAATACCGTTTTTTACCACTATCACTAGCTCGACGATGAAGCAAAATTTCGTAAAAAAACCAGCGTCTCCGAGAATTACAAAAATAATGTGGTATTTGTGCCCAAGATATAAGAGGGTCGTGCCCTGTAGTCATAGGCTAATACCGATAACAATTTTGTAACGTGTAAGCTAAGCAAAATAAGAGAAGAATTCATATTCATGTTTCGCTGCGTCAAAAAGTAGACGTGAGTTATAAAAAGGCTTGCTGAATCCAATATCTGAAGGAATATTTAACTCATATTTCACTTCATCAAAAACATTTTTGTCAAAGACTTCACGCTCAGTGAAGATAATAAGCTAAACAACGCGTCGTTTAATAGAAATTGAAAACAGGAAGTTAATCAGAGCCGTGCAACAGACGGTGTGACTAGAGGCAGCTAATTAAACGGGTCAGGCGTGCCTGGGGCCGGGGTTCGAACAATATGAAATTAATAGGGGGGACTTTCATTTTTAGCAATGATACATGAAAGTATAACACTGGACTAAACAAGCATCCGAATAACTACAATTTTGCGGTTCGCTGTTATTTTTGCAGTTTTATTATTATTGCAAAGGTATTTGTCGTCACTCGAATGCTTACTTAGCCAATACTTAATTTGTATCCTATTTACATACCTCCAAGTACCATTAACTCTAAAACCACAGACATGCCCAATAAATAGCCCAATATATGCCCAATGTTGTATATATATATATATATATATATATATATATACAGCTGTCCGTGTGTTTTTTCATATCCCATTTTTAGGGATATAAATAAGTGTTATATAAGTAAATAAAAATGTATTTGTAGCGCCCATCTCTTAACGATGTAAAATGAAAAAAGTTCGTAATTGAACCAAATCGGTTCAGCAGTTTTAAAATTACGACAATTTAATTTGGTAAATTTAAAAAAAAACATTCACCAAACATACATCATCCGTGAAGTCACCAGATATCCTTTTACATCATTTTGTAGCTATATCATGTATGACATTATCAGACGCTAAGGTAATAAAGAGAATGTCGCATCCATTAATTTCGTATTTGGTCGAAGAACTAACTACTAGTCAACTGCGAGTGTCTTAACACTGCCGGCTTCAATTGCTACAAATTTGATAAATAGATAGATAGGTAACGTTGTTCGTGTCTCATCTTTCTTCTGTTGACAAAACCAAATTGAAGGCTGTAGTTAGAGTATTTTTCGACAAATTTCTTCTAACTACGAACATACATAGTCCACGTCAATACTCAATCATATTATGTACACTGCAACAATGGAATCATGGTGCTGCTGAGGCTGCAGAGATTCTTCAACCCGTTTGAAATGTTCGCAGAAACAAATGTGGTTTGCCACGGATAGTCCCCAAACAAGTAGCTTCCTCATAATTCGATTTCGCTGCACTTCCAATACCATACTGAAGACGCTTGCAGATACGATGGGTAAATCGTATCACCAAACACTGGGTCGCTATCCATCTAAACAAATAAATAAATAATCGATGCAATTATTTAATTAATATGTAGGTTAAATAACAAGACATAGACCACGTAACCGCGATCAACCCTTTTTCCTGCACTCCAGTACATGGGCCTCTTCATGCACATTGACGCATGAGGGATGTATGGCGTTAAAATACCACGCTAGCCACGAATGTGACCACGAGTTTGTATTATACAAACATAAATGTAGATATGAGTATTAGAATATTTCCCTTACATTTTATGAATGAAAGACTAGACTCCGTTGGCTGGGTCACGTGGAGAGGATGAGGGAGGATCGCGCCGTAAAGCAAACTTGTGCAGGACAATCAAGTGGTCGACGACCGGTCGGACGTCCTGAGTAGGTACCGCTGGAGCGACGAAACGGAGAGGGACCTGCTAGAGCTCCAAATATCCTGTTGACACAAAGCTGCGCAGTACCGAAAAAGATGGCGTCTTGGTGTCGGAGGACAAGATCCACTTCGAGTCACTGAGCTAACGGAGTAAGTAATTAAGTTTTGAATGAACCTGATTTAATATAAAAGGAAAGGAGAATATGTGCAATTTTTACTACTGGGTCTGATTTATTGACATTTTTTGCAATTATTTTTACTCCATTTTTAAGTATTTAAAAACAGAAGGTGTATTCGTATTTACAAGTATAAATAATGTTTTATTATGTCATTATTTCACTATTTATGTACGTAGTTAAATTAGTAAGTCATATTTTTTATAAGTTTGCTTCAATATTTCAACTTCATTAAAGCGTACGTCAGTTATAATTGTTCTTTTATAACAAGACTTAATTTGAAACTTGAACTGTCCAAGTATCGAATGTAAATTCGAGAAACTTGTGAAAATTAACGTTAGTTAACTCGGTAACAATTGTTGAAGATCCACTCAGTAGACGGGCGTCAAAAGCACGATCTTCTTGTTGCAGTTGAACTTCGCGATTCACTATTAACACGAAGAGTTAAAGACTGGAATGAAATGTATTTTCTGTCTTCAAAACTCTGTCTTTTAACTCTACAGCCCGGGGTGGGCCTTGGCCTGATCCAGCAAGTTTTTCCAGCTCATTCTGTTCTTGGCCTTCGTCCTCCAAGCTGTAAATCTAACCGCTTTAAAATCTCTGTCGATTCCATCCAGCCACCTCAACCGCGGCCTGCCACGATTTCGAGGTCCCTCCGGTCTGCTCGTTAGGAGTTTTTTTAGCGGTCTTTCCTCATCCATGCGCTGCACGTGTCCAGCCCATCGCATCCGACCAACATTAATATGTCTTACTATGTCTGGTTCTTGTGACATGACATAGAGCTCATGATGCGCATTGTAACGGATGCGCCATTGGTCCCCGCATTTTACGGCTCCATATATTTTTCGGAGAATTTTCCGTTCAAAGGCCCGGAAGCTATTTTCATCTTTTTTAGTTAGAACCCCGTATTTCGAAACACATGTCAGCATAGGTTTTAATAAAGTTTTATACAGCATTAGCTTTAGGTTCTTGGACAATATTTATGACGTCAAGTATTTTAGCAGTCCTAAATAGCACTTATTAGCGGCAAATATTCGTCGCTGTATTTCTGCACTAACATTATTGTCATTAGTTACTAACGTACCCGGGCACACAAACTCATTGGTCTTAGGCTGCATCCTGCTATTGCGACTTTCTCTTGTTGTTGCCTTTGCACGCTCTTTGAACTACCATGTAAATGTTTTGTTGCTAATTCGTTCTATGTCCACTCCTTCATGGCTGGGAGAGTCCTTCCTACAAAGTCGATGTGATCTGCGTATCCAAGCATCTGCATGGATTTATTATATATTGTGCCTGTAGTTTCAACTTTGGAATCGTGGATGCTTCAAAATTACGATCTTCAATGAACTCTTTTATACGACAATATTAATTAAATTACAATATTAAGAAGTAAAATACATACCTATGGTTTATATAACAATATATTATTATTATTATTTCTATTGAGCGCGGCCTCGCTCGCATGGATTTAAAAAAAAACGTTAAAAACCTAGCGTGTTTATTCTTGTTAGGTACTTTTATTTATTAATTTTGATAAATTTAAATTAAAAAATATCATGCCTCCTTATAATATTCAAGTGATTCGATAAAATTTGACATGCTGTAGCCTCCTGAGATAATTTAGAACAAAGATGAAACACGTGTTTAATTATTTGCGTCGTAGAATATTTATCCAAGTTTGAAGTTAATAGAACACCTCGTTTCACCCCTTAAGAGGTTGAAATTTGAGAAATCTCTTCTTAGTAAATCTTTTCCTCATAAAAGAAAGCTAGTGTCCAAACTTCATTTTTCTAGCTCTAGAGGATTTAGCTCGACGTTGATGAATCAGTCAGTCAGTCAGGACATTTCTCTTTATATGTATAAGTAGATAAATAGATGTGACGTACAATATAGAGAATAACTATCGGTACTTCTTTGCATTCGAGTAAGCAAATATTACATTTACATTTTATTAGTTTTTACCCGCGGCTTCTTCCACTGCTCACAATCCCACGGGAACATTAGTTTTGTAATATTCATTTCGTAGTCCCCAACAAGGTGTACATAAAATTTCAGCTCGTTAAAAATTTAAATCCATCCGTCTCGTTGATGCATGGCAGCATTTCAAACAAACAAACTCACATCGTTTCTTTTATCGAATAGGATAAACATATGTATTCGTTTTATATTTTTTTTAATTCTATTCGGTGTATTCAGCGTTTTCGGCATTGTGGCATTGTGTTTCAAATGATCTCTAAATGTGTCTCACCACTGGGCAAAGGTCTTCTCTTTTCTCCAAGACCCGATAGCCAATGTAAACTTTGGCTAGTCAGTTAAATTAAATCAAAATCACTCCGCGATCTGATAACAGTCTGCCTCTGCGTCGGCTTCCAACTTGCGGCATCCATTCGGTGGCGATTTTTACCAACTTTGAGGAGTACATGCGGTAGAAGTGTCCAGCACAGTCACAACAAAGCACAGGAATCTTGGTATCAGTCAAGTTTTGAAGTGTAGTTCAGTATCAAATTACTTACAATAAATGAGGATACAATAACCGCAACCAGCCCTTTTATCGCCCAATGCTGAATATGGGCCTCCACATGCACATTACCTTGTACACGAAGGATGTACGGCTTTAATACGCCATGCTGGCCAAGTGGTTTGGCAAGTCTCCTCTTTTAGAGGTAGTATAGTTCCTCAGAGTTTGTGGTAACGGAGTTATTATTCCTTAGGTGCGTTTTACGACACCCTAAGAAAGATTCGACAGATACTTATCTGTATTTACAAGTCAAAATTTCAAGTAAAAAGGTAAAATGACCAATTAAATAATAATTCAAAATTTCGTCAATTCATGTCCGATAGAAAGTATTGCGAGCTCTTCCAGTGAAACACAATATGTCTTATGTAAACAAGTCGAAACATCTTTTAATAACAACTTCTTAACATGCCCTTGGGAGATGTTCGATGTACCTAGTCTGTAGTTCAATTATCCGAGGATTTCGTTCTACGAAATGTTAGTGCGAATCTCTTCAGCACATGGTACGTTTGTACAGAAAAATATTGAGGAATGTTTTTTGGACAAAGTAGGTACTTATATCTTCTTCAAGCACTAACTTCTATCATAATTGAATCAAAATGTGTCGTATATCCAAAGGTTGACTAATAAAGAATGCTTTAAGGCATTAACATCGCCTTTTGTACGATATTGTGCAATGAAGTGTAAAGATAAATAAATAAATATCCACTTTTTGTAATTTAACAAATAATAATTAAACAAACAATTGAAAGCTAAACTTTTGAAAGAAAGAAGAAAGAAAACATTTTGGTGACTTTTGAAAACAATTTGTCTGATAAGTTCACGCATGCTATCTTTTTCCTTACGTTGACAAGACAAAAATATACGCACCATATTAATACATATTTAGTGAATGTCACAATCCAAGTTTATAGTGTATAATGATTAAGGTCACAATCATTTTATCAATTGTCTACTATAATTTGTACTTAATATACGTAGGTGACACTGATCTCAAAAATGAAATCACATATAAGGATGGAAGTTGTATTATTGCTTTTCGATGTATGCTCCGCGACAATCGATACACTTTTTATGCGATTAAATCATTGTGTGAAGCATTCACACAATGGTGATGCTCACCCTTCTTTAGGCACCTCTTCAACAGCCGTTTGGAAGGCCGTTACTGCCTCTTATGCATTCATAAAACGTATTCCACTGAGTTTATCCTTAATTTTAGGAGTAAATAAAAATCACGGGGCGCAAGTTCGGTACCTTATGGCGGATGACGCATTAACTGTTATTACAGAACTCAAAAATTGCTTCTTTTGTCTGGCGGAGTGAGTTGGGGCATTGTCGTGATGGAGGGTCATTCTCCATAGTGATAGTCTTCTTTGACTTCCAAAACACAATTCCAAAACAGCAAGCACGCAGCTGTGCACATACCAGTTCGTAGTTACTGCTCTTTTATTTTTTAAAGTTATAGAAGCAATGTGACCCGATGTGCTAAAGAAGGAAGCAATCATCTTCTTTTCAACACTCCGTCCTTTCTTCATTTTCGTCAGCTACTCTTCGAAAGGAAAGACCCGCTGCGCAGATTGCCTCTTAGTTTCAGGCTCATAACAGTAGATCCAGCTTTCATCACCTGTTACTTCCTACTCGTATATCCAAAAAACAGCATTAGATTGAACATTGTCAATTTTTTCAAGCATTTGGAGACACCATTCCACGCGGCAGTGTTTTTGAGCTTCGCTCAAATTGTGAGGAATCTATCTGGCACAAAGCTTTCATACCCGTGGGTGATCGTGTAAAATCGTAATGGTTTGAACTTGACTCATACCAATACCTAATGATACCCGTATCTTCTTATATGTCGTTCGTTTGTCTGCTTCAATCGTAACCCGCACAATTTTGATGTTTTCCTCCGTCACCATCGTAGCAGGACGCCCTTCTCTAATATCGTCACTGAGCTGGGTACGACCACGTTTAAATTCACTGAACCAATTATAAACAGTGGAACTAGATGGGGCTTCATCACTAACTGCTTACTTAAGTCTTTCATAACTTTGTTTCTGATTTAGACCGCAACGAAAGTCATAAAAAAATATTGAACAGAAATATTCTCTAGTTAAATTCATTTTTCCGCAAACACTTAATATTCCAGTTGCCGCCAGAAATAAAAATAAATGACAGCTTTGAAAATTTAATGGCTTTTGACAAGCAAAGAGTACCATTTTCGAAATTCGATTTTTTTTTTATTGTAATGGTAAAGTAGCCATTTCTAAGGACTTTTCGTTTGTTTTGGGTATTAATATTTTATATTTTTACATAACTGCTACATATTTACTCTTAATATTGTATATAAAATTCATTGATAATAAAGAAAATCTATGTGCGGTCTCCGCACAAGTTATATCTGTGCAAAACAAAAAATAACATTTTCTGTATCCACATTTTCACACTAAATATTTCTTATACTAGGTATACTTATCTTGTTCATAGATTCTTTATCAGGTTCCCGATCTTGTGTGGCCTCCTAACTAGACATAATCAGTAGGTACTAGCAGAAATCCGCTTAGGACTGGTTCATCCATCATTCAGACGCTTGTCTGCGTCGACCCGACCTCACACCTCGACGTGAGACAGAGCTCTTCACGTCCCTGCAAAATGTCACTTAATTTATTTATGCCCGATTAACTCTCGTCTGCTTTGTAACAGGCACTTAAAATTTTCATTTCTTATTTCTTATCTTTTATCTTTTTTGTATAAATATGAAGATATTCTACTCGTATATCACATTAAATAAATGTTGGAGTAACAAAATTTACGTATTTACTTAGTCGTCCTGGGAACTTAAGAGTTTTGTTTATTAATTATTATAACCTAACTGCCTGAGGAAGGAACAAAGCCTTTAAATATCTAAATAGGACTTTACACGAAAGTTACTTCCAGCAAGCCAGGCGAATTCTAATTAGATTAGACGATATTTTAGGCAATTTGGAATGTGTTAAACCTACAATGAACAATAAGTTAAGCAACAATAATAAGTATAATTTTGAAGTTACGCGCCAGTTTATTTTAATAAAACCGTCATTGAAAATTTTCATTGTAATGGCAATACTTCTGCAAGTTTTGAAAAATGTTCACATTGTACATTTAAATGCCGTTTGTTTCTATGCCATACATTATGGCACGTGGCACGTAACCGTACTTAAACTTCGCACTTTGTTACGAACTGTTTCATATTCACTAGTAAAGTTGGAACACAGCGAACGTGGCAAAGATATCTACTTTTATCAACTCAGTTGTGGTGGGAAGCAGTTTCCTCGTTCCAGTCTACTATATTTTCTTGGCAAATCGTGGAAGCGATCATGTGGCAAAACGCTCTTATGGATTTGGCCCGGGGGAACTTTGACTTGGGAGTTGGCTACTACAATTCCCAGTCGCGGAACGACGACGATGTGTTTGAGAGCAAAACGATGTTCCAATGTTACTAAGACGCGGATGTAAATGTTATCGCCGAAACGCTTCCGAGGTTTTGTATTTCGTTAACTGCGCAAGTAAGGCGAAATTTAATGAAATTGTTTTACCAGCAGCATTGTGCACTTCTCTGTTCAGTTTCTTCGCATATGCATAATTGTAACAATTTATTGCTGAGTTCATTTTATTATTTTCTTCTTGCTTTTAATATTTCAATAATTAAATGAGCAGCAGAAAATGGTGAATGGGCGCAAATCCATAGAAGCAAATATAAAAACGTGTTAAGTTTAAATTCTTTGGTGACAATTATGAAATAGAAGGTCCGAGAAGCGTATCTCCGTGAACACGTGGTTGTGACATTAGTAAGCAATTTAAAATTATTGAGGTACTTTAGTTTTAAAATTATTTAGGTGCAGTATCATTGATCATGATTTGATGTTTATGATCCTCGTTTAAATACAAGCCTATGTTTATTATGTTATTATGATAACGATTTCGTTTTAAACAATGCGAAATAAAAAATAATTTTGCAATAATTAGCAAGCGATTCAGTACTTTGAATAAATATAATTGTACAGCAATGAGAACTCCTTTCTCTTGAGAAATTCTTGAAATAGTTCAGTCGAAAGTTCTAAATAGCTGGCTAATATTTTACTGGCTAATGACCCGTTAAAAAGAAGTGACAAAGCATGTTTAACGAAACGCAGCGGGTTAGGCGACAGAGTACGAAGTACTCTATCGGGCTAATTTCGAGCGGACCGCACGAAATTTTCCGCTCGATAACTTTGCCTTCTGCTTTCTAAATTTAATTATATTACGTGCGTACGTACCCTTATACACCTGAAACATGAAGTAAAAAGTGCTATTTTTGGAATTTTTCTCCATAAATATGTCAGTCTGTATGAACGCGCATCACGCAAAAACCACGGAACGGATTTTAATGAAACTTGGCATATTTGTAGCTTATGTGTCGTGTTAACATTTAGGGTACTTTTTATTCTGATCAATTATAAAGTTACCACACATATTTTGACGTCTACGCGCAAGAAGTCACGGGCACTGCATGTTTAAAAAAACTTGTAGAAACTGTAATCCAATAGCATTTAAGAACAAACGTATTCTGTATAAAGTTTTAAAGAAGCGAGCCAAAAAATGTGCAAGAAACGCTCACTCGGCAATATGTGAGTGAAGCGTTTAACGACGTCAGCATAAAGATAATAGGAAAAAGTTAAATTATGTCGATGTGGCGTCTGAGGACGGATCTCGGCGACCGCACCGCAGTTACTACGCTCCGCGGTTATAAAAGTTGAATTTATGGCCCGAATTATTCCAGTCTCTTCCCTAATTTCGCTACTTTTCTACTGCTCGTGTCCAGGTGCATGATATGAAGTTAACTTTTTTAAATGGACTAAAGGGGGGGTTAGCTGTAGACGCTCCGCTTGGTTACTTTCGTTTTATTGGACTATTTCGTTTTGATTTGTTGGAGGGGAGAATTTTAATTGTTTCAGACTTTCCGACGGAAAATTTGAGTTATTGACGATTAAAGTTAAATAAGCAAAGTTTCATAGAGAACGTATTGTCATTATTAATACGAGTTGGTCCATTATTAAACTCCATAAAAGTGAAAATGACTTATAGGTAATCATTATTGAATAATGGCCGATTCAATTTAATTGCAAGGATTTGAAATCGAAAAACGCATCGTTACTCATCTCATCCCATTATATTCCTCACTTCCTATCCCATCCTAACAAATCCCATCAAGTAGAAAGTATAAATAGAATAAAAGAACCACCATATCTCCATTATACTCGTATTATCTTCCTGTACTATCCATCCCATTAAGAGGAAGAATGGATAGAGTTATACCGTTATACTTCCTATCCGCCCCATCCTTCCCGATCATTTTTTGCAAATCCACTCCTAAATTTTCAAAGGTAGGCGGCTCATTCGGGACTTGTCAACGACAGTCGTTCCTGACTGGTATTGGCATGGACTGTTTCTCATAGGCACCCTATGGGAAACAGTATCTATTACGACCATATATCAAATCCTTTCTTTCTATTAAAAAACTTAATGCGTACCTATTTGTGCCAGAAAGTCTTGTATTAAGAACTATATCTTGAGAACTAATCATAGTAAAATTCATGCGTTAAGAATTTCTTGAAGGCATCGGGTCGTTGAGTAAATAATATTCAGGCTCGCTATTTACTTACGGCCGTTCGTCCTGAGAACGACGCGGCCGCGCGCACCACTGATTTTTCTGACAAACAAAATGGTAGTTGAAAATTCCTCTGTTTATTGCCTATTTTTTCGAATCAATCTAAAGGCTATGTTTATCTATGTATATCTTGTCACAGTGTACGTAAGAAACCTCAGATTAAATAAACAAAAAAAAGGGCAGATAAAAAAAAACCGTTTCTATTCATGTTTAATAAAAAATTATATGTAATTAGATTTTTTGCGAATTACCGAAAATCATGAATTTATTTTACATATATGTACAGTTCAATATCAAATTCTACACAAGATTCTAACATTAATTTAACGCTTTAATTATTCCTATAGCCATTATAATAATGATGTGTATCGTCATAGTCGACGTAAAAGCAAGCGTGGAATTATTTTACGTATTAGGCCATCGATATGTCAATAATTCAGTAAACCCAAACACATGTTGTCTAATCCCATTGGTTGGATGCGGCTAGCCTTCCGACCGGTCGCGACATTGAGTAAGGGCCCGATCAGGATTACTCTATCGCCCACCCGAACCCGCTTTATTAAGACAAATACACAAGCATTTTTAACACGGAAATGTTTGGTAACATTCGACAAATTTATTTATGCGTGTATGGCGCTGATGACGCTTTACTTGCTAGGCAAAAACCTTTTCCACGCCGTACAATGGACCATCCAACCGATTCCAACTATCCTGCTAACATAACGCGTGTTATGTCAGTAATTGTCAATTCAAATGAAATGGTTTACATTTCTTCCGTGCGTCGACAAATAATATTATAATTAATTTAATGTTAATAATTTCAGAAAATATACTATTTGTATCGCCCGCGCATAAATTTAGTTCACGTCATCGCTCGCGCATCTCCCCCCACACTACCCAGCTGTAACAGACAAGCAGAGCTGGTAGCCGGCATTTAAATTTTAAATGATGATTGGGGCATATCGCATTTCGTATAACAGCTAAGTCAAACGTAAAATAAATGGCAGTTCCGAATTTCGGCGCACGCAAATATAACTTTGTCATAATGCATGTTTGAATTGATGACCAAACGTAATACTAGCGCGATATTTTGTGATAGATGGACGTTATAAATTTGGAGTCAATAGCGATCATGGCCGCATTAATTTTAGGCTTCAAGTCTAGAGATAGCTGAGTAGAGTAGACTTTATTGTGTTCAATTTTCAGTGACGCCATTTTATTTAGTAAAAACGAGCAAATGTGACAAAGCACAAAAGCTAATGTGCGCAAGGTAACAATGTAACAAACCAAATAGTACTTTAAAATACTATATACATACTTACTTGTAATATATAAATAATTGTAGATTGCATGCGCTTCGATCGAGGGTCATGCCTGGACATCGATAAACAAATGATATCAGGATTCAGTAAACGTTGAAAAAAAATGTGAAAGCAATCCTGAATTTATTTATAAGAAAATTAAGAAATTATAATGATTTGAAAGGTGACCCTCAATCGTAATAGAGGTTTTACCGAGAGATCTCAGCAAATACATTAAGTAGAAGTCTGGATCCAGTACTGATTTCTAGTACAAATTTGTTTGAAACTTTTTACCTACAGTGCAGGAAACAACTATGACACAAAAAAATATTCTAAAGGTATTTTACAACTTTTTTGAGGTTATGTTGAGGTCACTGAGAATTAGAGAATAAGTTACGTTTTAAAAAAGTTTTGTAAAAGTTCTCTTAAAATTTACAAATACATACAAAGAAACTTAGGAACTAAACATAGTTTTCGAGTAATCACCATGACAAGTGGAACTGTCACTGGTCACTGGTTTACCAAAAATATGTACATAATAACTACATGTAATATTTTAAATACAACAACTACAACTTTTACTAAAATAATTGACTAAAATTCACTAAAATTCTGTAAGGTACTAAACACTTTATCCAGCCACTATTTATAAGATATTAGTCTTTCAACGTTTGTGAAAATATGTGTCTTCAAATAACAGAGCCCAAAAATAAGTAAAAAGGAAAATAAATAAATAATAATAATTAAAAAATACCAACAAGTAAATGATATAAATTTACAAGTAAGTAATTTATACTAGAGCCTGCAAAACTTACGTATAAATTGTACCTGGTAGTTTTAAATTAGTTTAATAATTTATCAGAAATAGGTCTTTCCGATAAAGACATTTAAATACTAATTAGTTTTTCTAGTTTTTTTTTACATCTAGTTTTTTTACATGTTTATAACAAAGGAAAACTACTTAGTTACCTTGGTCAACAGGTACCTAGATAACGGTAGTTCTCTGATTGATATTAATCAAACTATGTACAATACATATAAAATTTTTGCGATTCATGATTATTCCTTATTTTAAGGATATCCTGACAATATACGGACTAAGTTTGTTATTATGGATTATATAAATGGAATAGCTTATGTACACAAAAGTCCACGTAAAAGAGCTTTGTATCAACTATATTATTATATTTACCAATAAAAATTAAAAAAAGAAAATACAGGAGACATTGTCATGTCCTATGGCACTCAATGTACCTCCATATCTGCCATTATTAAACATGGAATGTCAATGGATGATATAAGGACATACCATACCATCAGCCTGTCTCTCCACTGCTGGATATAGGCCTCTCCCAAGAACCGCCATCACACACGGTCTTCAGCTCTTCTCATGCAGCCACTACCGGCGACCTTCTTAAGTCGTCAGTCCACCTGGCCGGAGGGCGTCCCATGCTACGTTTCCCGGTACGTTTATGAGGGGGGAGTGCATGCTGCAATCCAACAGCCGCTGGGCGCACTCGACTGGCCACGTTACCCCTCTCTCAAAGAAGACTACCTTGAAATGTACTGCATTTCCCACTTAATCTTATTTCCATAATGTATGTACGTGTTTCGGTAGTGAGTGAGATGTGTCAGAGCCCATTCCCATCCTATCCCTCCCAATTTCCCCAACCCTTTCTCCAAATCCAGTCCTATATCCAAAGGTAGGCAGCGCATCCGGGGGCGTGCCAACGTTTGTCATTTTGGACTAATGTCGGCATGTATCACGAATGTCTATGGGCTACTGTATCCACTTACCATCAGGTGGACTGTACGCTCGTCTGCCACCTTCGTCCATAAAAAAAAAAAAAGCGGTCTCCATTCGAGGAGACCTCTCCCATCGGTTATCGGTCCCGCGGCATATATGGCCTGCCCACTACCACTTCAGTTTCCCGATTCTTTGAAATAAAGACAAGTTATAGAATATTCACAACATTTGCAAAATTCTATAATGGACCCATTACTGCTGCCAAGAACATTTATTAATTATTATTTCTCTTTATTTATGTTTAATTTTCGAATATATTGTTACTTTTGTTAAAAAGCAACTAATAAGGCCTTTTTGGTCTTAGGAGCGCATAATGAATGCCACAAGGTTTAATTAGTTTTTAATCAGTAATTATACATATATAATTCATATTTAATCAAAATGCCTATATCATCATGTTTAACCAAAGATCTTCTTATTGCCTAAATATCCTGTCTTGTTTTAAAATATTCCGTTTTTTTTAATGTAGGGTGGGGGTATATTTGTTTTATTACTCTGATGATACTTTATCATAACGTTTGAACATTATGTTATCTGTACGTTTATTTTTATTAGACAAACGAAATGTTTTCTACAGACAAGCCTTACTGGCTTCAGTAGATTATACATCATATTATGTTTTCCTATAGCAATAAAAAAATAGAAGGTATCAATTAATACAATTATAAAATAAGGTTAACTTGATAAGCTACCCAGCTTCCCAAATCCACCAGGACCAATTTCTTACAAAATGATTTATTGTTTCACAATTCCAAACATTAAATATCTACATGTGACCATCGAAGGAAATCCGAAATATAATGGAAGATCAAACAAACTTATATGAGGATAATTATATCATAATTATTATTTAAGGATTGAATTCCATAGAAAATCACTCACATCCTTCCCAGTAAAATATCAAGCACTCATTTTCTAATCTTTTACCCTGCCGAGGAATTGTGAAAACTAGCCTTTTTTCTCTTCATATATGGCAATGGTGCAATTGGAACATTCTGCCATTATCAAGTTTTTCTTCGTATTAAACAATTTCACAGTCTAAAATGTGTCCTAACAATGTCCAGTCCTGTCCAATTAAATCAAAAGTCGCTCAGTAAAGTGATAGTAGGTTTTCTGATGACAGAAGGGTACTCCTTGGAAGCATACGAAAAACGCAATCCCATGTTTTTATCATTACGCACAAAAATCACTTTGAAGTTTAATAAACTATCACTATTAAATCACACACTATTAATACACAATTATTATAATAAATCAAACAAAACTCAACTTCACTTCTCGAGTTCCCGCCAAATAGTCAAAAACTAACTTTAGATTAAATGACAGTTGACAGACGACAGCGCGGAAGATATCCAATGGCTGTGTTCCATTTTTAGTTTTAAAAATTTTTAGTTTTCTGCTTTAAAGTCGTTACGCCAAAGGGTGAAATGGGTGTACCATAGTCGGATTTTCTATTCTAGTCAGGGATATGACATGTAGAACTGTCAAACAGAGTGGAATTTGTACAGAGATGACACTTTATTGACAGTTCTACATGTCATATCCCGGACTGGAATAAAAAATCCGACTTTAAATGTGAACATTGAAGGAATTTAATCGTCATAATTATTATAATGATGATCGAACATCACTTACAAGTAAGTTTGTTTAATCTTCGATTTATTAAATTGGTGTACCTTGAAATTCTAATCAAAATCCTGGTATCTGACAACCAGAATTTGGTTATATTAAGGACAATCAAATCTAAAATCACTAGTTATTAAGTCTATTAATATTATTACTTTCTATTAAGTCGATACCTATCAAGTAATCAAAAGAATTTTATCAAAATTGCATTTATTTGTTGCCTATTTTTAATTTAAACGGAAATCAATCAACAAGTCAAGCTGGTCAGGCGGCGAGGTTACAATTATATAAGATTTTTATATATTTTATTTATTATATTTTGAGTATCATCATTATATTATTAATAATATATTACATTTTGAGGGGGAGAGTGCACGCTGCAATCCAACAGCTGCTGGGCGCGCTCGACTGGCCACGTTACCCCTCTCTCACAGAAGACTACCTTAAAATGTACTGCATTTCCCACTTTATCTTATTTCCCTAATGTACCTACGTGTTTTGGTAGTGAGTGAGATGTGCCAAAGCCCATTCCCAACCTATCCCTACCCTTTTTCCTAACCCTTTCTCCAAATCCATTCCTATATCTCCAAAGATAGGCAGCCCAATGTTTGTCATTTTGGACTAATGTTGGCATGTATCGCGGTCTATGGCATGTCTATGGGCGACAGTATCCACTTACCATCTGGTGGACTGTACGCTCGTCTGCCGCCTTCGTCCTTAAAAATAAAGTCATGATGATTGTATTAAAGCTGGTTATACAATGTAATTTAAGCCATTTGCAGGCATTTCTATGTAATTGAAGTGTTATAGATACTAGTATAAAATAATTCGCAGCATGTGGTTGCTATAGTCTACAATCATTATACGTACCACTAAATACCAAAAGACTTTTTTAAGTGGAAAACTCTTCATTTAAAGTACTCTCTCTTTTAACAACATAAAGAAAGTTTCCATTACACAGTTACTCAAGTGACCGAGGTTTAAGCCGATGGTTTCGGGAGGCGACCACACTTTTCGCTAAACCCTTAAATTCTAACACATGTCTGTTAATCCCGGTTAGGTGGCGTCGAAGGCCGGACAGTGACGAAGTGTGGGCCGCACCGGATTACCGTATCAGGGTATCAGGGCCGCTTGCGGGTCACCGGACCGGCGATGTTGCTTTATTAAGACAAATACAGGGTATTTCCTATTCAAGCCTTGTTAAAAATTGAAGTCGTTAAAGTTGTTTATGTGAAAACTCTAGTTAATTAAATGTTAGTTAGTTGGGTTAGTTGCTATGCCACACTAAATAGCTTTGACAATAGAGAAGTTCCACATTTGTTCCATTGCTTACTGTTCGCGAAAATAACATTGGTGCTTTTATTTTGTAGGGTAAGATTATCTTTTATTACCCACATTCTCAAATAATCACTCGGCCGATCTTTTTTATAACGCTGCACCTTTGCATACAAAACAGTCTATGGCTCGACCTCGTCGCACCTGGGTCCGTTTCCACTCGCGAGGAAACCGCGTGGTCGTGGGCTCTGTCCACGACTGTAATTCCGCTGATTGAACGGTCTAGCGATCGACCCCTCCAGTAGCCGGTCGATTGGGAAACCCGCGTATTTGGATGGTCTCCTGGACCCCAGAATTGGCACACGCTGTGCTCTTTCTATACCGCTAGTATAGCTGCTTAGTGCCGAAGAACGCTTACACCAAGTGGAAGGTCAAAAAGAAGCCGAGAAGAAGCGCTACCAGGCTGGGAACAACGAAAGGAAACCGTAAGCTTGATCGGAAGACAGCGATTCTCGGCATATAAGGTCAAGCTTTTTATTTTGGCTATTTTATCAGCAAAAACCTATGGATCCGCACATGAATTAGCGTACGGCTATATTGCTTAGCTGCCGCGTTCACATAAAAAAAAAATTACCATATCTTTCAATAATTATAGCCTCTAAAAGCCGGATGTTGACCGAGCAGCGTGTGACGTCACCGTATATGTACATACAAACTATATATAGTTTAATAGTGTAGGTACACGAGACTACGAGTACACGTTTATCTCAACATTTTTTATTTATTTCTTTATATACTTTATTGTAAACAGAAATGGTAAAAATAGTTACAAAAAAAATACATACAAAGATGTGCTTATCCGCTTAGGAGATTTCTACCAGCAAACTTGGGAGAGCGATAGGTGAGCAATGAAATGGGGAGACAATGCGTATTTAACTAAACTACTACGAGTATTAACACTTCATAGAAAAATATTAACTTACGAGTATATAAATCCACAGAAAAAGAATCTGTATATTATGAATTGGAAATTTCAAATATTTCTCTAGTAACTTTGTTTTTATATCTCTTTTATTGGAACGTCTTGCACATAGCTGAAAGGATTAAACAAGTTAATTTGCTCTGGCTTCGCTGTGGAAGTTTTTAATGTACCGACATAGTTTTACAACTTCTTCCTTTGTCTTTTATTGCTCTAGTTTCCAACTTCTTTGTTAACTCTTTACATCACTGTTTATTTTTTCGATCTGTCTTCACTTGTTTCACTTCGCTCTAGTAGATATTTGGTAAATACAATTTTCGTTACTTAAATAATTGTTCAATTAATCATTTCAGTATTAGGTATGACTTAACTGATCAGTGTTTTATTCGAGTTTCGATCAGTGATAATTACAGTTTGATAAGCGTAAATGATTGATTGATCAGCGATGTGTGATCAGCGGACAAAGCGAAAACGATCAGCTCTTATTTTTATGATGAACTGTTTTAAAACTATACGATTAACAAAAAGTATAATCTCAGGGATTAAAATACTTTTGATAGATATACTTTGAACTGCCCAAAATACTTAATCAGCTTTATTGTTAGAAAAAATTAAATGTCTGAAAACATTAATAAGTCTCACTTTTATATGCGTTACGCAACAATGAAATAAAAATGTTCTTGTAAATTAAAAAGTAGGTAAATGTAATAATATAATCACAATAATAGAAGGAACGAAATTCTTAACATTAATGGTTGGACATTTTTGGCTGTTCCCGGCCGAAACACCACCTACGATTAACTGAAATTTATAAGTATTTTCAATAAATCAGGAATTTTTGACATAGTCGAATTGTTTTAATAACCAGTCAAGTTATCAATGATTATTTTTTTCGATACAACGATTAAATTGTGTACAGACTAGATTTTCCAATAATCATCGCAGTTACCTAGTTGTTCAAAATTAAAATTAAATCGCATTTTGTTAATGTGAATTTTCATACTGGTAGAATAAGGTCTCTTAAATATTTATTAAACTGATTTATAACACATACCAAAAAAAATAATTCACTAGTCAAATATTTTGTTGCCTTAAATAAATATTTAAGGCAAATCAATATAGTTATATCCATCTAAGTGACTGGTCAGTCAAGCGCGGCTTGAGTCTTTACCTAATAGCCCTATATTCTATTCTACTTATACCCTATCTATTCACATTAACAAAAAAAGTGACGTCGTCCGTCAAATGTAGCCCTATTGGTCAATCGAGGAACGCTCCCTATCGTAATTGGTCAACAGGTGAAATCAGGTGACTGATATTGACGACATCACATTTTTCTTTACTTGAACGGAATATACGAGTAATATACAAAAGAAAACACTCGAAAGCCAACTTGATAGGTTAAAAACGCCACTCCACGATCCCCTGTGTTATTGGTACAGAGACACAACCACCGAGACCTGAAAAACGTCTGTCCTTATTTGTGTTTAATTTGACTTTCTTTATTTAAATCGTCAGTATTTTGTCGATGCTTAAGTATCGAGTATTTCTTAAATATAATTAAATTATTTTAACCTTATTAACTGGCTAAGAGATGACATTTCAATACAAAATAATGGAAATGGAATCCAGGTTCTTCTGAGTATCATTTATGTGCACTACCTACTAATCTATCCTAAAAATATTAAAATTTAACATTCAGACATTCGACATCATCGTTTTTGAAAGTTACATTTTTCTTTATCAATAGATAAAATAATTCATCAGTACACAACTTAATGTTTTTGCTTCAATTAAATTATTATCAGACAGCCATGCGTAAGGCTCGTTCATCACATAATTAATAATTACACAACTCAGACGAACATTATTAGACTTTCGCATCGGAGTTGGGGAAAATTGATAAAATTGTCTTATTCTGTAACTCTTGTTAAACTCTTAATTACTTTCGCTGGTAGTCCGCAAACATTCATCTCGTTATACGTTAGGCTTCATTATTTACTCGTGCTCACACGTTACTTCTCTCCCTGCGAGCAAGAAATGTAAAGGACAGTATTTGATCTTCAGACAAACGCCTAAAACATTACTCACGCACACAGACGCGCTGTTTTCTATGGAGTAATTTACAGATAGACGTGGAGACTGCCACCCCACATAGTTACAAATATGATGCTGACTTTTGGTTCCGATTGAACTAAATCTTATTAACTGTCACACGCAATCTAATGTAATAAGAAAACCGCACAATCTGTAGTATGTACCCGTACAGTGATGAGTTAGACTTCATTCGCGCCAGCACGGGACAAGAATTGTGCATTTTTAGGGAAAACAACACTAATATCGCTTTCTACACTAATTTAAGTAAACAAGCTTTCTTTTAACCTATTTGAGCTGAATCTTCAGATTCGCGAGGTATATTGCATTCATTGTAGCAAGAGCATACCTATCGACGTAGGTATGTTTATACTCCTATGTTATTCGCGTGGTTCAAGCCGTTAACTATTATCGAAGTGTCAATTTGAAGGTTGATTAACTTGCGGAGAAGAAGTGCGGTCCATCCGCATTTGCTCGATACGGAGGTGTCGCGCACTGTTCGGTCCAAAAATTATTTTATACCGCGAACCCGTAGGTTGTGGAACGAACTGCCTCAAGAGGTCTTTCCATTGAGCTACGATATGGGGTTCTTCAAGAGAGCTGTGAATAGGATTTTGCAAGGTCGGCGGCGCACCCGCATACCCCCTGGTGTTGCAGGTGCCCATGGGCGGCGGTAACACTTACCATCACGTGGGACCGCTTGCTCGTCCGCCCACTAATCTATAAAAAAAAAAAAAACTTGCTGTATCGGGTGTTCTTGGTCGTAGTTTCGCATTACCCTACCCGATAGCAACCATTAATATGATTACTTGATTTTATCCTTGGTGTTAGAAAAATGCTCATTTTCTTTAATTGAAATATTGAAATGTGAATTGAACAGAAAACACACAACGATAGTTGCATTAGTTCCAATTGCACTCTTCGATATCAATTATTGGTATTAGAAAGGAAAACATGTACAATAAGTAATCGTGTACAAATACAATATGTGCAGTTAAGTCATAACCCTCATATATTGTTCAATAATTTCTATATATATAATACAGAGATTCCTTACTGTTATTCAACTCTATGTTGGTGCAAATATTTACCTCTTAACGAGAAACCTGACTTCACCCGCTGGTACTGTAATAAACTTTTCTATTGTTCGTTGCGGTTGTTATATACACTGCGGGGCAATCGTTACATTGTCTACCGGTTTACATTGGTTTTAATTAACATTAGGCTACGTATTAATTTATCATATATTAATATTATTAAATATTTACTGTTTTTTTAGCCACGATCTAATATGGTGTGGTTGACCCATATTGGTTGTTGAAATCTTATTATACTAGCAAAACCCGGCAGACGTTGTCCTGCCTGTGTATATTTATTTACCTCTGTATATAAAATCACATATTCTGTTTTGCCGTCGATATGATTTTTGCGATCAGTTGAACGGTATAAAAGTTGATGTGATGCAGCGTCATCTAGTGGCGAGTTACAACAAAGTCGATAGCTCCAAAATATTCTCAGTGCTCAAATACCTATGTATATCAATTTTCGTGATGATCGGTTGAACGGTATAGAAGTTGATGTGTTGATGTTCTCCATGTAAAAATACATGTATGTGCTATCTTTCATGGTGATCAATCAAACGCTGTCGAAGTCTATTAATCTCCGACAGATATACCAACATCCATTTTTATATATATAGATAGATATACACTTGTACTCTTAGATTATTCAATTATGGGGTACCGGATATGCATTTGCTTCACTTCAAGTAACTGTTGTATAGTTTTTGGATTGACGACATCAAGTACGTATTCGTAACATGGTACTTACAGCAGCCACAGTCGTAAGTTATAGTTTTCGGAGGGGGAGGGTGCACGCTGCAATCCAACAGCCGCTGGGCGCACTCGGCTGGCCTCGTTAACCTTCTCTCACAGAAGATTAACTTGAAATGTACTGCATTTCCCAATTTAACATATTTCCCAATGTACGTACGTGTTTCAGTAGTGAGTGAGATATGCCAGAGCTCATTCCCATCCCATCCCATCCTTTCCCATTTCTCGCTCTTTCTCCAAATCTATTCATACTCGTATATCAAAAAAGATTAGCAGCGATTCCGGCGGCTTGCCAACATTTGTCATTTTGGACTAATCTTGGCTTGTACCGCAGGTATCCGCAGAATATGTGTGACAGTATCCACTTAGCACCAGGTGGACTGTACGTTCGTCTGCCACCTTTATTCTATAAAAAAATATAGTGAATCGAATCATAATGATTTTATACCAATGTTTTAAGTTAAAACGTGGTGTAAATCATTTTAAAAGTAATTACCAAGTGAACACCCCAATAGAAAAGCAACGTCGGAGACTTAATAAAATATGAAGCGACTGCATCGTTGAACACCTCAAATAAATGAAGAAACTTCTGAATGTCACAGGTTGACAAAAATAGAAATAAATGCAGACATTGTGGAGAAGGTGAAATTGGTACAAGTTTCGCCTCGCTGTAAACCACTATTAGTTAACAGCACTACCTAAGTAAGTACTATTGCTTTTTATCGCACCTCATTTATTAATAAAATGTATTTTACCTTTAAATAAAGTCTCCAATATAAACATAGTTGAAATTTATCGAAAAAGAAAGTTATAAGCGGCAGATGTGCGCTGCGAACTGTTAACAGATCCGAGAAATTTTGATTCCATTGTCACAACGTTGATGAAAATTATTTCGAAACAAAATTTTACGGGTAAGTACCCACAAGTACATAGTATTAACAAAATGAAAATATACTTAGGTATTAATTGTGTTAATAATTAAATTATTTGACAATTATATTAACTGCTCTCATTGAAAATGCGAAAGATGTTATAGGAATTGAACATGAGAGCTTGTAACCTACAATTAACTCCTGTACCATATAAACTGTCTGCAAAGTCCAATTTCTAGACATTATAGAAAGAAAAACATATTAATATAATAATATGTACTTACAGTTTGTGAAGAACAAACTTTTGAATTAAATTATTTATTTAACCCAATTTCCTATTTACAACTCGATATACAAAGGTCCGAGTTTTTTTTTCTATTCTTTAAGCTAATTTTTATTTATTTATCAACTTAACAATAAATATAGATTACGCTAATTAACAAGTTTCAACGGATGCCGGCTGGGAAGCCACAATCACACGTAGTTTTCAAGTACAGCGAATCTAATAATGAGTTGTGAATCTAACAGCGAATCTACTAAGCAATGCGTACATTAATGTGCATCTTTACAAAAATGTCGATTACACAATTAAAACATATAAAAATATATATCATGGAATGGTTCCTTTGTTACTTACATTCAAATTTTATACCGCGAACCCGTAGACTGTGGAACGAACTGCCTGAAGAGGTCTTTCCATTAAGCTACGATATGGGGTTCTTCAAGAGAGCTGTGAATAGGATTTTGCAAGGTCGGCGGCGCGCCCGTATACCCCCTGGTGTTGCAGGTGTCCATGGGCGGCGGTAACACTTACCATCACGTGGGACCGCTTGCTCGTCCGCCTACTAATCTATAAAAAAAAAAACTCACCATTTTTTTAGAAGCAAGACATGATTCTCATTTTATTCTTTAAGCCGACAAGTTTTAAGCCGCGCAATCCACGTTCGCTCCAGTTTCGAGGCAGCTCAAAGTATTTCAACAAGCAATTTTTGATCCGATCTCACTGCTTGTCCGCGGCTGCAACGTCTCCTTCTTAACATTAGCTTAAGTATTAAGTGTTTATGGTTACATTACGTAAATTACGTAATATTTACGTAATATATTTTCTTAAATTACGTACTATTTTTCTACAGTGGATGTATGTTGACGGCACCCATTCAAAGCCAAGTGCTAAAAAAGTTTACGATGAAATGCTTATAAATCTTTCTAACCTTCTTTGTCATAGCAGCTGAAACATTAACATGAAAATAAACTGATAACTAAAATATTATATGTATAATGTTCTCTTATTCTTTCCACCATCTACTACTTTGAAATTAGGCATTACCTGCACTTTGTTATTTTATTTTTAGTATTCTACTTTCTTGTTCTTCCTGTAATGGTATAATGTTTCAAAAATTAAAATGTGTATCTAATCAAACATCAAACATTGAGTCGATTATTAATGTGTCATTGTGAGAAATTGTATTTAAATTCGATTTTATCATCTAACATTTATATATCTTTATTCTGTTATTTTTTCCCATAATGTAAAAACAAAAAAATATTGTAGTTTGACATAAGTATAACAAAATCGTATTTTATAATATAACCTCTACACGAAACTTTATGCGTTATTCTATTATTTATTTTAAACTAAAATAAAAACTAATAAAGCTGACACAAACATAAGGACTTTCGTGTTGGCGGTAGCTCCACCAGCGACCGCTATGACCGATGACCTTTAATAGCGGACGTTGACAAAGCGCTCGCTGGTTCCCATGAAAACGTTCAAATACATCATCGCTGTTGACAGCACGATTCTGCGGACTACGAATTGCCATATTTTATTTCTGGTACGCTTCCCTAATAGTTGATTAATGATTTCAATTGGAAGAAATGTAGCACGCTCGGTTTTAGACTACACAAACGAGATGGACATAAATAATATTTTGTTATTCAATGAACGTTCCCACGCAATCTCGACGCGATATGATTCGCTTGCGTCTGTGTGTAAAATTGACTCGAAAAGCTTTGGAGTTAAATACAAAGTATTTTTCGTACCGCATACCGCCTTACATACAGTGACTATACGAAACCATGGCAGCAATCATTTGTAAACCTATTTCTACTGCACTTAAAAATACTAATACTTACATATTTGAATTTGACAAAATTTAATTAATGAAATTATATGACAAGGTTTAAGTTATATACTCGTATCTATAATGCTTCTCATTGCATCTCCCAATGTATCACTCAAACGTTAGTGGGTAGAAAATGCCTTAACGCATTAAAGCATTGACAAAAGGCTCGCCTTTTGTACGATAATGTGTAATAAGGTTTATTAAATAACTAAATAGTCTCTGTCTGGTATGTATTAGGTCCTTACCTATGAAATGACCGATTTTATTACTGCCACTTTAAATTTCGATATCATCTGTTCTAATTTGAATTTCATAATAAAACAAAATATATCTAATCTAATAGCTATGATGTTTTTATTTCAAAATCAGTATCTCGTTTGTTTTTCTATACATATTTTTTTTCATGTGATTGTCTTGAAAATAAAATGGATAAATTGAAAATTCGTGCTATTTTTGAATATGAGTTTCATCGCGGCACGATTGCAAGGCAAACATCTCACAATATCAGTAGTGTGTATGGGCCAAACACCACAAACGATCGCACCGTACTTTGATGGTTTGTACGCTTCCGTTCTGGAAATTTCGATCTTAAGCATGAGCCCCATGGACGACTTTCCTTCTTTCGAAATTTGGACAATTTCTTGCAAGGAAAAAAATTTGATTCTGAAGTAGCTGTAATTAGTGAAGGATTCATTGCTATCCGTCCACAAGACTTTTACAGGAGTGGGTGGCATCAATCAACTGCCCGTGAGATGGCAAAAGTGTGTAGATAAATATGGGTCAATATTTCGATTAACATAATAAATATTTTTATAACAAAAAACTTTTTATCAGTTTTTCATACATATTGGTCATTTCATAGGTGAGCACATTTTAGGGTATGCAGCAAATATCCAGAATTTACATTTTCAACATGAAAATAAAAGTTAAACAAAGGCTAGTTGGCAAAGCACGTGGAACCATCGCTCAAAGCGCTGGCGTGTGTTTTCTGACAATAGAAATTATTCCCCTAAGTATTGTGAGGATGCAAAAATACACGTCTAGCTGTGACGTTGAGTGATGCGTTCTCGCGCGTTCCTCATTGTTTGCCGACTGAAAGAGATTGCACAATATGAAATACTTCAGTTTGAATCGCGAGAGGCTCATTGAATACATGATATGCCGTTAGTCGCTATTCTCCAACTAAAATATTCATATCGACTCCTGAACACTGTGGTTGTGTTTCGACGGCTCATCCTTTATTAGGAAGTCCCTAGAGAGTGACCCACACTACGATGAAAGAACCTTTGTATCCTAATTAGTCACAAATTAATTATATTCTAATAGCAGTCATAATACAAGATTTCAGTATCATAAAACAGTGCTCCGCGACAGCTTGTACTGAATTGGAACTCTCCAGTGGGTACTTGTATCGCAATATACACAAAGAGAGGTCAAATAGTAACTGAATTAATGGTCATCTTCCTTGTTTTTCTCTTTTGATGGTGTAGTAAAATTATTATTTGTAATTGTTGTAATAAAATAATTATTCGCTCCCAGTCGAGTATGTCATTTTATTTCATTTCTACCGCACATCACTTTTTATTGCTCCTGCCCCCAACTTAAAAGTGTGTGTATGACCGCTTAGTTAAGTCTTTGACCCGACCTCGTCGCAGCTGGTTGTGTACCGGTTCGAGAAGGAAACCTCGTGGGCGTGGGCCCTGTCCACGGCTGTCATTCCGCTTATCCTAGTCTTCGGCTTAAATTCGTCGTCGCTGGTTCTGTGCCGGTTCGCGAGAAAACCGCGTTTTGGCAGACCTTATATACAACTGTAATAACGCTTAGTGAAAACTAGGACTGAACCCTTGTTGCCGCTGGATCTGTGCTAGTGCTCAAGGAGAACCCGTGAAGTCGTAAGCCCTGTCTGCGATCTGAATCCCACTTATTGAAGGACCGCAAGAAATAGTGGACTCGTAGCGTGTGCCTGCCTGCCCAGTGTGCCATGACCGAGCAGAGAAGAAGAGCTACCAGGCCCCACAACAACCGTAGGAGGTACCTCCAGCCGGTGCATGCCAGAAGCGTACAGTGAGCTCTTTAGATTTAGCTCGTTCTCACACTTTGTGTCTACCGTAATTTCTAATTTTTCTTTACCACCTTGTAAGGATTGTAAAGCACCCGTTATTTAATAACACCAATGATCTAAAGATTTCTATCACTTATATTTAATGTTTTGAAAAGCTGTTCGTTTCACGTTTTAAGTGAAAAATACAAGTTGTTCAGCTCTATAGGTGAAATGAAAGTTGCCTTACATTTCTGAGTAAATATTTTAAATAGTTCATTTCTTTGTATTGACATTTAATGTAATACATTTCGTAACATTTCTTTATTTATCCTGTAGTACTCAACCATGTTTTAGCAAAAACGAGTGTAGTATGAACTTGCGTTGTAATTACCTAAACTTGCTTTAGTAATTTGTGTGAAATGGCTCTTAAAGTCAACTTCAAGTTTTAACGCACCATTCGTCATTGTCGTGCGTCATCATCCGCACTTCCTTGACAAAGAATCGCTGCGTAAAGTGAGATTAAATAAAAAACTTTATACTCCGTGACCACTTACCATGATGTGGACTCATTTGTTTGCCATTTATTCTACAAAAAAAGGGCTTATTGCACAATGCACTTACATAATGACTTATTTTTAATCTCATTTGGTGGTCAAATTATTTCCGAAATAAATCACAATTGCAACGTGTATGTTACTTTTGCTTTTGTTTTATTAAACTGCTTTTCCTATACACAAAAATCGTGCAATTCACATAATAAGATCATCTACATAGGCAAAGAGCGCTCCGTGATTCACTATTATGATAACGAAGCTCGCGTCGGTCTCGGTGCAAATATTCAAATTAAAACGACACGGAAAGTGTCCCTTTGACTCACCGCACGGTACTCTCATTGGATAGTTTTGCTCCAGGAAATGTGTGTTGGCTTTTCACGGTGAAAACTGAGCGCTTTGCGTTAGTATGAATTTGTAGCAGGTTGTTTTTTTTATCATTAATGTAATGTGCTAATTTAAATGAAATCTTTTAAGGTGCTCGTGTTGTTCACGGATATTTGTCAAATACCCTGTCTACTAGACAAATAAATAAATTTGCTTAGAACAAGTGCAACCGTTTAAGCTTATTGAAGTCACGTCTGTCTACTGTGTGAAAGGTCCTAGCTGTAATTCCCAATCGGTTCCTGTCTTTAACGCATATTCGTGATAAAAATAATTTGTATGTCTCTGGACCTACGACACAATGGATCCTAGTGAAACTCTGACATTATTTATTTATTGACTATCAGGTGTTCTAGTTTATGCGCTAAACTTAAGTGTGCTCTAAACTAACCGGCGTATACCGACATCCAGATAACATTAACGTGATCAAATAAGCTGGATGTTCCATTGATGCAAAAATGTTATTCGGTTAGTGAAAACGCATGGTCATAAGTACAATATAGATGGCACTCATCGATATTTTCATCATAAGAACACATAAAAAGCAGTTTAAAAATTATTAAGATAGTCAATAATACAATCTATTGATATATTGTAATTTTCAGCATACTTTTGATGAATTTGCTCGAGGTATTTATTTACGACAAAAGCAACTAATATGAACTTTATGAAACTATGTAGGTAACGCTCTACTGGCAATGACATCCATTTAACCATTTCTACATGAAAACAGCTCCCATAGTGAGCTATTTTGAGTGTAAATAAGCACATGTCGACGACGGTCGTCCAGAATACTCGTCGAATCTGTACGTATTGGGCCAAGTGGAAATAATCTTACGGAGAAGCGGTTTATTACGTTCGCAATATCGTTGGGGGCGCGGCACGATGCCGGCACACTGTGCAGTGTGCGCTCCAATTGATTTAGAAATAATTTGGCAACTTTTTTCGAAGCAAATCACTATCCAGTGGTTCATGAGCGTTTCATTTAATAGTGATTATCGTTATCTGCAGCAACTAGAAATGTTTAATAAAAATGTACTTCTGATTCATTCAAAATAACTTTTGATTCGATTTTGAATTATTGTTTTGAACTGTATATTTGTAATTTAGCTGTAACTGCATCGTCTATTTAATCATTTAAAGACCATCGCGTGACAGGTACCGCCTAGTGTGAGAATCACAGACAATGTAAATTGTCGAAATTGTAAAATTGGTACTGTAATAAACTATTAATATGTAGTTAAATTATATAAAGATTCCTACTACTTGTAGTATTTAGAGCTTAGAAAAAACTTGAATAAATAAAATATTAACAAGATATGAACGTAAAAGAGAATAAGAGACGTACCAGCATCGTAACAAGAGGGATCTCTGATCTTTTGATAATCATAATTGTGCGTTTCCACTTACGACTAAAATATCAGCAACATCGTTGAACATCCTACAACCGTACGAAGTTCCTATAACATCGATCTTCTGAAGGTATCGAACCCACATCTCCCCGCTACAACCACGATATTGCATCGACTCGCAACACCTCTATGTATTTTATTTGTAGTGCGAAGGGATTTCACTATTAAACCACCTCACGACTGCGTCGGAGAAACTGCTTCGACCCATACTTCTTTTATTATTCAGCAATTTACACCGATTGCGTCCCGTAGAAAGAACTCGCAACTATATAGAATATCACAATTCGTTTTGGTCACGTCGCGACTCAGTTTCCGACAATGTCGGACGACATATTGTCAAGACTGTGTTTGTATATTCTTATTGCCCTATAACACAATACTTGGAAGACGAGAGTTTCTAATCAGTGTATCCTACAAGACGACGTAAGCCGAAACGTGGCCTCCAACGGTTACCACGATCAATATGTACAAAGTCACTCAGCGAGCTTGGAGAGAACTATGCTCAGAGAACTTAAAGTCGCCGACTAACTCGTAGAATCAGTGTGTTGAAGTGGTAATGGGCCGATAATCGATGGGGTAGATGAGTCCTCAAATGGAGGCCACGAAGCGCAGCGTGGGACGTCCTCCAGGTGGACCGACGATTTGAATAAGTTCGCCAGTGGTGGTTGGATGAGGAGAGCCGAAGTTCGCGTATAGTGGCGAGCCTTGAGAGAGACCTATATGCAGCAATGGAGAGAGATAGGCTGATGGATTAGTATGGTGTCTGGATGTTAACATTCAAATATCATCATCGATTATCAAGTACTTAATCGTAATCGAGTCGTAAATGGAAATACAATGACAAGAAAAATTATTAATATTTATTTTTTGGATATGGCAATGGTGTAATTAGCACATTCTACCAGTATCAAGTTTTCTTCGTAATAAACAATTTCTGTCTAAAACGTCCTAAACGTCCCGTCGAAGTAAGTCAGGAGTCGGATCAGTAAAGCGATAGTTGGTTTACTGAGGACAGAAGAGGACTCCTTGGAAGCACACGAAAAACGCAGTCCCACGCTTTTATTTGATTATCACAAACACCACGCACGAAAAACACTTTGAAGTTTAATAAACTATCACTATTAAGCCACAAAACGCCTGATACACATTTTTTACAATAATCAAACAAAATCAACTTCACTCAACTCAAGTTCCCGCTTAAAAGTCCTATCAACATTATCTGTATGTTTGTTTGTGCATACGAGATACGAGTATACCTAATACATACAGTGATACCTATCTAGACGAAATTGTCTCTACCACTAAACAACGCTATGTTCGTTAACTTCAATGTAACTCCGGTAGCGGGGACGATGAAAAGGGATTGTTTTTCTAGTGTCTCGTCCTTAAAAATGTTTCATACAGCTCCGTTTTGTTTTTCTAAAACACGTCTGTTCTTACCACATTTTACAGGGAATTTGACGTAAGCCTCTGTACTAATACGCTTAAGGTGGAACGTTTTGAAGATATAAAATTTAATATTGCGCTCGAAGTAGGTCGCCCACGAACCTGTGCTCTGTATCTCAAGCACGAAGTCCTATTGCGTCCGAACGTTTAGGTACTTTATGTCTTCGTTATCAAATATTTTTAAAAACAAGAAGGTAGGTACAGCTTTCCGTTGTGTTACGACATGGGGCTCTTCAAGAGAGTTGTGAACAATATTCTGCAAGGTCAGCAGCGCATTCACATGGCCCACGGTGTCTACACTTGACACTTGACCACCACGGCCACTTACCATCACTTACCATCGGTGATCACTTATCACGCCCGCACGCTGGCCATTTCTTCTATATATAAAAAAGCTTCTTCACTATATACAGTACAGATCCATATACCTTATTTTATTTCGGACAACAAAGATCCGTTTTAAATCCAAAACAATAAATAAATAATAATAGAAATAACAGTTGAAGCGAAACAGCCTAATACATACATAAAATACACATCTAAAAGGATATACATAGTGTCAAATAATTATCAGGAATTTTGGAAAAAGAATGCCCGCGTAAAATGACTGCGTAAAAATATATTGGTATTGGGTTGACACTATTGTAGCTAATTTTCATGTAAAGGTTTGACGCGATCTCTCAAATAATTGTTTGAAAATTTTCATATTTGCTAGACGACCTCGTGTGTACTTCACGAATTTTACAATGAATAAAAATATCGAACAAAGAATTTGCCTAAAAATTTTTGTTGCCAGTAATATTTCTTGTTCGGAATCATTGAAAATGTTAGAGAAGGCCTACGGTGAGTCGACTTTATCAAAAACAAGAGCATATGAGTGGCACAAAACATTCAAAGAAGGTTGAGAAGTGGTTGAAGACTTGCCTCGTTCTAGTCGACCTTCAACGTCTTCGACTGAAAAAAATATCAACAAGATAAGGACATGGTGATTGTAAATCATCGCGCGGACTTAAGAGAGATAGCTCAAGAAGTTGACATATGTCACGAATCCGTTCGCATCATTTTGCGCGTCGCGGCACAGCTTGTTCCGAAGGAACTGAATTTTGTTCAAAAAGATACCCGCCAACAGGTTGTTAGACATGCTTGGACGAGACAATACGGATCCCACATTCATGAAACGCATCATAAAGGGTGACGAAACGTGGGTTTATGAGTTTTACATGCAAACCAGCCAACAAGCATCGGAATGGCTCTTCGATAGCCAACCGAAACGGAAAAAACACTTCACAGCCACTCAAAATCAAAGTCATGTTGACTGTTTTCTTTGATTATTATCTTATTATTATGATTATAGTTTGTATCATGGTGTCGTCCACTCAGAATTTCTTCCGGAATGTCAATGTCAAACAGTCAATAAACATTATTATCTGGGCGTCATGAGGCGATTACGAGAGAATATTCGTCGGAAAAGACCAGATTTATGTAACAACAATTCTTGGATACTGCACCACAACAATGCGCCTTCTCACACCTCAATCATCGTACGGGAAATTCAAGCTAAAAATTCAACGAATGTTATCGACCAAGCACCATATTCGCTAGATATGGCCCCGTGTGACTATTTCTTATTCCCTAGACTCAAATTACCACTTCGTGGCAGACATTTTGAGCCCGTTGACGTAATAAAATAAAAAGAACTAAAGGCCATACCGAAAAGTGCCTCTAAGAAGTGTTTCGACGAATGGATTATTTGCTCGCGAAAGTGTGTCAAATGGAGCCTATTTCGAGGGCGACAAAATAAATTTAGATTAATTGAAGCATTATTTTTTGTTTTAAAATAAAATTCCCGAAACTTATTTGATTGAGTAGTAAATCAATATTGTACAAATACTTTAATATTTATAATTAAACTATTAATTAATACATACAATAAATTTAGCTGATACACCGACTAAGGTCGCTGCACTTGCAATAATATATCAGCAGTCCTACCCAGTATAAATCTAATTCTAATTTCAAGTGGAAACGGTAATGTTATTGAACATTGAACATTAACTATAAAACTCGTGAAAGCAAATCTACCCTCGGGCCCTACATAGTTATGTAATGTTGATTACGCTTTAATGCAATGTTGGACATGTTGAGCGGACATGTCTATTTGTCCGGCGATTGTCCCGTAGCAATATATTGGCGGCATCAGGTTGCTTTGTTGTATCACATTATAGACCAGGAACAGTATACAATATTTGAAAAAACACTAGAAATGTGATGTATACACCAGTAGCGAGTATTGGTTTTGAAACTCGATAAATGGTAGTGATATCATATCATGACTTTCCCATGATCCTACCAACCATATGGTTATACGGTCCGAATCGTGGGAGGTACACGCCGTACCTCCAGCAATTCGGACCGTTCCTTAATCTACAAAGGTAGGCAGGGCATCCGGGGGCGTGCCAACGTTTATCATTCTGGACTGATGTTTGTCTATTTGTCTCTGCTTTGCCTATTTGCCTATATGAGATACACGCTCCTGGTATACACGCGATATTTGCTGGGTGTTGTGAGCATTATCATAACAGGACTTGCACAATGACGCGTGCTTAAATGAAAGATAAATTGTCAGACTCTACACTATACCATTCCATCAGTTTAACGGCCTCTCTCACCACCTCCTGATACTTTATCAGAACGTATCAATTATACTTTATCAGTATCATTGGCATATAATTTATGTATCACATTGTTAACAGTTACTACAGTAACAAGATAAAGTAATCAGGAGATAAAGTATCGGGAATAAAATAAAATAAATTCCTTTCGATAAAATATCGGGAGGTGGTGAAAAACGCCCTAAGTCTTTCCACTACTGGATATAGGTCTCTCCCAAGGCTCGTCATGACACACAATCTTCGGGCTCTTCTCATCCAACTACTACCAAACTCCAAACTTCGGTAAATTCCATCAAATTGTGGATCCATCATCAAGTCCATCAAGTTGTCCTCGGTAAACTTACCGCGAGTGAGTCGAGGCTCCATAAGACTGAAATTCTCACTCAATGTAAATGTTCACTCCTCATGGTAACTATCAATAGTTTATTCTACATAACACTTTAAACTTGCGTGGATAGACTTGGTTGAACATTATAAATTTATTTATTTTATGTAGGCGATAGATAAATCTGGACCTTTTTATTTTGATCTCCACAATAAACGCAATTCCACAATGAACATATCCGCGTATTGAACAAGTTGATTATGAGCTGAAAAACAATTTGTATTTGTGGGAACGCTCTATTGGCCGATACTTTACGTAAATTTTGGAAATATCGTGAAGTTTCACCACTATTTCTTGTCTATATTGCGTTCACACGTTGTTCTGTTGTATGGAATGCCTCCCGCGCCCAACAATACAACAGTACACGTTAATTATGGCCAGAGTGATGCGCTGGCTGTGTCACTGCCAATGCGCCCGTTAATTGTCCCATCCTTTCGATGGAAAAATTAATGTCGAGCTAATTCGCAATTAGTCCAGTGTGCGTGACGGTGAATGTACTGTTATTTTTTTGATAATAACACATTTTTAAAACTTCCTACCTAAAATAACTTGACTTTAAGACCGATAAAGAGAGAAGATTTTACGTGGAGAGTGAGAAGCAACAAAGGAATGGAATAGCTTATGTCAAAAAATTAAAGCAGCGAGACTCTGTTGGCTCGGTCACGTGGCTTGGATAAGGGAGCATTGTGCCGTCAAGCAGACATGTTATGTTATGTTCTTTTGTGAGACAACGGTCCTAAATACCGTTGTAGAGTTGAAACAGAGATCCTGCTTGTATGAAGCTGCTCAAGACTTATAACGATGGCGACTCTTGGTGTCGGAGGTCAAGACCCACTTCGAATCGTTGAACTAGCAAAGTAAATAATTTGAAAAAAATAACATGTTAATTAAAAAAAATTATGTTTGTACATGTAAAATAATGACGATTGTGTAATTATTTAGTGTGATTATTATTATTATTATTTATTAAACAAGTAGAATGATTAAAGTGAGATACTCGTAATTCGCTCTCATTGGAGTAGAATTCGATGACTTTGTATATCAATAATATCTAAGTCATGTGGCATACATTTTTCAAAGCAAATGGTCACTAATAAAAAAAATCAATTCACTGGCTTCTGTAGCGCATCAGGCACGTTTTCAGAAGCGTATGTCGACTATTTCTACACCATCATGCGCAATTGAGGGCCAGCCTCAACACCACCTTGACTATGATAGGGAACAGGTTAGACTCTCCTATTATGCTTCACTGCTGTGGACTACGCATTCCAAGCATTCAAGTTAATAAATAATAATTATATAATTATACATTATTATTTATTATTATTTATGTATACCACGAATATTAGTGGTATACTAAAAATACTCAGACTTAATATTGTTAAATAAAATAAACTAAATAAATAAAATAATTAGATACGTTTAATAAGTCAGTTTCTCCTATTTAGTATCGAGTATACATAGTACATCAAAATTAATTCTAAATAATATTATATAGAAAGAAGGCGACAGACGACAAGACCACAGTCCACCTGGTGGTAAGTAGATACGGTCGTCCATGGACACCCGCCGTACATGCCAATATCACTTCAGAGTGACAAACGTTGGCACGCCCCCGGATGCGCTGCCTATCTTTCGAGTGTTATGAAGGATGTGGAGAAAGGGTTGGGAAAATAGGGAGGGATATTCTGAGACGGAATAGGAATGAGCTCTGGCATATATCATTCATTACCGAAACAAGTACGTTCGTTGGGGAATAGGATTAAGTGGGAAATGCAGTAGTCTTCTGAGAGAGGGGCTAACCAGGCCAGTCGAGTGCGCCCAGCGGCTGTTGGGTTGCAGCGTGCACCCTCCCCCTCCTAAATGTGAAAGTTATATAATACAAACATAATACATACAAACAACAATATGTACGAGTATATTCTTGTATAGGTTTGCATTGAATAATGCAAAGCTATACAACTTTTATCTATTTTTTTTTTCAAAACATTACGGGAAATATCGAATCCAACCTTTTTGACTGGCTTGCGCCTTAAATTTTTCTTTTGTTACTTTTTTTATTTTTTTTTGTATGGCAGACGAGCGGGCGGGCCGCATGATACTGCATGGGTTGCACCGACCATGCAGAATCTTGTTCACAGTTCCCATGAAGAGACCAACTGCTTACTAAGTCTTACTGCTACTAAGGTTACTGCTAACTAAGTTTTAAATCATGTTAAATCGGTATAAATTGACCCGTAAAAGAACAACCCGCCGCGGGTTAAGTGAAATATACATTGTTGCGGACAGCCAACAGTAATATGAAAGTGATGTGCAGTGATCGCGTAGTCGTGTATATAATGT